>CM052552.1:58026150-58113183 GCA_028533065.1 Trachops cirrhosus
GGTGAGATCATATGGTATTTGTCTTTCACCACCTGACTTATTTTGCTTAGCATAATGCTCTCCAGTTCCATCCATGCTGTTGCAAAGGGTAGGAACTCCTTCTTTCATTCTGTTGCATTGAATTCCATTGTGTAAATGTACCATAGTTTTTTGATAAGGACACTTTAGGGTATATTCCAGGGAAGGAACAGGGAAATGAGGAGAATTTCTTCCAGTGCAGGGCTGTGCAGATGGTGCACTTCAGACTTCTAGGAACTGCTGTTCACATAGTATGTACTGTTCATAGAATACAGCCTGGTAGTCTGAGTCCAGTGATTTCCATTAAGCAGATGGCCAGGAGAGCTTGTGCTATAAAGGTTGAGGCTTGGTCATGTTTATTGAGCTGGAGTTCCTTATGCCCTGGCTGGTGTGGCTCAGTTGGTTGGAGCATCATCTTGTAAACCAAAAGGTCATGCATGGGTTGGATTCCTGTTCAGGGCACGTGCCTAGGTTGCAGGATCAGTTGCTGATCAGGGCGCATGGTAGAGGCAACTGATCAATGTTTCTCTCTCATTTCTCTCTCTCTCTCTCTCCCTCCCCCCTCCCTCCCTCCTCCCTTCATCTCTCTCTAGAATCCATAAGCGTGTTCTCGGGTGAGAATTTAAAAAACCTAAGGTTACCTTTGGTTCCAGAGCCTAAATAGCTGAATGCACAGGCTGGGGTTAAAAGGAATCAGTCAACAGAAGTTAAAAGCCTAAGAGAACAGAATGTTATGCAGATTGTGTCAGCCAAAGGGCTGACCACAGTTATTACATTCATACCACTTCTTTCCATAGCTCATAATCACTAAAAAATTGCTTATCAGATAGGTGAACAAGCATAAATTATTTTTAAGTATAGCCTAGTCCCAGCTTACAAATTGCTATTCCTCTACCATTTTGTGTGTGCTGTCTTCTTAGCATTTATAGAAATGTGTATAATTGATACTATATAACAGGGTTTTGGTCTTTCCCTTCAAGGATGCTCCTTCTACACTAAGTTATTTTCCAAATTGTAACCTAAATATTTGCTAGCAGAAGACAACAAGAGCTCCATTTGTCACAAACTTAGCCAGTGTATCAACTTGCCTATTCACTGACTCCAACAAAGCCTATGCGCCTTCATTCATATGTTCTTCCTCCTGTTTGATACTACCTTTCAGAGGCTCTGTTCTATGCACGATGTGATGAAGAAAGGCCTTAACCAGCAACAGGCTCACTTTCATTTGAAGCCTGATGTTTAGAGAAGTTCATGTTCTTTGGTATTTCTGCACTAGGCCATATGCCAATTGCCTGTCTCTCATTCCAGAGCAAGTGCTGACTACCCTCGCTTCTTTGGAAAGAAAAGTTGGTGAAGGGAAGAGGGGGTACTCTGCCTTCCTCTCACTTCCTTCCTTGTCTTTATCCTGTGTGTTACTTCCGCAAACATGAATTCAGTCTGTCTTCCAAACAGCTCGTACATGTCTGTCTGGGAACTGCTTGGTTTTGCCAGTTTTACACCATGGTTTCATCTGGCTTCAGCCATTTGTGATCACATACACACAGAGACTTCCTGTGGACATTGTCTTCACAATGCTTTGAATCAGTCTATTCCATAAGTTATATTTACTTCGGTACTGGTCAATAACAGACAAATGTACGTACCTGCCTAACAACCTAGAATAGGGTCAAGTGCTCTTGCTCTTGCCGCGTTGTGAGTTGGAGAGAATTAAAGTTTGGACTTTGCCATAATCTCTTACAGAGATGCAGCATTTCACATAGGAGGGCCAACTTCACAAGTAGACAGAACGGATATTCTTCCACCCACCATGACTGAAGCTATGTTGGAAACTCATCCTAAGTTGCGCCTTTCGCACATCACCTCGAATATCCAACTAATAATTCATGTATTTGCTTATTCATTCATCTACTCTACAACCATTTATAGATATAGGGGGAATCATTCTTAGTAAAGTACTAACTAAGGAAACCAATGTGGAAAAGACAAACTCTGACTTAGGTAAGTCATGAGCTCAGCTAGGTGATAAGGAAATGAAGATTCCTTAAGTAGCTAATTACGCTGTGATGAGTACAGTGAAAGATATGTGCATGGGCCTTTATGGCAGCATAACGGAGGACTGACTAACTCAGGCTGAGCAGAGGAGTGGTTCCAGGAAGTTTCCTCTTGGAGGAAGGAAACTTCACTGATCTGAAGCAATGAGTTGGTTAAAAACATGGGAAGGATAGTCTAGTCATAAGTCACAGCACGAGCAAAGCCCCAGAAGCAGGAAACATGACATGAGTAAGAACTCTATCCAGGACCATGATGAGACAGCAAATGGCAAGGAATGAGGCAGAGGACGCAGGCAAGTTAGGGAGGCCTAGAAAGCTGTGCTGTAGAGTGTGGACTTGATCCTATATGCAAGGAAGAAAAATAAAGCAGTCTGAATTTTCCATGGACATTCTGGCAGGTATGGGAGGGAGCCAGCAGTGGAGGCAGGAAAACCAGTAAGAGGGTGTTCCAAACTAACATCTGCCTAACCCATGTGGATTAAACATCTGGGTAGGAGGATACAGAAGGAAGGCAACTAGGTTTCTGATGTTCCTGAGTATAGAGGACCCCCCTCATCAGCAAGCCTTCACAGCAGACAAGTCTGGGGAACAGCTGCCAAAACTGGGAAGGAATTGTGTGTGAATTGTGTGTGAACCAGTGTCTCCATCAAGGGGATGTTGATGCAATAAGATATGATTGGGCTGGAGCAGCCTAGGCCCCTATACACCCCAAACTCACAACCCAAATCTCCTTCCCAAGAAGGAACCCCACAGTGAGGATAAGATGCTGAAAGGAAAACCCAGATTGAACAAGACTGGGACAATATGGACACCTTTGATTATGAGATCACATACAAGTGGAGGAGGGGAGCAGAGGAGGATCCCAAAAGAGCGAGGTCATGTTCTGTAGTACTTTGAAGAAGCCTACAAAGCGGGATTGGCCAGAAAAGCTAACTGGTCCACCCCTCCCTTCTAAAAGTATAGGAAACCTCATTCACAGTTGACCCTCTCTAGTCACTGTGACACAATGGAAAAATAAGAAGTATTATAGTGTTCCCACGAAGAAGGCAATCCAGAAAGTCGTGCCCTTACAATACTGATTAAAAACTGTAGCCTGATATTTCAACACAAACTAAAAAAATTTAGGCAATGATAGGTGCCGTGAAAGAGCTGCATAAATCAGAATTAGAAACACCCCAAAATAAAGAGACTGGAGAAAAGGAAATTTGGAATTTTTCTTGAAAATATGTTAATGAAAACAATATATCAAAATATATGGAGTACAGCTAAAATGTTTATGAAAGGAAAAAATCCGCAAAACCACCTATGAAGTTGTCATGCCCCCCAAAATCAGATATAAATCTTATAGCGCCTCCAAATCGACCAATTTACAGGAAATTCAGAGGACAGGAGAGCATGTTACATGACACTACATGGGTTCTATCAGCAAATCCAGATAAATAACAGGACTAATGACCAATTTCTCCAAAAAGGGAGTATGAGGGAGAGAGGGGGAAAGAGGGACTGAGAGAAAGAAGGGAAAACCAGTAGATTAAAAGGGCCTTAAGAGCCGTATCAGCCAATCAAAATGTATGAACCTTAATTGGATCTGAATGCAAGTATATAAACTATTTTTAGAAGTTGTAAGACAATCAGATAAATGCAAATGACTAGATACTTGATGACATAAGGAATTATTGTTAATTTTTAGGTATGATGATGATATAGGGTTATATATTTTTAAGTCTGTATCTTTTTTGAAGTCTGTATCCTGAAATTTTTAAAGATGAAATTATGTTATTTGGGATTTTCCTCAAAATAATCTGGGGTGGCAGGTGGAGTTTCAGGCTCCGTATTAAACAAGATTGAGTACATGCTAATAATTACTGAAGAGGAGTCTCTTACAACAGTGTCCCTACTTTTTTAAATTCCATTTTTAAAATTCCAGTTAAAGGGGTTTTTTCAATTGTCTTGAAAGATAACACATCACACCAAATTAGTCACTTATACTGAAAAGCAAATTCATTCATTGGGTTACTTAACCAGCCACAAAGCCAGGCTCTTAGACTGAGAAAATGAACAAGTGTTGAATGGGGCAATAAAGCCAAGAAATTTCCCAAGTACTGAGAGAACTGCCCAAAATCAGTCCGAGATAAGCTGTCGCCATGATGTTTCTGGGCTGCTAGAGTGTGGAATAAGGAGAAAGCTCCAAATAGGAGGAGGAAGAAAACATAGGCATGCCATTTTTATTATTTCACCTGTGGATGACAACACTCCTCTGCTGGTAGATTTATGGCAGTTCAAAGAGCCTCCTTGCTTCAAGAAGATTCTTATTTCTTTTGTTTTCAGACATCTTTATGGAAGTCACTGGGATGAACCAGGAAAACCTCACACTTGTTCAGTAATACCATCAGGATTTATTTAAATGCCCTACAGTAAACATAACTCAATGAAGCCTTGGAGACCTCTCTGCTACAAATGCCTAGAGATCAGAAATGTTTACCCTGTGTTCATTATGTTTCTTGCTTCAAGATTTGAAGAAGCTGAGAAAATGCTGGTAAGATGTGGATTCTCCACAGTACATTGAAAGGTCTTCTCAGTTCTCATGTTTGAGTATTTACTTAGCAAGCTATACACTTCAAGTTCTCCATTTAGAAATAGGAAACAAATCTCCATCACATCAGAACCACTTGATGAAGATGAATAAATTATGTCAAGCCTGGTCTTTGTACCAATATATAGGTATTGAAGTAAATAAACAGGCTTTACTCTACTTCAAGCAATAGCCAACAGCTTAGACACTGGATTCTAGCTTCTCCTGACCTAGACTGCAGTAGCCCAGAGCCTCTGAACTTTATCCACGTTCCTTTCCTTAATTTTACTCATAAGTATCCTGTCAAAGGAAGTTACATGAGATAGTTATAAGCTCCAAATATGTGCTGAGAAAAGTTTCTCTTTGCCTTAAACTCCTTCATAACCTTTGTCCTTACAGCATAATTTAAACAACATAACTGTTGGCTCATGGATCTAATAAACCTAGCAAGTCTTTAAAATGTCATAGTCCTGCAGGCTTCCTAACAAGACACAAACAGACAAACTGACAGCCACCCTGATTATCCATGGCAAATCTTCCTGCCAACCAGGACTAGTTTGAGATCTTTTGCTTCCAGTTTGATTTAATCCCAGAACCGTTCTGGTATCATAACATTATACCTGTAAACAGAACATGGAAACAGGGTTGAGAATTGCAAACTGAGCTGCTCAAAAGTACTGGTGACTTTTTGGTTCTGCCACTAAGACAACTCACACCAGCTTCTAAGTGTACCAACTTCCTCTGAATGGAACTAGCATCTCATTCTCATTCTCTTCCACTTGCATTATCACTCTTACTCCCTTTCTACTCCCAGTACTTCATGAGCCATCCAGATCCTACTCCCCACCAGTCCCAGGCAACCACTAATCTATTTTCTATCTCTGTAGATTTGGCTACTTTGGATATTTCATATAAATGGAATCGTACAATATGTGGCCTTTTGTGCCTGGCTTCTTTCACTTAGGATGTTTCCAAGGCTCATTCAAGCTGTGACATGTATTAGCATTACATTCTTTTTATTGCTGAATGATATTCCGTTGTATGGATATACCACATTTTTTCTTTATCCATTCACCAACTGATGAACATTTGGATTGTTTTCACTTTTCAACCATCAGGAATAATTCTGCTATGACATCGCATGTACAAGTATTTGTGTGCATGTATGTTTTTATTTCTCTTGGGTATATGCCTAGAACTGAAATTGCTGACTCCTATGGTAACTCTATGTTTAACCTTTTTAGGGACCACCGAACTGTTTTCCAAAGAAGCTGCACCATTTTAAATTCCCACCAGCAGCATGTGAGGACTCCAAAGTTTCTGCATCCTCTCCAGCAGTTGTTATTACTGTCTTTTTCATTATGGCCATCCTAGCCAGAGTGCTGTGGTATCTCATTGTGGTTTTGATTTGCATTTCACTGATGACTAATGAAGTTGAGCATCTTGTCATGTGTTTGCTGGCCATTTATATACCTTCTTTGGATAAATGTCTATTCAAACCCCTTGCCCTTTGTTAAACTGGGGAATTGGATCATGTCTTTTTATTATTGAATTTTAATATTTCTTTATGTATTCTGCATATAAGTCCCTTATCAGAGATTTAATTATAATCTAAGATAATATTTATTGGGAATCTACCTTGTGTCAAGCATATACTAATTGCTTCCCAGTTATTATCTCATTAAATGCTTCCATAAATTGATGGGATTAGGTACTTGAATTATCATTCATATTTATAGATAAGAAAACTGAAGCACAGACACCCAAGCTTATACCATTAGTAAGTGGTAAACCCAGAGTTTGATTCCATGCAGTCAGATGCCAGAACTCACCTCTCACTCAGTACCATGCAGACTTACATAGGCAGTCTCCCCTTCTACATCAAGAAGGATCTGGCCAATAAAGCTTATTATGTACTTATTTCACTGGATGTTATAAGAAGGGATATGATTTCATTAGAGAAATATATTATACAAAATTTCTCAATGTATGTTCCATATCACTTTAGCCCTGGGAGTTACTACTTCAACAGTGTTTGTGAACAAATAGCCTAGGAAATGTTGCATGTCCTACCCCTCTCTGGAAGATTCTTAATGCATCTAAGTATATTAAAGTCTAGGAGAATCCTTGTAGTAAGAAAAATAATTAACCTTTTGAGTGATCATCCATTTGCCAAACCTATATACCCACAAAACCCCAAACTATCACAATATATTTTAGAAAAAAACACAGAAAATAATAAATGTATGGTCCATAGGAGGAGGCTAGACAATCAATCTGTGTTTCTAAACTATATAATCGCCCCTGCTATTTGATGCCCTAAAGCTTCAGGGACTGAACAAATGTATGCAAGCTCAAATCAAGACCTTGACCTGCTTTCTGCATTTTCAGCCCTGTTTTAAATGCATAAGATCAACATCTTAAAAGGTGAAAAACAGTCTGTCATTGCTCAGGTAGCTATTGTCCACATCTCTCTCTAAATTTTACATCTCTGGCTCATCGGTACAGAACAAACCTCTTCAAGTTGTTAGTTATTTTTATTGTGAGTATCCAGTTTTCCATTTCCTTCCCTGTCATTGCTTTTCTGTGGACAGGAACCATTTGTGTCATTCAAAATGTGTTCATTTATCCATGTCAGATATTGTTTCAGAGTGCCAGACATGTTCCGTAACTCGTAAGTGGATTACATCTAGAAGCTGAGGACTAAGAAATGTACATATAAACTGTGTGAACTGGACATTAAACAAAGCCAAATATCTGTTTTCTTAATTTTAACAGAAGTGAGAGAAAGGGATATAAAGACATGTAACTTCCAAGAAGAATACTTCTATAATAGTATCTATCATATACTGTTACAGAGTTAGCCATTTGAAATGACTGGCACTTCTTGATTTAGTTGTTTTAGAAATGCCGCTTAGGAATAATTCTGAATTTGATGCACTAATAATAGTGATTAATAATGCAGGTTTTCAGATTTATACTGCTTAGGCTCTGATATTATCAGTTAGCTCTTGCTGTATAACAAACTGCACCAAATTCAGTACCTTAGAACAACAGTCACTTATTCTTACTCATCCATCTGGGGGTCAGCTTGGGTGGCTCTGCTGATCTAAGCTGGGCTCAGTTGGGCTTGGTTTCATGCTCTTGTTTGGTCTAGGTCTACTCAACATGTCTCTCTTCCTGTTTGGGTAAGGGGAGTCAACTGGTGCATGTTCTTCTCAGGGTAATGGCAGAAATGCAGGAGGACAAGCCCAATCACATGAGCACAGTTCAAGTCTACGCTTGCATCATTTCTGCTGATATCCCATTGGCCAATTGAAGTCTATGGTCAAGCTGAAAGGCAACGAGTGATGAAATACACTCCACCCACCATGAGACTAAAGCAAGTCACATAGCCAAGCCCCCAGCAACGGGATGGGCAAGTATATTCCTCCCCTGGTGAGAACATGAGTATTTTTGAACACTAATCCAATCTTCTGCAGACTCCAATCTTGTTTTTTGTCACTTATCAGCTGTGTAGCCTTGGACAACTGTCTTAATCATTCTGTTCCTCAGTTTTATCTTCTGTAAAATGGGAATAAAATAGTCCTTACATTACAGGGTGTTTGTTAGGAATGAATGAGGAAGTGAATGTAAAGCATTATTTGATTATCTAATACAACCATCAACAGTTGCAAGAATAATATAAATATTAGAGAAATTTTATTTCTCTATAAATAACATGCCCCAGGAAGTGAAATAAGCACTCCCTAATCATCATATGCAAATAAAATGCCAAAGCATTTTTACAATGGCTAAAGGAAATACAGTTTCAATTTAGAAAATGTCTACCTTAATACAATGGAAAATCAGAGTGAGAAACCAAGGCCATGTTGGATGCTCTGACCCAGTACTAACCTTATCACAACCTTTTAGGAAAACCAAAAGAAAAAATATATATGCCTTAGTTATCTATATATAATATACAATATTTTATTAACATTTTTACCTAACGTTCGGAAAGCTGAATTACCCAGAGGGTTGCATCAGTCCTCCATACCATTTTGTACAAATTTGCAAAAAAGGAAAGGAAAGGTACAGTACATTTTCATTATAACCAGTATTATAAGGGAAAACTTTTAAAACTATTAAGTAAGCACTTATATAGGAATTTTGCTAAAAGCAGGAAAGCTAACAATAAAGCATCCTACATAGAAAGAAACCTATTGTGGTATGTTTTTTCAAAACTCTGTTGTAAAAGTAATTCAACCCAAATACATCCACTTTTTCTAAGAAACTGACTTAAAACTGAATCAACTTCTGGAGTATACATTCTACCCATTTGCCTCCTACTCAAACAACTTGAATTCTGAATCCTCCTTCCTCCTCAGGACTTCTGAAGATCTTACTATCATTCCCACTGATTCAATATTTACCTACAGCTCTGAATTGTGACAAACCATTTTTTAGGTAATTTAAACATAGTTCATTCCCTAACACAAATGGAATCAAGTCAAGAGCTAATGTCTCTTCAAATTGACCTAATCACTTAGCCCAGTAACTTGGGCATAGAGGGTATCCCATAAATATTTGACTAATTGAACCAGTGTCTACAAAATGACCCATTCCTTTCTGACCACAGCAAGTGTATGAACAATATCCAGAGAACTTTTATTAATGACTAGCAAAATCATCATGTTTGTCTGAATAGGTAAAAGCTGCCTGCATCTTCTCTACCTAGTTAGAGCTGTACTTCTAGTTCTGCTTTTCATATTTAGCTGTAGGGTCAAGTACAGATTAAACCTTTTAGACTAGTCTAATTCAGCTACAAATATATAAATGTGTCAATAAAGAATCCCCACAGAAGGACTATTATGAATCTAATTTCACTCAGAAGTTTGAACCAAAAACATGAATAGCATTCTTGATTCTGAACATATTGCTGCCCTACCCACCCACCCACACACACATCCTTAATCACCAAGGTCTGTTAATTCTGTCTCCTAAATATTTCTTGAATTCTGAACATCTCTCTCTCTATTGCCACTATTCATTACTGCTGCTCTTTTAGATTATTGCAACTGTTACCTACCTCTTCTTGATGAGGGCTTGCCATGTTCCAGTCCATTCTTCATAATACAAATTTAATTGTGATAGGTCAGGGAAAAATGACCACAATATTCATAGCTCCTCCCATCAAGCAGTAGAATCTATTTCTCCACTCCTTGAATCTGACCTTGACCATGTGACTTGCTTTGGCCAATGGGATGTTAATAAACAGGATACAATCAGAGGCTTCAAAAGTACTCACATATTGGTACTTGCCCTCTGTTGCTGCTGGGAACCCTTCTGCCATTGCAAGAACAAGCCTGAGATACTTATTGGAGGATGAGATACCACGTGGAGACAGATTCCAGCTAACCTACCTGAGATCCCTGATATATGAGCAGCCTTCCTAGACCATCCAGTCTCAGCTGAGCTGGCCTAAACCTAAAGACTAGCCTAGCCTACCCACAGATTGATGATAAATAATAAAAACCTATTAAGGCTATTGTCTTAACCACTAAGATTTGGGGCAGTTTATTTTAAAACCAAAGCTAAGTAATCTTTTCCCCCCTGATTAAAATCCCAGAATAGATTCCCCTAAGATAAAACCCAAACACCTTAACTTACTAAAATTTGTCCCTTCATAATTTGGCTACAATCTATAGTCTCATCTCCCACCATTCCCTCTCCTACCCTCTCAACTTTTGCCACATAATTAACATTTTTTAAACCTTTAAACCCCTACCTAATAATAAATCAGTTTCACTTATGTCCCTGGCTAACTCTCTTTATTCTCTGACTCCTTCCTGCATCCTGGTAAATAGCCATTTCTTGTTGATTTTAATTTATTAAACATACACTACTCAATTTTCAGCACCCTGTAGGAAGCTCTTTCAGTGTATAATAAAAAGTTGCTGCTGTTTATTCATATTTCAATGATACTGTGAATACAATGGTTCATATTCTGACTCCTATTCTTAGAGAAATGGTCTCTGTTGGATTCTCACTGCCATTCATTTTTCTACTTATTGTTGGACTTCGCTATTATGATAATAACTTCACATACATCAAAATAATATCATCATGGGCCAGTGGCTTTGTTCAAAAATCAACCACCTTGTCAATTTGTTTCCTTGTATATTTAATAACAGAGCTTACAATATGATTAATGTTTTAATTAAGTCCCACATGTATTTGTATTTCCATGTAGAAAGCCAGTAGTCCTCAAAATACTGAACTCATTACTCTTCTCCAAGCTCTTCTAAGCTAACACACCATCACTAGGTCAAAAGTAGTCATATTTCTTCAGGCCAACACACATATGCTGTGCATATATGGGAAACTCCCATTGATTTAGTTAATAGTTACCTGGTTAGCCTGATAACTGTGTACAATCAAACTAGACCATTCTGGCTCTAATACTGATGGCCAGGGACAGTGACCTCAGATTCCCCCTTGGAGAGCTAGTCCATATTCATCCAAACCATTCTCTCATTTGTAAATCCTAATTTCCATGAAACTCAGCAGAAAGGAATAAAGAATCTCCTTTGAAGTCCAGGTACGTGGACAAGTGTTCATTCACATGGTTGAAATGGCATCCTATTTCTCTATCCCACTGCCCACACACAGCGAGCCAGTTTTCATGAGACTATTACATTTCCACAGTGATGTTGCTGGCAGAATGTAACTGCAAAGGGTCAAAACTAATGTGATCCAAGAAAGGGGTCACTTTGACAAGCCTTTTTTTTTTTTTACTGTTTCCTTGTCATCCACCCACTGGGATCACTACCACAACTCCAAGGGACCCTCCTATGCTGACCAGCTAAATCAGCACACAAACCCACTGTGCTGAAAAGGAGACTATGTTTTTAAAAAAATAGCCCCTTTTGGTTTTACAGCTAAGTTACAATTATGTTGTGCAACACATTTATATGAACAGTCTAACTACACTCCTTTATTAGACCAAAATTCATTCACAGAGTCAACAAATGTTTACTCAATGCCTGCTAAGTGGCAAGCACTTCTTTTTTTCTCAAAGAATTGAATGAAACTCACACCATGATTTACATTTACTCCAGTTAATGTGCCTCCTGTTCCACATAATTCACCAAAAGTCTTCCTATATCCATCATCCTCTTTAAAAACCCATACCGGGTCACCAAGTCTTGTCAATATAATCTCCTAAGTACTCTCGAACTCTGCCCTTTGTTCTCCATCTCTACTCCCACCACTCAAATCCAGGCCAGGACTTACCACCATCCCCTAGTGTGTCTTTGCACCTCCATCTTTTCCCCTTAAGCTTATAATGACCATCTAAAAAGCAAACGTGAACATATTACTCCCAGCTTAAAATCCCTCAAAGACCCCCCATTCTATAAATCTCCACATCCTAAAGCAGAGCCGAACTGCCCTTTTGTCACCACCCCCAAGGCTTTTCCTCCCTCTTTGGTGCTGTATAGTGAACTTGTAGGAGTTTGGGAGGTGGGCAGCATGGCATAAGAAGTGCCATGGGCCTCGCCAGATTCCCTCTCCCACCAGATCTCTCTTACTCCTCTCCCTCCCAGCTCCTTTAGATATATCATGGGCAGCCAGTAAAGAATTATGCTATCATTGGCTACCATCAGCTAGAGAAGCAGGCTTGGGCAAATGATAAAAGAATTGGCTAAACCATTGGCTTTTCTCAGTCTTTGCTTCACTTAAGCTGAAAATCAATGATCAAAAATTGACTCATGAGCTACCATACATACTCACATTACCTTCTGTTGTCCACGCAGTTCTAGAAACCTAACAAGCAGCTCCAAAGTTTGGGGCCAGGGACTAGCGCTCAGAAGCTTGTACCCTAGTCATAAAACTCCTTGAAATACACCTTGAAAATTTAGCAAATCAATACATTTTCCTTAAACATCACTTTCTTTGTGGTGAATATTAAAATTATTGGCCAAGCAACTGCACTGGGGGAAATTACATAATTAGTTTTGTAAAGAAAAAAGTTATGTTTTTTTAAATATTTTATTTATTTATTTATTTATTTATTTTTAGAGAGAAGGGAAGGAGAAAGAGGGAGAGAAACATCAATGTGTGGTTGCCTCTCGCACTCCCCCTACTGGGGACCTGGCCTGCAACCCAGGCATGTGCCCTGACTGGGAATCAAACCAGCAACCCTTGAAAAAAAGTTATGTTTTTACCCTTACATATACCACTTAGTCACAATGGGGACTAGATGAGAGAAAAGTATAAATCATATCAAATGGTCCTGGCTGGTATGGTTCAGTGGATTGGGTCATAGCCTGCGAACCAAAGGGTCTCCAGTTTGATTCCCAGTGAGGGCATATGCCTGGATTGCGGACCAGGTCCCCAGCAGGGGGCACATGAGAGGCAACCACACATTGATGTTTCTCTCCCTCTCTTTCTCCTTCTCTTCCCCTCTCTCTAAAAATACACAAATAAAATCTTTAAAAAAAACAAATGTCTTTCATATAGATTAATAACAGCTATAAGAGGATGTTTAATTGGGATTTGGGCTGAGACACTAGGATATCAGATACCAAAGTGACTTGTAAGAAAAACTACCATGAGGAAATTTCATAGCAGAAGAATGAATGCCAGTTAGATATTTCATCTACATCACAGATATAAATGGAAAGCATTGGAAATTAAGAGAATTTGTAAGGAGGATAATTTTGACTTTTTGGAGAGGACTGAACTGAGTCTCACCCTTGCACCCCATAAGGGGATGGGGCACTGCCTCCCATCTCCAAACCAGGTGTGATGGGCTCCACAGGCATTACATGGAGAGCTTAAATGTCAGCCAATGAAGTGGTAGTTGACTTTAGAGAACCCATGTAACAGGAGACAACAGATTAAAGGGCTACTCACCCCTCCAATGACAGGTCAAACATGTACAAATCCTGGGGAGCAGCTGAGAACTCTGTCGAAGAGAGCAGCTTGTCAGGGTGCAGAGCCTACAGCACTAAGAGGCTGTGGAGTGTGTGACCAGGGCAGAGACTGAAAGGGGATGGGGCAGCTGGCAGAAGGAGGAACATTAGAATCAAGGGAGGCCCAGCAAGGCGTCTCTATAGAACCCACAAAAATGCTCCGAGAGAATCATCTTCAAACATTTGACCAGAGATCACAAAGGCACTCGGAAACAGGGCCAACAAATAAGAACTCTCCTGTTCCTCTTTCCCTTCGCTCTTCTCATGCTCTGATTACAAAGGGGTCAGAATCCCTAAGCAGCAGGCTGGGGAAGAGAGGCTGGGAACAAAGAGACATTTCACTTTCAATCAGGCTTGGACAATCTGGGACGGGACAAATGGAACTGAATTGAGATCAGGGGCTGCAAACCAAAGGCACCTTAGAACTGGCCTTTTTTCTATGAGTGGCGAGGAAATCTTGGGACTTGACTGAATTTTTAAATAATTGCTGGAGAAGAACATTTTCAAAACAAACAAACAAATAAACACCTATTGAGTGACCAAAAACGCAAAAATGCCAGTGCTTTGTGAGTTCATCCCAAGATTCTTCTCTATTTGTTGTACCAGTTACATAGCTAACATTTTTAAAAGTTACATGGGCCAAGAATTTGTCTAAGCTTTTTATGCATAATTTAACTAAATCCTTATAACTCCATGAGTAGGTCCTATAATTATCCCCCATTTTATCATTAAAGAAAACTAAGATCCAGAGACATGAAATAACTTATCCAAGATCATACATATATTAAAGTCAAATCCAGTCTATTTGACTCCAAAACCCATGCTGTGACCCATTACTCTGGGGAGTTATTGGCAAACACTTCGGTATAGAGAGGACAAGTCTCAAATTATCAGAACTGGATTATCAAACAATTGTTAACATGAATACAGTGCACACATAGGAAAAAATGTCAAAATGCAGTCTTTAAAATCAAAATGGCAAGCACAATCCTTGATCTTTTTATTACTCAAGGCTTACAGCAGCTAAAAGGTTTCAACAATGTTATATTGCATACAAATTGCAGATTAACCATGTCGGTGGAGTGTCCCCATGTAATCGCCATAATATTCTATTGTAGAATAACAGCACAGGTCCTGATCCGTAGCTCTTGGTAAATACGGGTAGCTGGAATCTATTGTTGTAAGGGCTTAACATCCCCCACACATGGTCTTGGCCTGAAAGTGAGTTTTCTGAGGCCTGACATCAATAGAAACTTCTTTGCTGTAGATTTGATTTTTATGAATTGGGATAAACGGAATGGGCATACGGTGACCACAGTTACTAGGGAATGCTTTAATCAACTAACGTCGACTGGAGGTGGGAGAGGGTTACCCAAACAACTCAGCTGCGCGTCTCTGCTAACTGTGACTTAATCCTAGTTTATAGAAGCACCTGTGTTATTTGTTATGGCTCTTAGTCTTGCCAAGGACATCAAATTATGCCAACCTCTGTGCAGGGGGTGAGGGGAGAGAGTTCAACAATGCATGTCTATCTCTAGAAGCATTAGGATGATGTAGGCTCATTTGTACAAACATCCTAGACTACATTTAGAATCTACCTTCCCAGAAATAAAATTCTACAGCATCATCTACCACCTCCACTCCTCATGGCAGACTTAACTTACCTCAGGGGACTAGGCTGTATTTTCTTTTCTCCTCTGCCTTCCCTGGAATGGATACTTCTTCCTTTTTTGGAAATAAAAATTGGATTGTGCTTTATGACTGAGAAGCTCTTAACAAAATTGTTAGTTGCACAACTTCTTTTGGTTTCCTTCCATTGACACATCAAAATGTAAATCATCTTTCTTCCTAGGCTCAAGGCAATGGGGCACAAGATCATCTACTCTTCCCTTCACTTGTCCCCTCAGCCTGCCCTCCTCCTTTTACGTTGTGATTCTATACATCCTCTCTCCATTGCCTTATCCAGAGATGGGGGCAATCGCCAAACTCTGTTATATTTTACATAACCAAGAATTAAAAGCATATCTGAATTAAAAGCATTTTCTGGGACTAATGAAAGATTGTTCCGCCTTTCACAATGAAACAAAGGTTATGTTGAAACATATACTGCCAAAAACAAATGATATCTGTGGACTTAGCTAAGGAATTACAATCTGAAAATGTGTAATTGTGTCCCCAAGAATTCTGAATCCTTCGCCCTTCTCTGAGAACCGCTATGCAGATCTTTGAGTGACAGACAGTGCGGTACAAGACACGCTTTCAATTCTGCTTGCCTCTTTCTTTGCAACAGACAACATCGGGCTGACAGAATGCAACTGAAACATAATTTAGATGGGAAAATACAAGACGTTTTCCCAGGAAGTGGGGCGGGGAAGGGGGGAAGGGCAGGGACATGGCTTGATTCAGACAGCAGAGGGCGCAGCTTACACATCTAAGTATAAAGGAGCCTTCCCTGGAAGCTGTAAGGGCTCCTGCTATTTTTCGGTCATACATTTCACATTTTCGAAAAGCATATCCAAGCTCCCGTGGCCAAAATTCTGATGTAGTCATTCATTTCTCTCCTCTTGTTCAAATAATATCATTTTCTACTGCCCCCAGGTCCAGCCATTCAAACTGCCACTTTTCTGTGTCTGGCTCTGGCATGGGAAAGAGAATGAAGATAAACTCCCTCAAAAGAAAAAAAAGAAAACCCGAACAAACAAAAAAACATAACAACAACAACAAAAACAGGTTCGCAGAAAGGGTGACCTGTATTCCCAAGCAGACTTCATTTGTTTGAGAGACTTGCACCTAGGATTTCTTGATCAAAGCTAATGCGCTGTAAATTTCTTCATTTAACAGACTTAGTCTGTTCAACTCTTGACACTGGGAATTGGGATTTCCCAGAACTATTAGCACTGCACAGTAGGCGCTCCTCGCCGGCCAAGAACGGGGGATTAACAGGTATTTGTCTCAGCTAATTTCACTCTCTATACTGGGTCTATAGAGACTGGGGCTTCTTGGCGGAGTGTGTGCCACCCTGCTAATTGGCTACGAATGTAACTACTCCAGCATGCCAATGGAGCGCGGGGTAGTCCACAGTCTTGAGGCAAATGAATCCTTACACTGGGCATTCAGGAAAGTTGCTGGGCAGCACTGTAATTATAAACGGTTCATTTGCCAACTTTTACTCTCACTGACTGTCAAACTCTCACCCCTGTAGACCATGTCGTGAACGTTCAAAAAATTATGCTGAATAACAAGTGCATCTGTGAAATCCTGTAGAAACAAAGAATTTCCATACATTCTATTCAGGATGCACTTGCAGAATCAAAGGTCCTGGAGGTAGCTCTCATAAAACACAAAATTCCCTGAGTCAGATAAAATAATGATATGCACTGGGATATTCACAGATTATATAAATCATTTCTGCAAAGAAGACTGGAAATAGAGAGTTGTTAGTCCCTTTTCACATGCCCTATTCTCCCCCTCCCCGCTGATAATCAGACTGTCTTAATGACTGATCCTACTTCTAAAGCTTCTGATATAGAGATCAAAGAGTCAAATATTAAATATTATATGTATCTATTGCAACATAACAAATTATCCAAACTTCACCTGCTGAAAACAACAAACATTTATTATCTCATAGTTTGTGTAGATCAAAAATCCAGGAACAACATAGATGGGCAGTATTGATTCAGCCTCTCATGAGGCTGCAAGTGTGAGCCACGTCAAAAATCAATTACATGTCTGTTGGCAGGCCCTAGGAGATCCCATTCCAAGCTCACTAATGTGAGCCTCTCCTCAAGCCTGCTTCATAACATGGCAACTGGCCTCTCTCACATTGTGAACTGAATGTTTGTCCCCTCAAAATTTGTGAATAGAAATCCTAACCTCCTATGTGGCTATATTCGCAAATGGGGTCTCAAAGGAAGTAATTAAGGATAAATGAGGTCATAAGGGTGGGGCCCTGATCCAATAGGATTAGTGTCATTTTAAGAAGAGACGCCAGATCCTCTTTTTCTCTCTCCACACTCATATAAAGAATACGTGTAAGCACACAGTAAGATGCCAGCCTCCTAGAAGCCAGGAAGTGGATCCTCACTTAAAATTGACCAGCACCTTGATCTGGAACTTCTAGCCTTCAGAACTGTAAGAAAATAAATTTCTGTTGTTTAAGCCACTCAGTGTGTAGTATTTTGTTATGGCAGCCCAAGCAAACTAATACACTCCAGAACCAGCAGTCTAAGAAAGAGAACTGTGAGGTGGAAGTCACAATCTTTTTATAACCTAATATCAGAAGTGGCATCCCATTGCTTCTCCCATATCCTATTCATTATAAGCAGATCAATAAGCCTGGCCTACACTCAAAGACAGGGAATGACACAAGGATGTGGATAGCAGGAGGCAGAGATCATTGGGGGCCATCTTGGAGGCTGCCTGCCACACTATATAAGAGCCAATTTATTGAATAAAAATATATCTACAATTATACCATTAATGCTGTATCTATTACAATACAAGCAGTGTATGTTACATTATTAGCATTTGTAAAAATACAAAACCAGATTTCAAATTATTGGTGCATTGTGAAAGTTAGCTCATAATTTGAGAGTCTTCTACTTTGTCATCCCATTCACGCATGTGCTCTTTCCCACTCCTGAGTGAATGTGTGCATATTGATACCACTTCCGCTGCCACAAATGTTGCCAGTGGAATGTGGATTCACCATTCCAAGTGTGTTGTCTGGTCTGTCTGCCACATCTGCCAACCAATAATCAACCTCTTATTACAAATCCCATCTTTCTGTCAGATGGCTACATCATTGATTGATTAATTGAGCCCCTCACAACACTCTCAAAACAATAACAGTAATACATTTCCAAGTGTGTTTGCTTTACCCCAATGTACTGTAGTGGTTTCATTATTATGTAACCACTACATAGACCTTGGGATATAGTATTAGTCATCTCAACTTCATTCTTACATCTGTAATAATACTTGAAATAAAAACTTCTTTAAAGATGCATATTCAGGAAATAAAGTAAATAAATGGGAGTATGACATTTTGCTCTCGCAGGTTTACTCCATATTTGGAACATCTTTTTGCTACAGATGAGCTTCTTGATTATGGTCCCTGAATTTCCTTCACTGCAGGCATTAAAATGATACTAAGTGTCTTAAGGCATATTTAATAATTCTATTGCATCAGACTAATGTAAGTGTCCCGTGTGCATATAGAATGCATTTCACAGTATCCATCCAATTTTTAATATTTAACTCTGCATTTAAACATAATGCTAACATGATAGAATACTGAGATACTAAATTATTCCTTAAAATGAGGATTGCTATTTGGAGTAATGTGATAGTATACATACAAGCACCTGGTACAGTAGCAAAGTGCTCAAATATTTCAAATAAATGCTACTTGATATTAAATTCTGCCTATGAAATCAAATGCAAACAAAACAGAACTAAGGAAAAACCCCTGAAAGAGGGTGAGGTTGACCCTACATGGCTCCAGAACTGGAAATAGCAAACAGGTTATACTGACATGCAATCCTTCAGCCTCCCAATCCCATTAACATACAAATCATTAACGCTATGCAAATCAGTAACACAATCAAGATTCCCACAGTAATTTCTATTCCTACCTCTGCAGAGAGATCTAGTCTAGATTTAGTTGTACAGATAGAGCTTCCTGAAAATTTGATTAATTAGGGGTAAACATGATAGTCACAAAAGAAAACTTGCAGTTAATCCCAGTTCAGTTAGTCAAGGTTACAAAGAGGAGAAATCATGTAGGCTACTTAATCTTGTGTCGTGAGAATTCCATTCCACAGCCACCAATGGACCTCTGATTTCAGCCAGGCAACTCATAACACTAGATCATCAGGTAAGGCAGGCATAACAAGGGATTTGAATGTTTTGGGGTACTTTTTTGGCATTCCTACAGAAAAGTAACCCCACAGAGTGGTCATGCATAATGGAGTGACATGAGGGTGAGAAAGTCTCACCATCCTCTCCTACAGGAACCAGTACCAATAGCTCTCAGCTCAAAACTGTGGTGACTCAAATGGTAAAATAACATATAGAAAAGAAAATTCCTGTTTGAATTTGCTACTGCCACACAAGACTTCTATGTGACAAATTTCACAATAATGCAGAAATTGAAACTAACATTCCATTTTGAAAAAATACTTATTAAATGTAAATTTAAATAAAAATAAAATATGTTCAGCAAATAAGTGTGAGGTTTTTTAATCTTTTTAAATTTGTCTATTTTCAAATAATAATTTACAGAAATTGAAAAACTAGTAGAGAGTTCTATCCCATGTCTGTTACACCCACTTTCTCCCAATGGTTACATCTTACATAACTACAGCACCCTATTAAAACCAGGATATAGACATTAGTGCATATGTGTGTATAGTTCTAAACCATTTTATCATGTGTGTATATCTGTGTGACCACCACTTCAACCAAGATACAGGACTACTCCATCACCACAAAGATCCCATCATGCTACTTCTTTAGAGTGAGATCCACCCACCCCACCTACCCTAACCTTTAGCAGCCATTTATCTGTTCTCCAACACTTTAAGCGTGCCATTTTGCCAATGTTACATAAATGGGGTCATTTATATAACCTTTTAAGATTGGGTTTTTCACTTAGCATAATGCCATTTACATCAATGAAAGTTGTTTTGTGCATAAAAATGTAGTGGTTGCTCTACATATTACAACATACATTCATAACTTAGCATAGTCTACTTGTGTTGAAATTATACTAGTACAAGTGAAGTGTAGAAGCCTTACCTCCTTTTAAGTCCCTTTACCCTCCTCCATTGATAATACAATTATCTTTCTTTAAGTATATTTTATTGATTATTCTATTACACCTGTCCCATTTTTTTCTCCCCTTTATCCCCCTCCACCCTATATCCCCCATCCAACTAGCATTCCCCCACCTTAGTTCATGCCCACAGGTTGTACATATCAGTTCTATGGCTTCTCCATTTTCCATACTATTCTTAACCTCCTCCTCTCTATTTTGTACCTACCATTTATGCTATTTATTCCCAGTACCTTTTCCCCCATGCTCCCCCTCCCTACTAATAACCTTACATGTGATCTCCATTTCTGTGATTCTGTTCCTATTCTACTTGTTTGCTTAGTTAGTTATTGTTTTTCTTTTTTAGGTTCAGTTGTTGACAGTTGTGAGTTTGTTGTCATTTTATTCTTCATAGTTTTTGATCTTCTTCAATGTCTTAGATAAGTCCCTTTAACATTTCATATAGTAAGGGCTTGGTGATGATGAACTCCTTCAACTTGACCTTATCTAGGAAGCACTTTATCTGCCCTTCCATCCCAAATGATAGTTTTGCTGGCTAGAGTAATCTTGGATGGAGGGCCTTGCTTTTCATGACTTCAAATACTTCTTCCAGCTCCTTCTTGCCTGCAAAGTTTCTTTTAAGAAACCAGCTGATAGTCTTATGGGAACTCCTTTGTAGGTAACTGTCTCCTTTTCTCTTGCTGCTTTTAAGATTCTCTCCTTATCTTTAGTCTTGGGTAGTATAATTATAATGTGCCTTGATGTGTGCTTCCTAGGGTCCAACTTCTTTGGGACTCTCTGAGCTTCCTAGAATTCCTGGAAGTTTGTTCCCTTTGCCAGATTGGGGAAGTTCTCCTTCAGTATTTTTTCAAATAAGTTTTCAATTTCTTGCTCTTCTTCTTCTGGCATGCCTATGATTCAGATGTTGGAATATTTAAAGCTGTCCCAGAGGTCCCTAAGCCTCTCCTCATTTTTTTGAATTCTTGCTTCTTCATTCTGTTCTGGTTGAATGTTTACTTCTTCCTTGTGGTCCAAATCATTGATTGGTGTCCCAGTTTCCTTCCCTTCACTGTTGGCTCCCTGTACATTTCTCTTCATTTTATTTCGCATAGCCTTCACTTTTTCCTCCATGTTACGACCATACTCAACCATTTCTGTGAGCATCCTGATTACCAGTATTTTGAACTCTGCATCTGATAGGTTGGCTATCTCATCACTTAGTGCTATTTCTGGAGTTTTGATCTGTTCTTTCATTTGGGCCATATTTCTTTGTCTTGGAGCACCTGTTACATTATAAGGGGTGGAGCCTTAGGTATTCACCAGGGTGCGGCAACCCACATCGCTGCTGTTGTGGCACTGTATGTGGGGGGCAGGGTCCAAGAGGGATCAATGCTGCTTGCTTGGCTCTCAGCTGGCTTTCAGTCATTTCCCCTGCTACCCACAAGCAAATTGGCCCCTTCAGGTCCTGATTCTGAGGTGGGTGGGTTTGTGTATGTTCTAGAATCCTGTGGGTCTCTCTAATGAACTGTCCTGTAAGGCTGGGAGTTTCTCCTGCTGCTGCAACCCCCACAGGTGTCTACAGCCAGAGGTTTTGAAGCTATCTTTTCCCACACTGGAACCCTGGGTTATATGGTCTGTCTTGCTTCCCAGTTGTTCCTCTCAGTTTATCCACACATGAATGTGGGATCGCCCGGTCTGCCAGCTGCTGCCTCACACCCAGTCTGCCGCCTTGGCATGCATCCTCTTTTCCCCAGCTGCCTGTCTCTGCCCCTCCTACCAGTCTGAATGAATATTTCTTCTTTAACTCCTTGGTTGTTGAACTTCCATACAGTTTGATTTTCTGGCAGTTCTGGCTGTTTTTGTTTTTAAATTTGTTGTTGTCCTTCTTTTGGTTGTGCGAGGAAGCAAAGCATATTTACCTACACCTTCATCTTGGCCAGAAGTATAATAATATAATTATCTTAAATATTTCTTCCACATACATTGAGAACCACATCAAAAATGCTATGCTTTTCATTCCAACTACCAAATATAATTTAGAAAACTCAAGAGGAGTATATGTATTGCATGCACCCATATTTTCACTCTTTCTTTTATTCTTTCTTCCTTCTTAATGCTTCAAGATTCTTTCATTTCCTTTCTATTTCAATAACTTCCTTTAAACATTTTTAAGGTAGGTCTGCTAGGGAAAAATTCTTTTTGTTTTTCTTAGTCTGAGAATGTCTGTATTTCCCTTTTATTACTGAAGGATAGTTTCATTTAATAAAGAATTTGTGGTTGATAATTCTTTACTTTCAGCACTTGAAAAATTGTGTGCCACTTTTTTCCAGCCTCCATGATTTCTGATGAGAAATCTCCTGTCATAGAAATTATCTGCCCCCTATACAGGCATACCTCATTTTATAATCCTTCACTATATGGTATTTCACAGATGTTACATTTTTTACAAATCAAAGGCAAGACACTCCACCAGCAAAAAGATTACAACTCACTTTATTGCAATACATGCTTTAAAGTGGTGGTCTGGAACCAAACTCACAATATTTGTGAGGTCTGTGTGTAGATAGTATGCCATTTCTCACTGGCTACTTTCAAGATATTTTCTTCATCTTTACATTTATGAAGTTTGAGTGTGATTTGTCTTGGCATGGATTTCCTTGAGTTTATCTTGTTTGAGTTTCTCTCAGCTTCTGAAAACTGTAGGTTTGTGTCTTGCCAAATCTAGAAAAATTTTAGCCATGGTTTCTTTGAATACTTTTTCAGTGCTATCCTTTTTCTTTTCCCCTTCTGGGATTCCAATCACACAAATGTTACAGCTCTTTTTACAGTCCCACAGGTTTCTGAATATCCACTCAATTTTTCAGTCTATTTTCTCTTTGGTGTTCAGACTGAAAAATTTTTATGGTTCTTCCTTCAAGCTCATTGATTCTTTCCTCTGTCCTCTCCATTCTGCTCAGGTGGTTTTCTTTTCTTTTCTTTTCTTTTTTTTTTTTTGGAGGGAGGGTATTTTATTATTCAGTTCTAAAATATCCAATTGATTCTTCTTTGTACCTATAGAATATATTTCTTCTTAATGAATTAGCTGAAACCAAAATAAACAATCTCAACCACCTGGGACTCATACAGGAGAAGACTTGTTTGTTTTAAGCAAAAGCAAAGAATGGCACAATAGCAAATATAAGCATCATAGTGTTAACCAAAGACAGTAGCATCCAAAACTGAGAAAACAAGCTGATAGTCTGCTGGCAAGGAGACATGCAGATCTGTAGACCCTGGTCATGAAGAAGCAATGGAATGTGCTTGTTTGTATAAGCTGTAGCGTTTATACAGGATCAGAAGGCTGCTACACAATTAATCACTGGTCGGTCTAAGCACAAGATGCCTCTCCAGTTTCCCAAAAAGAAGAAGCTAGAGGCATGACTTCAGGTACCTAGGGAAGTCCAGGTTTTCACTGCCAGCACTGCAATTTCAGTTAATATTATTACAATCAGACATGGGGTTGAAATTAATGTATCATCTGAGAAACAGGGACACAATAAAACCCTATGCTTTACTTTATGCTGTGACTCCTTCTCATCATTTTTTACTAACCACTTAAAATGGATTAAGGAACTATCCCACTACTTCTAGTCTCTGAAACCATTTTTATAAGGTAGTGTTATGTATTTCTTTAAATTTTGGTAGACCTCACTTGTGAAAACATCCAGGCCTGGGTGTATTTTGTTTGGTGGAAAGGGCAGGTTATTTGGGAAAATTTTATGGGCAATTTTTGACTAGTTAGTAAATCCCTTCAATGAATATGGGTTTACACATGTTTGGTATTTCCTTTAGACTCAGTTTTGATCATTTGTATTTTTAATAAAATTATCCATTTCACCTAATTTTGTGAAATTTAATATGTCAATGACTATACCTTTAATATATCAAGATCTGCCGAAAGCAGAGAAGAAAAAGTCCTAAAACAGTAAAGAATATGCATGATAAATGTAAACAGGGAGACTGCCTGCTAAAATAAAAGATTTAATAGGACAAGTGTCTAAGATACAATTTTAAAAATCACCCAATCACACAAAGAACTAGTAAAAGCACAATTTGAATAAGGGAAGATCATCAACTAATACCAAGACAAATCAGGTGTTGGAATTATCTGACAAGAATTTTAAAGCACCCATGATTAAAAATACTTCAATAAACTGTTACATATTCTATTGAGACAAATGAAAAAGTAGAAAAGCTCAGCAAAAGAAATAGAAGTTACAAAAGAGAACCAAATGGAAATTATATAACTGAAACATACACAATAACCAAAATTAAAAACCATCAATGGGCTCAACCCCCCACAAAAAAAATAGAACACAGAAAAGAATCACAGAACTTGAGAACACACCATGGAATTCACTCAGTTTATATGAGAAAAATAAACTAAAAAAATTAACAGATCCTATAGGACTATAAGGAAAAGACCCAATATAACTATCATTGAAGTCAGAAACAGGAGAAAAGTCCAAATGGAGAACCTGAAGCTGAAAGAGTATTCTAATAAATAATGGTTAAAAACTTCCCAAATTTTGGGAAAGACATAAACTTACAGATTCAAAGCTGAGCAAGCCTGAAATAAGATAAACTCAAATAAGTCATAATTAAACTTCTAAAAACTAAAGACAAAAATAATTTTGAAATCAACCAAAGAGAAACAATAGGGGGAAATCAATTCAAGTGGCAATAGATTTATCATCTGAATCCATGGAGACCAAAAGGAAGAGAGAGGCCTAACATTTTCAACTTTTGGAAGAAAAGAAATGTTAACCATGAATTCTCTATCTGGTGAAGCTATCCTGAGGAATAAACAGGAAATAAAGACATTCTCAGATGAAGGAAAGCTAAAAGAATTGTTCACTAATAAACTTACCCTTAATGAATGGCTAAAGGAACTTGCCCAAACAGAAAATGATTATGTAGAAATGTATTGGTTAATTTCCAAGTTATCAGAGAGGAAGTAAAAAATGAAGAAAATTACACAAAGAACTGAATAATAATGCAAATAAAATATATGGGAATACAGCTAAAGGAGTGCTGAGAGGGAAATTTATAGCACCAAATGCTTATATTAGAAAAGACAAAAAGTCTCAAAACAACAATCTAAGTTTCTACCTCAAAAAAACTAAATAATAATAGTAAATCCAAAGTAAGCAGTGGATCAGATATCAATGAAATTGAAAAAATAAAAAAGAAAAGCAATGAAACAAGAAGCTGATTCTTTGACAAATTCAATAAAATTGATAAACCTTTGCCAAGACTGACACAAATTAGAATGGATAAGACATATTACCAGTGTCAGGAACAAAATGGGATGTCACTAAAACTCCTGAGAGAATATCATGAATAACTTTAATCTCATAATTGGAAAACTTAGAAAAGATCAGTTGCTTAAAAATCACAAACTACTACAGCTCAACCAAGATGAAATAGATCATCTAAATAGTTCTATAAGTATCAAAGAAATGAAATTCATAATTTAAAAGCTCCCCCCAAAATAAATCTCCATGCCCAAATGATTTTACTGGAGAATTCTTCCAAACTTTTAAAGAAAAAAATAACACCAAATTTATACAATTTCATCCAGAAAATAAAAGAAGAAACACTTCCCAACTCATTTTATGAGGCCAGTATTATCCAATACCAAAAATAGACAAAGACAATACATAAAAAAAGAAACCTACAGATCAATATCTCTTAAAGAAGATAAAAAGCTAAGAAGATGGATAGAACATGGAAGATAAAAAGGGAGAGCAGAGAACTGTCCTATAGTACCCCTTGGCACCAGTTAAAAGAGAAGAATAAGAAAGGAAAAAGAGGAAAATATGGAATGAGAAACCCAAGGGAGAAAGAGACTGACAAGAGAAAGAGGAAATGGTGCATACTCATAGATGAGAGAAAGAGATACAGAAAGAGAGAGAGCCCAAAAGACAGAGAATAAAACACACTGCAAACAGATTATTGAGCAAGAAATATCCAAAAATAGATAAGAACCATAGGGACCTAAATGAACCAACTAAACTGAGACTTAAACAGAGATCCCTCAAATGCATAATGATGACTGTAATTTTGTTTGTTTCACAAAAAGACTCTAAAGCCTTGTTGCATTTTTGCAAGCATGAGAAGTTTGAGTTTCTGGTGTAAAGAAAAGTGTATAGAACTATAAGAAGAAAATCTCTGCAGCAAGCCAGCAATGTGGACTTCAGAAGCTCCCCTTAACTCTTGGTTTTTAATTTTTTAAGCTACAAAATAGAGACAAGCCAAATGTCCTGTAAGTTTCCTTCCAGCTTCAAGATTTCATCAAGATGTGGTAAACTTTCTTGTCATCCATCATTTCTAAATTAAGGGTTTATCCTAAGATTCAGCCTGTGAGTCAGGAACCCCTCATGCCAGAAAAATGTCCATATTATTCCAGACTGATGGGGACAGAATTTAGTTTCTAAATTTCCTCCATAAAGGACTTTGATTAAATCCCTTAAATCTGTTTTAATCTCATGAACTTAAAAAACAAATGAAATAGCCCTGGCTGGTGTAGCTTAGTGGATTAAGCACGGGCCTGTGAACCAAGAGATCACGGTTCGATTCCCAGTCAGGGCACATGCCTGGGTTGCAGGCCAGTACCCAGCAGGGAATGCACAGGAGGCAACCATACATTGATATTTCTCTCCCTCTCTCCTTCCCTTCCCCTCTAAAGATAAATAAATAAAATCTTTAAAAAAAACACACACACATATGAAATAGCCCTGGCTGGCGTAGCTCAGTGGATTGAGCACGGGCTGCGAACCAAAGCATCGCAGGTTTGATTCCCAGTCAGGGCACATGCCTGGGTTGCGGGCCAGGTCCCCAGTGGGGACCACATGAGAGGCAACCACACATTGATGTTTCTCTCTCTCTCCTTCTCCCTCCCTTCCCCTCTCTAAAATAAATAAATACATAAATAACATGAAATATTACTTATACTTCAATTTCTCAAACTGAATTTTCTTCTGTAACTAATGTGCTCCTAGTTTAATTTTCCCTTTTATTTCTACTTTTATTCTAATCTTGCTGAACACTTCAAGAAAGACTTGAACACCAAAGACACTCAAAATAAAGTGTTGCTGACTGAAGCAGGGAATCTGCCTCCTGCATACACACACATACACATGGACATACATGCAAGGTCTCCCAGTCTAAATACATAAAATCTAGTGAACCGGAGACCCATTAGGAGACATGCCAACCCTGGGAACGAAGGCCACAATCCCAAAGCCTGAGCATTGGAGAGCTTCTCTTCCAAGAAGTGCTACTAATTAGTGCTAAAAATACTCAGGGCTCAAATGCATGCCATAAATATACAAGCATACAATGAGCTGATAAATATCACCTCATAAAACCAAGTGAAAACAACATGTCCCTCCCCTATTGTGCTCATATATCTTAGGCTCAGGACATTTGTGTTGATTTCTCTTTTCAACCAAAGGTGTCCTTGATGTTTATTTTTTAACTTGGCTCATTTGGATTAAAGTACAGCAGAGAAGGCTTCTAGGAAAATATCCAGCTTAAGATATTCCCTGCCAGTGGAGACACAGGTTTCTGCTCGCAGAAATAATGTACCTTCACACAGCTGGCATCCCATCTTGCAGTATGCATATAGACAAGCTATACAAATGACCTTCATGGTGCTCTGTAAGTCATCATCTCATTCTGTGGTTCCTCACTTCCCTTTCAGAAAAAACAAAGTAAGGGATGTGAAATTTATCCATTGCCTCTCCTCCTCCAAACATCTTTATAGCCACATGGATCCTTATAACTCTATCCCTCCTATCTCTTCTGCTCTGTCCATATTGGTATAGTCCTTCAATTATATCTCCCTCTCTTGAATTTTAAATCTCTGCTTCTCTACTAGCTCCTTCTGCTCAGGTTATAGCATGTTCTAATTTCCTCCCATGCTATAAAACCAGCGGTTCTTGACAGTAGTCCTACAACCCTTGCAGGAGGTCTGTAAGGCCCTTTTAGGGTCTTCCTCTTACTAACTACACATGGAAGGCAGCTTTTCCTTATTTACTTCAACCAAGGCAACAGATTGCAACACGGTGGATGCAGAAGCAGGTATGAGAATCCCATTGGTTCTTACTATGTCAAACATTAGAGAGATGTGCAAAAATGAAAAGGCATGCCACTCTTTCTATTAAACTTTTTTGTTTTGAAACAGTTATTTTTCTTAAAAATATGATACAACAAGAAATAATGCATTTATTATTATTTTTGAATGAATAGCTAATTTTAAGGTTCTATGTTAATATGCAATATGGTAAATATTAAGTCACATACACAAAAGCTCCTTGGGGTCTTCAATAACTTTTTAGTAAAAAAGGGGTCCTGAAAGTAAAAGGTTTACAGCTGCTGCTATAAATAATTTTTTGAATTCTGCTGCTCACTCAGGACACTGCTCTTTCTCTCCTTGCCTTTGCCACCAACAGGGAGTCAAAGATTCCTTGTTCTCATTTCCTCAGCTCCAACTATCTTTTCAATCCACTGGAATTCCACTTCTCCTTCCCATCACTCTACTCAAACTGTTCTGACCAAGGTCACTAGTGATTTCCTTTTGTAAGAATTTTATCATATTCTTTTATGATTATGAAAGTAATACATGCTCATTGTAGGACATTTAGAAAAGGCATATAAGCACAAACAACAAAAAAAGCAATTAAAAAATCACTCCTGATCAGAGTAGGAAGAAGAGCACCAGGAATTCAGGCAGCCTCTAGAAACTGGAAAGGAGCAGGACTCTAAGGAAGAAGTTAAATAACATGATGAAAACTATCTGGCTAGAAAGTCACATATGAAGATATAATGAGGGGCTTTTGAAGCCAAAATAGATGTTCATTCTTCTGTGCTCTACTGCCGCTGTATGGATAAGAACTGTCTAGTTTTTCTACCTGGTCAGCTGCTATCTCTTCAGACAGATTTGAAGGATAAGGATGACTCAATCTCCCATTGCAGGTTTAAAGATGGAGGAAGGAGGGCAACAGGAAGGAATATAGGCAGCATCTAGAAGCTGCAAATTGACCCTGGCTGACAGCCAGCCAAGAAATGGGGCCTAAATTCAGAAAACAACCTGAATGAGGTTAAAAAAAGATTCTTCCCTAAAAAAAATCACCCCTAATGCCACCGCTTCGAGGTAGCCACTATTAGGAATCCATCCCTTTAGCATTTTCAGTGCACAGTGTTATGAAGATGGTATTGGAAAACACGTATTGTTTGGGTGCACGGTTTACATATTGTTTTGAAACCAGCTTTTTAACCGACTTGGTCACTGGTGACCTTCTAAGTGCTAAATCTTACAGCTTCTTATTCATCTTTGGTCTCCTTGGCCTCCCTGCATCATTTGGCATTACCAACCACTGGTCCTTTAAATTCTCTTCCTCTGCTTTCTATGCAGCATTCTCTCTTGGTTCCCCTCTGACCTCTCTGTCTACCCCTTCTCTATCCTCATCACTCCCTCTAAATGAGCCCATTATTTCTAAAGCTTTAACGGTCCCCTATATGTACATGGGTCCCAAATCTCTATTTCTAACCCCTATTTTCTACAGAACTTCAAACCCAAATTTCCAACATTTCACTGGTCAACTCCACCTCAACATTTCATAGATCTTCAAACCCAACACATCGAAACTAATTTTTTCACATGCCTCTCCCAATTTGCTTCTGATTCTGGAATTCTTTGTCTTACCTGATGGCCCACTTTGCTTAAAATGGAAACCTGAAACTCAAGGTCCACTCCACACTTTCCTTCAAGCACACTAAACAATTCATTTTCAAATACAGTAAGTAGTATCACCCGGTTATCTCTGGAGTTTCACTCCTCACTCATGCCACTGCTAGTGCTCTCATCAGTGCTCATCTTCTAGCCATCCCCCTGTCTCCAGTCCACTCTTCTCCAAACCCAAGCAGAACATGGGGTTAACTTTTGGAAATGCAAATGTGATGATACTACTCCATCCTTGTATGGCTCCCAATTACTTAGTGGGCCTCATTCACTGGCTAGTTTCAACTTACTTCTCCAAGCTCTTCTCCCTCAAATGCCACACATGTACATAGTCTGTGTTCCAACCACACCAATCTACTCATTGCTCCCCCTAAGACTCCATTATGCCCTTTGATATACTTTGCATTTGTACATGCTACTCCCTCTGCCTTTTCCCCAATCTGTGTCCAATAAACTCCTCATCTTTAAAGACCCAACTGAGATGCTACCCCTCTTCTGCAGACTTCAGTGAATCCTCCACAGTTAGTTGCACATTCATCTCTCTTCATAGGGCCTGGAACCTCTGTCACGGTGCTAATTATGCCATATTGGAGTGGGCCACTACATGTCTATGGTCATGTCAAGGGCTGAGATCTGGTCTTCATCATCCTTGTATCTCTACCCTCACCTACTGGACAGTTGTTGGATGGATAACTAAATATACTTGTATACTAAACAAAATTGACTTTGTAGCTTTCATACTTGGTATACCGTTCTGTGAAGAAGCTACAGATTAAGAATATACACTGCCAAGCATCAGCACTCACTCATTTGTGTTCATAGAAGTAACATCTGTGGTGCAATGAAAGTCAGCCCTCCAACAAACTTGCACAGTTAGACACACCATAAATGACCCAAAGTAGTAAATGGATGTATTTCCAGGCTACGTGTTAAATGAACTCTTGCTGAAGCCTTTTCTGAAATGTATTTTTCATCTTAGACTTTGGACCCAGACCCTTCCATCCACGAAATACAACAAAAACTTAGTCATGTAGACAGAAAACCAGGTAGCACGATTCAATGGGGAAAACACTGGTTTTACTTGTTATGTGGCCTTAGGCAAGCTATTAAATCTCTCTGAACTTCACTTTCCTCACCCGTGAGATGAATACAGATATAACTTTATAGCATTTTTTAAATTTTGGAGATAACAGCCCTCACAAATAATGCAATTCCTCAGTAATTTAAGAAAATCAGTCATTCAAAAGTATCTATATTGGGTAGTATTGGCAATTGGTCTGCTTTAATAAAGGTCATTTATTTCAGACTGCTCTATCAAAGAATAAATTCAATGTGGAATTGAATCTAAGGGGGAAAAAACATGTTTATGACCCACATGCTGTCTTAAGGCCAGGACTTGACCATCAGCTAGGCTTAACCCTTTGCTAATTAATAAATGTCATCCTTCACACACATACACACACAGAAATGCATAGTAGTATGCCTCACTGTAACAATAACATTGCTCAAGGACCAAAAAAATCCAAATATTATTTTAATCATTTAGGAAGATTATAGAAACCTGAGTGTTGCTTCCAGCTGTACTCTGAGAAATTACCTCCCAAACAGTGGGTTATTTCAGAATTTCTGGAATCCTCTGAAGTCTATTTCAGGCTTACTCCCAGACCAGAAAACTATAGAGAGCCCATTCATTGATTTCAACTGGCTGTGCAGCAGCCTTCTAAGTTAACTAATTTCCGTCACCACCCTTGGCAGTCTATGGGTAATTAAGAGGTTAACATAACAAAAGTGGAGAGTGTATTCTTGTGGTGGGAACATGTACAAAGGGTGACCTTTGAGCCTTCCACCTGTCGCTGCCCATTCTGGTCACACACGAGTTTTCTTTGTGAATCATGAAAAAGTGTTTTGGGCCATTGGCAAAGGGGGCCAGCTGTCCTGAAGTGCTTAAATTTCCCAGCAGCAAGGGCACAGGAACCTGTAGTGTGACTTGCTAATAAATATGAACTAACGCAGATTATGTCAGCATATGAGCTAAAGACTCCTCAGAAACAATTCAGAAAACGGGATTTCAGAAGAGGGACTATATTAAGTGTGTCTATTCAGACTTCTCTGGGTTTTCTTCACAGCAGCAATAGGATGGTTACATACAGAGACACACCGCCACCACTCTTAGAATCAGCAATGACATATGACCAAAAGATGGCACTGATAAAAACAAGTTTGGGGTCAATAAAAGTAACGCCAGGCAAAACTCAAGCTGAGTAGGGGAGGGGTTAAAAGGACAAAAATACAAAAGTGCTTTCCTGAAAAAGCCTCTTTAAAGATCACCTATAGAGCAAAGAATATGCTTCCGTTTTTCCGTTTCTGGACCCAAGTTATGGGGGTGCCTCTCTGTCTGGGTAGCTGCTCCCCTCCTGATGGCTCAGCATACTTCCAAAAAGTTCAGTTGTTTGTAATGTGAAGGAGTCAGCTCTGCTCATTTTACACTGTTGGTCTCTCATCTATTTACAGCTCTTTGCTTTCCCCTCACAGCAGGTGAGACTGGAATGCAAAGGGCTTAGGATGGAGGCTGGAGACTGGAGGCTGGGCGGGGCAAGGGGCAGGGAAGCCAGGAACTTTGCTGTCCTCACAGCAGCTTCTCTAGGCTCCGTCTTGTGACTGCACACAGCAGGTGCCGTATGGATGCTGAGGAGGTCAGCCTTGACCACCAACCTGCCTACTGGTTTCCCATAAGTGATTGCAGTGCCCCCTACACTGCAGTGGTCTCCCCTTATTAATCACCAGCTGTGTGCTAGCCATTCTGCCATGCACTGAAGCAGGGGCGAGATGAAGCAAGCATCCCACCCTCGAGGGGTCTCCGTGGGGAGGGAAGAAAGGCACATACTCCATGGCCTGCACAAGAGGCCAAATACTTTAAGAAGTTTCCAGAGACAGCATCGATCCCACTAGGACTCTCCCCTGCTCAGAATATTCCAGCCTCCTCCACTGATCACAGAACACAGTGTAAACACCTTAGCTTACCAGTCAAGGCACTTCAAGCACTGGGCTGCTTTTCCCCTTTAACTTGGCATTTTTACTGAAGTATCACGTTTGTGCATACACTAAAGTACTAAAGCACACTAAAGTGTGCCACTTACAGAACCTAAATCCTCACACATGTATATGCCCACACACATGCCACCAGGTCAAGATACATTCTAAGGGCAGAGTGAATCAGACTTGGTTGTTGCCTCTTGTCCCTGCACTCCCATGACACTGCCCCACTCTGTTTTAATTAGTCTACAGTGATGTGGTTGCAAATAAGTCCTACTCACAGCCAATGCTGGATTCGTTTCATGGCTGTGCTTTTGTTATTTTTTTAATTTTGAGGAAAAACATACAACATGAGATCTACACTCAACCAATTTTTCAGTGTACAGTATTGTTAACTACGTGCACATTGTCTTACAGAAGATCCAGGCCTTGTCCGTGATGTGTGAGTGATACTACACTCTGAGCAGCCACGCCCCACGTCTCCTCCCTGGGCCCCTGGCATCCACATTCTGCTTTCTGCTTCTGTGAGTTTGACTTCTTTAGATTCCTCACATAAGTGCAACGTCTGTCTTTCTGTTAAGTTCTGCTTATTTCACCCATCCATGATACAACATGGAAGAACAAACGTTCTTCCATGTTGTATCATATTGCAGGATCCTTCTTTTTTTTTAGATTTTATGTATTTATGTTTATTTTTAGAGAGAGGGAAGGAAGGGAGAAAGAGAGGAAGAGAAACATCGATGTGGCAGAGATACATCAATTGGTTCCCTCTCACATGCCCCCAACTGGGGACCTGACCCACAAGCCCGGCATGTGCACTGACTGGGAATCAAACTAGCAACCCTTTGGTTCACAGGCTGGCACTCAGTCCAGTGAGCCAAACCAGCCAGGGCCTTTCCTTTTAAAGGCTGAATAATGTTCCATTGTATGTGTATGCAACATTTTCTTTATCTGTTTATCTATTGAAGGACATCTCAGTTGTTTCCACCTCAGGTCCTCTAAGTTACTGTGAATAACACTGCAGTGAATATAGGAGTTACAGCTATCTCCTTTTTCAACTTTATTTTATTGATTATGCTATTACAGTTGTCTCAATTTTTCCCCTTTCTCCTCTTCCACCCACTACCCCTTTTCCCTCCAGCAGTCCCCCGCTTAGTTCATGTCCATGGGTTGTGCGTATAAGTTCTTTGGCTTCTCTATTTCCCATACTTTTCTTAACATCCCCCTGTCTATCCTATACCTACCATTTATGCTTCTTAATTGCTGCATCTTTTCCCCCACTCTCCCCCTTCCTCTCCCCACTGATAACCCTCCAAATGATCTCCATAGCATCGTTCGGTTCCTGTTTTGCTTCTTTGCTTAGTTTGTTTGCTTTAGATTCAATTGTAAATAGTTGTGAGTTTATTGTTATTTTACTGTTCATACTTTTTATCTTCTTTCTCTTAAATAAGTCCCTTTAACATCTCATGTAATAATAGCTTGGTGATGATGAACTCCTTTAGCTTTTCCTTGTCTGGGAAGGACTTTATCTGCCCTTCCATTCTAAATGATAGCTTTGCTGGGTAGGGTAATCTTGGTTTTAGGTCCTTGCTTTTCATCACTTTGAATACTCCTTGCCACTCCCTTCTAGCCTGCAAAGTTTCTTTTGAAAAATCAGCTGACAGTTTTATGGGAACTCCTTTGTAGGTAACTCTGTGCTTTTCTCTAGCTGCTTTTAAGATATTCTCTTTATCTTTTACCTTTGGCGTTTTAATTATGATGTGTATTGGTGTGGGCCTCTTCGCAGCCATCTTGTTTGGGACTCTCTGAGCTTCTTGGACTTGTCTATTTCCTTCACTAAATTGGGGAGATTTTCTCTCATTATGTTTTCAAGTAAGTTTTCAATTTCTAGCTCTTCCTCTTCTCCTTCTGGCACCCCTATGATTCAGATGTTGGCATGTTTGGAGATGCCCCCAGAGTCTTCTTACACTATCCTTGTTTTTTTTTTTTTACTTCTTTTTTTCTTCTTGCTGTTCTGATTAAATGCTTTTTTCTTCATTATGTTCCAAATTGTTGATTTGATTCTCAGCTTCATCCCATCCACTGTTGGTTCCCTATAGGTTTTTCTTTATTTCACTTAGTGTAACCTTCATTTCTTCTTTTATGTTGTTGCCATACTCAATGAATTTTTTGAGCATCCTGATCAACGTTTTGAACTCTGCATCTGAGAGGTTGGCAACCTCTATTTCATTTAGTTCTTTTTGTGGGGTTTTGTTCTGTTCTTTCATTTGGGCCATGTTTCTTTGTCTCCTCAATTTGACAGCCTCCCTGTTTGTTTCTGTGTACTAGGTAGAGCTGCTTTGACTCCTTATAAAAGACACCTGCAGCCCTGGCTGGTGTGGCTCAGTGCACTGAGCATGGGCCTGCAAACCAAAGGGTCACCGGTTTGATTCCCAGTCAGGGCACATGCCTGGGTTGCAAGCCAGGTCCTCAGTTGGGGGCATGTGAGAGGGAACCGATCGATGTATGTCTGCTACATCAGTGTTTCTCTCCCTCTCTTTCTCCTTCACTTCTTCTCTCTCTCTCTTTCTCCTTCACTTCTTCTCTCTCTGAAAATAATTAGTTTTAAAAACTCACCTGTAAATTGTGTGGGGTGGAGACTTAGGTAATTGTGAGGGTGGGGCAACCTGTTTCACCACTTTGTTGTGGCTCTGTGTCAGGGGAGGGCTCAGAAAGGGGACAGTGCCGCTGCTTACCTTCTGGGGGTTTGCCTGGCACTTTCCCTGTTTCCAATCACTTCACCCACTCCCTGTATGCTACTGGCACCCTTCCAGCTGTTGCCCTAGTGGCGAATACCAGAGTGAGTGGGTTTACATATGTTTTAAGACTATGCGGGCCCTTTAAGTGGAGTTTCCTGAAAATCTGGCAGGTTCTTCCACCGTGCCAACCTGAACTGGTTTTTATAGCCAGAAGTTCTGGGGATATATCTTCCCAGTGCTAGAACCCTGGGCTGTGTGGTCTGGCCTTGGGCTGGGATCGCTCACTCCCAAGGTACCTGTCACTCCCACAGTACCCCTCCTGATTTTTATCCACCACATGTGAATGTGGGACTGCCCATGCCTGTTCTTACTGCTGTTGCCACCTCTCCATGCCACTCTGCATCTCCTTGCCTCTCCACCCTGTCTCTAGGTTTCTGCCCTATCTCCACATCTCTGTTCCTCGTACATGTCTGAATGAATGTGGCTACTTTAAATCTTTCACTGTCAGACTTCCATACAGTTCAATTTTCTGACAGTTTTGGATGTTATTTGTTTTGAGATTTAGTTGTAATTCTTCTTGTGCTTGAGTGAGGAAGCAAAGCATGTCTACCTATGCCTCCATCTGGACCGGAAGTTCCATAATAGTTTTTTTTTCCATAATAGTATTTAATAGGAGCAAATTCACACACCTGCTGATTTTCCTCCATGTGAAAGGAAAATGTAAAGGTCAACCAAACGATTTCCCCTTAAGTACTGGAACTAGACAACATGCCGTTCAAATCCCAGTGCTGCCATTTACTAGCTGTGTGACTCCAGGAAGTTATTTAACTTCTTTGTGCCTCAGTTTTCTTATGAAAATGGGGCTGATAAAAGAAATGACCTTATGGCTTTGTTATAAACATCGTATAAGTAAATACTGAAAATGCACTTAGAACAGAATGAGGCACATGAAAGTTATTTTTATTGTTATTACCATTCCATTATTTAAGCTTTAAAAGATTGTGGTAGATTTTGAAGTACTTAGCATGTAACTTTATGTAACAAGGGTTAGAATTTACATCAGTTCACCAAGCTCTCATTTGAGAGAAGTAAAAAAAAGAGCAATGTTTAAAAAAAATTAGCCAAAAACAAAATTGCCAGTCCCTAGCTCTCAAAACAGATCACATTTATTTCTTATAGGCTTCTAAGGAAAAATTATCCACATATGTGTAGATGAAAGGTGGCTGCAAATTCCTCACACTTTTCTCTTGGTGAGAGAGTCTTTATGTCCCCTCTCCTTGAATCTGGAAAAGCTTTGTGACTGCTTTGACCAATGTAATATAGAAGTAATGTTGTGTCACTTTCCTGATACAGGCACTAAAATTCTGGTAGCTTCACATTGACTGGTGTGGCTCAGTGGACTGAGTGCTGGCAAGCAAACCCAAAGGTTGCAGGTTCAGTTCCCAGTCAGGACACATGCCTGGGTTGCAGATCAGGCCCCCAGTTGGGAGTGTGCGAGAGGTAGCCAATCAATGTTTCTCTTGCACGTCAGTGTTTCTCCTCCCCTCTTTCTCCTTGTCTTCTCCTCTCTCTATACATAAACAAATAAAGTTTTTTTTTTTTTTTTAAATCTGGTAGGTTCTACTTCCTGTTTCTTGGAATGCTCACTCTTGGGGCATTATCTTTAGGAATCCAGCCACCATGCTTTGAGAAGCCCAAACCACATAGAGAGAAATGTGTACACACTTCAGATGACAGTGTCAGTTCAGCTCCCATCAACAGTTGGCACCAATTGCCAGCCATTCTAGTCCATGTGCCCAACATGTTAGTGAAGCAGCCATCTTGAAAGTGGCCTGTCATACCCCAGCCACCCGGCTGATACCACATGGATAAGAGTTCAACCACCTAGCCAAGCTCTTCCTGAACCACTAATCCACAAAACAGTGAGCAAAATTACATGATTTTTTTCAAGCATAAGTTTTGGGGCACTAGATAACCAGCACAACCTAACTATAACCATCATTTCTCTGGCATTCAATTGAATAAAAGGAGTCAAAATTTGGACTGCGTCTTGAGTTACTTTTCTCTTTGTACCAGATAACACTTAATCAGGGAAAAGTAAGAACCTATTATAAGATGCAGAATGAAAACAAAAGTTGCTATCACAAAATTATCATGAATGCCTCAGATATTGCTCAGAAGAACATTGCTTTGAGGGCTGATGGGGAAGGGTCTGGATAGGGTGGTATGAGTGCACAAGGACCGAGATAATGATGCCTGAAGATTCCACAATCATTTATCCTGCTAAAGTTGGAAAGAGCATGAGGCCTCCTACAAGAACAAGGAGTAAAGAAGGAAGATGGTGGCTGTGAAGGCCAATATGTCATCAGTGCCTCAACCAAGGCAACAGCATACTCCTATGATCATATGTTTCTTGTAAGAGGGAGAGAATATATTACAATAAAAACAATAAAAGCCACAATGTATGGTTGCTCCAGGTTGAAACCAATAAAGGCAATTTTAGAAGGATGCCTTTATCCATGCTACACAAAGTATGCTTTACTATGTGTTTGTCAGGTTTCTGCCTCGTAACAAACAGCTCGAATTTTCAGTGGTTTACAACAATCAGTATCTCTGGTTGACAGCTATGAGGGCCAGCCAGGGTGTTTCTACAGCTTTAGACTGATTTCAGGCATTGGGTAGAGTCCAAGTCTGCTCCACATGTTTTCCACTCTGTTTGGACCAGTGACTATTGGGGCAAGCAAACTCATCCCGGACATTTAAAGGACATCAGGGCAACTCTTTCACTAACATTGCATTGGTCAAAGCAAACCCATGGCCAAACCAGCATTAATTGGATGGAGTAATGTCTACTCTAGTGGGAAAAACTGAAAAGTCACATAACAAAGGGCACAGTTATGGAATTCCATGTCCGCAAAGGAGGGAAGAATTGGTGACCAATTTCTACTTCACAAAGAGTTGCACAAATTTTCCAACTGCCCAATTGCACCAGAAGTTGCCCTGGAGCCACTAATGACCATAAAGCCACTAGATTGTTAAATACATTACTGGTTTTAAGTGCTTGATTATATTACAGTAGTACAAAAAACATTATAAACCCTTCTTCCTTCAACTATGTTCATGCAGTAATGATAATCTACAATAATAACTAACTTTTGCATAATGTGTTACACTTCATAACATGCTTGCATATATATTGTTTCACTGGAGATTGTAACAACCCTGTAGAGTGGGTGAAGCAGGTTCTTCTACCACCTATTTAGAGATGAGAAGGAATGCAAGTGGCTTAGCCAACATCACACCAGCAGTGACTGGGAGGGCATTTAAACCCAGGCCTCCAGACTGGAATGCCATGCTCTTTCTGCCCCCTTTCCCATTGCTCATTCCTAATGACCTGACCACTTCTGGGACAAGCAGTGTGACCTAACAGGATTTTATTAGATTGTTACTTTTTTCTCTCTCTCCCTCCCTGACTTAATGATGTGAAAACTTTTCAGTTGTATATAATAAGTCTTCTGCACAAAATCTAGGGAAGACAGTGGTACCTGTAGGAAGATTAGTTGAAGTCCAGGATCCCTAGATGGTGTCTATACACAAAAAAGATTTGACTGTTTGAATGATTTGAGTGGTAACTAACCAACACTAACCAGCTCTGTTAATATGTAAGTAGTCTCAGCTTGAAGTGAAGTGACAGGTGCTGTATTTTACTTTTGTTCTCCTGTGGACAAGACTGGTGTGTATGATTCATAATCTCATTGGCACCTATTTACTGCACCTGTCTTATTACTGTAATAATAATATTTAATAACAATAACAGGCCAATCATGTTACCAAGTAAAAGTAGTAACATGAGTTGTTCCAAGATAATGAGAAATGATGCTCTTTATTAAGCTGGGTCCATGTCAATAAAAAAAAAAAGAATGACAAGAATATAACTTTCAGCATAAAATGGCCCCAGTGAACTTGTAGGGATTTCTATCCACTACACCAGGATGCACTTGAAGGGGCTTGAGGGATGGGGTATTGGGGAAAGGCAGGTTTTCCTTTTTCTCTGTATCTCCTCTCCCCAACTGAAGGCTCACCAAGATACTGGAAGTCTCTGACGTGCCCAACTCTTTGGCACTGTATCCTCCATCTACCATTGGAAGGCAACACCAATCCTGCTTGTTGTGCAGGAAATACACTGCATGGACTCACAGAAGGCTGGAGCTGGAAATTTCCTTAGGAGCATTAATCCAACACCTTCTCCTGCAGATGACAAGACACACACCCAAAGAACAAAATCACTCACCCAACGAGCCACAGTGAGTTCTTGGCCTCTGGAGTCCCCAGTTCACAAAGGTTTTCATGTCTAATCTCAGTCTCATCATATCACACAAGCTAGCTAATAAGAATAATAGGTAACAGATATTAAGTGCTTAACAACTCAGGCCCTGTTCTAAGTGCTTTATGCATGCTACCCCATTCTACAATGATGAGACTGGTGCAGACACAAGTATCTTCAATGCTAAAAGGCACACAGCCAGTAAGGGGTACAGTTGGAACCTGAACTCAGGTGGCCCAACAGCACAGCCCCATCCTTTACCACTCTATACTGCTTCTGTAGAGCATTGTAGAACGCCTACTTGTACCAGGCATTATTTAGATTAAGGAGACAATGGAGAGGAAGACATAGACTTGATCTTCAAGGAGTTTTCATCCTTGTGAAGGAGATGGAGCACAAAGAGAACATGAATAGATGCATTTGTTTAACAAACATTTGTCAGGAATTATATTAGTTTCCTAGAGATAGTTTCCTAGAGACAACATAAGAAAGTACCACAAACTGAGTGGCTTAAAACATCAGAAATTATTCTCCCACAGTTCTAGAGACTAAACTCTGAAATTGAGGTGTTGGCAGGGTCAGGCTCCCTCTGAGACTCTGGGTGAATCTTTGCTTCTACCTAGTTTCTGGTAGTGGCTGCTGGTGCTTCTGTTATCACATAGCATTTTCCTCCTTTATAAGGACACCAGTTATATTGGATTCAGGCTCAATCTTATCACCTCATCTTAACTTAATTACATCAGCAAAGACCGGAAATAAGGTCACATTCACAGCTACTGAGAGTTAGGACTCGAGGGACACAACTCAATCCATAACAAGTATCTTTCAGTGCCAGGCACTGTTTTAGGCATTATGGATACCGCAGTGAATAAAATAGACCAATAAATCCCTGCCTTGGGGACCACATATTGTGGAAATACACAAGAAGCAATAAATATGATAAATATAGAAACTATAGAATGTTAAAAAAGGAATTGGCTAGTGAAAAGCTACTGGCTGTGGCAAGAGTAGGTCTGGCTGCATCAAGGAACAGCAAAGAGATCAGTGTTTGGGGGCTAAGATAAATGAGGGAGAATAGCAGGAGATACAGTCAGAAAGGTCACAGTGAGCCGCATCATGAGAGCCTTGTAGGCCATTTGCAAATACTTTGGCTTCACTCTGAGGGTAATGGAGACCCACATGACCTGACTTGTTTTGAAATATTTCTCTGGCTGATATGTTGAGAAATAGCTGGGTGGGAAGAGCAAGAGTGGAGCAAGGAGACCAATGGAGAGGCTACCATGGTCACCCTGGTGACAGGTGATGGTGGTTTGGATGACGGAGGTAAGACTGGAAAGGTGAGAAGGGGCCAGATTGTGGATGTATCTTGAAGGTAGATAAATAATTCCAGGCTGTTGTAAGTGTTCTAAGGAAAAAATAAAGTAGGGGAATAGGAAAGAAAGGACTGAGAGGATGCTGCTTTACATTGAGTGGTTAGGGGAGGCCTCTCCAAAAAGTCATACCTCAACTAAGACCAAATGATGAGGAGGGAGCCACACCATGCCCCAGGGGAAAAAAACATTCCAGCAAAGGAATAGGCACCAAGATGTGAATGAGCTTGGATTGGTGGGGGGTACAAAAAATCAAGATGAAGTAGTAGAGTGCAAGGAACAAGGGAGACAGTGCTTGCAGATGAGCTTAGAGAGGTAGATGGGGCCACAGTGAGGAGTTGAGAATTGACTCTAATTGCAATGAGAAGGGACACCCAGGATTTGAAGCCAGGAGGTTGTGTGGCCTGATATGCTCTTTGAAAAGGGACAATGTCTCAGTTGTTCAAGACGAAGGGAGATCTGGAGATGGAGAGTGGTGATGGCTGCACAACAGTGTGAAAATGCTCAATGCCACTGAACAAAACACTTTTAAATGGTTAAGATGGCAAGTTTTATGCTACGTATATTTTACCATGATTTTTGTTAATTTGTTCATTGCGTTTTTTTTCAAGAGGGAGAGACATTGATGTGATAGGGAAACATTAATCAAGAGAAACATCGATTGCTTGTCTCCTGTATGCATCCTGACCGGGGATTGAACCTGCAGCCTCTAAGTTTATGGGATGACCAACTGAGCCACACCTGTCAAGCCCTTACCATGATTTTTTAAAGAATAGAATCATGTCATTTTGGTAAATAAATAAATAAATAAAAGGCCATTCTGCAAATTCATAGCGAAGAAAGTAGAGCAGAGGTGCCCATGGCCTGTGGTGGAAAGCAGGTAGCCAGATGGTCTTTAATGCATACTAAGCCTCAGTTTGGGAAGATGGGACGTTCTGGAGATGGACAGTGGTGCTGGTTGCATAGCCATGTGGGTGTCCTTAATGCCCCTGAATGGTACACTTAAAATGTTGAAATGGTAAAATTTATGCTATGTAAAAATATAAAAATACCACAGTAAAAATATATTTGCTGTAATATTTCTTTAAAAAGATCATCCTGAGCGCCAAGTCAAACATGAACTCTAGGGAGAAGGTCTAGACAGGCAGACCACCTGTGATGCTGAATTCTGTCAGTTATGCTCTCTTCCCTGTCTATTCTCCCTCTCCATTATAACATTCTGATATAACTTTGCAAAGGCCTCTCTGCCCACCCATACCCAGATGTTCCAGTGGAAATTTTAAGATATCTAAGTGTCAAAGTCTCAATACGTTAGGAAGCAGTTGCTTAACTTCTGTCTACAGCTGATCAACATGAAAACGGCATTGAATTCCTAAGGCTCCAGAGCAAGTGCACAGCTGCCTTCAGGAACCTGCTCCAGCATCTATCAGTCTTTACCATGATGCAACATGTTCCATGTATCTTAACTAAATCCCTCTGATTGCACTTTAAGTCCGTGTCCTCTCATTCTAGTCTCCTTGAGTCAAAAGACAGCTGGTTTCCGTCCTCTGCAAAATAAGGCGCTTCACTGCTTAGCGATTTCTGCTAAGGCCTCTTCTTCAGGCTGAACAGTCTCAATTTAAGCTTTTCTTCTATAAAACCTCTCTCTAAATGCTCCATATTCCCATTTAGATTGTTCATAATGGGATATAATTCTCTCTGAAGAACAGGAAGAACAAAAACATATAAGATTGGGGTAAAGGGAACATAATTATAAAGAATTATGGAAAGCCAGCATGCATGTCAAATTTTTACAATGTCATCAACACCACTAACAGTCATTTTTCTGAAGCTACCACCTTTTTAGGTTAATTAACAAATACACGGTAGTTATGAATCCCATATGATCATAGATAAATTGCACTATACAACTCACTGAATATTGTTTATCTTCCAGAATCAACAAAATATGGGGGAAACAGAGCAAATAATAAGTGCCACTAACTTCACCTGGGTAACAATGGTTAAATATTCCATTTCAGTGGCAAATTAAGAAACATTCACCTGTATAACAATGATCAAATTACAAAGAGGAAACTACAAAGAGCAATAACAGTTAGCCCTGAGTTGCTAAATTTGAGCAGATTCATAACAGAGACTGTGTAATGTCTCACCAATCAGTCTTTGTAAAACACACAATTGCAATAGCATTGATATTTATTGTTTTATCTGTATATTGCATTGTGTGCCCACTGCCCAAAGTCAAATCATCTTCCATCACCTCCTTTACCCTTTACTACCCCCTACCCCTCTTCCCTTTGGTGACCATCCTACTGTTGTCTGTCTGTATCTATGAGTTTCAGTTTTATATCCCACATGTGAATGAAATCATATGGTTCTTAGCTTTTCCTGACTGACTTATTTTGCTTAGCACATGTGTTACTGCTAGGTTATGAAAAAAGTCCTCAGGCCCCATATTAATTCATTTTCTGAGCTTTTTACAATATTTCTCTTATGTTCTTTTTGCACTGGCCCATGTGTATATTAATGGAGCAGTAGTTCTCAAACTTTTTGGTTTGAAGACCTCCTATACTCTTAACCTCACTGAGAACTCCAAAGAGCTTTTGTTTTACATGGGTTTTATCTACTGATGTTTACCATCTTAGAAATGAAAACATACCTTTTACAATATTTATTAATTTATCTTAAAATATGCTTTGGCTGGTGTGGCTCAGTGGACTGAGCACTGGCCTGTGAACCAAAGGGTCACCAGTTCAATTCCCAGTCAAGGCACATGCCTGGGTTGCAGGCCAGGTCCCCAGTAGGGGGTGTGCGAGAGGCAACCACACATTGGTGTTTCCATCCCTCTCTTTCTCCCTCCCTTCCCCTGTGTCTGAAATAAATAAATAAAATCTTTTAAAAAATAAAATAAAATATCAATAGACTGATTATATGTTAACATAAATGTTTTGTGAAAAATAGTTCTATTTTTCAAAACAAAAAATCGTGAGTTGAATGGCATTGCTTTATATTTCTGCAAGTCTCTTTAATGTCTGATGTAATAGGAGACAACTGTTTCATGTATCTGCTCCTGCATTTGGTCTGTTGTGATATCACATGTCATATGGCCTCTGGTAACCTCCACTCTACAGTCAAGCAAAAAATGAGAATTAAAAATCAAATTGTTTCTTCATATTATTATGAAGATATTCATCTTGTATATCCACACTTTGAGAACCACTGTTAGTAGAGGTTGTAGGGACTGAAATTATTTCTAGGAAGCTGAAATTAGTAAGGACAAATCCTGTAGATACTGGAAATTAGAGAGATCAAATGGAAAGTAAACCATACCTCTTTTGTGAAATACCTTGTGCTTTAAACATACTAATCATATTAAATCTGTAGACAATAAAGCTTAACAAGATGCCCCCATTACCAAATGTTACTCAAGCATTATCTTCATTTCACCTTGAGAGTTAGTTTTCCCTAGATTAAAGAGAAAGCATCCTTGTCCCTTAGGGCATACAACCTGACTCCAGACTCCCTTCAGCCTATTATATTATTGTTTCTCTCTCCTTCCTTGCTGCTAGATCCCAAACATAAATGGCAATAAAGTGGCAAGGAAGGTGCCATATGAGGCAGACTTCTAAGCAGATTTTATTCAGTCCCAGGGAAATTTACATAACTTGATCTGTTCTGGACCTGAAACCAAACTCCTGTCTTCTCAGAGAAGGCCACAGATGTTTTTTATTATATTTTATTGTTTATGCTATTACAGTTATTCCCACATTTTTTCCCTTTGCCCACCTCCACCCAGCACCACCTCCCACTCCCTCAGCCAATCCTCATACCATTGTTCTTGTCCATGGGTCTTGCATTAATGTTCTCTGGCTAATCCATTCCCCATCTTTCATCCAGTCCTCTCCACTCCCCTCCGGCAGCTGTCAGTCTTTTCCATGTATCTGTGCCTCTGTTTCCATTGTACTTGTTACTTTATTTTGTTCATTAGATTCCACATATAAATGAGATCATATTATATTTGTCTTTCTCTGACTGGCTTATTTCACTTAGCATAATACTCTCCAGGTCTACCCATGCTATTGCAAAGGGTAAAAGTTCCTTCTTTTTTACCGCTGAGTAGTATTCCATTGTATGAATGTACCACAGCTTTTTTATCCACTCATCTGCTGATAGCACTTAAGCTGTTTCCAGATCTTGGCTACTATAAATAACTCTGCTCTGAACATAGGGGTGCATGTATCTTTTGTGTTGGTATTTGGGGGTTTTTAGGATATGTTCCCAAAAGTGAAATATCTAACTATATCATGGTAGAAGACAAAGTATGCTACTGTCCTATAGCCCTAAGATGTGAAAAATTATTTCAAGACTCAATGTTCAGTTACATTTTTATTCCAGGAAATGGGAAAATATATGTGAGTTCTTATTTTACCCTTTTCTACCTTTCACCCCTTCATACTGACCTATTAGGAGAAATGTATGTGTTGGAGGTAGGCAGTATGTTAATTTCTAGAAAGATAAGAAAAATGTCCTAAATCCCACTTCTACTCATGAAAAACTAGTTATTCAACTCTTGGGAAATATTTTATTTATCCATTGCTAAGTATATACAAAAAAAAAGTCAAACAAAAATAGCTTAATTGGCCCAATCCAGGGACTAAATCTCTGTGAACAAAGCCATATTCTTGTGGGGGGATGGCAGAACAGTTTCCACAAAATTAAATTGGAATATATGCTTATGTGTGTATCTTTCACCCTTTGTAACTGGAAGAAGAAAACTGGTTGGCTTTATCTTGTAGTAGAACATGTATTATAATCAAATGAGGTTTAAAAATACAAAAGCAACAAATAGCTTTTTTTTTTTTAATAAAAGGAACCCTAGGGCTCCTCCTTTGGATAAGATATCACTGGGGGCATTTTTTAAAAATTCTGTAAAATACTCAAATAGCAAGTGTCAAGGTATTGTGTATCCACCCAGTTGGTAAAATAAGTCAGTTAATTTGGCAGGTAAGTATTAAGTAATCATGCTGTCAGAATCGGGTGAGTATCAAAGGGAGAAAGACAAAGACTGAACAAAGGAGGAAAAATAAAATAAGTAGCAGATTATCAAATAAGTAAATAAAAATGAAAACTTCTCAATACTCTATTGTATCCCCCATAAACCAGCTCAGCCCTGCAGACTGTTTCCCTCCTGCTTGGGAGTCAGGAAAGCAATTTGGGTATAAGGAGCCTGAGTGCTTTTGAACTGTGCTGTTGAGAGTGGTTTTCAAAGGTTGGGGGAAGAAAGGCCTGGTCCCTTTAAGAATGAAAAGCTTGTCTCTGGCAAGCGGGGAGTTGTAGAATGGCAAAGAAGCCTGCTTCTCCATATGGTAGCTTTTCTCCTGAAGGAGGGAGCTGAATTAGAGGCATAGCTGCCAGGAAAAGCCTGACTAGAGACTATTGAAGCAGATTTTATTCAGGCTCAGGGAAATTCACATAGCATGCTCTTTTCACTTCTTAAAACAGAAAGTGTATGTGTAAGTGCATTGAAACGTCCCTCACTCTGGGAAGCAAGTGCTTTACACAGGGCTGAGCACAGAGTAGACCCTGGACACCTGTTTGTAGAATCAAAAGATAGGATAATGTCTCTAGGCACTACCCACTATTAGTTGTTACGGTACTTTTATGCTCTGCAAAGAAACAGTGATTTCAGGCCTTTCTGATGTTAAGACCAAGTTGGTTTTCATAAAAAAAAGACCGGAGAGCTTGAATAGAATTATATGGTAGAACAGAAAGGGACAGTTGAGATTAAGGTATGATAAATCTCTCCTTTTTATAGTTATGGAAACTGAGGTAATAGATTTGCTTAAGATAATGTAACTAGTTAACAGCAGAGCTAAAAATAACCCAGACCCCCTAACCTTCCCATGTAGCATCAAGTGGAGCTGTGGTAATGAACCTGGATCCATGGATGGACTTTAAGTCCAAAACCTTGTCCAATAATGTATATGTAAGCTTCCACGTGCATCGTATCTGTGGGGGAGGAGGGTCAATGAAGAAAGCTTCTATGTTCATTGTCAGCCATGGAGTCTAGGCTCCAGTTTTTGTATTTCAAAATACATGATTTTACCACTTTAGAGACTGATTCACACCCATCAAAATTAAAGTAACTGAGCTACCAACCACAATGCAAATGTGTTCTCTTATGTTGTATTGGAGTGGTACTAGGCTGCAATGTCCACCCATAGCTTCTCTCTTCCCCACCCCACCTCCAACATTAACCTGACCACAAATATCAAGTATCTCAAAGTCTTTTTGATAAAGGGATGATGTGGAGGAATTGTGGCATTGTGATTAGGAACATAGGCTTTGATCCTGGTCCAGTGGCTCAGTTGGTTGGAGCATCGTCCCATATACCAAAATATTACACAGGTTCAATTTCCAGTTGGGGTGCATATGGGAAGCAACCAATCAGTATGTCTCTCTATCTCTCTCTCTCTCTCTTTCTTCTTTCCCCTTTCTCAAAAATCAATAAACATATCCTTGGGTGAAGATTAAAAAAAAATAAAAATTACAAAAAAAACCCCACAGGCTTTGGGGTTAGAGCATCCCAGATCTGAAACTTAACCAGCTCAAGCAAGTTGGTAACACTGTCTAAGCCTAGGTTTTTACATTCCTGAAACAGAAGTGATAATACCAACATCTACTTCATAGCATTATTGTAAAACTTAAGACAAAAAATAGAAAACACCTACCATAGTCCCTGGCACATATTAAGTGCTCACTTCATGACAGCTATCTTTAATATTAATAAGAAAGCAGACTGAGTCCTAGGGGGGAAATTAATGTGATTCTACCTTTTCTGTCACCGCAAGTAATCGTCCCCAATCTGGCTTCATGGATTTTTAAGGACAATGACTGACACACAATATATTGCCTTTAAGCTCTGCTGTACAAGCATTTGAGGCAACCATTATGAAGAGCAGTCTGGCAAAATTTAATCCAAGCACTTGTGTACCATATGATCCAGCAGTCCCACTCTGGGAATATATCCCAGAAAAATTCACACATGTCCCAAAAGGGGACATGTATGAGGAATGTTATCTCTGGTAAAGGAAGGTAGAGCAACCTAAGTGTCTGTCACTGGAATATAATGGGTACCTGGAATGTTCAGGGTGTACACTGTAGCACATCATGCAAGAGAAGCAACAAAGGAGATGGACACACAATAACATGGATAGATACTGAGGATGTGGTCATTCTTTTTTAAAAGATTTTTAAAATTTATTTTTTATGGAGAGGGCGAAGAGAAAGAGAGGTAGAGAAACATCGATGTGCAAGAGAAACATCAATTAGTTGCCTCTTTTGCACCCCCTACTGAGGACCTGGCCCACAACCCAGGCATGTGCCCTGACTGGGAATCGAACCAGTGACCCCTTGCTTCACAGGCCGGTGCTTAGCCCACTGAGCCATGCCAGGCAAGACAAACCTATATATTCTGATACACACAAATTTGAATATAGACATTAGACACATTGGAATCATGGAGGGAGGGCAGGGAGGAAGAAAAGAGTGAGAAGTGATGGTAAAAAGGAAGAAAAGAACTAAAGAATCAAAGAAGGGAAGGAAGAAAAGAGGGAGAAAATTGAGGGAGGGGAGAGTTGTGTGTGTTTCAATGATGATAGTGTATTTTGTACTGGGGAATATAACTCAACTCTCCAATATACTGAATAAACTGCACCAACAGATGGCTGCCAGTAAAACTTGGTCCGTACACGAAACTTGGTGCCATTTCAAAACTAAATGTTTGAGAACTACAGGAGTATGCCCTATTCTCAAATAACTGAACTCCTCTGCTATTCATGTTGCTCATTTGACTAAATTCCCTTTCTTCTTTTGTTGTAAACATCCCAACTTGGAGAAATGAAAAGGGGGTGTAGTAAGTGAAGAGGAATGGAGGAGATTAGTCCATTAATCTTAATATTAATCTTCTGAAATAAAGTCAAACAGTGGAAGAGACAATATATACTGTGATGCATACTTTCACCAAAAGGCCAATTATCAATATTTGAATGCTTGCACCATCATTTACTCATCATGGACCTACAAAAAAAATCAGTAAAATACTCAAATAGCAAGTGTCAAGGTATCGTATATCCACCCAGTTGGTAAAATAAGTCAGTTAATTTGGCAGGTAAGTATTAAGTAATCATGCTGTCAGAATTGGGTATCTAAGGGAGAAAGACAAAGACTGAACAAAGGGGGGGAATATATAAAAGAAATAAGAAGGGGACCAAAAATAGGCATAAGGAGAAAATAAATACAGTGTGACAGGTTCAACAGTAGGATGGATGTCTCCATTCCATCAGAGAGAGATTATCCTAGAAATAAGGACAAGACACTTCAAAGTGGAGCTGAGGGTTTTAGCCCATCGGACAGAGGCCATTAATAAAAGTGAATTGTGGATTAAAGTCGTCTTTCAATGTCACCTTTCTCTTTCTATCCCAATGTTTAACGTGCTCTATGACATGTTGGACAGCATACAGAGCACTCACATACAGGCACTGCTTTTGTCTCTTCACTGCTTGGGCCAGGGGTTGGCAACTTTTTTCTGTGAAAGGGCCAGATAGCAAATATTTTGGCTTTGCAGGCCAATGACAATACCATGATAGACCTCTAGGAAACAGAGGGGCAAGGAAGTAACTTCTAAAATGTCACAATATGGCCTCAGCTCCTCTCTTTCTCTCCCTCTTACAACTAATCCATCAGCAAATCCTTTTGGTTACTCATCCCAAATATATCCAGAATCTAATTTCATCCCTCTGTTGCAACAACCCTATTGCAAACCACCACAATTTCTGGCCAGGACTATTTGTAATAAATTCCCAGTATGTTCCTGCTTCATTCCCTGTCCACTATACCTATACACACATTTTGTGCTCTATATCTACCTCACTTTTTCATGTTTTATTTTAAAATAGTTTTAGACTTAAAGTAATGTTGCAAAAACAGTACAGAGTCACCATAGACCCTTCACCCAGATTCCGCTATGTTAATATCTTATGTAACTGCTCTGGCCACGCAGCTCTGTTGGTTAGAGCATCATCCCAATATGCCAAAGTTACAGGTTCAATCCCTGGTCAGGGCACATACAAGAATCAACCAATGAATGAATAAATAAGTAGAAAAGCAAGTCAGTGTTTCTTTCCCCCACCTCCTACTTTCTTCTCTCTCCCTAAAATCAATAAATGAAAAATTTTAAATATCTTACATAACCATAGTTCATTTCTCAAAACTAAGAAACATACATTGATATATTACTATTACCTGACCTACAGATTTTATTTGGATTTCACTAGCTTATCCACTAAATATCCTTTTCCTGATCCAGCATCTAATCCAGGATAGCATGTTGCATTTAATTGTCATGACTCATTAGGGTCCACCAGTCTATGGCAGTGCCTCAGTCTTTCCTTGCCTTTGATGTCCTTGACCCTTTGGAAGAGTACTGCTCAAGAATTTTGTATCACATCCCTTAAGTTTGGTTTCTCTGATGTTCTTTTGTGATCAGATTGAAGTTAAACAATCTGGGCAACAATACCAGAGAAGTGATAGATTCTTCTCAGTGGATCATATCAGGTGTGAATGATGTCTTATTATTGCTAATGTCGACTTTGATCACTTCGTTAAGGTGCTGCTTGGTAACTTTCTCCACTGTAAAGAAATCATTATTTTCTTTTGTAATCAATATCTCATGGGGAGATACTTTAAGACCAGGCAAATATCCTGTTTCTCATCATGCTCAGTCCACTGATGAAAGCATCCACTGATAATCCATGGATAATTCTTAATAATAAGAGTTATTATTGTGATGTTTGCCCAATTATGATCATCTATCATCTTCATTCCTTCTGCGTTTGGCAACTGCAATTTCACAGTAAGAAAGAGCCACCCCTTCTCTTTCATTAATTAATGAAGCAAGTAAGCCTAGTCCCCAGCCAACTCACCAGCTGTACGCAGCCCTTACAAGCAAACACTGGAAAGTCACCTAAATGAACCCAGCCCAGATTGCAAAATCCTGAGGGAAAAAAAAATATGCAAACATGGCTGTTGTTTGCAGGTACTCTGTTTTAGAGCAGTTGTTATGCAGCAATAACTAACCGGGACAGTGTCTGCAGTCACACCTTGTCACACTCTGCACCTTGAAAAAAGCTGACTATGTTCATGAGTCTGGGCTATCCTGGAACAGGGAGAAAAACAGAACTTCAGGACTATTCTAGAAACCTTTATAACACAATTCTAGTCATTTTGTCCCAGAGGGGCTGGTGAGCCTGTACATCCAGGTTCTCTTGAGTGAAATGAATAGAAGACAAAGTTATAAATGTTTATAGATTTGAGAAAAGCGAAGGGGCAAAAGCTGTTTTTTGTTCATCTGATTACAAATAACTGAGATACTCTCCCCTGCCTGAAAAATATCCTCTTGAGACCCCCTCACCACTGCAACTAAGGTTTCACTGGAGAATGAACAACAAAACTAATAATAATTACAATAAAAATTAATTCTTTTGAACATCTATATGCCAAGCATTTTGTTCTATGTGCTTAATGAGCACAGTGTTTACAGATGATAAGGGCCTGGCAATGAGCCATGGAGGAGGGCACCAAGACTTATATGTAAATGTAAGTGCACTGGGCACCTCCAGAAGAAGCAGAAACCTTAGAATCACCACTCCAGTCACACTGCAGGTGCAAGATGTTGGAATGTGATTTCCACTGGTTGGATGTGTAACGTAAAAACAATGTCAGTGTAGCAATAACAAGAGTCATTGCTGCCATTTCTTGAGCACCTGCTTCCTCAAAAGCCAAGGAAATGGCCTCATTTTATTCTCATAACAACCCTGAGAAAGTGCTGCAATGCTCTCCTTTTTATAAATGAAGAAACTCAGTGAAGTTCGGGTGCTGGTAAACAATGGCATCAGTGTTGGCGTCCAACTATCTCTTCACTAACTCGTGTCTTTCTAGCCATCACACAGCCTAAAATAAACACTATTAAATAGAAGGATCTAAAATAGAGACTCAGTCTGGGGCCATAACTTCAAGGGCTCTGTGAACCTTGAAATTAAATGCCTGAAGCATATAAACATATATTTATATTTATTTATATTTATATTCATATGCACACACACATTTAGGAGGTTATCTATTGCTTTTCTTAGTCTTACATGAGTCCCTGATTCCAAATAAGATGAAAACCCTAATTCAAAGGAGGTCCACACTAGAAAATGTAATAGCCAACATCAAACTGGGTGTTAACAGATTAAGACAGTCAATGCCCCAATATGTATGATGATGGCTGTTCATCTGAACTTGCCCCTAAAATTCACTGCATCCCAAAAGAACCTATTTCTTTATCTGTATAATGGCCTCACACATAGCACTTCTGGGTTTCCTGAGAGTGCAGTTAAACCCCCTTTGGAGCAGTTACAGGGCAAGCTCTTGCAGCACCTCGCCCAGCAGAACATCTGATGACCCCAGAGCCTTGGTGAGCAGTGGCTTGGACACCACCCTATTTAAAAATGGAAGTACAGGGTGGAGGAATAGTAAAGGGTAAAGGGGCTCAAATATATGGTAATGAAAGGAGACTTGATTTTGGGTAGTGAGCACACAATGCAATGTACAGATCATGTATCATAGAATTGTACACTTGAAACCTATATAATTTTATTAACCAATGTCACCCCAATAAATTTAATTTAAAAAGAAATAAGAGCACAAATGGATAGCTGCTGCAGGACTGTTTTAAGCTTATTTTTCTACACACAGGGATTGGATTCTGATGCTGGTCCAAATAGAAATTAGGTCGGTTATTCCATTTTTGAAAACCTGGCATGAATACCTTTCTTTAAACACATTCATTAGGCAAATTGAATATTTTCCAAATAGGAACCAGAGGGAGATTTCCAAGTCTCATTCAAGTCCACAGCTTGATCTTGCTTTTCAGTCTAATTGCAGAAGGATCCGCTGGTCACTCACAGTCATTGCTGTCTCCTGCCCACATTCACAATGTAGAGTTAGCTCAGAATAGATGTTTGCTGACAATGTTGGACGAGCTCAGGTTCTTGTTGGGAAATTCATCTCCGTGGAAAAGAGATGTGCTAGACCTTTCTCTGACAAACAAAGAAAAGGAGGGGGCTGGTGTCTTTATTTATGCAAGGGTCAGAGGAGAGTGCCAAATCCAAACTAATATCAGCTCAGCTCTTCTCCTGGCCAAGTGCCAGGGTAAGTTGACAGGTACAGGTCAGCCTCAGTATTGCCCACAGGAGGATGACCCTCAGACTTGTCATTACATCATCCTCTTAAATGGTAGACATGTTCCCTCCAAATGCAGAGCTTATGATGATGGTACATTGGCAGTGTGGGACAATGAATGCTCCAACTCTTCCTCAGGACCAAAATCCCTAATCTCAGCCAAGGGGAAACCACTATGCACTCTCCTTCTACATTTTTGTCCACTTGCCCGGATGTTTAATATCTTCACACAGACCTAGCATGGTGATGAGCAGTAGTAACAGCCTCATAATTCCATGCTGCTTGACTAACCCATATGGTCCATTATCTTAATTACTTCAAGCTATTCATTTTAAGTTCAAGCTATTCTAACTCTTAGTGTTCCTAAATACACTTTCAAAATTAAAACTCTTTTAAAGTCCTTTAACTCATACTTCAGATTAAACTATGGGGGGAAAAAAGTATTCAAATCCATTCTGCTAACCCCAAGACCTTTCCCTAATGGAGGTCTACTATGATAGATTGAATTTTTGTTCCCAAATTTTCACTCCCTGTCTGTAATATAGAATTATAAACCCACAGCCTTTGCCATTTGGCTTTGCAGTAGGAAAGTTTGCAAGGTGAACATCTCTACCCAGTTGATTTTAGGCCTATACCTATGACTTGTTTTGACCAACAGAATGTAGGTTGAAGTGATAGTGTGTCTGTTATGAGCAGAAGTTTTAACACGTACAGCAAGCTTTCATCAGCAACTTTTCTGCTTCTGTCATTCACCATGCAAAAAGCATGTCTCAGATCACTGCTGTTCCTTTGCCTTGGTCCCACGGACATAGAGCAAATGTGCATGAGGCCCAAACCCTGGGACTGAGCCTAGCTGAGCTTAGCCAAGCCCAGCCAACCCGCAGACCCACGGACAACAGATAAAGGAGTATTTTTGTTACCTACTGAAATATCCAGGCTGTTTGTTACTGCTGCTAAAGCTGATTAATATGTCTTCCAAATCCAATGCATCAACAGGTTATTTTGTAAGTTATAAACCACAAGAATTCACAAAAGTATGGGACACCTGGCCAACTCTGATCCTAACAAGCAAACAAGCAAAAAGACATGCCCTCACCAAAATGCCCAGAGCCATGTCAGCTCATTGGAAAACAGCATTCTATTTCTTCCCCTGTACAATGTAGGAGAAATATCACTCAGTCATTTCAGTCATTTCAGAACTCTTAGCCTATGTCTTTCTCCTTTAATCCTGTATTTAAAGGAAAGTTGACAGCAGTTTTGTTTCTTTAAGCTTTCTGACACACTCGATTGTTTGGGGTGGTTTGGAATATCCAAAACTAAGGCTTCCTACTCTTTTTTAATCTCGCTCTATGCATGAGAAATATTCATAGCTGTTGTAGTGAATCTTGAAATGAGGGTACAGTGTAAGGATCCTAGGTTACCAGTTGATCAGAGGAAGACAACAAAATAAATGATAAGCAAGAAATGACTGAAGCCTCCAATAATACAGATAATTTGATGACACTAGGAATGGAGCAGAGAATGCCAGGCCTTGGCATTGATTTTTAAGAGCCTTCTTAAATCCATCTGTTCTTTATAATATTAACCTGTAGTCATAGTTCTCAATCTTTGAATTCCCCTCCCCCTTTTTTCCTTTTTTGCTTCTCTATTTATTTCATACAAGACCGAATAATATTGAGCTGCTGTGAGCTGCTCTGAACTGCTGAGTTCTGTTTAGTTCCTGGTATAATTGGAAACAATTGAATTTGAATGGCAATTTGGTTTTCACATCTTTTATTTATTAACGTTCTTCAAAATATAGAAAGTAAAAGGGTAAAAACAGTTTTACATAATATAGAGGATGTCAAGAACAGAAAAAAATTAGGACAAAGAAAAAATAGAAACTGAATAAAAACATTAGTTTAATTCAGTCTAGAGTTGCAGTTTTTACATGTTTGTACTAATGTATATTTCTTATCTGAAGCAGTGTTACTCCATAAATATTATAGCTAAAGGGTTCATCCATTTAATAAATAGACCCAGTGATTATGCAACTAATGTTCAGAAAGAGATGAAGCCTTTGCTTTGGTCCCCACTTAAAATGTAAGGATAGCAAAGAGTAGATGCAACCTGCTGAAGTCCATACGTAAATGGTTGGCCGCCATCATATGCGAAACTACTATTTGCTCTGTTGCTGGCACACAGAGGTGTCCTCAATTTGTTATATGTGCACTATTCTGCATGCACGTCATACTTCAATAGAAAGGGCTCTTTAAATTTAAACTATAGAACAAATAAAAACCTAACACCAGGTCATTGTGTTTCCTGGGCTTTGGCAGTAAATGTACTTATGAACTAGCCATGCAGTGGTCAAATACGAGGGAGAATTAGCAAAACAAATCCAGAGAGTTTAACAATCCACTATTTAGAAAACCCTTCCTTTACTATAACTACACAGTTATCTCTTGTGTACAGATGAGTGGAAAGTGTGGTGCGTATTGTCCAAGACACGTGCGGTCTTCTCCATCTCTTACCAGGTTTGGAAACCTTCCAGTGGCCCTTGCCTCCTGGGCACTAGATCTGCATCCTCATTACTCCTCTCTGTGACTCAAGGCCCAAGCTCTCAAGTCAAAGTGCAAGGGTTTGATACCAGCTCGGCCACTTATTCACTATACAACCTTGGGCGGGTATTTAACAACCCTATCTCAGCTCCATCATCTAAAAAGTGGAGACAATAACAGTACCTACTTCCTGGGATAGTTGTGAAGAAGTACATGCCTGGTACCTAGGAAGCATTCAATCAATGTTCATTATTATCATAATTTCCATGGTAATGGCTCAATATGTAAGACACAAATAACTGAGAGAAGAAATAGCACCTAAATCTGCCAAAATTGCTTTTTTCCATAAACATTTTTTAAATGGCTAAAGTGTCCGTGGCACCAGTGTACTGATGTTTGCAATTTACTTTAAAATGTGCCAAAAATAAGCTAAATTGATGGATGGACATCAGGATCAATACATGGAGAAGTATGTGATGAAGCAAACATACTGAAACATTCGTTATAAGATCTAGGTGATGAGTATGTGGGTGCTCACAGCATAGTTTTCCCAACAAATGTTGAAAAAAACAAAGGAAATCTGAGAAAAGTATATTACATAAATATTTAAGTTCTGTATAATTACTAAGTATAAGCAGAGACCTGGACTGTAAATCAAGTTAAATATAAACACCTAATTATAGATTTTTTCTCTTTCTAAACTTAAGTGTTGAAGTTCAGTTTTCCTTACTGATTTCAGAAAAACCTTTGCATTCACCCTTAATTCCATCTTGTCAGATGTTCCCATGAATACTTCTTTCTCATTTTGTTTGAGCAGATTTTGTGTTCAAAGCCTTTTTCCTACATGAAGTGATAAGAACCACAAAGCCCACCCTGGTTCGTCTAACCCCAAGAAAATAACAGGAGGGATGTGGGGCCCTTTCTCTGTTTTAACAGCCCAATGGGCATGACCCATTTACCACAGAGATTGAAGTTACTTATATTTTATCCATCCCTTAAATTAGGCAAATTCTAAGGCTATTTAATTCCAAGAATACATTAATTCTTCAGAGAACTGTGGTTTTCTTTGTTCAAAATTCTATCATTGTTATCTCCTTTTATAAAGAGCTTCGTATTTGGTTCATTATTGTTTGGACCAACAAAAGGGGAGAAATCTCTGGCAGACTCAGTTGGTTTGCCTCGTCCACAGCCTATCCCAATCTTCTTCTTTACTTACCAGCTCATAAGACTATATATGAGCCAAAAACAAAAAGGGAGGCATGGTGGAATCCCAGTGAGCTGTGGTGGACTTCCCATTTCTCTTAGTTAAAATAAAGTGATTGGAAACTGAAAAATACATAATAATTTCTATCATCTGTGGATGCTGTGGCAACTGTAAAACATGTCCACAAATTCTGTGTCCTCCCATCAAAAGCTAGGATGCATCTACATGCAAGACTGGAAAAACAGGTTGAGAAAATGAGTCTCTGGTTTTTCTCACATCTGTAATAAGAAAGCTATAAGGAATACAAGGATGGGAATGAGTTTTAGGTAGTCAGTCAGAACTGACTGCCACAAGTCTTCTTGGAGTCAGTTGTGGGGTGTCTGCTCTTGTGGTGAGCCACCCTGTTCCATTCCCCAACCTTCTGAAGGGGCAAATGCACAGGAGTCTGAGTCGCCCCTTTCCAGAGTTCCAGAATGGAGACTGACGGTGACCCAGAGACACAAGTAAAGAGACTCCAGAATGATCACATAATGTCACCGCCAAATGAGATGATGGCTAGGGAGTGGGAAGACCTCCTAATGGCAGTTTCCCAGGTCTGGGTTCCACAATAGTCTTCTAGTACTCCACCAGAGAGCCTTGGTGAAGGCTGTGTCCAAGCTGTGGAGACCATGCCTGGAAGACATCCTCTCAACCCTGCAGACTTCAGGCGCTTGTTCAAAAAGTTCCACTATGAGGATGCACACAGGCCCAGGGATGTCCCCGGGCATCTCCTGGAGTTTGCTAGGCTGTGGCTGAGACCTGATATTCACACAAAGGGGCAGACTGTGGAAATGCTGGTGCAGGAGCTCCTGAGGGGCTCAGAGCTCAGGTGCAGAAAGGGGTCAGACTCACTGGCTAAGTGTCCCTGCTCACTTTTTGCTCTACCTACATATGAGATGTTTGGTTAAAGGTTCTTTGTTGCAAGTTCCTACTACAGTCATGGGAAATCTGAACCTCAGTTTTCTTTGAGTTTGCCTTTGACTGGTTGTTAATAAGAATCGATCAAAACCCCTGCTGGACTTCTTTTTGCCTGAGGCAGTTCTGTGAACTCCAGAAGGAGTTTCTCTGCCCTCTTGTGAGGACAATCAGCCTGCTGCTTGTTTTTGCTCTGCTCCATTTTGCACTCTGTGACATCCTTTATTACATTCTTTTTATGTATCCAAAGAAGTAATTGCTTTAACTTTCAGAATTCTTGATTCTTGCTGTTGTGGCATGACTGGCAGCTTCTGTAACCCCACCAGTCCTTGAAATATTAAAGTTTGGTCCTAAATAAAAATTTTCTATGATAAAAAAGAATAGTCTGCCACAAATATCTTTACAATAAATACAAAATCAAATGACCAACTTATTGCTTGAGGGATAAGAAAGAACATAGATTTATTTTGCTAACAGATGATCATTTTGAGGGACTAGTGATCTATCGACACCTGCAAACAATTTCTACTCATGTTATATAAATTTTGAGTTTTTTTATTATGATGCTTTGACATCAATGCCTCTCCCTGCGTGGATTTCTTTTTTATGGCTTTGTCTTTGTTTGGGTTGTTTTATTCGAGGTATAACATACATACAGTATAGAATGTGCTCTAATTTCAAGTGTCAGCTTAATATATTATGAAATATGCACACACCCAAGCCACAACCACCAGAGCAAGATCTAGATTATTGCCATCCTCCAGAAGGCTCTCCCATGCCCCTCACAGTTAACAGCCATCTTCAAGAATAACCACTATTCTGCTTTCTGTTCTGAACTTCACATTAAGGATTTAAACAGTATTTTACTTTTGTGACCGGCCTCTTCCATAATGTCTATGATAATTAGTAGGGGATTTTTGTATATTTGTTCATTTTCTTATTTGTTCATTTTCTTATTTGGAGTATACCATTGTATCTATGTATTATAAATTACATATCCATTCTCCTATGGATGGGCATTTTAGGTGGCTTCCAATTTGGGATTATCAGGAAAAGGCCACTATAAATATCCTTTTTCTTTGAAGATTTTATTTATTTATTTATTTATTTATTTATTTATTTATTTATAGGGGAAAGAAAGTGAGAGAAACATGATGTGCAAGAGATACAATGACTGGTTTCCTTCTCGCTCAACCCCTACTGGGTACCTGGCCTGCAACCCAGGCATGTGCCCCAATCGGAAATCGAACTGGTGACCCTTTGGTTTGCAGACCGGCATTCAGTCCACTGAGCCTCACCAGCCAGGGCTAAACATTCTTATAACATCTGTCTTTTAAGGACACATGCGCTCATTCCTCTTGGATACATATCTAGAAGCAGAGTTTCTGGATCATGGAGTAAGGATATATTCAGCTTTAGGGAATATTGCTAAACCAGTTTTGCACAGTTGCTATATTCCCCTAGTTGGTTGCAGTTTCTAAGGCATTAATATGTTCTCTGATGCTACCTCATCTCACGAAAACAGTGCCTTTAAAGAGGAGTCTTACAACACATAATTTTGCCTTTATGATTGGTCTTCGTTATTTTTTCAGCCTTTCTCTGTTGCTCTAACTACGGAGACTAGACTGAAGGAACCTGCACTAAGTAAATATTTATAGCTGTCCCATGACCTAATTAAAATACAAGCAGGTAAAGGCAAATGATTTTTAGGTCTGCTTTCATTTCATCGCATCTCATAAACTTGAGTATCTTTTCCGCCTTTGGTTCATGCCTTTGTGGTTTAAAGAAACGAATGCAACTAAACTATGGGCGCGTTGTGCAAATAAATGAGTAAAGTTCTTTAGGCTTCCCGGGGACAGGAAGGAGGATGGGAGGAAACTGTTACAGAAATGTAATCATTATTGTAATCGGCCTGCAGTGCTGTGAATAAGTCATAATTATCTCACAATCTGAGTTAATTCTGTGATGCTTTCTCTTGTCATGTCAACACGTGCACATACATATCAAGAAGACCCACAGAGCTGTTGCATTGCTAAACACGCCAAGCCCTCACAGTACAGGCGTGTTGACCTCACACTCCAGGAAAACATTCCACACCCTGAGGACTGTGGGGGCCTTTTTACCCACAGTGTTCTCACCTTTCCCTATTCAAGTCACTACTGATTTGTTTTTTTTTTTCCTTTGGCCTGGAAAACCCAATAACATTCAACTGTAAGAATGATTGATTTATATTGGATGGGGAAATATTTCTGACATTTGTGTAGGTGCATCCTTAATTTAAACTTACACAAATCCAAGGGGAAAATATTGTATTCTCGTGCATATGGATGTCCTCAACCTCATCTTCATTTCATTCTTGTGGGCTGTTAGAGAATATTCCCCTCCACAGGAAAAAAGAAAAAAAGAAAACTGAAGTGATAAAATAATGAGAATGAAATTTACAAAACTTTTGGGTTCATGAAAAGGTCTGTGTTAAGTGTGCTAAACTGAATGCCAGTAGCTTCATTTTAGACCAACTATTTTGTTTTCCCAGATTTTTTTTCTAAAACACATCAAGAGGCAATGTTAAACCAAGTGGTCCCTGGAGACAAAGCTCACAGTTCCCTTGAATGCTCTTGTCTCTCCAGCACCAAGACTTGGTTGACACCCAGTCTTTATGGAACCCCTGACCTGTTAATGAGAAGCTCTGAAGGAGAGAGGGCCTAGTCACTGGTAGTCGTTTCAAGCACTCCAGATGGTTCTAATGTACAGCCAGATTTGAGAATTGCTGCATTCGATCCTGCCTTGCACCACGGGCTATGTGAGGAAGGTAGCATTGCCTAAACAGCAATAGCCACATTCAGAATATTACCAGTGGGATCTGCTTGATTCTTAAATGCACTGATCAAAGGACAGGGTGGAAGTGTAACTTTCACTGTTGCAAAGCATAAAACAGGTTGAACACTAACACATTTCCCCAAAGTCATGCTTCATCCAAAAAAAGAGAATGAGGAAGAGAATGACAGCAGCAGGATGGGCAGCCAACCAGGCTGCTCACGGGGCACATAGTAGTTCTCAGCGCTCATCCCAATGTTGAGCAAAAGTACAAACGTTTTGACGTGGGGATCTGGAAGTGCTCAATAGAGGCTGCCTAACCAGAGCATGGGCACTGATCTATCTGAGACTATGTTGTCTTCATAAGAGACCCACCAGCACAGCCTCCCACAAGGACATTTGCGTGTATGTTGATGCACTTTGTAAATACAGGAGGAGGGAAAGTTTTGTGTCTCAATACCAGGGGCAGGAATAAGACATGGGAGGGGAAATGGAGAATGGCCTGGTATTAGTCCTCCAACTGGCCTTAGGAATCAGAGCCCAACAACCAATCAAGAAAAGCAGCACAGGAAAAACTGAAAGGACCATTTTAATTAAAGATTCTGTGAGGCATGACTTGGGGGGAGCAAAAGCAATTCTTTACTCTCCCACCTGAAACGGCCTGATGCAGAGATAGAGAAAGAGGTGATCTCCATACTTCATAAGGCACAACCACACCTCCCAAGGATGAGAGCCTCTGTGAGCATCAACAATCCCCTTGGCGTTCCCACAAGACAACACATAGCAACCATAGGCACCATCAAGCAGAGTCAGGAACAAATGCCATCAGTGAGGAGGACTTGAAGCAGGAGAGAAACAATATGACTACACTCCGTGATGATCTGTAAGCACATGCAAGCCTCCTCCTAATGACTAACAGAAACCCTTTTGGGAAAAGGGGGCTTTATGGAGGCAGAAGTCCTATGTGAGCTAGGAAATCTAGATTCCCACTGTTGATACAATGCCATCTGTATCCACTAGTGAGGCCCAGAGGCATTCATGTCTCAGTAGTTTATTGTGTGATATTGAAAAGAAAATAGACCTGCCAGACATACAATATAAGTATCCTCTTAAATTTTTACCTCTTTTGGTGAATTAATAGACTTGTGAATAAAAGAAGGCTGTATAGCTAGGAAAGTCATATTGTTGTAAAATTACTCAGAAAGGAATCAAATAATTTTGACTGTGTTCCTTAAGGAAATAATTTTTCTTTTTCACCATAATGCCTATTGGAAAGTTCTGAATCGACTGGTAAGTCATAAAATCCCCCACCTAAAGTCCATTAGCAAAGAAGATCATAGAATCAGAATAGATGAGAAGAGATATCTTTGAGAAGAGGGGCGGGCAGTAAATACCACTATTCTACTGTCACATTCTTGAGTTCATTCCCACCATTCAAGAAAGTGAAACACTGTAGAACTGGAAGGACTTACAGGATGAGAGATAAAAAAAACATCCAAGAACCAGAGGCAGTTAATGGCTCCTATCGACTGATGGTCAATGGTGCCAATTCAATGCCAACAAGAACCCCCAATTTGGGGTGTGGTGAAGAAGGAAAATTTATTCACTGCAAACAGCTCAACAGTGAGGCAGCATAGCTGTGAAAAGAGCATGGCTGTGCAACAGCTTGGAAGCCAGGCAGTCCTGCGCCAGGCCCCTCTCTAGCTAAGCAGCTCTGCTCTGGTGAGACCTCTTCTGTGTTTCAGTGCTAGCAGGGTATCCACAGTTCTCACTGGGAAATGCACTCTCTGAGCTACATGGGAGCTGGCTAATACAACAGAAGTCTCCACCCCTGGTCCCTGATTGGTCTGTCCTCATGCAAATAAGGACTCTGAATCCTCACAGTTTGATTCATCCAAAGGCACTCTCCTGATTAGTCAGAATAGAACTGCTCTGATTGGTCAGAGCTGTGCCACTCCAATTGGATAGGGAAAACCTCCATCCTATTGGTTGAAATAAGAGTCTAGGAATTCCTTTATAAGGGCTGGCTCAAATGGCAGAAACACAGTGCAGACAGGTAGTTCAGGGCAGGGGCAGACGGCTTGGTGCAGAGGCTGCTCTGCAAAGTGCAGTTTGCCTGAGAGGCCCCTGTGCAGAAATGGCTGCTAGGCTCTGTCTTTATTGGAGCCCAGTTAGCCACCAGGAATCCTTCTCAGTACATGTCGTTTTTCTCTCAGGGTTCACACTCCTGATAAACTCCTTGTTTCTAATTATTACAATTTCAGTTCTCATAAATGAAGCCACCCACATTGGGCTTTATGTGTTGTCCGAGCATAGTGGCCTCTGCCGCACACGCATTAAAAAATGTGGCCTCACAGAGTGAATCCTAAGGGACTAATCATCTCACAAAAATGCTAGCAAACAATCGCAGGTTAGGGAGCAAATTCCAGACAACGGCCTCAGTTTCAAGGTCTCTGTTTAATAACTTCTGCTAAACACAATTTAGACAAACTCATACTTGTGTTCTGAACAGGGCCATCCATGCCACATTGAAGAAAAGTCAAAACATTCCAGAACTTACTGATGTTAAAAGGGGGGAAGGTCTTTTTTTTCTTATTGGATGCCTTTTTTCATTTGTCATTTTAAATTGTTGTTCAGTTACACTTACCCCACCTCCCCCCACCACCACCCACTTGCTCTCCCCTGCCCCAGATCCCACTCCCAGTCAAACCCCCGCTCCATTGTCCATGCCCATGAGTCCTCTATTGGTGTTCCTTGGCTTGCCCCTTCACCTTCTTTCCCTCCTTACCACCCTCCCATCTCCTCTCTGGTCACTATCAGTTTGTTCTTTATTTCCATGTCCTACACTTTGTGAAAGCTCTTTTTTTATATACTGAGTTTCTCTTTTACTTTCTTCCACTCTGAGGACAGAGATATTTTCAAATTTTTGGCTTTTGATCATAGCGAAAGAAAGAAGTATTCATTTTTCAAAAAATAATTTACAGTCCTGGAAAGATACAAATAAACAACCAAAGCTTTACTCTAACATTATGTGTGGGGGTCCAGACCACAGGACCACCTTGCAGGCAAAACTACTTTATACCGACCTGGTCATTAGTGTGCCTTGATAATTAGAATCCTTTGGATGAGGTCCAAGACAGAATTCCATCCCCAATTCTATTTTAATATTCAGAGCACTAGAGAAGTGCCAATTTGTTTCCCAAAACAAAAATAAGAGCCACCCAGGGGCTCTATTTTCTAAATGAAATCATATTTAATAACCTCCAGCATATCATTTGTATAGGCCAAAACATTGTTGCTATCCCATTGAGATTTACATTAGAGAGAGAAGAAATGGAAAGTTATAGTGCACCTTTGTTATTAACTGGGTTTATGCCCTAAGTAGTGCTACAGCTCTTGTACCTAGGATGGAAAACACTGTTGAGACTCAAGGTCCAAAAAGGGTCTCTCTCTGCCCGGAATCTAAATGTGAGACAAGAGAAAGAAAGAGATGGCCTAGCCTCCAATGCTCTGTACAAGAGGGCCAGGTAAGGAAGAAGCAGAAGACTGCAGATGTGCCACCCAAGCTTTGTGACTGACCTCTGAACAAAAGGACTCCAGAAGCTGGCATGCATGAAACATCCTGGCCAACCTGGAAGGTCTGTACAAGTGACACATTTGGTTGAGGTAGTGTTTCCATGTACTAACAGTGCTATCAGTGAGGGGAAATGTGCAGTGTGTCCATCAGCAAGCTGGTAGTGGGACATTTGCCATATCAGGCTGACAGAGGTAACCAAAGTTGCTGGAGAAACTGAGATCTAGGCATCAGGGTTCAAATCCTGAGTTTCCCACTTACCAACTTTGTGACTGTGCCAGGTTCTCCCTCCTGAGCTTCCATTCTGTCATCTGTAAAATGAAGCTGATAGCAGGACCTACCTCATTGGGATTAAAGGAGTGAAAACACTTAAAGAATGGACCAATGCTGGGCACAGAATAAATAGTGTCAACGTGAGCTATTATCATTTACAACTTTTTCCAGTCGCTTGATATTATTACCTTTAAAGCCAGAAATGGGCCCTGGCTGATGTGGCTCAGTGGATTGAATGCCTGCCTGCGAACCAAAAGGTTGCCAGTTCGATTCCCAGTCAGGGCACATGCCTGGGTTGTGGGCCAGGTCTCCAGTGGGGAGTGCATGGGAGGCAACCACACATTGATGTTTCTCTCCCTCTCTTTCTCCTTCCCTTCTCCTCTGTATAAAAGTAAAGAAATGAAATCCGTAAAGAAATAGAAATTTTAAAAACAGCCAGAAATGGATTACAGATTAAAAACAGGACATTAAACACAATTGGTGGTGGTGGTGATGAGATTGATTGGGCTGGAGATGAAACAACACAAAATAGCATATTGGAATCAAATGAATCTTTCTCTAGCAATTGACAGAACATAAAATGAAAATAATGTACCTAAAATGCTCTCACGATGTCATTTAAAGACAATAAAGTGGTGGCTGAATTATAGGTGGTAAGCTTTTATCATGTTAAAACAGTGCACAAGTCATCAGCAGAGTTGAAGCAGTGAAAGTTTTTAAAAATAGTTCTGTAATACTTGCCAAGTTACAACACCATTTGAAACAACACACGGTGAACATGAAAATAAGGCTCTTGGGTCTTTCAGCATAAATTAAACAATTTAATGTTATTGAAAAAATGTGCAAACAAAATATAAATCTGATTATATAAATACACATAGGATCTTTTAAAGCAAGATGCCATAATGCACATAGAGAAAAGCTTACCAAAAGAAGCAGACAGTTTAATAGAAAAAATGACCAAAGATTTAGTCAGACACTTCACAAAAGAGGATATCCAAATGGGTGTTATAAATATAGGGAAAGGGGCCCCACTTAGTCATCAGGGAAATGCAAATTAAAACTGTAATGCCATATTGCTGCACATCCACACAAGAGCTAAAATGAAAAAGACAATACCTAGTGTTGACAAGGGTGCGAGGCAACCAAAACTTTCCTACATTTCTGGGGGAGAGGATTCAAACATTTTAGAAAACTGTTTTTCAGTCTACTGTAGTTGAACATAAGCATGCTGTATGAGGCAGCAATTCCATGCCTACGTATATACCCAAGTGAAATGCATGGAAATGTCCACTGAAAAGCATGTATAAGAATGTTTATGGCAGCACTGTTCATAGTTGCCGAAAATAGGAGACCAACAAATGCCTGTCAATAGGAACATGGATGAGAATAGTGTGGTACGCTCACATAATGGAATACGATACAGTAAAGAGAATAACTGAACTGCAACTACACAAAACAACCTGATGAATCTCATGAACAAAATGTTGAGAAAAAGAATCCAGCCCAGAAGACCATGTACTGCATGATTCCATCTACGTAAAGTTTAAAAACAGACAAGTCTATTTCATGGTATTAGAAGTCCAGGATAGTGCTTACTCCCAGGAGACAGGGACTGAGGCAGCACCAACAGCATCCTGGGTTCTGGTTACATTGGTTTATTCACTTTGTGACAATGCATTAAGTTTTTCAGTTAGGATTTCTGCACTTTTCTGTGTGTATGGCATATTTAAATTTTAAAAGTTCACTTTTTTCTAAAAAGTGCTTTGTAAACCCTGATCTACTGACAGTGCAACACAGATAGATGGAAGCTCCATGAAGGGAAGGGGTATCTGTCTTTGTTACTCACTGATGTGCCCTAAGCACCTAGAACAGCATCTGATTCATACTAGGGAGTCATTAGATATTTTCAGAATGAATGGTAAATGAGCAACGTGCTCCAAGCATATAATTTGTACCATTATCTGAAACAATGGGAATAGAATCCCAGAATGTATGTATGTGATGAATCTGTTCAAAGGCTGTTATGTGCAATCCACAATGCATGTGCATAAGAGTAGACATTTGTGTATTTCTCCTCTTTACCTATTTTTATGTATGTTCTTTCAAGTAACTATTAAGAAGACTTTTGTATTCAACACGAATATAAGTCTGTTTAAATATGTTGAAAAGTTTCAATTTATTACCAAACACTTAATAATAAAGTAGTGAGCCCTTTACTGAATAAACTGGAGAAGTAAGGGCTTTGATTGATGCTGATGCCATAATGTTTGCCACTGCAGTAGTTCTTATATCAAAATAGGGTTGAATAATGCCATACAAACTGTCGATTTTATTAAGGAGCAGACTTTATTTTTTTAAGATCTTATTAATTCACTTTTTAGAGAGAGGGGAAAGGAGGGAGAAATAGAGGGAGAAAAATGTCAATGCGCGAGAGATACATTGACTGGTTGCCTCTCGCATGCCCCCAGCCAGGGACCTGGCCCACAACCCAGGCATGTGCCCTGACTGGGAATCAAACCTGTGAGCTTTTGGTTCTCAAGCTGGCACTCAATCCACTGAGCCACATCAGCCAAGGCAAGGAGCAGAATTTAAATTGCAGACTGTTTGTAATTATATGGGCAGCAAATATCATAATTTCCTTCTTTATATTGAAGGCCAGTAGCTGTCTCAAGGCAAGGTGCAAGTACCAATTTTTCAAATAAAACAAGAAACTGGTATTTTTTTTGACGGAATTTCCTTCAAAAATAGATTCCCATTTTCCCCTCCTTCCTTCAATAATGGAACAGCTGAATTGTAGCTGGACTCATCACCTCCTAGCCAAACAATACATTTCCCTATCTCCCTTGCAGCCAGGTATGAACATGTGACAAAGTCCTGACGATTGGGATGTCAATGAAAATGGTATGTGCCTCCGCTGGGTCATGCCTACAAAAAAAGGGGGTGTGTTGCTCTATGGTCCACATGCCAACTGGCTGGAGTGTGGATTCATAACCATCACAGACATGAGTAGGAAGCCAAGTGCTGGGGCTGGCAGAGCAACAAGACAGAACATGCCCACGGCCCTGAATGGCCTGCTGGAATAGAGCCACCCTCTCAGCTCTGGACTGTCTTCCTCTGGATCATTACATGAAAGAGGAATAAACTCCTATTTCATTAAGTCACAATGCTGTGGAGTCTTTTTTGTTATAAAATCATACATTAAACATTAATGAATAAAAAAACTCCACTAAAATATCCCTGAAATAGCACATCATACACTCACTTAGATAGCTTTGTTTCTCATTTCTCCACTCTCTGAATGTGGTGGGAAAAATAATGGTCCCTCATATTTCTCTGGAGCCTGTGAATGTTACTTACATGGTCAAAGAGACTTTACAGATCTGATTAAGGATCATGAGATGAGATGATCCTGGGTCACCCAGGGGGATCCAATGTAATGACAAGGGTCCTTATAAGAGGGTGGCAGGAAGATCAGAGGCAGATGAGCAGATGAGGACAGAATCAGAGGTTTCAGGGATGCACTGCGAAGATGGAGGAAGAAGCCAAGAGAAAAGGAAAGAAGGTAGCTTCTAGAAGCTAGAAAAGGCAAGGAGACTGATTCTCCTTTAGAGCCTGCAGAAGGAATCTAGCCTTGCTAACACCTTAATTTTATCCTCATAAGACTTATGTCAGACTTCTGGTGTCCAGAACTGTAATAAATGTGTGGTAATTTGTTGCAGCAGCAATAGGAAATGAATACACTGAATATGCTTCAGCCACATGGACCTTTCAGTTTACCAAACACACCAAGCTCTTTCATGCCTTAGAACCACTGTCCAAGCTGTTCCCATGATCTGGAATTGGCTGGAATATTCTGCCTTCTTCCAAATTATTAAATGGTGGCTTCCTTCTTGCCATTAGGGCTCATTCTGAATGTCACCTGCCCTGTCCACTCAATCTAAGGCAATCACCCTTATTCTCTCTGACAGTATACTCTTCTTTTACATCATAAAATCCCATTATTTGTAATTCTTTACCTAATTGTTTGTTGACTTATAGATTACTCATCAACTCTACTAAACTATGAGTTCTATGAGTCCTAGAATCTTATCTATTTTCTTCATCATTTGTGAATTGTGGACCTAGCATGGATACCCCATAAACATTTGGCTTTTTAAAAATTTTATAGAATTTATTGGGGTGACATTGATTAATAAAATTATATAAGTTTCAAGTGTACAATTCTAAAATACAGTATCTGTATATTATATTGTGTGTTCACCACCTGAAGTTAAACATCTATTAAATGGAGGTTTAATATGTCCAGCAAATCAATTTAGAAATAAGAGTTACACAATTACCAAATTTAAAAATGGAAACTAAATATCAGAAATGAAACAAAATAAAATTCTCAACAAGAACAAAATGTACTTGATTGTTGTGAAAGTTTGAGAAAATATCTCAGGAAAAAAGGACATTGAGAGCTCAAAGATTCCTTCAAACAATATCAGAAATTGTGCCACAAGAGAGATTTTTAACCAGTTAGAAACTTGTTCACTGTCTTGCCAAATTGTACATTCACTGGTTGAAAAAGACAGCTTTTTAGATATTGCTAATAATTAACTTTGGAACTGAAAGGTCTCATAATTCTTCTTATGTGATTCTAGATGAGCTGACATTCAGGTGAGTCAGAAGACTTTACAGCAAGCTGCCCTGGCCAGCCAGCTCAGTTGGTTGGAGCATCGTCCTGTACACTAAAATATTGCAGGTTCAATTCCCGGTCAGGGCACATACCTAGGTTGTGGGTTTGATCTCCAGTCAGAGCACGTATGGGAGGCAACCAATTGATGTTTCTTTTTCATCTCTCTCTCTCTCTCTCTCTCTCTCTCTCCCCACCCCTTTCTTCTCTCTCTCAAAATCAATACACGTATCCTCGGGAGAGGATTTTAAAAAAAACTAATCAAGCAAGAGAAATAAGCATTTATTTTGCCTTCCTTTACAATGTCTACCTCAGAGTAAAAGAAACTAGTGAATGAGGAAAAATCTCTCTTCAGAAAAGTATTCCAGCTAATAAACAAAGAACAAAGGACAGAATTAGAATATCCTCTAATGAATTAAAGTACCTAAACAATGATCACTAATTGCTGCTAACATTACAAACAGAGAAACCACCAGATACAGTGGGCCTCTTACATACAATGCTACTTATAAAAAATTCTTGCCCAAGTATCAAACCTGAATCTGAGCAAGCATCTGTATCTACCTACCAATTTACCAGAAATACAAGGAACATAGGAAAATGTTAAATGACACTGCAGTGAATGCAATTGGCAAAATCTACACTCTGAAAACAACTACAGGTTAAACAATCCAAATTCTTCAACAAATAAATTAGAAATTTAGAAAAATAGATTTACGGATTAAAAGAAATAAAATCACAGATTAAGAGAAATAAAAGACATATGAACAAATTGGATGAAAATCAATCTCGTTTGAATCCTGTTTCAAACAATTAGACTGTTAAAAAAAGATGTTCATTGCACAACTGGAGAAATTTAGGCACAGACTGAATATATGATGATTTTAAGAAATTACTGTTTTATGGATGTGATTATGGTACTGTGATTATGCTTTAAAAAGAATCTTTGTGGTATATATATATATATATATATATATATATATATATATACACAATGGAATATTAAGCCTTAAAATGAATGAAGTTCTGACACAGGCTACAATATGGATGAACCTTAAAGATATTATGCTAAGTGAAAGAAGCCAAACACAATGCACAAATATTGCATGGCACCACTTATATGAGGTATCTAGAATAGTTGAATTCATAAAGACAGTAAGTAGAATGGTGGTTGCCAAGGGCTGGGGGGAAAGGGGAATGGGGACTTATTGTTTCACGGGTATAAAGTTTCCTTGGGGATGATGAAAAATGCTGCAAATGAATGATAGGAATGGTTGCACAACAATGTGAATGTATATTATGACACTGAACTGTATGGTTAAGAATGATTAAAGGGGTCAAGTTTACATTCTATATATTTCACCACAGTAAAAAGAGTTCTTATCCTTTACAGATGCCGAGGTACTGATGTCTGTGATTTGCTTCAACATATTCACGGTGGGGAAGTGAATGAGGGTGAAAATGAAACCAACATGAAACCAGAGTTGATAACTGTTGAAGCTAAGTGATAGGTTCATGAAAATTTATGCTAGTCTCTCTATTTTTGTTTTTGTAAAGATTTATTTATTTTTTAGAGAGAGGGGAAGGGATGGAGAAAGAGAGGGAGAGAAACATCAATGTGTGAATGCCTCTCACATGCCCCCTACTGGGGACCTGGCCTGCAACCCAGGCATGTGCCCTGACTGGGAATTGAACTGGCAACCCTTTGGTTCACAGGCCGGCACTCAATCCACTGAGCCACACCAGCCAGGGTAAGTTTCTCTACTTTTAGATGTGCTTGAAGTTTTCCATTAAAAAAGGAAGGAGAGAGAGAGGAGGAGGGAGGAGGAGGGGAAGATTTATTTACATTCAACCCTACAGTGTCCAGGTCAGCCCATTGATGCCCTTTACTTTGAGTAGTTCAGCCAGCAATTCTTCCAATCCTGGCTGGGCCTGGAGGTATACCGGGGGCATCCAGACCCACAGCAGGGGAGGTCTGGAATTGCTTACACCGCTATCCACCCAGGATCCAGAGGGACTGTGATACTGACTGGACACCCACATCTCTGGCCATTGCAGTTCTTCCTTAAGCTGGAGATTCACCCCAACAAAGATACTTCTATCTCAGTGTCTTTCTTAGTACCCTAGCTCTCTCCTGAAGAAGTCTATTCTAAAGTTCTGTCTACCTACCTGAGACTGCCACACCCTGCTTCCTTCCTGCCTTTTCTCTTATAACCCCAGCCTTTGTGTCCAATTTCTCCTTCAAGGAACAAATAATGATACAGCAAACACTGAAAGAGTGCTCATTGTGTGCCAGGCACAGTTTCCAATGCATTACCTGTATCAAGTCATTTAATCCTCACAATAGCCCTATGATTTCAGTACCACTTGAACCTCCACTTTACAGATGAGGAAACTGAGGCACTGACAGGTTGTGAAGTCACACACCCAAGCTGGTGCTGCCAAGGGAGTGGTGGAGTTAGGGTTCAGATCCTATTCCTATGGGCTCAGAGTCCTTGGCTTTGCCCCACATGGGCTATCTCTATCTCTTACAAGCAGAACGTTCATATAACTTTCTAAAAAATCTACCTTAACCCACCCTTGCTAAATTCCTAAGGCTCCTGTGGGCTGTATTCAAGGTCAGGGACCTGATGGTCAAGCAACTGGAATTAGAAAAACTGTGGCCAGAGAAGCCCTGCCGCTGCTGAAAGAAATCCTGGCTCCCAGAGAGGGCCCTCCGTCCACGCTGCGGTGTCCCCAGCCTTGACCTGTGAGCAACAAACAGGGCATGTGAACTGGCAAAGCCATTCCGACCCACATACCGAATGGTACAGGAAGCATCTGGCGTACCTGCCGAGTTCGCTGTGATGGGATCTGACCCACGTTAAAAGTCTCCCACTTGAAGTGAGAAAATGAGTATTTGTATGTTGAGGGCAACACAGACAGGATACATTATAGTGTAACAAATGAGAATAATAGTATTGAGACAAGTTTCCAGGCTCACCTGGGAATACACTACTGACACATCACAGGAGCCAGTATACTTGTATTCCCAAAGCTTGCAGAAAAACACTCTGCCTTCACAATTTGAGAGAAACCTGCACTCCAATGACACCCATGTCTTTTGTCTGGACAAAAGCCGCACATTTTGTCTTCTAAACTAAAACTCTCATTTTTTGTGAGTTTTGGGCATCATTGGTGAGGGGAGGGTATTCCCGGCAAGAAATTCACAAGATCAAGTCTCTTTTGCTTTCATTTCAATGTCATGTGGCTTATCATTAATATGCTAATCCTTCATAAATATACCATATGAGTATATAACATACATTTATGTATATACATAAACATATATACATATGTAAGTTTTCATCATTAAAATGTTAATTCCTCCCAAATTGTCTCTCTCTATATATGTATATATACATAGACACACACATTGTTATATACATTTGTGTATACACTTAATACAACCCAACCAGAATCCTAAAGGACTGGGTGGGGAAGAGGGAACAGTTATTCTGAAGTTCATAAACGAGAATAAATGGCTACAAACTGATCACCACGGAATTTTTAAGGGGAAAAAATAGTGAATGCTTATCTTATCCAATATTTTTTTTAATTTATTTTTAGAGTGAGGGGAAGGAAGCAAGAAAGAGGGAGAGAAACATCAATGTGTGGTTGCCTCTCAAGCACCCCATAATGGGGACCTGGCCCGCAACCCAGACATATGCCCTGACTGGGAATCAAACTGGCGACCCTCTGGTTTGCAGGCTGGTGCTCAGTCCACTGAGCCACACCAGCCAGGGCCCAATATATTTTTACAGATTTTATTTATCTATTCTTAGAGAGGGGAAGGGAAGGAAAAAGAGAGGGAGAGAAACATCAATGTGTGGATGCCTCTCACATGTCCCCCCACTGGGGACCTGGCCCAAAACCCAGGCATGTGCCCTGACTGGGAATCGAACCAGCGACCCCTTGATTCACAGGCCAGCACTCAATCCACTGAGCCATACCAGCCAGGGCTTATCCAAAATTAAAAATTACTAGAAAATACTAAAGTAAAAAGAGTCTGGTATTAGTATAGGACTAGATAAGTCAGTGGAGCAGAATGGAGAGATTGCAGAGATTCCAACTTATATAAGAACTCACCACATGGGCAGAAATTCCACAAAGGTAGAATTTTAAATATTTGCCAAAAGGATAGATTATTTAATATATGGTGGTGACGTAATTGCTAACTCTTCAAAAGAAAGCAAAATTAGACTTTTACCTCATGCCATGTAAAAACACAAATCAGAGTAATACTAAAAGAAAATTTAGGATAGTTTTATATTACTTTAAGGTAGCAGAGACCTCATGAAGGAAGACAGTTAACCTAGGAACCATAAAGGAAAAGATAGACAGACTTAACTATATTTTTTAATCTTAATTCTTTATATAGAAAAAGAGACCATAAACAAAGTGAAATATGGGGAGAAATGGGCAAAGACTAGGAATAGAAGATAAGGGGCCCAAATAGAATTTAAAGGGCCCAAAATTATGTACTAGGTTGCAGAGCCTCATGAGTACTCTCAGAACTACAAAATAAAGTATCCATTTTTACACACCAGATTCTAGGAGAGGGGTTAAAAGGCAATTCTATCCAGTGATATTGAAGGTCTGAGGAGACAGGCACCCTCATATATTGTTGGTGGAAATGTGTTAGAAACTTTTTGGAAAGTTTGTAACATCAAATAAATTTTTAAATGTCAGATGTCAAATAAATAAAGTGTCAAAATTAAAAATATACAGGCTTCTTGATCCATGTTGGGGAATCTAGTCCTTAGAAATAAAAGCACCAATACTTAAGAATACTTAAGCACAAGAAGGATCACTGGAGTAAAGGGTGGGGGAAATAAAGGGTACAGGGGGTCAAATATATGGTGATAGAAGGAGACTTGACTGTGGGGGATAAACACACAATGCAATGTACAGATGATATAGGATAGAATTGTACACTTGAAACCTATATAATTTTATTAACCAATGTCACCCCAACAAATTTAATAAAAGAGAAAAATTTTACAGAATGCTCATTGAGATACTTCCAAAAGAATGGAAACAAATTGAATCTCCATGAACAAAGGAATTCTTGAATAAACTGTTACTGATTTATCCAGGTAGCCAGGCTATACAATATAACATTACATTTACTTCAAAATAATGCCAAGGAAAAGGCATACCTTTACAATGGAGAGATTTGGCTGTCATTACCTCAACCAAGTTATCCAATTACTTGGTCTGATCTTTTGCAATAAAAGTACAGAATTATCTATGAACTACATTTGCCAAATATGTTTTTCCCCCCTACTTACAGTCATTACCAAAATACTAGGCAAAGTTTCGGCAAAGCAATGGCCAAAATGTTTTGCCAAATTCCAGAAAACCCAGTGAACAGAGGAAAAAGCGCGTTAAACAATACCCTGAGGAAGTAATCAGACACATACAGAATGTGGGATATTCTGCATGAGAACTGATCTGGTCTCTACCGAAAGTCAAGATTAAGAAAAAATAGGTGGGAAACAATTTATTCTAAATTAAAACAGATTCAAGTAGCATAAAACTAATTGTAATGTGTGAACTTTGATTGGATTCTGCTTCTAAAAAAGTAGTTATAAAGAGATTTTAGGCAAAATTAGGGAAATTTTTTTTTCAAGATTTTATTTATTTTTTGAGAGGAGGACAGAGGGAGAAAAACATCAATGTGTGGTTGCCACTCACGCACCCCCTACTGGGGACCCGGCCCACAACCCAGGCCTGTGCCCTGACTGGGAATATAACCAGCAACCCTTTGGTTCCCAGGCCAACACTCTCCACTGAGCCACACCAGCCACAGCAGAATTAGGGAGGTTTTCATATAAACTGCATATAAGAAGATATAAGGGAATTCTTGATTTTTCTAAGGTATATGATAATGGTCTTGTGTATATATATGAAAGGGTACTTATTTATTTATAAAATGCATGATGAAATATTTATGGATAAAATATCATAATGTTCAATTTACTCTATCTCAAATGATTCAGGAAAAAATAAATATCAGGCTGTACTGCGTCAAATTGCCATTTTTGTATGTCAAAACAGTTGACAACTCTCCTTACATGGCTCAGCCTGACAAATGGGGGCAGGAAGGCATGAGCACAAATATAGTAAAATGTTAATAATGACTGAATCTGGATGAAGACTATAAAAGTATTCATTAGTACTATTGTACCTTTTCACAACAAAGTTGAAGGTAAAAACAGATTTATGTCTATCGGCCTGATAGTTAGATGATCTATTATCAATTTTTTTTTAATGCTGAGAAACATGTATAGAAGAAACCCATCAATGAGTACAGGGACAGCCTATATGTTTTTATAGATATGCCCAACCATGAAGAAAAATGTTCACTGTGAATTAAACTATTAATATTGTTCATCTGAGAATGGTCAGAATGGAGGGAATGGATGAAATGTTAATAACATCTTCTTTATGTATCTCTGAATTGTTTCACTTGTCAAAATAAGAATGTTTTACTTATATAGGTTTTGAAAATCTAATTTAAAATATACACACAACACATACAGAATCTCCCAGAACTTAGGGGTATAGATTATTTTCAAATGGGGTTTTGCAAAAATGTCCCCAAGGATTTTTAACCCTGTATTTTCATTTAGATCAGCATTGACAAACTATATATATATATCTCCTGTGGCCAAATCCCACCCTCCACCCATTTTTGTAAAGTTTGGTTAGAAGGTAACCAAGCCCATTATATATGTTGTCTATGGCCAATTTTGTGATACAATGGCAGTAGCTGGGTGGTTGTGAGAGACTACATGGCTCTAAAAGCTTAAAATATTTATTATCAGGTCCTTTACAGAACAAGTTTGCTGATCCCTGGTTTAGATGATCATCTTTTTTAAAAAATATTTTGTTTATCCATCTCTAGAGAGAGGGGAAGGGAGAAAGAGAGGGAGAGAAACATCAACGTGAGAGACAAACAGCGATTGATCCCTCGCTGGTGCCCCAAACAGGGATGAACCTGCAACCCAAGTACATGCTCTAACTAGGAATCGAACCAGCGACATTTCGCCCTGCAAAACGATGCCCAACTGAATGAGCCTCACCAGTCAGGACCAGATGATCGTCTTAACAGATGTTCCAGGTCATCTGGACAGACTGCCTTATAATGGAAGGCTATCACCCTATTTCAGTGTGCTAATCTTCAGATGAATTTGTAATCACTCCAGCCAAAGTAAGGCTGCTTGAATTGTGACCTACTGAGAAAGGATATAGGTAGGCTTAAAATGTAGTTCAGGAAAAGGCCATCATCCTTCACTTTAATTCTTACCTGAGGATATGTTTACTGATTTCTTTTAAAGAGAGGGGATGGAAGGGAGAGACAGACATCAACCGGTATGTGTCCCAACCAGGGATCAAACCCGCAATCCTTTGGTGTAACAGACGATGCTCCAATCAACTGAGCCACCCAGTCAGGGCAATCATCCTTTGCTTTAATTTAATATTGTTAATTTAAATGTTATGGGTATATGTTTGCTTATGTTTCATATATGTCACTTGATTTGGCTTTATAACTGCATAAGACCTAAAAGTAGAAGGATTTATAACTGATGTTATGCTAGCACATAACAAAAATAATTTAAGTCAACCCTAGAGCCCAAGAGATTTTTTTAAAGGGTTTGGATATGTAGGTCTGAAAACTTCCATAATAACAAGTGTATAATTAATTACATAATGAAAAGAACTAGAATTTACTCATATTTGAAAAATACTCCCTTTTAATGTTGAAATCAAACCCAAAAAAACTGAAGCTAAGAAAATTCTCTAGGTCTAATTAGGTTGTCTAGAGTGTTGATTCAAAGTTGTATTTGAGCCGCCTCCAGTAGGTTAGGCCAAAGTTATTGTATTTGTTGTATATTTAAATAATACACTATAATATATAATGGAATTTCCTTCTTTGGATTTCTTTTACTTTTTATAATAGGAGAGTCAAAACTGCCTGTGAAGGTTTAGCCCATCTCCCCTCTGGTTAAGAAAGTGGCCTATTCTAAATCATCTCCAGACTCCCACCCATATTCTGAATTTATGACTGAGAAAGAAATTCTTTTTACCTTCACCCACAATCCAAACACTTCACACACAATCCATCAACACCAACACTCAGTTGATGTCCTAAACTCAGTAAATGACACACACACAAATGCTTTGAGCTTCTAATGGAGATTTTAAGGCTGACTTTTTTCAAAACAAACCAAAATAAAAAAAAAACAACTAGGAATTTTAAAAGGCAACTGCATCTGGGCATAGTTCAAACACTTGTGAAATGATCATGGGCAAAAATTAACTCTCCCGACGACCCCGTGACAAACACATCGTGCACAATGCAGTCAGACTCCACGGCTCTGCCTCTCAGCGGGCTTCTCAACCTGAGAAGCCAGGATGCTGCGAAAGAAGATGCATATCTGCAAGGAATATGATGCAATAATCATGTGTCTACAATTCCATTATGGTATAATTAATCTTAATTACACATTAAATTCTGCCTGAATTAAAAGACTCACATAGCTTGAATCTTGTTTGTGTTGCCTATAATTTTAGCGTGTTATTTTGAGAAATGTAAAATAATAAACCTTCTAAAGCAAAATGGTGACTTTAAGGACCCTGTTCTTTGGGGCTCTTCTAACTCCACTGTAGTCAGCCCAGCCCATTTTTCCCCATTTGCCAGGACCAGATGAGAGTGTTTTGTACCCCTATCTCCCATTTTCAGGCTGAGAGGCAGTCAGCGTGTGGAAAAAGAAGCATGGATTGCAGAGCCAGTCACCTGATGGCAGGGGGCGTCACCCACACCTCTCCCTGTGTTTGTTTCTCCACATTGTTCTGAAGGCAGACTAGAGACTTGGCACTTGCCTCCTTTTCCGTGCACCATTGTGAGAATTTCCTGGGTTCTCTTTCAATCTTCCCCCTCTTGCTCCTACAGGCACTTATTAACCTTTTTGGAGCTTCTCCAGGCACACCCAGCAACTCCTACAAGAGCAAAGAATCTTCTTAGAAGGCGGAAAGCTGCACCCACAGCAGCACCTTTATTATGGTACAATTCAGACACAGCCCGTATTTCTGTGAGGCCAGTATCATGAGATCATTTTTTCCATTTGTACCTATTAAGCCATGGTGCCAGTGAGGAGTTTTTGAAAATTTTTCAACGGCGAGAGGAATTCAAATGTTCTATATCTTGCTCAGGGGAAAGAAAAATGACTGGAACTATTAGGAAAAACTTAGTCTCTGGAAACATAAAAAGCAAGTCATGGTTTATACATTTTAGCAGGGCACATTTTGAGTCTGGGAAGGACACATTTTGCTTCTCTTTGGAAGGGAGAAGAAAACGTTCACTGGGAGCCCCATGCCAAAGAGATGAGAGCGCACTAAAAACTCTCAGTGGAGGAACTGGAACAAAAATGTCAAGAAATGATGGCCAATGCCCGGAGGAGGGAACCCCTGCAGTGAGAAGGATGCTTAAAGCATGCAGTGGCTAGAAAATTGGAGGCTCCACATGAAAGCTTCACCTACTCCATGAAGCCCAGTAGCACCTCTCCATCCTTCCCAGCCCGTATGGTAAAGGGACATCTACTCTGGACAGGGACCCTCCTTGTCCCAGAGAAAATCCCAGAGAAATGTATGAACTCAGCTTCCATCTGTCTGTCTGTCTCTCCTTGACTTTACTCCCTTTTCCAGGGATGCTATTGAATTATAAAGCTTCCCTTTATGACAGGTATACCATGTTCATAGATTGAAGGACTCCATATTGTAGAGATGGCAGTTTTCTCCGAGGGGCCAGAAACAGATCCGCCCATATACTGTCACCTGTTTTATGAAAAAGGTAAGGGCTACTAGAGTACTGGTAATGCCCTGTTCCTTGATCTGGGTCCTTGTTACATCAGAGTGTTGAGCTTGTGAGAATATAACAAGCTGTACATTTACAGTATGTGCACTTTTCTGTACGTCCGCTAAAAGTTTGGTTCTAATCCCTTTCTAAGAGTCAAATGACATTTTTCAAAGATTAAACTGTTATTGTTCAAAGCAGAAAAATAAAATGCTCAAAATCTGGATGAGTTCAATGGTGATTTGGTTCCCAGTTTCTCTTTTATAGCATTTTAAATAGTCTGCCTCTTTTAAGTATCTAGATACTGTTTGTTCTTCTTCACTCGCACCATATTCTGGTCTCTTTTCTTGGGTGGTTTATCTTCCCCATTCTTTATCCTACCCATATACTTTCAGGCAAATGAAAAGCTATTGATTAACAGGCCTTTTGTATGTTGTGATCAAACATAGTGCCTCAGGATCCTTTGCTCCAGCCACTGTCTCAAGTGTCTTTGTTCACAGAAAACAAATAGAACAACTACACTGAAGGAAAAATATAATGTTAGTGCTAAAACGTCTCACTTCAAATGTTTCCTCTTTGCCTGCTGAGAAATTCTTCCTGTTTTCTCAAGGAGCGTTAAATGCCATTGGGACTGGATCTGTCATACTTTCTGTGGTTACTTATCTTTAGCTGATGTCTTCATAGATAACAATTAGATTAGCAGGATACCTTATTAAGTGAGTAATGATTATTTATTATTTAGCTGTGTGCACAAAAAAAGGTGCCATACACTAAGCCTGACAAGCTCATTGGAGGCCTTACAAACTCAGAGACCGAAGTAAGCACGTGGGATGGCCTGAAATTAAACCTTCCTGACTAAAAGCAGTTCATGGTGGGCAGTCACGTCCTAGGCCTGTATTGTCCTTTAACAAAGGTCAGTCTTCACCTAACTGAGCCTGTCTGTTGTGTTTTTACATCTACAATAACATATCTTTGGACTGTCAAGGCAATTTCCATTTTTCCAGACCCCTCAGGGCACAATCCCTCCCCACAGCACAGACCACGGAACCCCACCTTGCTATCTTGTCTCCCCCACATGTGCTGCACGTGTGAATTGTTCACTATCCTGTACCCACCAATGTAACAGGAGTATGTGTCTATCCCTTCTACTCTGTATCCAACCTCAGAGATTTCCTCGCTTTGCTTTCTCCTGCCTCCCTAATCTACCACCAATGGATTTCAAATAACCCCCTTACGTCTTCTCCTTTGATTCTGATGTATAAAATAAGCTGCAAAACTGCCAATCTCTGTGGCATTTTCTCAGTCCATTGAGACTTTGCTTCCTGGCAATTGTTGCCAGTTTGGCTCAAGTAAACTCATAAAAATTCTTACAGGTCTGGATGTTTCTGACGTCAACAACTCCATTTGGAAATCTGCAACCCAAGACTCACTGAAGTCAATAAATGGTGGAAAAAAGGGGCATTCTGGCATGAAGACTGTTTATATGTTATACTGGATTTGTGCTCATATTCCATTAAACTTATTGAAGACACTTGGAAATTTGATTATTTTCCACTTCTGAAATTCTATTCATCTAGAAAGCACCCCCAAACAGCAAGATGCATGGCTCTACGTATCCTGTGTGCCTCTGTAAAATGAGGGACACAGTGGTAACATGAAGATATATTAAAAATACATAATGTAACTTGTCTTAATATACTTTTCTGAGTCTAAAAATATGCCAGACCAAAAGAAACATATTTACATAAAAAGCAGACAAGGTCAAATAACAAAGAAAGCCCTTAATTAGTTGTAATCAACTTTAATTTGCATACCGTATATAATTCCTAAATGATTGTTAATAATAACTTTATATAATGGACTTCCAATTTTCATGAAAATGGCACATTTTGATAAGCAGACACAAAACCCTAGTACTAATAAGGTTTAATTTGCATACATTAGACTGATTATCCAAACAAAAGGATTACAGTATTACTTCTCCATACCTTTATGTCCTTATTATGCACATTTATTAACTTCACAAAAGCTAGCTGTTAGTGACAAACAATAGCCATGGTTGAAAGAGAAATCTAAGGAATGAATAAGGTACATTTTCATGCTAAGGAGCAAAGTTTATACATCATAAATGCTGAACTTAACTGTTTGTTGGCTAAAGGAGCTAGAATTCCACAAAGACGCTCCATCTTCTGAATAAACCAGCTTGTATTTCTGATCTGAAAAATAAATGTCCTAACACACTTCATCACTCAAATTTCACAATAAATTCAACTCAAGCTAGAAAGCTCTGACACTGCAGTATGCTGAGAATTCATGAACAGCCACAGAATTAAGCTTTAAATGTGTAGTTCTAGGGTGCAGTGTTAATAAATATACTTCAACAAGCTTAGTTTTCAGCCAAGTAAATAATAATATAGGTAGCATTAGTATTGCTATCGGTTCCTAATGGTATCATTTCTACCCTGCAATTAAAGTTTAAGCACTAAATAAAGCATTATTAGCAGATCTGGGTTGGCTTTTCTTATATGCGAACACAAATGAAGCTCATGAGTGTTTGGATAGGAGCCAAAAAACTTGAAACTTCACCACAAGCTACTTCCGGGGTTTTCCTCTGTGCTCTTGCTACTTGGCAAGATACACAATTAGAACACCAGGAAATGGTTTCCAAAGAAGGCGAGAGGAACTAGAAGCCCCAGGAACTGAACAGAACGTCACTGTGGTTAACTCTGACCCTTCCACACATAAATAGCAAAGATAAGAGCCATCTGGTAGAAATTTGTACATCTCAGCATCCAGTAAGATTTTTGCTAGTGTTGTGCTGAACGTTCTATGCTTAAAAAACAATTTTGCTGAAGGACAAAGTGTTTTAAATTTTCCCATGTTTCCCTGGCTCAGAGCTCCAAAGCACTACACCAAGCCCTGGGTTAGGAAGTAGAAGCATTTCAACTGACAATCTTATATGGAACACGATTCTCCAACTTTTCCTCTTACACTTCCAGAGCCTAGAAAATACCTAATTCAATAGATAAATTCAATGTCCACTTGTCAAACAACTGAACACTATAAAGGAAACACTGTCTCCAAGATGCCCTGCCCCACCCCACATGTGGCTTCGCTAATGGATGTTAATGGATGATCATTGTACTTACTTGATCAAGTGTTGTTCTAGGAGCTGCCCTAAACTGCTACGGGTATTTGAGGGAAAACATCTTTAAACCAAAACAAGACTGGAAAGTTAACAGAAAGTTATGCTTGGCAGAGTGAACAAAGGAGTTCCAGTGAATTTTCTTCCCAGTATGAACCTTAGAGCCTTTATTTCAAATTGGACAAGCAGTAGTAAGCAATTCTCCACCGTTTGGTATAACCACCACCATGCAGAACCCATAACAAGACAACAACAACAAAACAATGCTACCGCTCTGAATAGAGCCATTATCGTGATGCCAAATTGGGGTACTTAGAAGACACTTCACAATATAATAAAATGAGAACTGTTTTTACCACTCAGTTACTAAAATGACATAGAATAGCAATAGTGCCACTAATCACTACTGTTTTGCCAACTCCCAAGTCGGTATCTGAACGTGCCCACCATGGTTCCATTGACTTCAGCAGGGTCACCCACACACAAAGAACACAGAACTTTGGTGCTGAAAATAAATGCTATAGGAATACAGTTCATCCAAAGACAATATTTAGATGGCAACTCTCCTCTGATAAACCCCAAAGGCTTATTAATCATATTGTTATGTGCTCCATTATTTCCGTATGTGGATTTTCAAAATGGGAAGAGTCTGGCCCATCCAGACTACAGGCACTTTTAGCCAAGGGCAGAGCTAGATAAACTGCAGCTCCCCAGTCCTCTCCCAGGCAGCTGTTCTTAGTGCTGCTCAACCTTGGCCACCGAGTGGAAGGCTACACTTCTGGACCCAGCCCCAGCATGAAAACATAACACAATGACAGGAAACAGAGTATCCAAGCCAGAAAGATAACTTCCATTCGCATTTTCTTTGCTCAAACTGATGGTGCACACTCGCAAAGAAATCAGTCCGCACTCCAATTCTCTACCTTTTCTCTGTGCATTGTGGAAGAGACAGAAAGATCTCTTTGTCAATTCAGATGCGCTGCTTTTCATGTGCTATGCTGCCGATCAGAGAGCACTTCAGACTATACTGAGAACAAAGGCCGGCTTGCCTACTTACCTGATTACTGCGAAGTGTCCATCTTTAGCAGTGTCTTCTAATAGTACATCAGCAGCGACCATGATTCAATCACATTCCAGGAAGACTTCTAACAATGGTAAGAAACCCTCATCAAACTCCAGAAGATAAAAACTCACAGAATGAAAACATTATGTAAATTATCGTCCTGTTAATCTCATCTACCAATTCCCAAATCATTCCGGCCTAAAGGGGCCAGCCAAAGCTGTAGCCAGGCTCCAAATGAATCACTTGAAATACTCAGATTCTGTGCATACCATTGTATCTCATCTAATTGCAGGAGAATATAAATATATTGCGCATCAGTTTGTCTGAGATATGATTCTACTGAACCTGCCATCATTTGCTTGCCAATTCCATCATTTAATATTTTCCTTTCTCTCAGGGAACACTCTTGTGATCTTTTCACCTACCCCTGTCTTCTCCAAGCTTTAAAAACCAAATTACTCCATTAAGGTGAAGAACACTAGACCAAAGAAAATCCTCCTGGTGAATTTCTAAATGCCCTTTAGAAGCAAGGATGGGTGCTGGAGATGGTAAATTTAGTGCTTATTATTTTCTTTTATTTCACTTAGCCCAGGATTCCTGTTTGTGAAACCAAGATGTCCTGATAGCATATCCAAGGGAATGAATTTTTAGGGGGAAAAAAAGAGCAATTTGCATACACAGATCTGACATCAGCGCACCACCTGACAAATCGATTTTATATCCAGTGACATTTTATCTATGCCTGGGGTAACCATAGATCTCACTGTACCCAGAGCCATCCTAGGTTCTGCCTGGTGTCCTGCAGAACCCCTTTGACACTCCAAAATATCCTGGTTTGGATGATAAATTATATAGTCCATTCAAACTGTTTCCCATTGTTAGCATATGTATTAGGTAACATACAGTATTTCCGGACTATAAGACACACTTTTTCTTTTCTTTTCTTTTTTCCCCTTTCCCCAAATTTGGGAGGAAAATGGGGTGTGTCTTATAGTCCAAATATAACATACCTGGCTCACTGTAGGGGGTGGGGTGGGGATGGAGCAAGGTCACAATTTATTAAATATTTTACCACATTTTTTACTTCAAAAACTTTTTTCCTATTTTCCTCCTCTAAAACCTAGGTATGTCTTATGGTCCAGTGAGTCTTATAGTCCTAAAAAATATGGTACAGTATGATGTTTGTGTTGAAAAGGTCCTTCTCAACTCCTGCAAAGGTAGCTCAACTTCATATTGATATGCTACACTACAGTGATACTTCATATCGATAGTTCATATAGACATTCAACGTTTTTATATTACTTTCATGAACTTTCAACTTTTTTGGACCCATACAACAAGCCCATATCATGTGAGTAGAGATATTAGTATCCTCATTTGCAGCTAAGGCAAAGATCATTGATTTGCCTAAGGACAGACTGAAACCCTGCCTTATTCCTACTGTAGAAGTGCTCTTTCTATTAAACCACAAATAGAAACCTATTGAATAGTATTGAGATCTAACTCTTTTTGATACGTCATTCAGCTTACTACTCTAAGTTTTAACCCAAACCTATTTTCCTAGCAAAAGGAGGCCTTGGAAACAAATGCTATAGTTTGGGGTTTTTTTTGGGGGGGGGGGTATATGTTTTTTGTTTTGTGTGTGTGGCCTGACAATAACTCTTTCTCAAGAGTTGAATTTCCTTATCTCTCTGAGTCAAATCAAATTGCCACCCAAAAATTAAAATCAGACTTTTTAAGTTATAAAGCCGCTAAGGTTTGGACAGTGGAAGGAAAGAGTCTCATGACAGTGTTTATAAGACTTTACATGGGAACTCAGACAAGTCTTTAAAATCTTGAAGCTCTGTCTTCCAGATTAAAGAGAAACGGATCACAGCACAAACATTTTCCACCCAGCACACTTCCTAAAACAGTATCTACCTAGTATTTTCTTTTTAAAAAATATATTTTATTGATTATGCTATTACAGTTGTCCCAGTTTTTTTTCTCCCCTTTATCCCCCTCTGCCCTGCCCCATGCTACCCTCTTGTATCCCCTCCTGCTTAGTTCATGTCCATGAGTCATACTTATAAGGTCTTTGGCTTCTCCATTTCCTATACTATTCTTAACCTCTCCCTGTCTCTTTTGTGCCTAACCTATTATGCTTCTTATTCCCTGTACCTTTAGCCCCATTCTTCCCCTCCCCCTCCCCACTGATAACTTCCATGTGATCTCCATTTCTGTGATTCTGTTCCTGTTCTAGTTGTTCACTTAGTTCATTTTCGTTTTTGTTTTTGTTTTTTTAGGTTCAGTTGTTGATAGTTGTGAGTTTATTATCATTTTACCATTCATATTTTTTATCTTTTTCTTGGATAAGTCCCTTTAACACTTCACATAATAAGGGCGTGGTGATGATGAACTCCTTGAACTTGACCTTATCTGGGAAGCACTTTATCTGCCCTCCATTCTAAATAATAGCTTTGCTGGATAGAGTCATCTTGGATGGAGGTCCTTGCCTTTCATGACTTGGAATCCTTCTTTCCAGCCCTTTCTTGCCTGTAAGTTTTCTTTTGAGAAATCAGCTGATGGACTTATAGGAACTTCTTTGTAGGTAACTCTCTCCTTTTCTCTTGCTGCTTTTAAGATTCTCTCCTTATCTTTAATCTTGGGTAGTATAATTATGATGTGCCTTGGTGTGTTTTTCCTTAGGTCCAACTTCTTAGGGACTCTCTGAGCTTCCTGGAATTCCTGGAAGTCTGTTTCCTTTACCAGATTAGGGAAGTTCTCCTTCACTATGTTTTCAAATAAGTTTTCAATTTCTTGCTCTTCTTCTTCTCCTTCTGGCACCCCTATGATTCAGATGTTGGAATATTTAAAGCTGTCCCAGGGGTTCCTAAGCCTCTCCTCATTTTTTTGAATTCTTGCTTCTTCATTCTGTTCTGGTTGA
>CM052552.1:58119282-58145734 GCA_028533065.1 Trachops cirrhosus
ATGACAAATAAAAAGCAAAGTCAAGGACCCAAGCACAAGAGTGACAATAAGAAATCTCTCTTGAATCTTGTGGCTTCTCTCCATCTCCTCTGTTACTCCCTTCTCTTTTAAAGTCTTATTTATTTATCTTTAGAGGGGAAGGGAAGGAGAGAGAGGGAGAAATATCAATGTGTGGTTGCCTCTCGTGGGTCCCCTCCTGGGAACTGGCCTGCAACCCAGGCAGGTGCCCTGATTGGGAGTTGAACTGCGATCTTTTGGTTCGCAGGCCCGCGCTCAATCCACTGAGCTACACCAGCCAGGGCTACTCCCTTCTCTTTTAGAGCACTGACACTCACTGGCTTAAAATTTTCAGTGGGCCTTGGCTGGTGTGGCTCAGTGGATTGAGTGTGGGCCTGAGAACCACAGGGTTACTGGTTTGATTCCCGATCAGGGCACATGCCTGGGTTGCAGGCCAAGTCCCCAGTAGGCAACCTAGAGGCAACCAAACATTGATGTTTCTTTCTCTTCCTCCCTCCCTCACCCTCTCTCTAAAAAATAAATAAATAAAATCTTTTTTTAAGTATATAGCTGTTTTACTATAACCAAGTTTTTAGGGGGGAGCTATAATACATAATGCTGGCAAGGTTGTGATAAACTATATACATGCATATATTGCTAGTGGTGATATAAATTGGTTAAATCAGAGAAATTTTTGGCAATCTTACAAAAGAAACATTAACACGTCCACACTTTTATCAGTAATCCCACTCTTAGGAAATCTAGTTAAAGAAAATACTAATGCAAAGGAGTAAGTTAGGTGCACAGAGATTTTCACTATAATGATATTTATAATAGTGAAACAATTTAAATAACACAAATGACCAATACAGGGAATGATTAAACAACGTTTAAGGCTTTGTGTTTGAGAAGAACCACAGCTGTTCACCTTTCCTCTGAGACTCCTTCGGCTCTTCAAGCCCCGAGCCTCACACAGCCCCAGGTGCTTGAGTTAAATAAAACAGCAACAATCACTACGGCACATTTTAGCTCTGCAGAACCAGAATGGAGTCAGACCAATGTTTTCTTCACATTTAAAAAACTGAGAACACACTCCACCTGCCCTCTTTTAGCTCTGCATAAGTCTCCACTCTTTAGCACATTTGCTGTTTACAGTTTTTTTCCCCCTCACAGTTTTCTCGTCGTGTCCAAAATGTTTTCTTCCCTGAAGTTGTGCACAAGCTTATGGCATTCAGGATGCCCGCCAGAACTCAGAGAGGCGCAGCAGGCATCACTGTCTCCCACATCGGCATGACCGAGCCAAGTCACAACTTTGCTAATGCAAAGCCTCACTGAGAGATGACCTATAATTATAAGAAATGCATCAAACAGTGATTATTTTTATTGATGTCAAACTGCATTTTTAGAATGAGCTGTAATGAGAGAGAGAGGGGGAGAGAGAGAGGGAGAGAGAGAGAGAGAGAGAGGGAGAGAGAGAGAGAGAGAGAGAGAGAGAGAGAGAGAGAGAGAGAGAGAGAGAGAGAGAATCTTTCCTGGCCAATGCCCAGCTCCACAAGCTGCTTACAAACTATATGCATAGAATAGAATCAGTGAATCAGGTCTGTAAGTTTTGTCCGAAGGCCCACAAGAAGTTGTTTGGAAACACTGAACGCCATAGGAGGCTGCCAGTTTTGAGGATGGTACAGCCAGAACTATGCTCAACATGGTTGAACAATTAATAGTATCCAAACAATACACCCAGTGCTTTAGACCAGGGGTGTCAAGCTCATTTTCACCGGGGGCACATCAGCCTCGTGGTTGCCTTCAAAGGGCCAAATGTAACACCCCTTCTTTAGGGAGTTAAAATGTTCCCTGCCTAATGGCTGCATGTTCCATATAATTATTTTCTTTGTGTGCTTATTGCAATTTTAAAAATCTCTTGTTATAAATTGTGTTTACGATATGAGTGACCTCCTTTTCCTCCATGTTCCAGTTCTGCCAGGCAGCGATGATGTATGCCCATGTCTGGATATGATATACATCTTTTTCTTGGATGTTTCTTTTTTCTCCTTAACTCTGTCTTTAAGTTTTCTTAAAGCCACCTTCTTTTCTACAAAAACTCTTTTGTAGTCTCCTGCCTGCCACTAGCAAGCTGTGTCGCTGTGGAGTTCTCTCTCTCTCTGACCCTGAAGTTTACTCATCTGTAAAAGGGGCAAGATTTACAGAGGTGGGGGGCAGCTGACATGAATCGCAATGCCTGAGTTCAGATTCTGACCCCTGCTCTGCAACCTTGGGCAAATTACGGCTTCCTGTGCCAGGGGGGACCATCCATCCCCCTTTGCCAGGGATTGAAGGATTTTCTGGGATGCGGGACTTTCACTGTGAAAGCCAGGCAAATCCCAGGAAAAGCAGAGCCAGTTGGTTACTCTTTCTGTGCCTCAGTTTCCTCATTTGTAAAAGAGGGTTTATAATAAAACCATCTTTGGAGGGTTTTCGGGAGAATTGATCAATCACTGTGAAAAGCACTTAGGCCAAATGGCCCATGGTGAGTGTGCATTCCATGCTGGCTATGATTCTCAGGGTTGTCTTCACTAAGGTGGCTTCTGTCTTCTCTACTCTATTCCCCTCAGTTACCATCTATCTCCCTTTCTCCTCTCTTCTGTTTAATAGCTGAAAGTCTTAAATACGAGCATAGTTAGTATTAAACCCGACAAGCTGTGAGATCCTTTGTTTCACTTACCACTACAGACAATACCAATGATGTCTTCAAAACGTTTTTAAGCAATTTAATAAAGCTCTCATTGCAGTGTCACAATTTTCAAAGTGATAGTTCAATCTCCTGTTAGTATAATGCAATAAAAGTTTACTCAAATGTCGTTTCCTTTACATAAATAATATCGAAATGCTTCAACCCAAAAGCCAAAGAAGAAAAAAGGAGGGTGAGGACCAACAGGTAAGAGTTGGCCCCTGATGAGATGGACGGGCAGCACTTTCTGGGCCAGTTCCCCTTCCTGTCTTTGATGAAAACGGTTCTGGGTAGGATCTTTCTGGGCTCTGTGCAGTGGGAGCCAATGCTGCCCAATGGGATGATGGGGGCTGGGAGGTACGGAAGAGGTGCCTGCGATGAAACCTCTGTAAACAGGGCCCAGTCCTGGAAGAAAACAGGACTCAACATATATCCAGTGCAAGTGGGACCTTGCAGAGAAATGAGACTCTGAACGGCTCTCTCCTCTCCCTTTTCGCTCCCCATTCTGTGAGGCCTAAGATAAGTAGGCCATATTTTTGGAGGCAATAAAGGGAAATGGGTGAAAGAAAGGACAAGCATTTTCTTTGATGATCAGTCCCTTTTGCAGTTGGCAGAGAGTAAAAAGCCCTTTCTGGATATTTTCGCCTAGGGCCCCAGAATTCAAATCAGCTGATCTTGGTTTCCAACTCTTTGTGTGGGGTACACACCACCCTACCCCCAAACTAAGTCTGCATTAGAAAGGGAGAAAGCTTGGAATTGATCCTCTAGTATAGAAGAAGACTGTCAACAACAGAGGTTTGTGTTTGTACTATTTAGAAGATAGTGTTGGTGGTCTGTTCAGTTCTCAGAAAAGGGAAATTTTACACCGGTTAGATTATAGTCCTGGAACTATTTATTAGGGAGAGACGGGCAGTGACAGATAACGCCAAGTTTCTATTATCCATAAAAAGAAATAAGTAAAAATCACTCCTAGGTCTAAATTTTACCTGAACTGCGGGTTTCAATCTCCTTTCTTTCCAGCCCTTTTGGAATTCTCTGAACAAAATAACATTGGTTTTAATTTCTCCTTAGTCCCTTGCAAGTCTTAAATGGGGGTGAGTAAAAAACAATGAAATGGCCCCACAGGCAGTGATGGGAGGGGGGAGAATTGAGGGGGAAAAAGAAGCCTGGATAAATAAGGGCTGATGGAGGGAGGTTAATCAGCATCTACCACCATGAGAATGAAGAATCAGATGCCATTTGCCCACATAAAATACCTTCCTTTTACACTCCCACCGCCATAATGCAGTTCTCCGCATCAGAAAAGATGTACTAAGCTACTCCCTGGGGCGGGAACTGTGCCAAGGCCCCCGAAGTCTACAGTGCAGCCAAAGAATGAGATGTTTAGAGGTACTGGACACAAAATTTCAGGCGATTCGGAGAAATCTACGATCTCCCAATCAAACCAATGTGTCCGGGATCTTCTGTAATGCCCAAAGATCATCGGTGTATTTGCACCTGAGCAGATTGATCTGCTCCCCCTGCCCCACCTTGTTCACCTCGGCTCTCCGCCAGCACCTGCTCCCGCGGGCATTTTCCTGGGCTGGTCGGTAACCCACGGGCCACCTCCCTGCCCGCGCCCTCTCGTGGGCGCCCCTAGTCCCGCTCCCAGCACAGACCTGCAATCACTCCCCCCCCCAACACACACACACTCCATTCATCAACGCATGGGGTCATGAGGACGCAGTCTTGGCTCAGCTCCTCTGGCCCCCGAAACCCAAGAGTCGATGCGGCTTGGGGCGTCCAAGCAGCCGCTGCGGGCTCCCTGAGCTCCCCCGACGGGGAAACCTACGCTGCTCCAGCCGACCGGCGCCCTGTAGATGGCCCTGCTCACCGCGCCAGGTTGGACCAGGAGGCCAAGTTCATGCCGGCCGGCCCTGCCTCCGCGGCCCTAGGAGGCCCCTAGGCCATGAGGGTCCCGGTACTCCGCCACGTCGCCCTGGTCTCAGCTTGGGAGCCGCCCCTCTTCCCCCAAAAATGCTGGGTGTCCTCAAAACGGATCTCGGGTGGGCTGGAAAATCTGGGGGCAGAAAGGGGGCCCCTTGGGGGTAGGACGGAGCTGCACCAGATTTGGAGGAGACGCCTGTCAGCACTGGGAATGCAAACCCTTTGGCACAGTTATTTTTATTCCGGGGCCTTTCTTCCTCGTCCTCGTCCTTCTCCTCTGTTTTCCCCGTCTGTTCAGCTATTTGTGTTTTCTGATCGGGTAAGTGATTTGCGGCAGGAAATTAGCTCTCTTTATTCCAGAGGCACCGTGGTTCTAATGGTACTATTCCAGAGCCGGCTCTGTCTTAGTCGCGGGCTCCTTTTTTTTCTCTCTTCTTGCAGGTTATTTTGTGAAGAGAACAGAGCGCTGTTCAGCCTCGCATCTTCCCTCCTCCCTTCAACACAATGCGACTCGTAATTAAACCCAAGGACACCCACGCCTCCCTTCCCACGGGACCCCTTCCATCTGCTTCCCCCACTGAAATGCCAGCCTTTTATGGGCAGGGAAAGCCTTGTGTTGAACTTCCCAATTAGCGAGACATCGCAAAATAAGAGGCTCTGAAGAGCTATCACTCCTGTTTTTGGAGTCTTTCTTTCTAGGCCTTACCTAGTCAATGTTTTGGTGGCCTTAGTATGACTTTAAAATCCTGCAGGGCTGAGAACATGAAATGGCAGACACACCAGGTCTTGAGAAGCACGATTGGTGTTTTTCCGATTGATGAGTTTGGATGAACACACACAGAGCAGAAGAAATAACAAGTTAGGGACTCGAAATGGGAATTTTTCATCTTCGTAAAGGCATCATCAGTAACTTTTCACCATTCCTAACTCATCCTTTCCAGGTTGAACAACGGGGGGGGGGGCAGAGTGGGGGGGTGGACAAAAACCTTGCGTTTCTCTTCATTTCTGGCCAGAATGAGAGGGAGTATGTGATTTGGGAGTGGTGGAATCTGGGGTTCAGGGGTTTAAGTAGGGCACCATCAAGTCAGAAGTGGGGGAATCACAGAGACAGAAGATGGGGGATCATCAAGTAAAAAAGTGGAGACTCCTAGAATCAGAATGTGGAAGGGGATCAGGAGAGGCATAATATGGGGGTGCCACAGAGGCCGATGTAAATAAAATAAATACCATTGTAGCGAACTTGAGGTGATCTCTCACTAGGGCCTGGGGGCGCGGGCGACCCGGCCCCCATGAATGCCCCAGACACAGGGGATTCAGAACTCGGACTACTCTCGCAGCCTCGGCACGGTTGCCTTCGCCCCAGCTCCAATTATCCCACTTCTCGGGCCAGTGTTTCCTGAGGTTCGCCAGCAAGAATCCACCCAGCAATTATCTCCCGTCGCGCGCGCATAGGGGGACATTACCCACGAACGCGCTGGAGAAGAAAGGTACAGATGGGTCTTTTATTGCACACTTGGAAATGTTTCCAAGGCTTTTGTTTTCTTCCCCCATTCATTCCTGCCGGATCCCTCGGAACTGCCAACTTGAGTCCCCAGAGGCTGCGGCGGGAGGGCCCAGCACACCCAGAGCCCCCGCTAGGGGGCGCGCTCTGGCCGTGGCGCTGAGCCCAGCCCCAGAGGTGGGGGCTTGGCTGCCGTGATGCCAGCAGCCCGGGTCGGCGAGGCCTCTGCACTTACGCGGGCTTTGGGGCGCTCGCTGCTCCTGATCTGAACTGCAGCCCGTGCCCCACCCCCGCCCCGCTACCTCTGGGGTCGGGGGGAGCAGCAGCTACAGAGGGAGGGCTACACTGGGGACTGCCCGACCCCAGGGCTCCCGCCGTGAGGCGTTGGAGAGGAGCAACCAGGTCTTGGTGATTTCAAGGCATGGAGAAGTTTCCCTGCTGGGGCTGGAAACCTGGGGGATGTGTGCGGCAGGCGATGGGGGCTCCCGCCTAGGGACTCAGGGTGAGAGCCCAACCTCTTGCTTCTGGTGGGAGGGGATTCCCCTTCCCAGGGCAGATTTGAAGCTGCGACCTCGTCGCCTAGCTTTGTGCTGGCAGCAAGGCTTGGAAATTACTCGGTTGGCCGCCTGTATGAATGGCGGGGGCGGGGGGGGGGTCTGTTTTTCTTTAGTTCTCGATCTCCCGCCCCCTTTCCTGGCTGCTGAAGGGTAACCCGAAGTGACGAAGTTTGCAGACAAGGGGTGTTGCCCTGACATCATAATCACACGCACATGTCCATACCTTGAGGGCTCGGCCGGCCGTAGTCCTCCGGACGCTCCCAAAAGCGCCGCTCCCCAACAAACCTCTTCCAGCCGAGCCCAGATGGTGGAACCCACAGCTCAGGCGATCGACACGGCAAAGAGGGAAGGATTAGCATCTCCAAGGAATCTTCCCTGGAAATTCAAGTTACCAGTCCCTTTGGACCTCTCCACCGTCTGCTCCTTTGAAAACACGTCAACAAACAAACATAGTCCACAGGCAGATCCCAGCAGCCGTGGGGAGAACTGAGGCAGGGGTAGGGAGTGGAGGGCAAGCAGGGACAGAGAAGAAGAGGGGCAAGTGCAAGGCAAGCATTTCCTCCTATTACCAGACTTCCAGGAGGACAAACCTCGATGTGTGCGTAAAATGCATACCCTGAAGTGGATAAGACTCTGAAAGCAGCATTGGAGGAGGTTAACCTTGACTGGTTGGAGTTAAGGGGGTGCGGGGGGAGGCAAATATTTCTGTTTGTGCCCTCCGGTTCTTCCCAGCACCGGCTGTCAATCCCGACACTTGTTATCCTTACAAGGCTTCAGTTTGTTTGCCTGATCTCAGCAAGGTTTTCTTCCACAAGTAGAACTATAATTGCTATAATTCTACTGTATCATTTGGATCATTGCAGTATTGTTGTTTTCTCTCCCTCTTTCTCTCCTCCTAACACTGCAGTAACGCGCTCCAGTGTTAAATTAGCAGGTTGCGGAAGACCATAAATGAATGAAAGTTTGTTTTTTTAAAAAAAAAGAAAGAAATTAAATAAATAAAACAGCAAAATGACTTGGCAGAGGGGATATCACATCACAGAGAATCCTTGCGTGTAATCAGGACTTATTGTCTTCCCTTCCAATGGCTTCCAAATTGGTCACAAGACTGCAATGAAGTTTATTTCTATTGTTTAAATATACGTTTTGAAGAGGTTGAGCATAATTTAAGGGGACCTGAGCTGTCCGGTGTGGTTGGAAGCCCATTACAGCTTTATTTATCCATGTGTATATTGCATAATAAATTAAAGCATCCTAAATGAAAAGCGTGCAAGGTTAACTCCTCCAAACATTTTTTTCCCTGTATAATGACATCTAACTGCCACTCCCTTACACAGCATTTCTTGCAAATACAATTTGAAACTGTAATGTAGAATTAGCCTTCACCACAGAAAAGAAAGGGGTTTCTTCCATTTGCCTCTTCTAGGTAATTATTATTTCCAGTCCTGGGGACAAGCCTCATTTTTTTTTTGCCATAAACAACAGTTTTAAACACTTCTGACCCCTGCTTCTGGCCATAATTGTCATTTTTATTTTAGTGATTGGTTTTGAAAGGAGATGAAGTGCCAGCCATTGTTTCCCAGGCAGCCCAGGAAGAGAAAACCAACAGTTACACCAAAGATTAAGGGAGCCAGGAGCTGTGAATAATCAAGGACAACTGTAAACAATAGCATCACAAATATGAAATTACTTTTGGTTAGTGGGTAAAAGAAAGTGAACAAAGTGAGGCGAAAAGAAAGTGAAGTGCCATTTTGCTCTGAAAGTAAATATTAAATTGGCTAAACTAAAAGTTATTTTATACATAGTCTTAGAACCCATTTCTTAAAAGTCTTTCTTACTCAACAAATCAAAGTGTTCCTAAAAATTGGATGTATCATTTGTTTTCTAAAATAACATATAGGACAACACATATCCATCTGAAACCCATATCTGATTAGACACTATGGAGACACCAGCAGATTCTGTCCCCCTGTGGGTATGTTAGAGAAGTTTTCAGTGGTGTTGTTTTTTTTTTTTTTTTAATTCTTTAGGGAATAGCAAGAGTCAATTGTAATTTTTGGAGTATTGAATTGTGATAAAGATCATTTCAGGGCTGCTGGGTTTAAAGTGAGCTGGGTCAGGCCCTTCTCCCGGAAGTGAATGGGTGTGCCTTCCCAACAGCGTCCTCACTTGGGAAGATTGATTAGAAAATACCAAAAATCAACAAAATAAAATAACAAAGCTAGTGTTTTCACACAGGCTTCCAAAAAAAAATACATTATATTACACTAATAGAATTAGATTTAATTCCAAGGATCATTAGTCAGAATCAGAAGAAATTTTATGTTAACCTCCCCTTTCACAGTAGATGGCTAAAATTAGAATACACCCCAGCAGAAAGTCCGACTTCTTTTTTTAAAAAAACAGAGAACAGCTGCAGAAAGAGGAGGAGGGGGACGAAGAGTAGAGACCCCGTTAGGTTCTCGGAAGTGATTTGTGTATTTTTATTTCACAGGATCTTTTGGGGACCCATTTTCAGCCCACTCCTGCGTGTGCGGAGCCGAGTCTGAAGTAACGGAGCCACCCGGCAGCCGGGTCTTGTGGATTTCCGACGCAGGGCCCACCGGGGAGGGAAAAGTGCCTCTGTGGTTCTCGCGGCTATCAGCCGCAGGGATGCCCGCGAGGGTCCGTGACTGGAGGCTGCGGAGAGACCACTCAGTCTTTACGTTCTGGGCTGTGCTGAGACCCGCGCGGCCCGAGTGGGCTCTCCAGGACCCGAGGCAGAAGGGGGGCGAGAATCAGCGTGCAGAAGGTTTATTTAAAACTGAATGGGACTGTATAAAAACACCAAACTGTTGGTGAGGATGGAAAAGGAAGAATGCAGGAAAGGCAGAAAATCCCAGGTGCCTTGGAACAGCAGAGCAGGCTTAAAAGAAAAGCAAATGTCACAGATAGTTGCGGTTCTCCTCTGCCCACCCCTGATCCCCATCACCCAAGTGTGGGGATAACTGGCGAGAATCTAACAAACACACAAAGAAAGAGGGATACAGAGACAGAGGCACAGAAGGACAGAGAGAGATATCCTTTTCCGCTTGCCTTTAATAATAGGAGTAATACCAGCACTAGTGTTAACAGCACTATCAAAGCGCCCGTTCCCAACTCTTCGTCCCCCTCAAGTAGTGTCTTGAATGCCCTAGCCAAGCCAGCCCGCTCTGTCCGCCACCCACCCACCAGCATCCAAGAGTTATGCAGATGTTTATGGCTGAAAAAACATCCCAGTTATGTATCCTTGTATTTTAAAATATCATCTGAAAGTGATTCAAGTATAATCCTTTGTAAAAAAAAAAAAAAAAAAAAAAAAAAAACACCGCTTTTCTCTTTGACACATTGGAGGGGTTGAAAGAGGAAAATCCGGCGTGGATTCCCCCTCTCCGGCCCATCTCCCACTCCTCACCCTCGTCCCCACCCTGCCAGCGTCAAGCCTCTGGCTGTCCCGTGGGACGTGCACCCAGGCCAGGAGAAAGTCCGGGCCAGCTGCTTGCCCGGACGCGGCCCAACTTCAAACCGAGTTGGGTCTTGGTTTTCAGCGCTGGACGTGCAGGGAGCTCCTTGGGAACAGCCGTGCTCTTCCTCACGCTCACTCACTCACCTTTGCCTGTGGGAGTCAGGCCAAGGGAATTCAGAATTTTACACGCTTACATTTGGTTGAAGCGAACCGGGGTCCTTCCCATCCTGGAGCGTTCAGATCCCCGGCAGGTTCCGCTCCCTGCGCTCGATTCCAGACTGTCTAGCCTCGGGGCGTCAGCCTTGCTAACGAGGCACACTTCTGAGTGGGAGGGAAAGGAGTCCGAGGAGAAGGGGGACAGTCCGAAACCTTTTCCTAGCCGCCCTTCCTCACAGCCGACACTCGCCTCATCCTTTCTGCCCTGTAGGTAAGGCCTCGCGCCTTTGGTGGAGCTTTATCTTTAAAGGAACTTTTTTCCAGAGTTAGGTGGAGATGAGAGAGGTTCAGGAACGTTACTAAAAAGAGAGCAACCGCCGGTTGCAGGGTCAAGACAAGAGAAAACTTAACGTCCAAACGGCACAGGCAGATGTTTGCTTGGGTTCTTTACCCTGGCATCTCTGCGGCCCGTCCGTCGTAAAGAGGGCCGCGACTGAGCGCCACTGAGGTCAAGGCGCTCTCCTGGGAGCGCAATATGGCTTTGAAAAGTGCCAAGTCCGTCTGAACGCGAGCCTCGAGGCCTCACTTACAAGGAGCGAGGGCCTGCAGTGGATGGAAAGGGCGCACATCGCCCAAGTAGCACCCACAGGCCTGACATCCGAATAGCCTAGAGCTTCGGGCCAGCCCTAAAGGGTTAAAGGAGGAGAAGCAGGAAGACGATGGAGAACTTAGAAAGTTGTTAGTTAAAAACAAAAAAGAAAAAGAAAATCGACTAGGGTTACTGCCCACTGCCCTCCACAGCCAGCTTTTCCATAATCCAGTCCGGGCTTTGCGCTCAGCTCGCAGAGCCGCGCCGCCGGCCTCCGGTGCGAGCCAATCAGAGGACTCCTCTCAGCACGTGGAGGAGAGAGACTCCAGAGCTCCGCTCCCGCAGCTCACTACACTTGTTACTGCTTGTCCGGTGCGCGGAGAGGGCGAGCTCTGGCCGCGGGCAGGGCAGGAGCCAGCAGCCAACAACTGAGGGAGGCAGAAAGGCACAGAGATCGCAATAATATCCATTATAACCAGCCATCTATCCCTAGCCCCCAGCACACACCCATCCATCCCACCCGCCGGGAGAGGCAGACAGCGGCCCGCTCTGTGAGCCCAGGGAAAAAGCCCCAGCCATGAGCAACCAGTACCAGGAGGAGGGCTGCTCCGAGAGGCCCGAGTGCAAAAGTAAATCTCCAACTTTGCTCTCCTCCTACTGCATCGACAGCATCCTGGGCCGGAGAAGCCCGTGCAAAATGCGGCTGCTAGGAGCTGCGCAGACCTTGCCTGCCCCGCTGGCCAGCCGCGCCGACCAGGAAAAGGCCTTGCAAGGTAAGGCTGCGCCCTCCAAGAACCTACAAAGCGCTCTGGACACTGGTTTGGGTGTTAGATGATCGGGGGCCAGGGCCCTGGGGTTGCCAAGCTGGAGACAGAGGAAAGATAGGGAACAACTCTGAGGCCTGGTGCCTCAAAAGACGATAAACATGTCGCAGGGGGTTGTCTCTCCCTCCCTCTCTGCTTCCAGAAAAAGCAGAGGCCAAGCTTTGCTTTGGGGGTCTTTAGGTTCTTGATGTTGCTCTTTAGGTCGTGTGAGTGTCCCCTTTGGTAGCCTTAGGGATGCTCTGATGAGGGACGACAGGTCAGAAACAGCAGGCTCCAGGTGGACCCTTGTAAGAACAACTTGGTTAAGAACCCCGAAGCTGTAAGTGGGGGCGACCAGGCAGAGTGACCCTTGGTCTTTCCTGTTTGGAAGATTTCTTTAAACGTGGTGTTTTGCCTTTTTTCCCGCTACTTTTACATTTCTTGTACCTTTTAAACCCAACCTTTGCAAAAACATCTCCTTGGAATTCCCAAATGTTGCTTACTGTATTTGAAATGTATGAAATGTGCCGCTTCTGGATGCTATTTTTTCTCTGCTATGTTATTTTTAAAAATAGAGTTAAATGTTTAAAAGGTTTTATTTTTTCTAAAATTAAAAATTCCATAACAACTGTTGTTTTATTCCAAACCTGTTATGCTCAAGTGTTGCAGAGCTGGCCGCAGAGGTGTCGTAGAATCGTTTGTTTTCTTTTAAGACCCGAAAACCAGCGGTCCAGCCGCGGTGCCACTTTGGAAGACTGGAGCGGAAGGTGGAGAAGGGGCCATTTAAAATGAAACTGACTTTTTCCTTTTCTTGTTTTAGCCTGCAATGGCACATGGGCCGGGCACTTCCTCAAAGGGAAGAAGCAGCCTGTGCCTGTTGCACCCTGTCCACCTCCACTCAGGCTCTTTCGAGCCCATTTTCGCCCGGACGATTTCTCTTTGCCGTTTTGGGCCAGAACTCCCCACCCCACCTCAGGCTGCTGGCTGTTGGCCTCAGCCCCGTTCAGCGCTCAGGACCACTGGGTCGCTCCCCCTTCCAGGGGTCACCCGCGAGCCGGCGCCCCTTTCGCCAGCCTGGGCCCGCGTGACAGAACAGCAGAGGTCGTGGGCAAAGTTTTCAGGGGGACAGTCAGTTTGTGAAAAGTTGTTGAATGTTTTCAGATTCTCCCTGCCCTGAAATGGGAGGAGAAAAAAACTGATAAATAGAACAAGGGGAAAGAAAAATGAAGGAAGGAAGGAAGGAAAAGAAGGGGTGAGTGCCAAAAAGAGAAAGGAAAGAAAGGGGAAACTAGAAAGATGAGGAAAGGGAGCGACCCTGACAAAACGAGAAGGAAAAAAAGGGAGGAAAAAAGGAAATAAAGTGAAGAACAGGAGATGGGAAGGAAAGAAGTGAGGAGTGGAAGGGAGAGAAAGAAGAATGGAAACAAGAGAAAGGTGTAAAGAAAAAGCCAGAAAAGTGGAGTAAGGAGGTGAAAGAGTAGAAGTCTGGCGGCGCGGCGCAGGGAGTGAGGGGCGGCCGGAGCCCAGGCGCCCAAGGAGCAGTGACGGTCTGCCCCTTACCGACTCTGCCCGGGACGCCGGCGGGGCTGGTGTGCTGACCACTCTCCCTTGCCCGCAGGCTCCCCCAAGGGCAGCAGCGCCCCGTTCGAGGCCGAGCTGCACCTGCCGCCCAAGCTGCGGCGCCTGTACGGCCCGGGCGGGGGCCGCCTCCTCCAGGGCGCCGCAGCTGCGGCCGCCGCAGCGGCAGCGGCCACAGCGGGTCCACGGGGGGAGGCCCCTCCGCCGCCGCCGCCTCCAACCGCGCGGCCCGGCGAGCGCCCGGACGGCACGGGGGCTGCTGTGGCCGCCGCCGCTGCCGCGGCAGCCTGGGATACGCTCAAGATAAGCCAGGCGCCGCAGGTGAGCATCAGCCGCAGCAAGTCGTACCGTGAAAACGGGGCGCCCTTCGTGCCGCCACCGCCCGCGCTGGACGAGCTGGGCGGCCCGGGGGGCGCCGCGCACCCGGACGAGCGCCTCGGCGCGGCTGGCGGCCCCGGTGGCGCCCCGCCAGCAGGTGGTGGCACGGGTGCCGAGGACGATGAGGAGGAACTGCTGGAGGACGAAGAAGACGAGGATGAGGAAGAAGAACTGCTTGAGGACGACGAGGAGGAGCTGCTGGAGGATGACGCCCGCGCGCTGCTGAAGGAGCCCCGACGCTGCTCGGTGTCCGCCGCCGGCGCGGTGGCCGCCGCCGCTGCAGCCACCGTGGCCACTGAGGGCGGGGAGCTGTCGCCCAAGGAGGAGCTGCTGCTGCACCCAGAGGACGCTGAGGGCAAGGACGGCGAGGACAGCGTGTGCCTGTCTGCGGGAAGCGACTCGGAGGAGGGGCTACTCAAGCGCAAACAGCGGCGCTACCGCACCACGTTCACCAGCTACCAGCTGGAGGAACTGGAGCGGGCCTTCCAGAAGACGCACTATCCAGATGTCTTCACCAGGTATGCGCGCGTGCGGGGTGGGCTGGCTGCAACGGCTGGAGAGGCCAGCGGACCCCAGAGAAGGGAGGCGGGCGGGCAAGGCCCTTGGCTCGGGTAGGGACTTCGCTCCTGGACTCTACCCAGGCGCGCCCTCCCAACGAATCCACCACTGCTAACCAGGAACTACCCACTCGTTCTCCTCCACCCCTACTCTGGACTTTAAAATCAAACTGGGATGATTTCTTTGCTTCCCAAGGTGTATCCAGTTTAATTTTTTTTTTTCAAAGTACAAGTTTTAGTTAGAAAGAACCCAGCCCCTCCAAAGGGTTGCCCGAACACCACTTTGGTGAGGTGAGCACCCCAGCACACTTAATGCAGGGACCCGGGCGCAGCAGTCCCGGCTAGGTCCCAAGCGGGGCACAGGAAACTCGTTGCCTGCCCTCGCGGCCAAAGAAAAGCAGGGCCTATTTTTGGCCGCTGAGTGGGCCACTAGCCACCCCCGCCTGATGCCCCAGGAGCCTCGTGGGTATCAGTTACGCTGTTCGCAGTGAAGCTGGAGCCCATGCCTGCGGAAAAGGCCTTTAAAAATATCCAAGTTCTGTCGCTTGAGGACTCCTGAAATACCCGAAGGAAGTCAGAACTGGGCAGTGTTTGGTATCTTGTACACTTTGGGGCACCAGCCAGAATCTTGCCTCTCATCGCTCTCCACTCTCACCCGTCACATTAACGCTGCATTCGTTTAATGCACACGGGTTTACAGGGGCATACAAGCCATAGACGAAACAGCTGGGGGAATTTTTCTTTTTTTGAACGGGTGACCAACCTGGCTCTTTTCCACTCCCCTTCGAGCTCACCTGTGTGTACTTTGGAGAGATGTGCCTGTGAGAATACTGGGCACCTAGCCCCCATTATTTATCCAACCTGGGGTGCCAGCCCGGCTGCCGGCTTTTCTTTCGCACCCTAAGGCCAAGGTTTCGGCTCAGGCAAGGAGCCAGGATTACAACAAACTTCCCCCACTGTGGAGGGAGAAAGGAATGGGTCTGCCTGTTTCGGGGCTTGTTTAAGCTCAAGGCAGCTCCTTCGCACCAGACGTGTGCAGCTTTTCAATGTGCATTTTAGAAGCGGGAAGCTGCCTGCCCCTTTGAACCGAAGGAGACATTGCTGCTTAGGACTCAGGAGGCCGGAGCCAACTCTAAAGCGCAGTTGCTCCGGCAATTAATTGCCAAACTTTCCTAGCCAGAAACAGTAAAAAAAAAAAAAAAAAAAAAGTGGTTTGGATGCTGGGCGTGAAGGCACTAAACTTGGTCATCCTTTGAGCTAAACTGGGTTCTCCCCTATATTATCCAAGCCCTTCACTACCATTAAAAAAGAAAATAAAATTATAAATTAGTGTGTGCTGTCAAAAAGCTAACTCGCCAACCGGCTTTTTGCATTTATCACACATATGTGTACTTCAAAAGAAGAAAATGATGTGGTGTCAGTTGGCATCCGGGTCTGCCCCCTTTTTTTTTTTTAGCTTCTTCAGAGGGAACCAAAGCCCGCGAAGATGGGCAGCTTCTTACCACCACCCCACGCCCACCTCTTTTGGACCCAGGCGTTACTTAGTGCCTCCTGGGTCATGCTGCAAGAGAGCGAGGAGTGTGGTTTTAATTTGCTGGTTCTTACTGAAGCAGAAGGCTACCAAAAGCGCTTAGGAAACGGGCTTTTTCTCAGCCCTGAAGTTTCTGTTGTGGGATAGAGTGGGGAGGGGGGGCGCTGCCAGCAGTGCAGACCGGATCCCAGGCTGGTGCAGGCCGGCTCTCTCGTCTTAGCGAGCCGCGAGCCAATTATTCTGGGCGCGCTCATATTTTCGGTAAACAGGTCGTAAGCCGTTTTACAGCATCTTAATGGTTTCCTATTTGCCTTAATTGTCACAGTAATAACTGCAATGACGGGGTAGGGTTTCAGTTAAATTGACTTCCCCTGAGATGGGCAGGGTTTGTAGTGGGCACTGGAGTCAGGAGGTGCGCAGAATTTTGTTTAATCGAAAAATTACCCCACTGAACTCTTAACAAGCTTAACATATCTCCAGAGGGTAATGGGGAGTATGACCTAAGGGGGGAAGGGAGGGAGGAAAGCAGGGGAGAGAGACACCGATGGAAAGGCAGAGAGGTGGAAACAGAGGTGGGGGAGAGAAAATAAATTTAAAGAAGGTGGACAGAAACCAAGAGGGCATAAACATTTTTTTAAAAAAAATGGAGTGCTGAGTTCTCCCATTTACTGTTAGGACAAGACAGGACACACGCACTGTGTGTGTGTGTGTCTTGTCAGTCTAATTCTGGTTTAAGAGAGAGTGAGAGATCATCCGAGTGCCCAGTTTTGGAGCCTTACAGACTCAAGAAGCCACCCGTCGCTCTTGAATATAATATGATACAATATAATATGTAATAGCCCATATCTGGCAATGTGCTCTGTTTTTATGTTTTCAATCAAACAGTAGGTACTCCAGTGTGGTAGGGATGGTGATGCCCACGTGTTTGGGGCTGAGGGCAGGCAGCCAGGGGAGGCCCTGATGGGGGAGGCCTGCCAGAGAGGGGAAGGAGGCTGAGAAGGGGGTGCTGGAGCTCGCAGTGACCTCCTGTCTGTGTGTTGGTTTCTTATAGGGAGGAACTGGCCATGAGGCTGGACTTGACGGAGGCCCGAGTCCAGGTGAGCTGCTCCCCAGACAGGAAGTGGCGGGAGGCGGGCTGGCGGGGAGAGTGGGAGAGAGGTGCGTTGATGGATTTGAAGACCCCTTTTATTAAGTGAAGAGAAGCAGAATCGGAAAAAGAGACCCAAACATTCATACACCAAAAGAGATTAAAGTATGAAGACCTGTAGGGGGTAGAGGGGGAGGTTTCTGGCTTTGGGAGCCTTGAAAAGGGGTCCGGGATCAGAAGAGGGATGTAAGTTCCCTGAGACTGAAGTTCAGGAGCCCCCTCCCCCTCCACAGCCCCTGTAGGAACCACTCCTCGAACTGACTTCTCCAGATTGAAATAATGGGATGGAGCATGGATTTGGTTGTTAGACAAATCCGCTCAGCTCCAAGCAGGTATTTGGCTGCGATTAAGTCTCCGATCGGGCTTCATAAAAGCCCACTTAGTGCTAGAACAAACAGGGCCATTTGAAGGCAAAATGCTGTTTGATTTCCCCTCCGCCCACACAAGGAGCTGGCTAATGCTATTTGATTTCCCATTTTTTATAGCAATGAGCCCACAATGATCTAATAGGGAGCGAGTGCAATGCTATTAAAGGTGTTTGCAGCCCCATACCAGAGTGCATTTCCGAACCCAGGACTCATAACCAAAGAGACGATCAACACTGGGCAGCCCGATGGCCAACAGAAAACAGATGTCCCTGAGCTAGGAGCTGAGTGAATCACTTTACAGTCAAAATCAGGCACTGATAAAGCACAATAAATTCCATATGGCTCATTTAATACACAACAGCTTCTTGCATTAGAAGGCTAATGATGAGGCCTGTCCCCTCCTTTCTGTTGACACATTTCTCCATTGTCAAACAGAGATGTGACAGCAACTCCGTATTTTTCAGCTCAGGGGAACGAGTCGTGGGAAAGTTAAATAACTTTTAAAAAGAAAGAGAGCGCCCCCCCTCCCCTTCTCCTCTCTCCCTATTCACTGGAGAAGATGTAATTAAGTGAATATGAATTATTAGAGTCCTTTCGTTTACCTTTGGGGGGCCTCAGAGGTATTAATTCAATAATGAGGAATTGCAGAGGGACATCTTGATAATTGCAGTTGAGCCGGCGAGAGAGACAATCCGTCTGTAAAAGGTTTCCCCGTTCTTTGAGGGTATTCTATCCGTGTGCCCCCTCCCTGACTCCTTTCACTGCCCTGAGGAGTGGCGGATATTCTCGTCTAGACAGATTTGGATACACAAAAGCTGCCCACCCAGCTTGGTCCCATCTAGTCTTACCTTTTCAAGCCTCTGCATTTCCACACTAGACTGTTTCTGCAATTCACAAGTAGATTATTTGAGGGCTGTGGAATGTTAGGGATGGGCCCCCTTTCAGCAGAATTTTAAGTAATCGACTGATTTGGATTCTGGATTTTTCTTGCCATGAGTGGCTGCCTAGAAGTCAAGCCAAGCTTAGGTACTAGTGTTAGTAACCACAACCCCAGTGTGTATATTTGAAAGACGTGGATGTCTATAAAATATTGTTACAACATATTCCTCTGGGATCATTTACATCATATTATAATATAACTCTGTATAGCCTGGAGTTCATTCTTAATTTTTAGACTTGTGCGCAGGCATAAACCCAGCCCTAAAAATATTAACGCCTTCAGGGGAGAAGGAACGTATCTCAGCTGTGGGTGTGATGAGCAGGTCACATAAAAATAATCTCAGGCTCCTGGGAGTTATTTTTAGACTGTGGTAGCTGCCACATCTCAGGTAAAGGTCTCTACTAAAACTGCTTTCTATTAACAATTAGGAAGATACCTTGTGCTGAAAACCTCCCCCAAGCCTAGAACTGTCTTATTTTAAGCCCTGTTTAAACCACGTTTCCCCCAAAGAAATAAAGGACTTGTTAGCTCCGAAGACGTGGGGAGTTGACAGGTATCCTGCACTCTGGTTTCTGCGTGTCCAGGGATTGCTGCATACCTGCTGCGCACGGGCAATGCCCCCCTGGGCAGGGCGGGGCTGTGGGCCCAGCCCCTGCAGAAGACAGGCTGGGTGCCCTGTATGCCATTTCATGGAGACCGGACACTGAGCTGTATGCTTGTTCTGGAATTACTGTGGGCATGTCTTCCCTTCCAGCTCTTCCCAAACCCCAGAGCCCAAACTAGAACTCTGGGTGTTCAATAAACATTTTTGGAAAGGCTGAGTGAACCACCTCCCCCAATTCCCTTTTCAATACAGAGCAGGGATTTTGCCAGGTTTGGGTAAACCGGAAGTAGGTGATAATGCAGCAAAAAGGCTGATTTACCTTAGCTTCTCTGGACGTGAGCTTTCACATCTCATTTTACTCCTCCTTGCTAGCAGCCTTATGAGTACAGCTTTATTACACCCATTTTGCAGATTAGAAGACTGAGGTTAAGAAAGGTGTAGGCGACCTGCCTAAATATGCACAGCAAGCAGCTGACTGCTTGGACATTGAAACCTTGCTTTCCCCATCTCTAAATCCACCGAACAACTTTCCTTACACTTGGAAAGAACTAGGTTCATTGAAGTACCCAATGGAATGGGTTTGTGCGGCCCATGTTTCCTGCTGGCTTTAAGTTTGGGCTCCTTTTCACCACCCGTTTGGCCTCAGAGGTATCCTTGAATGACCTGAGGCTGGAGAGGGGCCAGGTGGGCCCAAGCTGCAGTGGAAAGAAGGGAGGGCCTCGGAGCCGCACAGAACAGCTCTCTCTGCTTTGCAGGTTTGGTTCCAGAACCGTCGGGCGAAGTGGCGCAAGCGGGAGAAGGCGGGCGCACAGACCCATCCTCCGGGGCTGCCCTTCCCCGGGCCACTCTCGGCCACCCATCCGCTCAGCCCCTACCTGGACGCCAGCCCCTTCCCCCCGCACCACCCGGCACTGGACTCAGCCTGGACAGCCGCTGCCGCTGCTGCGGCCGCAGCCTTCCCGAGCCTACCTCCACCTCCAGGCTCGGCCAGCCTGCCGCCCAGCGGGGCGCCTCTGGGCCTGAGCACTTTCCTTGGAGCCGCTGTGTTCCGGCACCCTGCCTTCATCAGCCCTGCATTTGGCAGGTAACACGCGGTCTCGGGGTATCTGTCTGTCTGTCTCCTACACACAAACATGCACACACAACCTGGGGTGAAGGAGGAGGCCCGAGACAGACAGGGGATAGGTGTGTCTTTTCTCTCTGGCCTAACCTAAGAGATAGCCAAAGAAAATACTCTCTAATTTTGCTCAAGCAATATGGATCTTGAAGGGCAGGGCTCGAACTGAGTGGCAAAGAGGAGGGCAGTGGTAGTAACAACAGCCAGAACAATTCTGAGTGTTCAATGAAAGCTGTAAAAGCACCTTTTGAAGGTGGCAAGAGCCCAAGCCATAGGCGGTATGTGTGAACGTCTACAGGGCCAGAATGACTACAAGTTTTGCAAAGGTCCTTCTACATGCCCCAAAGCCTGGTGGTTAGAGGGATGGAGCCCTGCAGTCAAGGGCCCTCTGGGTGCAAAGAATTCTTTCTTCTTCCCCAGATTGTATATTCCTTGTCACTCAAGTGACCCGCTGCCAACCATACCCCTGTGTGTGCAATCCCCGACCCTAATGAGGTACAAGACAACGAAATAAAAGAAAGAGTTCATCATGTTATAACTCCCTCTCTTTAAATGAACATCAAATGATGAAATTAAAAGTCTGTATAATCACACAGACAGAGAAACAAAGGAGGGATGTATTAAGTTGGAAAGTGCAGCAAAAATAAAACTGAATGCAGCTTCCATGATCTCTCTTGGGGAGAACAAAGAAATAATAGATTCATCCAACTGTGCAGCCACATAACAAGAATCATCTTAGAGAAAAAATTCAGAAAAGACTTAAGTAAAATTAGTTTCTTGTAACAAACTAAGAAAATAATGAGTGCATTGAAGTATAGTGACTCAGTTTACCTCGTGGAATCAGGGCATGTTACGCTCCCTCCAAGTCATACTTTATTTGTTTCTGGGGGGAAAAATTATGTCCTGTGTCCCTGGTCCCTACTCCCCATCCATTTCCCTTCTGATAACAAATGACTTGTAAAAGCCGGCAAACCACAGCTGGGGCACAGGGCTGTGAGATTTGGAGAACTAGAAAAGGGGTACACTGGGCATGGCATGAGGGGCTGAGAGGCAGGAGACTCTCTTCCAGCCCTAGTGGTCTCCTATCTAATTGTGGAAAAGCCTAGTTGGCCCTACAGAGGCCAGGAGCAAGAACCCTGGGGAGAAGTGGGGGGAGGAGGGATGTAGGGGTAGAGGAGGGATGTAGGGGTAGAGGAGTGTAGGGGTGGGGGTGTGTCATGTCCAGGGACAGGTCCACACTCTGCTGCAGAATCATGGTGCTGTGTGAAGGTGGTGGAGGCAGCTTGAGGAGCAATCCCGGTGCTGCCTGGAGGCGGTGGCATGGAGTGGGGTTCCAGGCTTGGATGTTGCAATGTGCGCAGGGTTGCCGAGTCTAGTGGCTCTCTGGGACAAGACGCTGCAGGGGCAAGGGGGAAGGCTTCCGGGAATAGAATGTGGGGATGCTGGCAGGTCGGGTCATAGCTTATTGTCCATCGGCAATCTACAGGAGGGCGCCCCCACCTCGACCTCGCGGTCATTGGCAGGGCACAGGCAACTCAGCCTGGCTCAGGAGGGCGGTTCTGTCCTCCGGAAGTTCGGCAAAAGGGCGGGATTTTCCAGGGCCAAAGAAGTACTGGGCTGAGAAGGTGTCCTAGAGAGACTATCAAAGTCTGCAGCACAGGTCTTTATCAGTTTTGATACCTTCTTCTCCCTTTCTTTTTTTCCCCCTCTCCCCACCCCCCTTTTTTTCCTCTTTGTCTCTCCTCTCTCCTGTCACATAGTATTGCACGCAATTGGAGCTCTTGGTCTGGGAATAGGCCCCCTTCTTAAGAGAGAGCACAGAATCCTTCTAATTGGGCAGTGGGGTTTGGGGCGGGGGGCCTGTCTCTGCCCCGGCGTTGGCCTCGTGGTCTTTTTTTCTCCGTTGGTTCCCTACTCCAGTAAAGCCCTCTAGCAGTGCCTAGCTTCCCGCCTGTGCTCCCACCTACTTCCCAGCCCGCGACCCACCCTGGGCCTGCAGCGCGCCCCTCTGCTTGCCAGGGCAGAGGCGTCGGGAAACGCTGCTGGGAAACGCTGGCGGAGGTTCTGCCCTCAGCTCCCGAGGCCGTGACCGCGCTGTTTGCTCTACCTGCAGGCTCTTTTCCACCATGGCCCCCCTGACCAGTGCGTCGACCGCTGCCGCGCTCCTGAGACAGCCCACGCCAGCCGTGGAGGGCGCGGTAGCGTCGGGCGCGTTGGCCGACCCGGCCACAGCGGCTGCAGACAGACGCGCCTCTAGCATAGCCGCGCTGAGGCTCAAGGCCAAGGAGCACGCTGCGCAGCTCACACAGCTCAACATCCTGCCGGGCACCAGCACGGGCAAGGAGGTGTGCTAAAGGCAGCTCTGCATCCTCGCGCCCAGGGCGCGCCCCTAAAGGTCACCTCACTCAGCACCACTCAAGACCAAATGGAAACAGAGGACCAGCACACTCCCGAGAGGCCACTGAGAGAGCGCAGCCGCTTTCGCAGCAGCCTGGACTCGGGCAAGGCAGCCTTCAGGCGGTACCGGAGGTGGTATCTCCTCGGCTGGCTGTCCACCTGCCCCCGCCCCCGCCCCCGCCCCTACCCCTGCCAACCTCACTCCAAGGCGAACATCCACTCTCTCCCGTTCTTAACTTTACTGAAAATATCTGGGGAGGTTTTCTCCCCAAAACGCCTGGTAATGAAGTTAAAAAAATTTAAAAGCCCAACCTCTCTTCCTCCAGACATCCCTCTTAGCTTTTTTTTTTTAATAGTATTTTGGCGCTCAAATTGATACCCCCCAGTGTGGGCCCCGGTGCGAAGCCAGGGCCAGGGACGCAAATGCGAATCTGTAAGATAGCTAATAGTGCACTTAACGGAAAGGGGCGTCTTGTTCTTGTTCTCTTCTTTATCATACACCAACCAAGGTTTTTATATCAAACCAAAGGGAAATACTCTGCTAGAATATGGACTGTTGAAGTCACCAAACTGTGATTATTGATTCTGTACATACCATTGTTATTAAAAAAAAAAAAAGAACAGAGCTTTGTATATTTGAAATGTTATAACGCAATTGCACTCAGCGTGGTATGGTAAAAGTTTGTCCTGTAGATTCTTACTGTGTTGTAGATACGGTAGGGTTCCTAGACAAATATTTATGTACTCAAGCCCTTTATTTAACTTATTAACTGTAGAGGCTTCTGAAACCTTCAAGATAAAGGCAATGGTACAGTACTTTTGTGTAATGTGTAATTGTTATCACTTTTCCTTGCTATCTAGTGGAGAAGTGTCACGCTCAAAATAAAAAAAAAATTATATGTTTAACAAAAGGAAGTGTGAATGCTTTGTGCAGACACTGAGGGGACAGTAGAAGGGGGATACCCACAGGACAGGGGTGGGCTCCCACGCCCCAATATCTCCCGAATTTATCCGCATTCCCCTTTTGCTGGCACAGGCCCCTGGTTTGAATCTGATCCTCACAGGGATACGGGCTTCCTACAATGGCTAAGGACACCAAGGTGGTGCTTTCTCCGGCATCTCAGCTCCCCTAGCAGGGACGGGGGTCCTGGGCCACAGAGGGGGGGTGGTCTCGAGGGTGGGTGGGGGCAAGGTAGGCGTTGTTGATGGTGGAGACAAATTTGAAGTGAGCGGGAGTCTTGGCTCAGAAGTCGAAGGAAGCTGTTCGTGGAAAGTGCCACGTAGCAAGGAAGTGCGCAGTCCGCGTTGACAGGTAATGGTGAGAAACCCAGAGGCTGGCTTCCGAGGGGGCAGGCTCCACGTACTGGGTACACTCCCCGGGAAGAGGGAGAAGGAGAGGGAGGGAGGGAGAGAGGGAGAGAGGGAGGGAGGGAGGGAGAGAGGGAGAGAGAGAGAGAGAACACGAACTTGGGAATGGTGACAGAAATGCAGCAAGGGGTACGCAAGCGGCAGATCTTAACTCGACAAATGTCATTACATCAGTTATCCCGGCACTGGGAAATGTATACATTTAAAAAAATCTAAACAACTCAAGTTTCCAGAGAAGACCCCCAACAGATTTTGAATCTGTAACCCTTTGGTGCACCCCTCCCCCGAGCCGGAACGGGAGTCTCACCCTCCCGCAGGCCCTGCCTGTGCCCCGCTGGGTGACCGCTTGGTGTAGGCCCGCCCTCTGGGGCCGGGTCTCGCCAACGCTCCCAGGGTGATGGGAAAGGGAAGAGAAGCTTAATTAGTTTCAATTTGCAGTAATTAGCGCGCCGGACCTTTGGGGAGAGGGGCAGGCAGGGGGAGGGGGAGGTGCGTTGGCTGCGTGACTACTGCGCCTCTTCGCCGAGCCGGAACCCGCAGCCCCGCCAAGCCGGGAGCCATCGGTCGCCATGGGGGGTGCGGACGCATCTCCGGCCTGGGCTAGTGGGCTCTGCCAGTGCTCCCAGGCGGCGACCTGGTGAAGGGGGGCGAGTCCCCTCGCGGCCTGGGGCGCCAGTGTGCGCCGCCCAGGGGCAGGTGCGAGGTCGGGCCGAGGTCAGCGACAGCTCGCGGTGGGCGGCCTGCTCAGCAGCTGCTGAGCTCAGGCCCAGGCGTCCTCAGCTTGCCGCCACTCCTCTGCCCCGATCCCGACCCCAAAACCCGGAGCCCCCACCTGCTGGAAACCGTGAGGAGCGCGCCCTCGGGGCTCACGGGCCGAGGCTGCTCCCCAGACCTGAGCCATCGGGCAGGTCATTGCCACCCTGCTCCCGCCCTACTCTCTCACAAGCAGAGGCCAGACCTAGGCCCTTGTCTCAGCCGTTCAGCCACACACTCCTTTCTCGGATTTAGCAGGCCCCGCGGGAACTTTTTAGGACAACCCCGATATCTACGTGTCTCAAACCTCTAGACTCCACAGGGTCTCCTGAGGTGAAAGCTGCTTTCCTAGGGTGGGCAGATCTCCTCGGGAGTTTGGAGTGGAGGTGGGGAAGTGCACGAGGAACGTGAGGAAAAAGGACTTTTTTTTGGTGGTCAATATCAATTTTCCGTCGATTTTAGCTTTTTGTTTAGGTAGGACATTTTCCCCCTCCAGGCTGCCAGTTGGATGGTATACGAGAAACAGTACCATTCTTCCTGTTAATGAACTCTTTTTTAAGTCATTTTTTCTCATTTGACCCTTCCATGGAGCAGAAGCAAATTGCGTGAAATTACCTCCAAGGATTACATTTATTACTGGCCAATGAGAACCCCTCGCCTTGTTTTACAAACTCTTAATCCTATGTCATTCTGATGCCGCAAACAAGCCCAGTCCTGGGCCTCCTATTCTTTCAACTTTCCCCAGCTGGAGGGACCTCATTCTGCACTTAATATTCCCCATAAATATCACACGCTAAAGACCCCCTGACTTCCAGCAAGTCCACATTAAACATGTGACATGTCACGCATGACAAACTCTGAGTATCTTTTCAAAGCAGCATTAAAAGCAAAGAAACCAATTTTCTTCTCCTTCCAAACCTCCCCAAGTGCTGAATGATGGGGATTGGAAAGAGCCACTGGAGCGTACTTAGGGGGATTTTATGAGATTTTCCAGAATGATTTAATCTTATTGTGAGCATTATTAATGAATGGCAACCCAATTTGGCCCCAATATCTGGGAACAGGGTCACAATGCTGGGAGCAGCTGACCCCCCCCAACCTTAAGCAAACCTCTTCGAGGAGGAGGAGGAGGAGGAGGAGGAGGAGGAACCGAACTAAGGCAACTTGGGGAGAGCCTCATGATAAGAGCATGGCTGTCCCCAGTCAACACCCAGGGCAGAATGCCCTGCCACCTGCTTTCCCAGGGCCACCCCCACAGCATCTTGGGGTAGGGGGTGATTGGGGGCCCGGTCTGGGTCTCTGTGGGAAGGAAGGGGTAAGTTAATTTGCTACATTTTTCAGACAGGCAGGCCAGATCTGGATGAGGCCCTGAAAGAAAAGGCAAGAAGGAGGCAACTGGCATAACATTATCAGAAGGCGCCCCTAAGGCTTCCTCCATCACCGCTAACTACTCATGGCCTGGACTGTGGCAGTGCTCAGGGTGGACAGTGGACAGTGGTCAGGGTGGACAGCTTAGGTTTGTGGTGAGGAAGATGGAAAGCAGATGAATTATGAGAGAATGACTATTGAAGAGAAGGTTTAAGACGAGTGGAACTTGAAAGTAAGACTTCAGGTAAAAGTCAGTGGTGTTGGCCCCAGCCAGTTTTCCATATTTTTCTCCTCAAACCAACACCCCCAAGTGAGGCAAACGCTTATTTTTACTGGTTTTGATTCATAACACCAAGAGAGAAGGCACCTGTACTTCTCCTTTTCGTATCATTTTGAGTGCAGAGATCCTACTAAAATGGAAAAGGACGCTGAGGTTACAGGAAATAAAATTATACATAGGTTAGTTCAACTTGCTTTTAGAGGAAAAACTGTGTATGTGAGCATGTGTGTATGTGTATACACAATAGTGAGTATGTCTGAATGACGGGGTTCCTAAATGGGGCCTAAACTGCTGTTTTGGAACACCAAGAGCCCCGGAGCAACCGCAT
>CM052552.1:58146234-58151234 GCA_028533065.1 Trachops cirrhosus
GAGGGGAGAGAGGAAAACACTGATTGGTTGCCTCCGGAATGCGTCCTGACTGGGGGTTGAACCCACAACCCTTTGGTATATAGGAGAACGCTCCAACCAACTGACCATGCAGCCAGGATTCCACTGGGATTCTTCATCAAAGTTGCAGTTTCAACTTTCCATAAAATTCTGGAACCCTGAGGGGCCTCCCAGAAAAGCCTCTTAACGATTCCGGAGTTGCACATCGGAATAAGAAAACATCAACCACAGCATGAGCGCTTTTCAAGGACTGTTCTAAGAAATGCCTGACTTTTTATACACCCTCTACAGAAATGCTTCCCGCCCTCACAGTGAAGACAATCTAATACAGAGACAAGAAAGAGACCAATGAGTAGTTATCTGAATCTCCTCGAGTTTCCTTGATGACCAAGTCCAGGATAACTCTCTATTTGTATTTACCATAACCCAAGGTCCAAGAAATCAAGGAAAACATGCCTTCTATTGAGAAAGCTGAGTGGAGGCGTGGGCTCTAAAAGCACACGTTAGGTTAGAGAACCATCTCTACAATCTTACATGGTCACAGCAATGAAAACCACACTAATCCCATAGTTTCCTGAAGCAACTCGGGTGCTCCAACTTTGGACAGGTTGCAAACCTGAAGTACCAAGGCATTAATGAATCAACTGACAGGGCTCTAAACCCCAAGTGTTTCTACGTAAGCCTGAGTATTAAGACACAGCAGAGAAAGGAGGAGAGGGTAAGGGAGAGCAAAGAGATGGCAGAGAAAGAGGGTGGCACCATCTCCATTGCTTTAACAAGTATTTCTTTAGGAGGGCCATGCTGGGTAACCTTTCTCTTGTGGGGTGCCCTTCTCTCAGTAGTCAGCACCTTTGCTCTCCATAAAGAGACGCCGCTGGGCTCTTGGCTTAGCTTTCTTTGGCTGACCAAGTCAGCAAAGCACACGAGAAACCACACTTCATCTCTTAAAGGACCAAGGTCCACAGAAATTTTCCCGAATGCACTCAGAACATTCGGACATACTACCACGGTGAACATCTCTGAGCTGAGGTCCAACCAGGCTGAGGTTTGAGAGGGGGATCCCTTACCTCTTGCTGCCCGCTCTAATTAACATTTTGTACCTGGTAAGTATTCACTGAAACTGGTTTCCCTTTAAGAAAATTTATTTTTTTAAAGATTTAATTTATTTATTACAGAGAGGAGAAGGGAAGGAGAAACATTAATGTGTGGTTGCCTGAAGCGCCCCCTACCGGGGACCCAGACCGCAACCGAGGCACGTGCCCTGACTGGGAATCGAATCGGCGACCCTTTGGTTTGTAGGCCAGTACTCAATCCACTGAGCCACACCAGCCAAGGCAGAAAACTTTATTCTTAAGTGGGGGGAAAAAAAAAAGCGCAACGTATTTTTCACTTATAAAAACACAGGTAAATAGTTTTAAAATTATAGCGTAGTTGCACAGCAGAAATATATTTTGTTAGTATAAACTTATCAATGATGTAAGAAAGGCAAAACTGCTATACTGAAATACATTTAGCTTCTAGCAAAGAAGAAATGAGAAAAATAGCACCAGAGGCAATTAACCAATTAACTACCCCTCTAAATATACCACGATGATCCTCGCCCCAACCTCTACATATTTTTAATGAAATGTTATAGAGTATCAAATTATTTTAAATGTGCTTTCCCAATGTAAAACCCTTTACCTGGATTTTCTACTTAAGGGGAAAAAGGAATGAGTGTGTAAAACACCTGCCGAGCACGCATGCATGTGTGTGTTTGTGTATGTGTGTTTTGGACTTCAGAGCGATTCAATAAACAAGCCGTTTAATCTATTTAGCGAGCACAGGGCTCGTTAGAAATCCCCCCCCCCCTTGACTACGTATATAAAAGACAAGACTGAAAAGGACAGGACAGCCACTCTTGGAGCGAGTGGCTGGGAAGCACTTAGGTTTAGCCTGGGTTTAATTGGCGTGTGAAAAGGCAAAATGTTAGCACTCCTACCAGAGTCCATGAACCTCTCCCTTGTCAGGGCAGCCCTGCTGGAGGCCTCAGGGCAAAGCCTGCGGTCACTTGCATTCCAGCCACTCTCAATTAATTTCTCTTCCTTCACTGACCCACCTCCCCTAGAAATCCAGTCCCAAATCTGAATCCGAATCCAAAGCAGCTTGCTCGTCAGGTGCTTTGCAAAGGGTTACAGGGCCACGCTTCAACAGTACATGGTACACTGTAAGAGGAAGGCTGTTTTGATTTTCCCTGATGCTTGGCATTTTTGCAGTCACTTTTAATAATTCCCCTCCCAAGCCACATCCACACAAAATGAGATGCAATCCCCAAGGAAAAAGCAAAGCAGAGAAGCAGTTAGGACACCAGGGGAGGTGATGAATTCATGTGCCAGGAAGCTGCCGCAGTTCACTCAAAGATCCCCGCTGCAGCAACTTCTAGGGTGCCCTCAGCATTTGACAGCACAATCCTCAAAGAGTCTGCTGAGGTTCACTTCAGTATAGCCACTTTGCGACAAGAACTGCTCTGCTATGTTCTTGAGATTTTTGTAGTCTTGACGAACTTTGGTGGTAATATACTGCTTCCTCAATTTATCTAAAAAGAAATAAAAATAAAAGGATTACAAGTCTCAGAGGGAGCTTCGTTTTATTTTCCAATTACAGTTTGACATGCAATTTTATATTACTTTCAGGTACACACTATAGCGATTAGACATTTATATACGTTCCGAAGTACTCCCTCCGATGAGTTTAGTACTCATCTGACAACGTACATAGTGATTACAATATTATTGGCTCTCTGCCATATACGGTACTTTACATCCAGAGGGACTTTCTTTAAAGACTATTCAGTACTCCTTACGCTCTAGAGAAGGGGGTGCGGGTTGTACTTGCAGCTCTGTGGCTTACATATATCCTCATGGTCCCGTCACTGGTCTACCCCCGGGCCAGTCCCAGGCTGGGGGGGCCTGAGACCCCGAGATTCCTCTATGGAAGCCATTCTTCCTTTCCTCTGCCCACCACTTCTCAGCACCTAGCTGATTCAGTGCCCTGGGGGGACACGGCCACCCTCCACGGACGAGAACTGCAAGTGCGCGCCCATGTGCAGCAGGCGAGGTGAACGACACTTGCAGACGCCACTTTTCCAGCGCTGCTGAGCATATGCACACAAACACATGCTAAGTATGGATGCAGCAGGAAATACGTTATCTCAAAGGAAGCCTGGGTCTCCCACCCAGTGCCAACTCCCGGGATCAGCTGGGCCTGGTTTCTTCTAGTCTTTCAGGTCTGTGTCCCTCTGCGACAGAAAAGCTCCTCTGCTGGCAGAGAGGAGGGGTGGCCTGTCTGGAGAGCACCTGTCCATTGGCAAGATTGCGTTTTTCTTCTTTGTCCACTAACCAAATGCCTGTGAACTTTGGGTATGCAGCTGCCCCTCCCCTGCTCCCTGCTCCTTCCACACACACTCCCCCGGCCTTTTCTGGTTTGGAGAGAGGCACTACCAGCCTGAAAGAAGCCCCTTCTTTTCCCTCCCCAGAGCCTGCTACCTCCACATCTGGTTTTTCTAAAGGAGCGGTAGGGCCGTGACACCCAGGTCTGATCTTTTGGGGACAAGGGTGATCCCTGGGGGAGCCAACCCTGCTCCGGATGGTTAAGATGACACGGGTTTTGTTCAAAGCTGCCCAGGAACACTGTGAGGTTATTTGGAGAGGCCCACTGTTGTACAATGCCCATTTTCTGGAGGAGGAAACTGGGAGGTCAAGTCAGTTGCCTAAGGTCACACAGCGGGTAATCGGGGATTGGAAAGTACAAACGGGAGAGAGCAGGCCCTCAGAGACTGGCCTGGGCCAAGGTACCTGGGGGAGTGAGGCTGACTGGCGCAGGGAATAGGAAAGCATCAAGAAGGAAATTATGTCAGTCACAGAAAGAGAAACCCGCTGAAACAACAGAGCAACACGGAAGTCCACAAAGCACCCGGAAAATGAAAACTCGCCCTCCAGACTTTTGTTCCTTAACTACACATTTGCGTTTGTTCTCCACAACCTTTGCTAAATTATACAACTGCCTTCCAAACAACAACAAAAACGTTAGTGGAAAGGACTGATATGCCCTAAGGGGGTGGAAAAATGGAGGCGAGAAGGGGTGCATCGTTAACCGGCCACAGAAAGACACTCTGAAAGTTCTAATTATTAGAGTCTGGGAATAGGCAACAATGGCCCCACAACCAGGGTGGCTGCTCCCGCAGGCCAGAGCCTGGGCGGCACCCCGTGCATGTCAATGACACAGTCGCATGTGCACTGGGGACAGCGCATTGAAAGAGCTGCGGTGATGCAGAGCAGGAGAGCAAGAGAGAGGGCAAGCTCCCGATGCGTTTACCTCCTCTGCTGATGGGATATTGACTTTTCCCACCAGGTTGGTTAGAAAGGGGACTATTTATACTGCCACACAGCAGAGTTAGAATGACAACCAGCATCACTTGGTGCTCTTCTTCATAAAAGACAACTGTGATCACCGGCATCTGCCACAGCCAGTCGATACGGCCAAGGCACCATTCCACGCCAGTGTGAGATGCAGATAAAAGCTCCCACTTGCTTCCCCAATGAGCATGTAATCAATAATGTATGGAAGGTCTTCTAGGAAACCACTGCACAAGCTGTTGCAGGCCACGGGGTGCGGAGCTGAGGGGGAAAGGGCTCACCCCTTCTTCATGTTTTTTTCTCTGCCCCACTTGAGGCCCCTAGGCCACCCACGTTAGGCTTCACATTGAAGCTGTCATCCCATTTCCTTTAATGCTCCACCCACTACTTTAGAACTCAAGGGTTTAAAAATACTGGTGGTTAAATGGTGGAAACCAGTAAACATAGCCAGTAAAACCCTGTTCCTTCTACCTGCTCTGGTTTGGGGAGTTGGTAAAGGAGCCATGGCTATAGGCCCTGCAGGTCAGCTGTGTGAGGACAACTGTTAAAAGATTCCAAGAGGCCATTAGGTAAGAGGCCTAGATTTGC
>CM052552.1:58156234-58178206 GCA_028533065.1 Trachops cirrhosus
CTTTCCTTCCATACGTGCCCCAACCTTGGGACTGAACCTGCAACCCAGGCATGTGCCCAGATCCGGACGGCGCCCAACCAACTGAGCCACACTGGCCAGGGCTATTCTCCTTCACTTTTTAATGAACAAGTAGGTTGAAGGGTTAGTGTGCCCAGGCAGTCTCTGGGATCAAGTTAATGCTCAACAAATGTTAGTTATTGACAATGATGGCAATAGATAGGTGGTAAAAGCTATGGTCCAGTGTCAATGGTCATTGACACTGGAGTGGGAGAAGAAAAAGCTCTCAGGGTATAGCAAATCTGCATAACCACACCCCAGTCTGGGTCAAAGGCTGTGTCACCGCAAAGCTCCTGTCTTCTTAAGGATATAGGCAAAAAAATATGGGCCTTGGCATGGTTGCCACTTAATCCTGTGGGTATCTTCCTTTCTCATCAGCCTCTTGTTCTCACAGCCTGTGCCACTGGGTAAGGGAGAGCTCAGATCTGTGTGAATGGTTGGAACTATGGTTGGGCCATAGGTGGACATGTTAGAAACTGCCTATCAGGGAGGGCCACCACTCTGGACAAATGGTTGGAACATAGGAAAACATGACTAAATATAGTGTTTACCAACTTGTTAGTATATATATTACAAAAAGCTCACTGACTCGGTGTGGGATGCCTAAGAGATGAGGAAAGACCTGAGGCCTTAAAAAATCTGAGGGAAACCAGAAAAGAGAGAGTCAAAGGTATATTTTTAAATGACTGCTTACCAGAAAACTCATTATCCAAGGAGAATATATGAAGGCAAATTCTGTACCAGGTACATTTTTTGGCTGCTCTAGAATTAATGTTTGTGGAAAATGGATATGGTTTTGGATTTCTGACTCATCAGATACAAACTAAATATTAAGGCAATCCAGCTGCTTAGAAAACCAACCATGGAGTCCGAAATACCAGTGTTTTCAGGATATCAGGCTTAGCAACCTTTACCTTCTTGAATTCTATGAACTGATACGCTGCACCCTCTCTGGGATGAGGTCTTCCATTAGGCTAATGTGATTTTGTCTCGGAAACATAAAGATGGTGGCATATTCCTTCCAGGATACATCAGTGATGCTCTTAAGTAGGATTCTCATCAGAATTGACCACATATCTTGAAACCTTAACTGGGTTGATTATCAAGATGGCCACTGTCCCTCTTTGTGAACTCTCGTACTTGACCAAAGACTCTAGGGTTGTCCAGGGGAGGTAACAAGTGGCAGCACCCCACCCTAATTAGCTGTTTTAATACTGGCACCCCTTCTCCACCATAACTAATAGCAAGGCTCAAAGGGAACAGACTGTCCTATGGAAGGAACACGTTCTTACAGAAAGGCTGGAGGCTTCTGAGAGACAAAGTGGCCTAAGCTAAGCCACTAATAAACACAAGCTGAATGGAATTTAAATTCCCTCTATAAAATCGAGCAAGTATTTGGAAAGGCTGACCTAAATGCTACTGAAGAAGGCTTTCTGTCGAAACAGATGGTCCCTTTAGGTTTCTTCCTTACAAGGATGGCCAAGCACTGATCATACTGGCTGAGTGCCAAATGGGGGGTCATTTACTAGAAGCAGTGAAGAAATAGTTGGCGGTATTTTACACCTTTCATTATTACAGCAAGGGTCAGCAAACTATGGCCTGAAGGCCAGCTCCAGGTTGCCACTTGTTTTATTGGAACACAGCCATGTCCACTTGTTTCTCTATTGTCTGCGGTCAGTCACGATAGTGAAGGTGAATATCTGTAATGGAGACGGTCTGGTTCTCAAAGCTGAAAATATTTACTATCTGACCTTTTAAACTTTTCTTTAAAAAAAAAAGATTTTATTTATTTATTTTTAGAGAGAGGGGAATGGAGGGAGAAGCAGAGGGAGAGAAACATCCACGCGTAGTTGGCTCTCGCATGCCCCCAAGTGGGGACCTCGCCTGCAAACCAGGCATGTGCCCTGACTGGGAATCGACCCGGTGACTCTTTGGTTCGCAGGCCGGTGCTCAATCCACTCAGCCACACCAGCCAGGGCAGTATCTGACCCTTTATAGAGGAAAAAAAACCCTGCCAATTCCTGATATAAAGAGGGATAAGAACATACACATTCTATTATTTCAGCCTAACAACAATCCCGTAAGTTAAACACAAGAGATGCTATAACCAGGCGGAAACAGGACCAGAAGGCTTTTTGCAAGGCCTTACATCTTTCCTCCAGGGGTGTCCAACCTTCTGGCATCTCTGGACCCACCACACTAGAAGAAGAGTTGTCTTGGGCCACACATTCAATACATTGTGACGCGTGATCACAACAAAATCTCATCATGCTTTAAGTAAATTTACAATTTTGTGTTGGGCTGCAGGGCGGACACCGCTGACTGTGGAGAGGGACACCCAGAGAAACCCTTATCCTCCTACTCCCCAGCCTGCACAATTGAGCTTTAAAAATGCACAAGTCCTCTTCAGCACTCTTTTATAAGATTTTCCATCTTTGGCCCAGGCAACTGAAAGTCTTTCGAATTTTAGCCAATGTTGACTCAGGATGCTAGAATGGACATGTTCATTTTTTCTCCTATGTCAAATGTTGATTCTCAGGCCTTAAAGGCAAAACATGTGTTCAAATGTGTCCCAATAAAAACCTGAATCCTGCACCCTGGCTGGTGTAGCTCAGTGGATTGAGCGCGGGCTGTGAACCAAAGTGTCACTAGTTCGATTCCCAGTCAGGGCACATGCCTGGGTTGCGGGCCAGGTCCCCAGTACGGGGCGCATGAGAGGCAACCACACATCGATATTTCTCTCCTTCTCTAAAAATGAATAAATAAAATCTTTAAAAAAAAGACCTGACTCCTTATTTCAGTTCCCACTTTGGCTCTTCTTGGATGAATGACAAATGATATTGGAGAGGAAAAGATGGCATAAGCACATTGGGAAATGTTCCATTGAACATTCTAGATTCTTCTCAAATAAATGCATAAAACTCTTGTGGTAAAACTTAAGAAAATCATTTTTGTCTGCTACTTTTAAAAAAATGGCCTCTATCAAGGTATTCTTTTGAGAGAATCTGTTAGTAGCTAGGAAAACTCACCACCTCCATGTCTCTAAGTTTAATATGCACATTTTTAGCTGCCAAGAAAGAACATTCTGCATTTTTACTATCATAATCCTCAATGTATACTTTTTAATGCTGAGTCCAAAGCTAATTACAAAACGGGTCTTATTGATCTGCAAATTGTTGCTATCCATTTAAAGCTATGTCACATTTACAACTCAATGATTAAAAGGGAAAGTGGTGTGTTTTTTATGTGGTACAGTTCTTGATTAAGTCACTGAATTCTCTGAAGCCTCTGACCTTGTTAAGCAGTCTCCGGGCCCTCATTTCCTTCACATTGTAGATGGAAGCAGGAAGTTGGGGCGGGGAGGGGGAGGCAGGTAGTGGAAGATAAGACAGAATCACAGAATGCCTAAACCACAATTCCACGGGAAAAGCAAATGCTGCTGAGGGAGCTCTAACTGCTATCGTGTATGTATCCCACCACGCAGGGCAGTCTCCTTCCCATATTAAGACAAGACCACTCACACACTCACACTGGACAGCATGCAACGGATTCATCTAGACGGCACTCGGGAGTGGGCTGTTTATGAATACTGACTGTATCATTATCAGAGCCTCTTCATACATGCTTTAGAAACTGAAAGAAAATATAGCTCTGAAATGGGCTTGAATATAAGCCCAGGAAACCAATATAATACCTGGGAAAGAACTCTGGAAAACCATAAGGCTGAGAACTTCGGAGTTAATAAATACTGACTGGTGGGGCGCTAATCAATCAATCCTCATCTCTACCACCAAATGGCCATATGCCTCATGAGCAAATAACCGCTACGATGCCGTGAACCCACAGGAGAAGCATTTATTATTAACTCGTTCAACAAATATTTACTGAGTGCCTACTAGGTGCCAGAAACTGTCCTAAGTTCTGGGGATACAGGAATGAACAAGACAGACAAAAATGCCTGCCTTTATAAGGCTTGGAGTCTGATGATAGAATAGATATGATCAATATCGGGAGAAAAATCCATTAGAGATAAACATTCTTTAGAAAAAAGGCAGTCCAGAAATCTAAGTGGTTTTTATTATTACTGCAATGCATCTAATAGATCACAATTCAATTATTTTGAGCACAGATTGTAGGTTATTTATGTAATTTTTAAAGTCTAAAATTCTGAGGAAATGGAGCAGGCTTGAAGTATAGTGTTACTGCTGACCTCAAAATAGCATATCTGTTGGCCTTGAATTTAAAAATGTGGCTCACTCCAAAATACATCAAATGCAACACATACAGCTGCCATCTGTCCTATAGTCATAGTAGGAGTCCCTTTCATTCACAAGAAAAGCCAGTGAAGGGGGGAAGGGACTCGAGATGGAGAGAGGATAAATTCCATTTGTGCTATTAAAAAAAAAGTAGAACGGTGAACCCAGCAGTTGAGAAGTGAAGATAAAAAGAAGAAAACAGTAATCTTGCTATAGAAACCAGAGAATTATGTTCTTGCTCTCCCCCCAGTTTTTTTTTTTTTTTGCTTTCACATTGTACAAACTCTAGCACCCTGAACAACTCACTCTCCTGCTATTTCCAGCACTTTAAAGAAACTTTTCAACATTTCTGTTTGACACATTTTTCAACAGGGAGGTTTAGACAATAAGTAAACAGGTAGTGAAAGGCTATTTAGAGAGCTGGTCAGTGACAGTAATAATAAAGGGAGAAAAAACCCCACGGGAGCAGAACATCTATCCTATGTGCAGCAGCCACAGACGGCACATGACCTCTGACAAACAGTTTTCAGAGTAATTTTAATGCTACTCTGGATTTAACTTGACTAACTGGTAGCAATTGAGCACATCTTTTTTTCCCCCTTTTTTTTTGTGGCAGCAGTTATCTAAAATGCTACAATAACAGCATCAAAAGTAGAACGGTGGAAGATTGGTTTTCCATTGTGCTGCTGAACTGGCATAATGCCCACTTTAAAAGCAATTCGCTGCTCATCACTGAAATCTGGCAGACACGACACTAAATGCCTTGAGAGAAAAAAAAAAGGGACTTGAGAAGGGGGAACCCACTCCAACCACTACGCAAAGAGGGGAAAAAAGAACGCCACAGATGATGAATCTGGGTAAGGAGAGAAAATTGCCTAATAAAAAGTTTAGCATTGCCTGCAGACTCCAACAGGCTGTACTTAATTTGTTAGAAGAAGATTTTGTCTACAGGTCTGTATTAGTAATAGCAGAACAAAACAAAAGCAAAATATATATTTATGTCTGTCTATTGTTCTGATGAAGCAAAAACCTAGTGAGCTCCGTCAATCATTTGTCAAACATGTCTTCCCCGTTTTATTTACCACCAAATATAATGAGTAAATATGTGATAATAAAACTCTTCTTTTTACACGGACATGTACAATTTTTCCTCCTGCTAAATACAGGTAATGATTTAGGAAGCTTTCAAAATGTCTTTTTACTGTCAATAAAACTAATTCTATTCCCATTTTCCCATGGGAAAAAAAAAGGCTTTACAAACGAAAATTCAAATTAAAATTCTGATTATAGTGTAGTGTGACAACACCTGTATTTATAATTTTACTGTCAGCTAGCTTGTAGTGTTTAACAATAGCTCGAAGTAGAAAAATAATTGGAATTTGTCGGTAACATGCCAGATGACGGCACTGGGAGCTTTGCTACGCTACAGCAAATTTGGTTTGATGGCAAAATAACCTCACCGAGGTTTCTACAAATCAAAGGTTACAGGGGCTGGAGAGGGGCCGGTCCCTCAGGAATGGGCCTTCTTCCTGAATTTGGGGAATCCAGAATTTGGATCCGGTAAGTAAAGACTGCTATGACCTGGATGTGTGCTCCTGGCCCCTCATCTCCCCTGAAGCCACGCATATGGTGCCAACACAATCTAGTTTCTAGAGTTACTCCAAGACAACAAAGACCAGATAAGTAAACCATGACAACGGAACCTGTTGTTTCTAAATCAGACCGATGACTTCATTTAGCTATGAACTTGGCAGAAGCGGGTGGGATGGGGGATCCATCAGGTGACAAGAAGCACACTTGGGGACTAACTGAAAAGCAAGTAAGTGGAACAGGGAAAGACCCTGGTAACTGCCAAGGAAAAGCTCGCTTTCCATTTCTCAAAGGCTGCACAGCCAGGAGCACTAGAGATGTTTATTGTACTCACTCATCTTCAATTACCACAGATAAATAATATAGGTACCCACACAGATGCCTAAGGCTTGCTATTTATCAAAAGCTTAAGAGAAAACTTATACATCCCACTTACACTTTTCCTGAAGCAATATGGAGAAAAAAAATTATTTAAAGCAGTGTTCTGCTGTCAACTTGGATCTTTCAAAACTCATAAACACATGCTAATCTCCACACACAACTTGCCTTACTCTAATCTACAAGTGAAAAGCCCATCTTTTTCATTATCTTAAAGATGAAAAAAAAGAAGCCACATACAAAAGAAAAACAGAATGACAGTGATGTTTTAGTTTACACTAGATATGGCAACACACACAAACTGTCAAAACTATGGAATGAAAAAAGCTGTTATCAAGCAACTGTCAAGAGAGTCCTCTGAGATTTGGAAATCTTGTGTTTATTGTAACTACTGCACATTACACAAAGAAAGAAACATCCCTCTCCTTGCTCTTGCTGCTAAATATCATGCAAGAGAACATAGGCTTCTCCCTCAGTATTTAGATTAATTTTTCCCCTTGTGTGTAATTCTGTGCTTGACAGAGCTGCGCCCCTCCTCCTAGCTTTTCCACAACATGGCCAAAGTTCAGAGAGAAACTCGAGGTTACATCAAACATTATTTCATTTTGAAAGCCATCACCGCCTCATTTCAAGTTGTTAACCAGTTGTCTATCTGTAAGAGTGGAATCTGTTAACATCAAAATGCATAGCCTTCACCTGAATGATTTTCCTGACTCAGTTCTGCAAAGAGAAGCATATAGTTGAAAAGGCAGACACTTACCATAACATGATTTTAATTCGTGACTCTCTCTCTTTTTACACCTTCCTATTAATGTACACACAGAGAAATCCAAATCCCTAGAGGAAAATGACCATCTTATAAGGGGGAGAGAGGGGAAAGTATAGGGTCCAGATCTCTTCCACAGTGCATGGATTTTGCAGGTCACTCCCTGATCCCCAACTCAAGGGGCAAAATTTCCCTTGTAACCTAACCCGAGTCGGTACATTTTACTCTACTTGCTAAGGTGGCCTTTCCACTTAAACACAGGGGCAGCATCATGCTGTCTAACTTGGAATTCGTGCTCTGAGGCCCCACTGCTGAGAGCCGCAGATGCCCCTTGGATGTAAGTGAGCATTCTTCAGGTGTTTCCACTTGGATTTTCGATGTTTCCTTTAAATGCAAAACACTCACTTTCTGGCATTTCTTAGGATGGAGACAAACTGGACAGCAGAACCCTTATTATAAGTGTAACTGCCTGGTTTCAGATGAACCATGGGTCAAATCACATCACAAAATACATCAGTGTGAAAAAAATGTTAGCAATGCATGGGCTGACATATAGAACACTAAGTAACTCTTGGCCGAAGAGATGGCACCGAATTTACTGTACATCTTGCTGGCATCCTTTCCTGTGTGGAGAGCTAATGAGAATATGGGCCCACCAGTGATGGATGCGTGGGCCACCTCAGTGATGTTGAAAGCAAGGCAGTGTGTCTTAAGTGGATCTTGGCTCTAAATAGGTAATGGCCACGCAATGCTTAGAACATACTTATTTTAGGTTTCAGTGACCTGGTATGACTCAGTCAGCAATAGAATAGGTCAAATTTTAACCTGAGGTACAAATGGTTTAACAGTGATGTCAGTTTCATAAAAATGAACATGCCTGTCTAGCAAAGAACATCTAAATTCCTCTAAAGCTCTTTTTATTTGTTATATAAAATTAACCCATTTATTACAGGCTAGCAATATTTCAAATTGTGCAGCTTCTACTGGTCTTTCAATTCCTTCAGTCTTCTGATGGCAGACTTGACTGTGACAGCGGCAGTGGTGTTGTAGGTCCAGGCACCACCAGCGACCACAGAGCCAGATCCCCACCACGTGCCCCTTCACTGGTTTTGCCACAGAAGAAGCAAGTGTATTTGGTATGCTGGCTGATCTCAATTTTCTTCATCATTTTCCTGAGGCAGGCGCCATAATGGGTGCCGTATTTACCGACGATTCTGACTTTCTTGGTGCGTTTAGCCATTTTGCTGCAAAGGAGGTCGGACCCCAAGAGCTCTAAAGCTCTTATAACATCTTTTATGATTTTAAAGTAGCCCTCAATTATTAATAAAGAGAAGAAGAGAAATATTGACATGTTTTATCACTTGGATTCTCTCATACTACTTTAGAGTAAGTGGCCAATTTACATTCTTTTCATGCAATGAAAATCAAGTTTTATTCTATTATCTTAATACCAACCAGTTCTCTGTTAATGAAAATTTGAGACAAACAGTTAAAAAAAATTGGCTGGTGTGGCTCAGTGGATTGAGCATGGGCCAGTGAACCAAACAGTCACTGGTTCGATTCCCAGTCAGGGCGCATGCCTGGGTTGCAGGCCAGGTCTGCAGCATGGGGGCACATGAGAGGCAACCAAACATTGATGTTTCTCTCCCTCTTTCTCCCTCCCTCCCCCTTTCTCTAAAAATAAATAAATAAAATCTTAAAAAACAAAAATTTCCCCCTCAGTCTAATGACAGTTTGTCAAGTTTTATGCAGAAAAAGGAGCTAACTTGGTGAAGTTATGACAACTGGTCCACTGAGGAAGTTTGGGGCCATGTATAATGAAGTTGGGGACGTCACTTTTAGTTATTCACACAATTTACAAACCATTATCATTATGCATGTAGCAGTTAAGTTTAAAATGTGCTCTAGAGGTAGACTGGGTTTGAATCCTCATTCTGCCCCCAACTTGCTCTGTTACCCTAAACAGGTCTCTTGACCTCCGCATACCACCATTTCCTCATCTGTATGTAGGGATAATAATAGCACCTACTTCATAAGGTTGTCCTGGGAACAAAGTAAAACACGGAACATGCTTATAGTAGTGTCTGGCACTTAGTGAGCAGTAAATGTTAAGTATTATTATCACTATTCACAGACTTAGTACTATTGTATAGTTAATTTGTGGTGCTTATCTACAATCCACCCAAAAAGTAAAAAAAAAAAAAAAAGCCCTCTATTTCCTATCATTTGACTTGGATGGAAGATGAGCTAATAAGACCACTGCAAATCTCCTGTATCCAGTATTTGAAGGCTTTTGGATTTCATGAAGGTACAATTAATAGTAGAGATTTAAGTGGATATTTCTTTATTAATGTTTAGTTGATTATAGAGAGAGGGAGGAAAGGAGAGAGAGAGCAAGAGAGAAACAGAGAGAGAGAAACATCCGATTTGTTGTTCCACTTATACATTCATTGGTTGAGTTTTGCTCTGACCAGGGATTGAAACTACAACCTTGGTATATCGGGATGATACTCTAGTCAACTGACTGACCAGGCCAGGGCTCTTCCTTAATATTAATAAAGAAAAAAGAAGGAAGTTTTCCTTACAAATACATATTTTTTGAATTCCTAGAACATAAATTTGGACAAAATTCAAAATGCACAAATAAGTCTACAGTGCAAACCCTCAGATTTCTGGGTCAAGATGGCACACTAAATATATGTATTTAGCTCTGTAAACTCCTAAATCCCCACTAAAACTATAGTAAAGAATTTCTTAAAAGAAATAATAAACTTCAAGGAAGAGGGTAATAGGAGTGGAGGTGCCAAAGGCAAAACCTAGAAAGCAGAGGATGAGGTAATTTACATAAGATTTTAGGAAGCTGGATTCTAAGCTGGCAGTGGAGAGGGCTGAAAAGGAACCTGGTTTATCCCACAGAACTCCCAAGAGCTCATGAATTGGTACCTCAACATATCTCTGGAAGAACAGGCAAAGGGAATCCTTAGAAGATGGCTGAACTATGTTTCAGGAACAGACCCCAGACCCCTACCCCCACTCTGGAGGAAGGCTTATTCTCTGGTGCGTGTCTCTGAAATGAGGAGCACACCCTGCATTCTCATGTTGAGACCCCGAGTTCCCTCCCCGCCAGATACTGGCAGCCAGGCTGATCCCCACCCCCAACCCCAGGCAGAAGATCTTCTGTGAGGAATCTGACTGGCCTCACAAGAAAATACCTCAAGTAACTGACAGATTACACCCATGGAATAACACTTCAGGAACTCAAAAAGGGTCTTTGAAATTAAAAGCATAATAACAGAAAGAAAAACTTTAACTGGGAACGAAGAGGAGGCAATCAAAGAAGAAATTCAAGAAAATTTCCCCAAACTCTCCACCAAATGGCCAACACCATGAATGAAAACTGAGCCCAGTCCTGGCTGGTGTGGCTCAGGGAATTGGGCACCAGCCTGCAAACCAAAGGGTTACTGATTAGATTTCCATCAGGGCACATGCCTCGGTTGCAGGCCAGGTCCCAAGCAGGGGGCACGTGAGAGGCAACCACACGTGGACGTTTCTCTCCCTCTCTTTCTCCCTCCCTTCTCCTTTCTCTAAAAATAGAGAAATGAAGTCTTTAAAAAAAAAGAAAAAAGAAAACTGTGCCCAGACCAACACACCATCGTGAAGGCGTCCCTGACTGGGTGCAAAGGCAATCCTATGTCTTTCTAAAAAGGAACAAGCAATTTAACAAGGTCACATATAGAAAGGCTTGGGAATCACAAATGTTTCCCAAAAAGGCAGTAGAAAAATGTTTCCAAAATTGTGAAGGAAACTGAGTTCCAGCTTATAATTCTGTCACTACGGTTAGGTATGGGGGTGCATTAAGGACATTTTAAGGAAAGCAAGGGCTCAAAAACTTTATGTGCTATGGAAGCTTCTGGAAGAGGCACCCTACCTTTCCCCTAAAGAATAGTAAACAAAGATATCGAATCGAGGACAGAAGGAGTCGGAAGTGAGTGACATGTGAGGGCAATAGCCAGATGAGGGTAAGAGGTGATCTCCAGGAGAACAGCTGTGCATCAGGCCATGAGATCCATCAGCCCAAATACCAAATCTGTTTGAACTAGACTAAGTGCAGGTGTAGATAACCAGCGGCGGGGCTGGTATGTATATATAAATACTGACTACTGACCTGCCAGAATCGTGCTATACGTGCCTTATGAGCATGGGGGGGCGGTGAGAGGAGGCAGGAGAGGTGCATATGTGTGGTGGGGGTGGCAGCAGGGCGCCAGATCCTCATCGTCCACTGCAGGAAATGACTGGGTAATGCACTCTGTGCGTGTCACTTAGAGATTAGGAGGTAGATACTAGGAAGAGCAGCAGAACGAGTTACAAGCAGTTGTTTCGAAGTCTGGGGAATGGGAGCACTATGGGAAAGGGACTGCTCCCTCTAACCAGCCATACTGAACTTTTGGTACTCGGACAATTTGGAAAGCGTTGCTGACCTGTAACAAGTGGAAGGAAAACCTTGGCTCTGTCAAAGTCTTCGGGTAACTGAATTTGCAGAGAAGGCTGGAGGTTATTACATGAATTATGGGAACTTTAAAAGGAAACCTTCCTAAGACATACTTCATGGGTGCTGAACTGTTTCTTGAAGACTGAAGAGTATTTATTATCAACATTGTTTATTGTGAGGATCTGAAGCTGCAGCTGTGCACAGAGGTGGGCAAGAAACAGAGTGACAACAGTGGCACTGGCACTTGATTTCTTAGAACACTTCCTGATTTTGACTTGATTTTGGGCCTGATCCCGTCTCCAAAATGGCCTAGCGATGCTTTTCTGTAACTTTCTAGGGCACCGCTTCTTAAGGATTTTTGTACCAATGACCTGTTTGGCAGGCAGTTCACCAAAGCCACGCCACTGACACCTTCTCAGAACGTTTATAAATAGGTAAAATAAAACAGCTAGGATTATAAAGGAAAGCAATTACACAGAAATTTGTTTATCAGAATATTTACGAACAGCCCTGGTTGGTGTGGCTCAGTGGATTGAGTGCTGGTCTGTGAATAGAAAGGTCGCGGGTTCAATTCCCAGCCAGGGCATATGCCAGGGTTGCAGGCCCAGTTGGGGTATGTGAGGGGCCATCGATAGATGTTCCTCTCGCACATTGATGTTTCCTTGCCTCTCTTTCTCCCTCCCTGACTTGAAATTGAACCGGTGACCCTTTGTTTCACAGGCCCACGCTCAGTCCACTGAGCCATACCAGCCAGGGCTGGTCCTTCAATACTTTTTAGGCACGTAAAAGAGTCCCCAGACCAAAAGTTTATAAACCACTATGCCACAGCCAGGCAACATAGCTGCCTTCTTACAAAATTAGTCACCCGAAGATTGAGGCCCACTTTCCTTGTGCCCAGAAAACCATCACTACATTTACTTCTCCTAGTGGCTTTTGACTTGACAAAATACTGTCTAGGCACAGGGGGTCCAACTCATGGCCCGCGGGCCACATGGAGCAGAGGAGAGCTATGAATGCAGCCCAACATGAAATTGTAAATTTTTTTTTTTTGCTCATCAGTTTTTATTAGTGTTTGTGTATTGAATGGGTGGCCCAAGACAACTCTTCTTCCAGCGTGGCCCAGAGACGCCAAAAGGTTGGACACCCCTGGTAGTGTTTCCTCAGCATTTAGTACAGTGGCCCAGATGCTTCCTAAACAGCTCATATTCCCACAGCCATCTCACTAGCCCGAAGCTACGGTTTCTTAACCTACTGACACTGTGGGCTGGTAAGTCTGTGTTGTGGGGCTGTGCTGGGCACACTGTAGGACGCTCACCAGCATCCCTAGTCTCCGCCCACTGCGTGCAGTAGCAAACATCCAGATTTTGTCCCTGAGGGGACAAAACTACCCCAGATCAGAACCACTGTCCCAAGTACACTCACACAGGATAGCCACCCCTGTGTTATACAGGCTCACTCTTCACAGCGCCGATAAATACCAGGACTCCTCCTCGGGGTGAGAATTTGTCCTGTCATTCAATTGTTAAGTGACTTTTTTAAAAAATAAAATACACACTCACCTGGGTGGGTGGGAATTTAATGGAAAAGAAGAAAACCCGAGCACCGATGAACAATGAGCTACTCAAGAGAATGTGGGCCTAGGAAAGAATTGTTCAAACACTGAATTTATGACATCTCTGCTCTGGAAATGGTCCATCAATAGACGAGTGGATAAAAAACTGTGGTACATATACACAATGGAATACTACTCAGCCATAAACATGAATGAAATCTTACCAGCTGCAACAGCATAGCTGAACCTAGAAGGTATTATGCTGAGTGAAGTAAGTCAGAGAAAGGAAGACAAACGCCATATGATTTTACTTACATGTGCAATCCAAAAAACAATATAAATGACCAAACAAAACAGAAAGAGGTTTCACAGATACAGTGAACAGGCTGATGGTTACCAGATGGAATGGGGGTTGGGGGGCTGGGTGAAAAAGGTGAAAGGATTGAGAAGTACAGATTCCTAATTATAGAATAATCACAGGGATATAAAGTATAGCATAGGAAATATAATATTATAATAACTATGTATGGTGCTGGGGGGTACTAGACTTACTGGGGGAGGAGGGAGGTAAAGCACTCAGGTTATGTAAATGTTTAGCCACTATGCTGTATACCTGAAACTAATATTGAATGTCAGTTGTAATTGGAAAACACATACATACATACATACTTAGTAGTTAAAAAAAGGGAAAGAACTGCTCTTCTCTGCAGGCTCCCTCTCTACTATTCGATTATGGATTCTTAGGAGAACAAGGATACTATCTTATTTGTCTCTTCGAACAATGACAGCCTGGCAGACAGACATTCGCTACATGTTTGTGGCAATGAGCAGAGGGGAAAGTTCAGTGAACTTAGAATCCAAGTGCCACATTGCTAGATGCTTGGAGAGGGCGAAATGCAGTGCACACGAAACAAACTTACCAAGAAAATGGATTCTTCTTATAGCAAATAATTTGATACTATGCTAAATGTGGCACTTTTGCTAGTAATTTCATTTTTTTATATAGCAAAATCCAGTTTATTTAGAATGGATGCAGGGAACCAGGTCTTTGGTTACCTCAATATGATGATTAATGAAAAAAGGTAACAAAGGACTGTTGGCCACTTTTTAAACTGTTAATGTAATCGCATATGTTAATGGCAAAATTATGTTCTATGCAGTCTCTTTTGTAAGTCAGAGAGTATGCCATCATTATGAATACCCACCAATACAGAGGAAATTCCTAGTTAGAACTTTCTAACTGGTTGGATTTTTATATAAAATGAAATTACTAGTGCTAAGTCTAAATGCAGGATTTTGGAGTAATGGGGAAAGGAACCAGACAACAGGAGAAAAATAAACGTAACAAGAGACAGGTATTTAGTTGAAGCTGAAGCTCAAGTTATTGAAGATTTTATTCTTCAGAGAGAAAAACACTGGACACCGGCCAACTGGGATGGAGCTTGGTGAAGAGGCCAAACCACCCAAGACAGAAACACGGGTGTCCACATCACCGACACATTTCTTGCACGGAGTTGCTAATATCAGCCTTCCAGGGTGTGACTTTATATATTTATATCTGTGCATAAAGTAAACTTGAGAATGACATAAATAGCAAAATCCAATTTCTTTTTTTTTATTTTTATTTTTTAGAGAGAGGGGAAGGGAGAGAGAAAGAGAGGAAGAGAAACATCAATGTGTGGTTGCCTCTCATGTGCCCCCTACTGGGCACCTGGCCCACAACCCAGGCATGTGTCCTAGCCTGGGAATCAAACCAGTGACCCTTTGATTCACAGTCCAGCACTCAATCCACTGAGTCACACCAGCCAGGACTACAAAATGCAATTTCTTAATACCGCTGCCCCTCCAATGATCTACATATGAATCTCCATCCAGATACATATGCAAAAAGATTCTGGAAGGATGCCCCCTAACCCACTGTGGTAAGCCAAGGGAAGAAAGTGGGAGTGGGTAGGGGATATACACGTCTCTACTCTTTGGATCTTCTACCACAAAAGTATACTCATGTAGCACTTGTAACTAAAAATAAATAAATAAATAAATAAATGCATATCTACTCTTCTTAGATGAAAAAACAAAAGAAAGATATTTGGTGAAGCTTCTTAAAGAATCAGAGCACATCACCCACTGCTGCCTTGAATTCAACATATTAAAGCTGCTCTTCGTGAAAACAAAAATAAAAGAGGTCGCTCCATTAATGGTGACATTTAGAATAAAAAGAAAGGACCCACCTTTCCCATGTTCTGGCATACGAAAATGCAACAGCAAAATGTTATTAAATCAAGTTAGTATTATCACTAAAAAATATGCTCTATTTCCCATTATTTATGAAGCCCTATCCTTTTCTTTCTTACCAATTACATTCCCTATCATTTCCAAAATATACAAACTGTTTTCAATCAACAGATTTCTTTATTACAGCATGCTGCATGCTTGTTACTGCCTCTTTTCTATATTGAATCCTTGATTGGACAAGCATTTTGAATTTAACACGGACTATGATTGCACATATCAAACAAATTAAAGCTGCCAATCTCTTTTTTGGAGACCATCCTTTACACACACTACCACTGAGGAGCACGCTAAGTGTATCTGCTTCGGAAAAATGGGGCAGGAGTGAAGAAATGATTGCTGTCACACTTTGCCATGTTATCTCGCGGCTCTTACATTCACTCTGATTATTACTGTGTTGTTAAAATGTATTCTGTAACGCTGACGTCCAAACCATCCAAGTAGCTTTTTTGACATAAAGCATTCTTCATAATCTTAAAGGACTTGATAAGCCAGAGGGTGAAAAAGTACAACAGACTGGAGAGGAGGGTGAGAAGGCCCACTTGGAGTTCTCCAATAAACTTGCTTTTGGATGGCGGGGGTGGCATTTTTCTGATTTCCCCCCGTGGAACATGGGAATATACCGTAGAGCAGCTGTGCTGAGGAAAGTGAAGAGATTTTCCATTAGGTGGCACTGGAAAGAAGCTATATTTTAATACTAGGCAAGGTTAGTAACTCAAGGTTTGAAGTCCAGTTAGTCAAACTGAAATGTTTTTGAAAACTTGAAGAAAGATAAAATCTTGTGGCTAAAGTAGAGTTACTAGTTTTTCAAATGAGAACTATAAATAAATATGTGGAATAAATACAATAACATGAGGTCTGTCTGGAAAAAATCCAGCCATTGTTAATATAACAAGAACGGTTTGCATGACATTGATGTAACCTGGCAGCCAAGGAGAGTGGACTGGGATGCGCATGTGTGAACAATGACGACTTCGCTGTACTGGTCAGTGGGTGCAGTCGATGCCATTGAGTGAGCATGTGTACCTGTGGCCATCGCATTCAAAATGACTGAGCAGAGCCATGAATCTGCTTCAAATTTTTCGTGAAGCTTGAACATTCTTCCGTGGAAACTATTCAGATGATTCAGCTATGGGCAACTGTGATTGGCAGCTTCATCATGACAACTCACCCGCTCATGTATCACGTCTCATGAAAAGTTTTTTTGCAAAACATTAAATCACCCAGGTGACTCAGCCCCACTACAGCCCAGATATGGTACCGTGCAACTTCTGGCTTTTCCCAAAACTAAAATCACCTTTGAAAGGGAAGAAATTTCAGACTGTCAATGAGATACAGGAAAATACGACAGGGCAGCTGATGGCGACTGGGAGAACTATGTGAGGTCCCAAGGTGCCTACTTTGAAGGAAGGGAACTGAGGCGTCATTGCCTATGTACAGTGTTTCTTATATCTTTTTCAATAAATGTCTCTATTTTTCATATTACATGGCTGGGTATCTTCCGGACAGACCCTGTGTATTCTAGAACATTACTTAAATTGTGAAGACAGATGTTGGATAGACATTACTAAATATTGGGCTTTTGCCATCTTACAAGCTACTACGTGAGATAGCTTCAGAAGCTTTCCTTATTTGAACTGTCACCTAGGGGTGAGGAGACTGAGGAAAGGGGACTCTTTTCTGATACCTCTGTTTCTCCTACATACCAAGGACTCTTAAGGAGAGAGTTCCAGATTTAACTTTGGAAACTATTTTAAAAGTTGCAAAAACATACAAGGGAAAAAGAAAACTTTCCTGGAACCAGTCTTCTTGCTATTTTTAATGAAGGGGTTTGGCTGACGGCTCACCTTTCTTTTCCCCCCAAATTGTGAAAGTCAGTGTACTAATTTCCACAACATAGTTAAACTTTCAAACACAGCAAAAGAACCTGGCCTCCTGACTTACCAAGAACTAGATGATAGGAGGTCAGGAGGCTATGTCAGTTTCATTTCTCTCATTCATTCATTCATTCATTCATTCATCAGTCATGCAGCAAGCACCCACCATCAGACATGATGGGCTCAGTGCTTAGTGATACAAGGAAGAAAAAGATAGCAAACAGCCCTAGCCCCCAGGATCTCACAGTTCAGTGGAAGAGAGGTGCATGGGAAGAAGCAGATGTGATTAAATTTCCCAACTGCTACGTGAGGATGTGCCAGGGCCAGAGGAAGGTTCCACAGAAGGAGTCACATATGAGCCAAGAAAGCATCAATAGAACTGGAGTGAGAGTTTGAAGAGAACTTAGAAGTTTAAGGAAACATTGATCTTCCATTCATCAAGCTTGCCTTGATATCAGCATATGAGAATGTTTTCCAATAATGAGTAGGCTTTTAGTTTATGCACTATTGTTGCATACAATTCTAGTACAAAGTGCTTCTGTACACTGACAGCAAAGTATGTGATATCCAGGCAGATTGGTCGATGAGGGCACATACCCTCTATTGAGAATTTTAAGGACCTGAATGCTTCCTTCGCTAGAGCAACCTGATATGGAGGACCCATTACCAGGTTAACTAGGTTCACTCAATTGTTCCAATTGATTCACTCATGGCCTCATCGATGATTTTGGGGAGGTGGAGTGGAGGGCTAATTGATGCTTCCAGCATACTAAATAGCATTTAGAAGCAAAAAGGCCTGTTACCACCCGCATGGCAATCTCCCTAAGGATCAGTATCTGCAATGAGTGAAACAGCAAGAATGCCTTGGAGAAGCAGCATCAGGAGTAAACTGAGATCTAATGCATGCGAAGGGCCTGTACTGTGTCTGGCAGGGAGTCAGGACTTGGTTTGGGGCACCCACAATGTATGCTCTTCTACTGATGTACTAACTGTCTAGGGTATTGAGACTTTAACCACAGCCTTTTCCCCTTGGAATCTTGGAGAAACTACTCAGAATTACTCAAGGTTAACATGATGGAATCAAGTATCTTTCAAAATGCACAGTATTAATATTGCCCGTAAATTAAAGTTACAGGTTTCATAATACCACATTGTGAACATTTATTTGGTGTCAACTACCTAATTTCAACACCTCTTGCGTGCCTACTATGTGCAAGGCACTTGAGTTAAAATAAGACATACAAATGCCAGGATGATATTTTATATAATTCAAGAATTCTAGTATAATATATATAAACATCAGAATTCAGGTAGAAATAGTTCTGTAGTTGTTTGTTATTAAATTACTTTTAATTTTGAGCCCTAATAACTATAAATGACTTTGTGAGCTTCCTGGGATACCCACATCTTTACATATAGTCAACTTATTCACAAGTATAAAGTGGTATGTAGTGTTTCCATCCTGCGGGTAGGATTAATCATCACAAGACATTTAGCAGCTGAAGGTCTGTCTGTGAGCTGGTGGGGTGGATCTTCAGTAGAATACAGCTATAAGGATTGTTTTGTCTAGCTAATGGTGTTCAGATTTAAAAAAAATTTGAATGCCTTTGGGTAGGACATGCATTCCAGTTCCCACCAATCAACACCTCCCTCCACCTGACACCCTGACATCTGACCCTTGAAAGGGGCTTGAGTGTCCAACCGCTGTACTAGATCATAATGCAAAATGAACTTGATTCACGAGTACCTAGGGCACGCCCAAACAGTAGCAGCAGAAGCACAAACTCCTTCAAACATCAAATATTTTAGGTTATGAAAGGTTTAGTGATTTGAAACTGAGTTCTATGTTGCCAAAAAAGACTGGCAGGGAGTTATGAGAGAGAGAGAGAGAGAGAGAGAGAGTGAGAGTGTGTGTGTGTATGTGTGTGTGTGTGTGTGTCAGCAGGGAGGGAATCAGGTATAACTTATTTCTATCTAAATGGTTCCAGATAGGGTTTTGCTGGCTCAATACTTCAGCTTTCTATTCTTTTTAAGGAAATTCTGAAAAGGTTTATGGATTCCTTATATAATTATAAATAAAGACTTCTATATTATTCAATACTATAGACTTATCACTATATATCAAGTAAGGTACACATCAAGTATCTTATTCAGCCTACATGCCAATTCTATGAAGGACAGGCATTACTGAAGCAGTACTAAGTTACTCCCGATTCTGCAACATCTCTGAGGAGGAAGGCAATCTGTTGGAGAGTTAACAGGGGCACAGCAAGGGGGAGCCAGCTTTTCTGAGCCCCCAAGCCTAGGGGTTCTCCACCAGCTGTGACCCCTGGAAGAGGGGTTCGGCAAGGACAAGACAAGGAGTCTTTTCAAAGGATCACCTGCAAGCCTGCATGACTGGTCTGAACCAGGGTGGGCCAAGGTGGTTCTTCTTCCATCACCGTGAACTGGAGTCGGAACTGGACATGCCATTTAGTTTCTTGGCATAATAGCACCCTGCTATTTTACTGAGGGTCAGCTAGGTACAGGTTTTGTTATTTTATTTAGAGATAATCTTTTGAATTGAGTTATCTCCCAACCTAAAATATTTCATAAAATATTTGTTACTAATCAAGCTTTTCTATGTACGTTTGGGGGTCAGTTTTTAATACAAAATGACTCTTTTAAATATACACAGATTCTAGTATTCCTTAATGAAACACACAATTGGAGAACTAAGATGACTCTGACAATTATTATTTTTTAATCTAAGAGGATAGATTGGTTTTACGTGATTGAAGGGAGAGGAGAATAAATAAATAGGAATTGTTCTTATGTAGTGGGAAGATTTCATGAAGTTACCATATATATATTCAAAGTGAAAACTATTAATAGCATAGAAGTAAACACCTGTAGACTTTTAAAATAATTATACCCATCTCACAAGCCACGTTACAAGTTTTGAATAGAGAACCTCTCCACATTAGTAATAAGCACAAAGGCTGACTGTACACGAGCCTCTGTATTCATTTATAGCACGTTCAGCAAAGACACAGAATACTGAAGGGTGGGAGAGTGTGGCCTCTTGAGTCCCACAGGCCTGGGCTGAAGATCTGAATGGGCCACTTACCAGATAAGCTACTCAATCTACCCTAGCTGCAGTTTCCTCTTCTCTAATAAATAGACCGTATTGTATATTTGAAAGTTGCTAAGAGAGTGGATCTTAAAAGTGCTTATCAGGAGGAAAAAAACCCCTGCAACCACCTGAGGTGATGGGTATTAACTAAACTTACTGTGGTAATTATTTTTCAATATACACATATATTAAATCATTAATTTGTATACTTGAAACTTATGCAATGTTATATATCAATTATATCTCACTAAATCTGGAAAAATCATAGTACAGACCTCAGAGTTCTGTTTTTGATAAGGCTAATAAAATGTGCACAAAGCACTTACTGTGATGCCTCGTGTATAGTAAATACTCAATAAAATATCAGCTATGATTATTACCTATTCATTCCTCACCTATTTGTAATAAAGATTTGAGCTGTTCTGTAATCAAAAGGAATTTGCCCAAGTTAATATGATATCTGTTTAATGGTATTTATAATCATAATCATTATTGTGCTATATTATAATTAGCCACAAATGGTAAACTGTTGGTATAATTGATTGTAATTAGTACACAGTCAAACAATTTTTTTACAGTTTTTCTCTTCTTTGTTCTTGATCTAACATGTGATCAATATTTTTATGAACTGTTCCCCCTCATTTGCTAGTTGTGAGATTTTGACCCCATCATCTAATCTCCATCACATTTCATTTTCCTCTCTGTGGAATGGTAATAATGAGACCCATTTTGTAGTTACGATTAAACATAATAAAATACAGTAAAGTACAAAAAATAAATATAATATGTATAAAGATGTAGTTAAAACATAAAGATAACATACAGAGCAGGGGCACGGCAGAGTGCCTGACACACAGATAAATGACAGCTATCAGTGGGTGGTAGCATTACAGTTTGTCATGACAAACCATGTAATGCTCTTCTCGGATGGGACCTAATGGCCATATTCTCAAAAACTTTAAGTCTAGGAACAGGCTGAGTGGCATGAAGGTGAGACTTTTGGAGCAGTGGTTTGCAACTGTGGCCACACACTGGCATTGAAATATACACCTGCTGGGTCCCACACCCAGAAAGTCGGATTGAACTGGTGTGGGGGTGGCCTGGGCATTGGCATTTTTACAAAGCTCCCAGGTTAGGGTTTACTGGGCATTTGAAGTGGAGGAGCTCTGAGGGAGGGTTGGCTACACTCGGATAAAACTTGTTCTTGGCTCCAGGGATGGCTAGGAGGGGCCTGACTCAGGACGGAGAGTCTTGCTTATTTTGGGAGAGGAAGTAGAGAGGACTCTTCTGACTCTTCCGCAGGCGGAGTAAGAGGAAATAAGTCAGGTGTGCTTTTAGGGTTGGCCTTAAGAATGTACGTGTGTGTGTGTGTGTGTGTGTGTGTGTGTGTGTGTGTGTGTTTAATTTTAGGGATGAGAAGTATGCATACTCCAGGTGTAACCCACCACCTACTTGGCGATGCCTGACATTCCTTTGACATAAAACAAGTAAGTTAGTCTGACAATACAATTAACCTTGGGAAGAGTGATATAATCACATCACAAATGAAATCTTTTTTCAAGTGTAAATAGAGGGTTTCTTCTTATTCTAAAGATTGGAA
>CM052552.1:58178706-58201206 GCA_028533065.1 Trachops cirrhosus
CCAACCAACTGAGCTGCCTGGCCAAGGCATATTCAACATATCTTGAACTCCTGGTAGAACGGTTGGCTTGCCACTGATTAAGAACTGAAGAAAACCTTACAGAAACCTTTTGTGGAATTTTATCAAAGAAGAATAAGACTGTTAAATAGACCAAGTGATGAAGAAAAGAGAGCTTGAGTCCTGCAACAGCCAATAAGAAAGTCACTAATCACCAATGGCTATTTCAATAAAAATTTAAAAATCAGTTTCTTGGTCAAGCTTGCCACATTGGACAGCATAGATATAGAACATTTCTGGCACTGTAGAAAATTCTACTGGACAATGCTACTGTGGGCTAACATCTGAAGCTGAGTTATACCTAAGCTGCAACACTCAGATCTTGTGAATCCAGACAAATCAACCAGCCTTACTACCACTCAGTTTTCTCCTTGGTGAAGTGAACATGTAATTATCATCCAACTCTCTTGGGATGCTGTGAGGACCAGAGTGCCATAAACAGGTTAGCTACCAGTAAATTTACATTTTTATGTGATTTGTAATTTTATTAAGGAGACTCTCATCTTTTGGCATTTTGAATGTTAGTTGGATATATTTTACTGTTGAAACCCCAAATTTTATGACTCCTTTTTTTCTTCTTCTTCAGATACATACTGCAGATACTTTTAGCAACCAAATGCCTTCAGTAGCCACATGAGTAACAGAAATGAGCAAAGCAGGTGGTGGTGGGGGGGCTGTGGCCCAACTGGAGAACCCATGGTCTGTCTAAAGTGCTTTAGGTGCTACTCAGCTCCAGCCAAGTACTGCCATTCAGGAACAGTGACCTGGTCTAGCCAGGAACAGCAGTTGCTTCTTATCCACCATTTTGAGTTCTGTGGTTCCAGTCATCTGCAGTCAACCGCAGCACAAAGATATTAGATGGAAAATTTCAGAAAGAAACAATTGGTTAAGTTTTAAGTTGAACACCGTTCTGAGTAGAACAATGAAATCTCACAAGTCCTGCTCCATCCAGCCTGGGATGTGAATCATCCATCCTTCGGTCCAACATCTCCATGCTGTAGCTGCTCCCCTCCTATTACCCACTGAGAAGCCATTTTGGTGATCAGATCAACTGTCGCCATATCGTAGTGCTTGTGTTTAACTCTTCCTTATTTTACTTAATGCCACATTCATATAAGTTTTACTACAGTACATTTTTATAGTTGTTCTATTATTAGTTATTGCTGCTAATCTCTTACTATGCCTAATTTACAAATTACATTATCATAGGTATGTATAGGAAAGATAAAGTATATGTAGGGTTAGGTACTATTAGAAGTTTCAGGCACCCACTGGGAATCTTGGGAAGTATCCCCAGTGGATAAGGAGGGATGACTGTACTGATTTTTAAAAGAAAGCCAGAAATTTGGCTTTTTATAAGAAATGTCTAGTTTAAAAAATATTAGCAACTAATTTAAAATGTTAAGTAATTCTTTAGGCAAATTAAGTAAGCACACTTAGAGGTTATATGGGGCCTGTGGCTGCTACCATGTGACCTAAATTCAAAGACCCTATGGTAGCTATACTTCTTTCTCCATGGCCCCGTGCCTAGGACACTCTTACGGTTAAATGCACACAACTTACTCCTCACTGTACCTCATGATGAAACAGAAGTAAAGTTCACAGTGTTACTTATTTTAGAAACCACCACTCCCCAGTATTAAAATGTTATTCCTAAAGTTACCAAAATATAACACTAAAAAAAACACATGAATCTTAAATGCTTTAAGGTAACAAATGATACAAACTTAGAAAAATAATTTGTCATCTTCAACCAAATGCCCAGAAAACTAAAAAATCTATCTATCTATCTAGATACATATTGCTCTTGCATGATTTTATGCCTAAGTTTTACTGTAATTAAAGAGTATATTTTTTCTTTTTTCATTGCTACTCTACTAGAAAATTCCTGGAAATCTGGAGGAGAACTATTAATATCTAATGTGAGAGTTTCTACTGGTGAATGAGTTGAACTATTTTTTTAATCATAATTTGGAAAGCTTAATGCCAGAAGGCAATCTTTTAATTCTTCCAGTAATTTCAATGCTGTCCACTCAGAAGCCCATTACATTTAAAAGGTTTCTCTACTGCATATGAAGCATACACAATTTTTATTATTCCAAATGTAATTGACTATAGTTTCTTTTTATCATATACCCACCCAAGGAACCAGCAGTTGCAGTTTTATTCAGTTGATAATTCAAATATTGTTTCTAATATACATATATAGTTTATTACGCTTATTTATCACTCACTTGGTATACTTCATAATTGCATTACAACCCCACTGTGTACTGAATACCACTTATAGTTCAAACTATCCAAGATTAGCACTATTACTTTCAAGAGAAGATTGGCAGTAATTAAAGGTCTTATTTAGTAGTTGTTGGTAACCATGTTTTTAAGGAGGTAAAAAAAAAAACAATAGAAAGTAGTATAGACATATTTAATTTGGTAATTGTATTTTATTAATGAGATCTATTTTGGACATATACTTTAACTGGGGTTAAAACAAAGACATGTTAAACTGTTCCCAAAGCAATGAAACAAAGTGACACAAAAGTGTTTTGTAATTCATCAATGAGAAGAACAGGAACATCTGTAAACTACGCGGCATAAAACCCAATCATACCAGAACATTAGTAATAAAAACAATAGTACTTTACACTTCCAGACCTCCTTTCAGAGGAATTTCGGGGTCCTCTTTAAACACGTTAATTTTCTGTTTTTGAACAAATAAGACAACTACATCAAAGAACAATGGTTTGCACATGCCACTAAGTAAGTCAGTGGCAAAGTGGGAATAGATCTTTCAAACTTGTTCAGGCTCCTGCAATCACACTGTGCAATGACTACTGTTACAGTGTGTCTTGCAGGTTATACTGAAGACACAGATACTTCGAAATTTCATGCGGGCTTACTATTTTTCTCTCTTTTCCCCCGTCTATTAGCAACAGTAGTGTTTACAAACTGACACAGCCATCAATGTGTGAGCCTGCGTGCTGCTCAACTGACGGTCCCTGGGGAGTCAGAAGAAGAGCCTTCTGGCCCTGGCTGGGTGGCTCAGTTGGTTGGAGTATCATCCTGTACACCAAAAGGTCATGGGTTTGACTCCTGGTCAGGGCACAAATGTAGGTTGCAGTTTCAATCTTTGGTCAGGGTGTGTACAGGAGACAACCAACTGATGTTTCTCTCTCACATCGATCTCTCTGTCTCTTTCTCTCAACAAAAACATATTCTCAAGTGAGGATTTTAAAAAAGTGCATTGTTCCTTTGAGAGAGAGACAGACAGACAGACAGACAGAAAGAGAAGAGTCTTTTGTGAGTCTCTCAGCAGCCTCTCTGCTCCACTTTCAGACAACTCTGTGGAGGTGGCCTCCAGATGTTTCAAGACCTCATAAAGACTACTAAACCTAATAACTAATTAGAGTACTGGGAGAAATTCAAAGATAGCAAGGTCATTAAAGAGCAAGAATTTTGAATCACTGGAAAATCTCACCAGGAAAATGGCCAACTCTAATAATTCTATGTACTATGTCCATAGGTTCTGGGGGGCAAGGTGTGGACCTAGGCAGGTACAGTCCCCATTTGAAGTAGGGCATCAGTTTGATTTCTATAATCCAGAGGTTTCAATAAAGATCTAGTCTGGAATTTATGCCATCTCCTGGAGATGCATGATATCACAGACCAACTCTATTGGGAAGTACTGAAGAGTAGGTAAATTAAGGTGAGAAATTAAGTCCACGTGGAGTGAGGAGATGGTATGGGCTAAAATTTTGATGAATGTATGGATATATGTGCATGGAAAATTTTTATCATATAATGGGATGGTACGATGGGAAATAAATGGCAGAGAAGAGAAGGCAGTCTGGAAAGTATTCTATAACCATTATTCTATAAAAAACCATCAAGTATTATGTTTCCGTTATATTCTAGAAAACATTAATTCCTATCTTGTGCAAGTTGCCATGAAATATACAACAGCGTATCGTGCATGGCCCCATCCTCAAACAGTTATGATGCACAAAGGGCAGCGCTCAGGAGCTGCAGGAGTCTGCAGGACAGAGATCACCTCCAGCTGGGAGGCCTTATGATGAACAGAATACAAACAGGGAGAGGCTGCGTTGGGCTGGCTGATGCAGGAAGGGGAAACTCATGAGCCGAGGGAGATCACTACCCATGGAGGAGTCAAAGCCCGCTCAGGGACCTATGGCAGGGGTCTAATCTGTGAGGGCCACAAAGGTGCTGTCTCATTCCTTCCAGGCAAAACGGGGTGATCTGAAACCCAACGACCAGAAACAAGGGTGCTCAAAGATTCTTTTCTAGCTTCCAAACTCCAAAGCTGGGCAGTGGGGCCAGTCAAGCTATTTCTCCTGCCTGGAGACCCAAGGTAAGCCCAAGCTATGACCATGGCACCCAGAGGTACCCTTCTAGAGACTCTAGGATGACCATTCTGTCCTAGAACTCTTGGGGACAAGCAACAATATGAAACTGCAGAAGGCTGCTCTACCAGAACCTACCTGCTTACGTCCAGACGTAGGCAGAAGAGGACACAGGTGGGAACAGTCCCAGAAACCCAAACTGCAGAGGTGCCTAAATGCCAGGGTTGGGGTGGCATCTACCTCAATGCCTTCTCAGTTACCCACTGAGGCTCCTTCAAGGATTCCCCACCCTCCATGGCAGCCCTTTCCCACTTTTATGATGTAAGTTAATGGGGGAAAATAACATGTGCTTTATAGCCAATTTTGTTGAAATGCATTTTTTTGCATCTTCCATTTACTCATTACTAGAACACAGTTTCTTCTTGCTCACTTTCCCTAGCTTGTTTTTTCCCTTCACTTTATTCCCAGATGCTGTATTAGCTCCTATAGCATCATAAATGATTCCTTTATCGAGGAAATAATTCATGTGTTTGACTTCATTTTCCTTTCTACTGTCTAGTTAAATTGTTATCTAGATGCCACCCAATCTCCCTTTCTATATCAAAGTCAAACTTAATGCATATTTGACAAGAAGCAATATTAAAGTTTCAAGAGTCTCACTAACTCCGGGATTCTCAACACTGTGGGTGTGCATTAGAATCACCTGAAGAGCTTTTTAAAATACACAGCCACTGGGGCCTCAGCCCAGATCTACTGAATCAGATTTCTAGCAGTGGCATCTGGGAACCTGTCATTTTATTTATTATTACTTGTTTAATCTTCACCTGAGGACATTTTTTTTCCATTGCTTTTAGACGGGAGGAAGGGAGAGAGAGAAAAACATCAATATGCAAGAGAAACATTGATTGGTTGCCTTCCATACATGCCCTGACCAGGGATCAAACCCACAGTACAGGTATGTGCCCTGACGGGAAATCGAACCCACAACCTTTCGGTGTATGGGATGACACTCCAACCAACTGAGCCATACCAGCCAGGGTGGGAACCTGTCATTAAAAAAATGCAAAATGTACATCCTGGTTGTTAAGAAGTACTATGCTAATCTGAATAGACACTTCTCCAAAGAGCATATACAGATGGTCAATAGACATGTAAAAAGATGCTCAGTGCCCTAATTACCAGAGAAATGCAAATTAAAACTACAAAGAGCTATTACTTCACGCCGGTCAGAATGGTTGTCTTCAATAAATCAACAAACAACAAGTGTTGGTGAGGATGTGGAGAAAGGAGAACTCTGATGCACTGTTGGAGGAAATGCAGACTAGTGCAGCCACTGTGGGAAGCAGTATGGAGGGTCTTCAAAGAATTAAAAATGGAACTGCCTTATGACCCAGTGGTTCTACTTCTGGGAATATCTCCAAAGAAACCCAAAACACTAATTCAAAAGAATGTATGCACCCCTATGGTCACTGCAGAACTATTTACAATAGCCAAGCTATGGAAGCAACCCAAGTGTCCATCAATAGATGAGTGGATAAAAAAAGCTGTGGTACATATATACAATGAAGTATTACTTGGCCACAAAAAGAATGAAATCTTATGCTTTGTGACAGCATGGATGGACCTAGAGAGTATTATGCTAAATGGAATAAGTCAATCAGAGAAAGTCAAATACCCTATGATTTCTTTCACTTATACAGGGTGAGGCAAAAGTAGGTTTACAGTTGTTCATTTGGAAAGTAAAACAAGAATAAACTCTGTTTCATGTAGGCACAACTGTAAACCTACTCTTGCCCCATGCTATATGTGGAATATAAAGAACAATATAAATGAATAAAACATCAACAGACTTGTAGATACAGAGGAGAGAGTGATGGTTACCAGAAGGGCAGGGGAATGAGGGCCTGGGTGAAGAAAGTGAAGGGATTAAGTAGTACAAATTGGGCCCTGGCTGGTGTGGCTCAGTGGATTGAGTGCTGGCCTTTGAACTGAAAAGTCATGGGTTAGATTCCCAGTCAGGGCACATGACTGGATTGTAAGTCATGTCCCTGGTTGGGGACATGCAAAAGGCAGCTAACTGATGTTTCTCTTGCACATCAATGTTTCTTTCCCTTTCTTTCTCCCTACCTTCCCCTCTCTCTGAAAATAAATAAATTTTTTTAAAAATAAATACAAATTAGTAGTTACAAAACAGTCAAAGTGATATAAAGTACAGCATAGGGAATATAGTCAATAATATTGTAATAACTATGTATGGTACCGGGGGTACTTGAAATATGGGGCGGGGGCTTTGTAAAGCATACAATTACATAACTACTACGCTGTCCACCTGAAACTAATACAAAATAATATTGAGTGTAAACTGTAAATTGTAAAATAAAATTTAAATTAAAAAAAAGAGATGACCAACATCTACTTGAGGCAGGCTTTCCAAATATTAACATAAAAGTGCTCTGCTAAAAGGTACATGGTCTGGGAACTTGGTTTGGCTGACTTTCTGCACACAAATACAACTACATTTTTCTACCCTCCCTAAAAAAGAGCCTCGAGTTATTACTGATTGCTTAATATCAATGGAACACATACCAAAGGCACATAGCTAAACAAAATGATTACTCGTCTTTCAACCCCTTCCATTAGTATTTATAATGAGAATTAATCTTTTCTAATATACTTCTGACATGAATGCTATTTTGATAAATAAGAAAACTAAAACACAGTTATCAGGATCGATTTTAAGCTCCCTGAGAGTAGGGACCATGCCTTTTTTTCATATTGTAATCATTCAGTAAGTAAAAATGAACCATTTAAAACATGCCTGCTACTATGCTAGATGCTGGAGACACAAATATGAACAAAACACAGTCAATGAGGGGCTATAGGAACCGTTTCAGATACAGTAACTACAATACTAAGTGCTTTGGACAAAGTGTTATTCTCAGAAGTAATAAGACAAACTGACATTTACTGCATGCGTACCAGGTGCCAGGCACTGTTCTAGGTCTTTTATATGTCACCCCCTTCAGACCCCACGAGACAGACAGGCGCTCTTCTCATGGCAACTGTACAGATGAGGTGGCCCCGGGGTAAGTGACACACCAGAAGGTTACTTATCTAGCAAGAAGTGGAAAGCCAAAACTTGAACTGGCCATTCTGGCTCCAGAGTGCGAGCTTTTCACCACTCCTTTCAGGAGCCCAGGCCAGTGCCCTGGACGCTCACCAGATGCTAGCGGAAGGAACAAAACAACAAATATTTACAGAGTGCTCACACAGTGTGTCTGAAACCCCTTCTTCTTCAGACTCCTGAGCACTAACTAAGGCTAAAAACCTACAGAATGTTTGTATGATTCTTTAAAAGCTTAAGCAAAAGACAAACATTATCTTTCCTTCCACTTCAGTAATGGGGTCAGAAGTTCGGGTTTCACAGCTAACCCTTAAACTGATCCCTTTACATTTCTGTCCCTCTAACTTCTATGAGCTTCTCTCACTTGGAAGCCAAACTCAAAATGGCACTTTCAGGACACTGCTCCCAAGAATTTCCCACCTGCCCTAGCAGGTTACAGTGACACTCTACTGCAATGAGAGGACTTCCTTAGAATTAGGTGAGAAAGAGATGCAAATCTAAAGAGATGATATTTCATGTTGAATGACGGAAAAAAGGTTCTGGATTCAGGGCTAAAGGCTGCTGCCAACGGCTTGGTGTTTTTCCCCCAAAGATCAGCACACAAAAGTTTCACAGAACTGCCGGGAAAAGATCTGGAGGCTAAGTTAGATGGGGGCTTGGAGGGGGCGCGATTCCCATAATTCCTTTGGGAGCAGTAGAAAAATAACAAAACCTCTATAAAAGAGATGAGCAAGTCTGATGTGAAAGGAGTGACCCCTCACATATAGGGAGAGCAATTTGCATCTACAGATCTCATTGATATAAACGACCTCCTTCAAAGAGTGAAAACCTGAATGGAAAGCCACTATATGCCCATGAAAGGCTCTGCCGGCTATTTGTTGAGCTGTATACAGACTAACAAACAGGAGTGGTTAACCTGGCGCACCATGCACTATAGAGATATTTTTTTTAAAGTAGGCTTAGTCAGCTAATCTTGTTGAGATTTCTCTCATGCTACTGATTTCTTATTCTCAAAATAAATTAAGAGGCGTCATTCAAAATTCCCTGTGGTCTACCAGCTTGAGTTTGTTGGGTGTCTTTGATTGTCTCTTGTCTTTAGATCCCCTGCCTTGTCTCTTTAGATTTTGCTGTGCTCTTTGGTGTTTCCCGTCAGTCCATGTCTGGAATAGCTAATTACACAGTAGCATAATTCCTGCCCGTGCGACAAGGAATAGCAGAACCTTGCTAATTCTCACCGATAACTGAAAGACTCCCGTGTAAGTTACTGAATTATGCAAATGAGCAGTAAGTGAAGAAGGATGATTCAAAATTGTATTTCATTCATTTATTTTGACAAGTGTAGTTTAGTCTTAATTATTTTGAACATTTCTTTGTAGCATACTAATAAATTTACGGTGGCACATTTGTTAAAAGTGATAAAGCCTTCGAAGAGCGACCAGAGTGTGCTCTACCGAATAATTCCCTGAAGATGGGCTCAGGTTCAGGCTCTCTCTTTTATCATGCGTTTTACTGCCTTTTTGGCATCTACATTTTTGGTAAGACAATATACAATATATCAATAAAACATGAGAATTACTTTAGCAGCCACAATTTTACTTTACAGATAGCTCCTGCATTCTAAACATTGAGCATGATGAGAGTAAAAAAAATGAATCATGTTTCAAGTAAAACATTTTTACATTCTATGGTCATAATGCTAGTAGGACTTCATTTTATCTTCTAAATAAAAATTCATTCGGTCTGTCATTGATTTCTTTCTAATTCCTATTTCTGTTTGTTTTGTCTTACCATACTTCTTTCTTTTAAAGTTAAAGACTTCTGTTTTAAGATAAGTGGATAAATCACAGTATGTACCATTTTCATGTCAAAATACTTACATTATCATGTGCTGAGTTAAATTATTTAAGATAGGAAAACACTTTGATACACTTCTGACAGATGTATCCTGCAGGAAGGAGTCAACTTCTTTCAAAGTACCACCAGTGGTTACAGTGGGGAGTGAAGAGAGAACAGCCTTCCGGCTTCCAGTCTTGGTTTTAAAAGCTTCACAAAGGCCAGCCTCTTAATAAGCACTTTTTGATTAAACCTTCAATTCACATATGATTTAAAATCATCATGCATTTGTCAAAGGAGGTTCTTTTGATTTATAAAACCTAGATAAGGAATCGAGCACTTAAAGAACAGCGAGAAAGACAAATCTTACTCTCAAACTACATGAGTGCATCTGTGCCTATTAAAATCTCATTCACTCTTCAAGGCCTGAGATTCCATCTGCACCAGGACTCCTTCCCTCAGCTATCCACGGAAACCCCACAGCACTAATACCCTTCCCGTGTATTGAACTGGTTTCCCTCAGGTTGACGCTTTCCCACTAGACTAAGAACAGGGTGGCTGTGACACAGAAGAAAGAATGCTGGGTTCTCCCACCCCCCAGCTTTGTTACCTCTGGAGGCTCATGTCATCTCTTTGAGGTTGTTTTTTTCATCTGAGAAATGTCAACTGCCCTTATCCAATGGGAAAAGGAAAAGATAATGGATGTGAATGTTCTCCACAAAGAGTAAAGTCTGACAAAAAGTAGGTGCTTAGAGGTGAATGCATGAATAGGAAAACAATCAGAAATATTATTACCTCTAAAGCCAGGTCTTGCTTATACTTGTGTCCTTTGCATACTACTCAACAAACACTGGCTGAAGGAATTTTGGGGGGTGAGATGTGGAGAAGGGAGAAACAGAAAATCAGACTTACACAGACCTGGTTTTTTTATTCTATTTGTAATTTTGGTTGTACGATAATTTCTTAAAACAAGAAAAGTACATTGATGTCTAAATAGCCAGCAAACCTATCTTTTTGTGAGCACAGCTGGTTTAAGCCTTAAGCTTTAAGGGATGGTGCTAAGGCAGCAGAGCTCACAGACCAAGGGGATAAAGGTTTCCCAGGGGCTTTAATGGAGAGAATGCAATCAACGTTAATTCAATTGAACTCAATGACAGGCTACTAATTCAGCGTAGTTGCCGTCCTGTTGGCCACAAGGTAGGAGAAATGCTAATGGATCTGAATAAATTCATGACAACTAGAGGACGAACTATTCTAAGAATGAGTGAAATCAATGATGACTATTCTCTGTATATGGGGGGCCAACTATTATATGGACATGATAGTATGGCATAAAATAATAAATGGGCACTGGCTAATCACATGCAAATCAACACCAGATCTAGGCCTGGGGCTGCTGGGTAACTGGAGATATCACAAGGACACAATCCCTTATATAATTTTTAAAAGTTTAAATAATTATAGAGGATAATGAAAACATCTGCCAATTTATATGAAAAGCAAGAAAAAAGAGAGCAAAACAGAACAAAAACCCAGTCAGTGTAAACATTAAGTCCGTTCAAAAAATTAAATCTGCACTGTAATTCAAAAGGCGAGGACTAAGCAAAAACACTTAACTTTTCACCATTAAAGGCTATTCTGATATGGCCATACAATTGGTAAAAAAAACAAAACCAAAACATTAAGAACACGTATGAGAGGTAAGTGTTGTTTCAGGGAGCACAAACACTTCTGAGAAGAAATGTTATCACAACAGAGTAAAGGCAAATAAAAAAACACTTCTGAGAAGAAATGTTATCACAACAGAGTAACGGCAAATAAAAAATGATGGAGACAGCCCTGGCTGGTGTGGGTCAGTGGACTGAGTGCTGGCCTGTAAACCAAAGCGTCACCAGTTCGATTCCCAGTCAAGGCACATGCCTGGGTTGCGGGCCAGGGGCCCCAGTTGGAGGTGCTCGAGAGGCAACCACACATTGATGTTTCTCTTCCTTTCTTTCTGCCTCTCTATCCATCCCTCTAAAAAGTAAATTAAAAAAAATCTTTGAAAAAAGAAAAAGAAATGATGGAGACAAATTCTGGGCTAAATAAATGAGCAAAGACCAAAGATTCCCAAGAGGGAAAGGATATGCAATTTAAGAATAATCTCAAAGCACAACAGAAAAACACTAGGGTCAGACTAAATCTGTTTCAATCCCAAATATCCCTGAGTGCATGAAACAATTCTAGATGATTATAAATCCTCTAATTTGCTTGAGGCAAGTGGGGTCGGGTTTTCATATCTTTCATGAACTTTTAAAAAGTCACATTACTAATCAAACAATTTTAAAAAGTCACAAAGTTAATAAGTGATAAAGCCACAGAGAGTGTTTCTTATGAAATGTCATCTGCTCCTAAGACTACAGACCTTCTAATGTTTAAGGCTGCATTTTTAAAAGACGTAACTGGTATACATGTTAAGTAGCTGATTCAATATGTTTCTAGTGACAAGCACTAGATGTGAGGGGAAGAGCATTTAGTAAAACTCTATCTAACCCTTTATTTAGATCATGTTAAGACGGATCATTATATATGCTATACAAATATTGATGTTAACATTCCTAAAACTTATAGTACATTCTATCATGACACTTAAAGGACTGTCTCTCTTCGCTGCCATGAGTATTATAAGCCCTTTCCTCCTAATTAATCTGCAATTAATTCAACCAACCTCTGCAATTAGTCTTATACAACATTACCCTACTTAGACAATAAAGCATTCTCTAGACTGGGTTTTAAACCGGGGCTAAAATAGACTCCTGCAGCCCAAAAATGGTTCTGGTATTTCTCTTTGTAGTGTAATTTAGATGTCATATCTAATTTGCTGTCATGACTATTGTTTTACTGTGCAATTTGTATGTCGTTTTGAATGGTAAAGGAACCATAGTTTTATTGAATTAAACTTTCTGTCTTTATTTAGGGTCTGATGTTACATGTTTGTGTATGTATGTTTATGTCTCAAAAGCTGCTTCTGGCATCAAGGAGCATCAAGTAGCAGTAGAAAAAGATTATGCTCTTTTGATACGTTTGTTCCTATTTTAGTAAATATGAACACAAACTGGAAAAAAAGCCCTTTTCAAACTAAGGAAACAGAATTTTAAATAATATTATTATTTTGCTTTTAAAGGCAGAGATAGCTAAATCAGCTATTCACATTATAGAACTACAGAAGGCCTGGCTGTTTTGAAACCTAAATGCCTTGATTGTCAATTCTAGTAATCAAGTTTTTCCTAAGCAAGAACTGCCTTTTCCATTGAAAGTTTTTCTGATACCTACACATCAAACATATTATTCTCATCACAACTCCATAATCACAAAACAATTCAAGTGCTTCCTGCCTTTAATTCATAAGCAACAAGGGCCAACTTACCTATAGCACAACACTTAATTTAGTGTCGGTCTGTTTATGGTTGTTGTACTTATTCTGGCCCTCCGGGTTCAAGTTCTAAACTAAAGTCAGGACTAAGGCTAACCATAGAAAGCCTCCAGTAGACCATTGGAATAGCCTTTTAAGTAATTTTAGTGCATGAAATTTCATAAAGTTTTTACTAGATAATTACACTTCCTGATTTTGTAATTAGTGGAAGTACATGCAATTACATAATAATTATGATAGTAATTACGTAATTAAGATGTATAATTATGTAGTAAAAAACATCATGGAAATAAAACCATGTACTGTGTAAGCACAATACATTTTAAAAGTAAATTCACTAGCTCAACTGTTTAAAAAATACTTTTCTTCAAAATAAAGTGATTAGCTCACATTATGGTCTAACTGCTTGAAAATTGCTTAATATTTTCCCCTCACCGGTGATTGAAGCATATTTTTTAAAAGTACATGGGAAAAAATTTTTATCAGGTTTTCACAACTCTTTACACTCAGAAAATGACAAAATGTTTTGCAGATGAAGCCCACCAACCGTAGCATTATCGCCTGGACACTGCGCCACCGGTGTCCTTGTTGTGTCGTTGTACTTGTCACTACAAAGGAGACAAGGAACCTGCCACTTAAAAGACAAAACAGGAAAAGAGTTTATAAAACTTAATAACACATCTGTTATCATAGCATGCCTATAAGACCACTGAAGTGCAAAAGTTGAGTGCATATTTACAGAAATGGGCTTAAAGAGAGGCAGTGACTAGAATCCAGAGTTCGCTGCCCAAATAGATGGCACCTTTCGCATACTACTTCAGCTATCCTAAAGAGGACGGAAAAGGCATAAAGCCAACACACCTCCACTATGGGCAAAGCAACTATAGTGACAATTTCCTGAAAACCGTCGTTTCTCTTCTGTCACAATGTAAAGCCATCTGTAGTGAAAACACAACACAAAAACAAAAGTGGCAGTATTCAGACAGGTAAAAACAAAGCTGCATGAAGAGACTCCATGTTGCCATTGGAGAACATCAACTTTATTATTCTTGTTCTGAGTGTAAAAATAGAATAGAAAACTAAGCAACAGCAGGAAAAGTACATTTCAAAGTAAACTTCTTAGTAGCAAAATAAGAAACAGAATCTTGTTTTCATTTCCAAAAAAATTCAGGTCAGTGTCTTGAAAGCTTCACAAATGAGCTGAAGCAATGTTGTAATGAGGCCCAGAACATGGTGACTAGGTGAAACTTTACCCAGGGCACACGGAATGTGGCCCTCACATGAAGAGGGTGCAGAAATACTCTCATGTACTTCTCCCTTGTTCCTTCTAGTTAGGAAGAAAAAAACTGGAAGAACTCCTGCTTTCTTGCCATGCCCCCCGCCCCGCCCCCCCGCCCACTGCCTTGCTCCTGCCCTAGTTAGGCCATTACATTCTTAAGCTTAATTTCAGAATATATTTCAAAAGACTAGGTTGTCATACCAACTCTAAATCTGGGGAGGCCTTCTGTAGTCTGCACATTTGTCTTTTTAAAGTTTTGCCAATAGGATGCCTCTGATCAATGAATGCATGAGATGGAAGTGGGCCTTAGATATTAAGAAGGGAGAGTGCCTTGGATCAGTGTTTTGCAAACTTTCCGTGTCTAGGAATCACCTGAGGATCTTATTAAAATGCAGATGCTGATGCAGTGGGTCTGGGGAGGGCCTGCTATTTTTGATTTCTAACAAATTCCCAGGTGATACCTAGGCTGCTGGTATACTGATCACACTCTGAGTAACGAGGTCTTTAGTTTGTCTTGGAAAAAAAAGAAGGCACGGAGAAAACCACCTGGTTTGGGGTCATCTGTATGTGATTTTCTCCCTTAATTGCTAAGTTATTTAAAGAATTATTGCAAGGTGAGTAGAATATTTCTTTGTAAATTTTCAGTGCTTACAATTTGTTTCTTGTTGTAAAAGCAGTATATGCTCAGATTAGATAACTTTTAAAGTACATACAAGTATAAAGGAGAAAATACAAATTATAATCCATGCAGAGATAACAATTGTAAATAATTATAGTGTTTCTAACTAATTTTTCCACGTTGCATATAAACTACAAATTTGAATCATAATGATTACTTAGTTTTGGACTTTAACATTACGTTGTCAGTATTTCTTTAAGTCATTAAAGATTGAAACTATCAGGCCCTGGCTGGTGTGGCTCAGTGGATTGAGTGTGAGCCTGCGAACCAAAATGTCACCGGTTCAATTTCCAGTCAGGGAACATGGCTGCGTTGCAGGCCAGGTCCCCAGAAGGGGGTGCGCTAGAGGTAACCACACATTGATGTTTCCCTCCCCCTCTTTTTCCCTCCCTTCCCTTCTCTCTAAAAATAAATAAATAAAAATCTTTTTAAAAAAACCCTGAAATTATACAATATCTAACAATAACATCAACAACAAAAAGCCCCAGAAGCTCAGGATTATGTGAGCCACTTTTTGTATTATCAAAATTCTTTGTTTCCACAATCACTTCGTAATCATAAACAGATACCTAACTATGCTCTACTAAATTATTTTTTATTGTTATTCTATTACAGTTGTTCCAATTTTTTGTTTCTTATGCTAAAAATTCACTTAATCAAAGGAATAACTTAAAAGAAACCTCAGATCATTTTTATTTGAAAGAAAATGAAAGAAAGAAAAAATAGTTTGTTACCCATTTCAAAATGTATTTTTCTAAAGACATTTTTTTCAGAATTAGGAAAAATAAAATTTTAAGCATGAATTGGTGCTTAGTGGATTTCTACCTTCATTTTTATATATATTTGATAGGCGTGAATTGTTTTGTGTGTGTTTTACCTGTTATCAGTTATTTAAAAACAAAGAAAAGGCTCATTTCTAATATCCAATAATTTTTTTTTTCAAAAAAGTAACCCATGGGCTTAAAAAAGGGATAAAAGAAGAACAGGACCAGATAGGCTCTGACACAGCCTTCTTTTTAACGCCTTGGGAGGTTTTAACAAAGTAAATTCTAAGAATGTCAACTGGATCTGAAAGGACTCCAGGGGCTCTCTGCTACTTTTACTTCAGTACTACTTCTAGCAGCGATAAAACTCTCCTGCTTTCGTGTTAGCAGTTCAGGAAATAAAAGTAGAAATACTTAACATTGAAAAGCACCTGTCTTGAGACTCTTAGAAAGCTCCAAATATCCATATACACTATAGCATAATTTCTTCCATAAAACTCTTATTTTCTGGCTAAAAAAAAAAAATAACCACTTCTTAAAGATTCCTTTGCTTTTCAGTACTAGTTGTTGTCTCTCTTTTAGGCTCCCGTTTTCCACAAAGCAAACAATTATTACCACTTCATGAGTGGACTATTTAGCTGATGGTGAGCAGAAAACAGGACCCTGTATCTGTGTGGGTGAGGGGCAGTCAGCTTGGCTCACTTACTAGTTAAGCGGACATGCTTTGGATTCAATTCAAATTCAGCACCAGCAAAATGAGAGACACTATGTCACTTGTCTTTAGTATCACTCGCAAAGAGTTGAAATGACAGATATCGAAACCTGAAAATGTCCAAGAACTTTAGTGGCATTAGTTTATGGCAAACTTGGGTCAAGCCAAGCAATGTAGGAGGTTCTAGAATTTTACTGCACACTGCCCTCCATTCATGGCCAGAACTGTTCGCAGGACTAATCCCTCCCAAACCCTTGAAGTCACTTGTGTGGACTTATTTTCCACTAAGAATTCTTTCAACAAAATTTAGCGAGCTGGCTCCAATGGGCAAAGCACAGATAAACAAGACGCAACCCTCTGCCCAAATGAACTCAGTGGAAGAGAAAAACAGCTCGGGGTAAGCCCTGTGAGAATGGCACTCACGCAGTGCTATGGGGATGCTGAGAAGCTTATATTACATAACTCAATTTCTTCACCAACACAATGGGGCACAATCCATTGCTACCTCACAAGGCTGTTGCGAGGGCCTGTGCTAGACATCTGAAAGGATGAGAAGAACTATAAAGTACCTTACAAAGGGGCAGCCCAGTTCTGGGTGACACGAATGAAAACAACAAGGGCCTATAGATGTTACCAGAGCATAGAGAAAAGACGGAAGAGCAAGGAATGGAAAAGTTTAAGAAAAAACAGGAACAGCAAGCAGGCGGGAACAAAGCTCAAAAGGAGAGATGACTCTGAGATTTCTGGCTGGGAGGGGCGAGGAGCAGAGCAACTTGACAGGTGCTGCTCAGTAGACTGGGCACTCTAGGCTGCCCGCATCCCTTTGCAAGAAACAGGGCTGACCTGAAGAATAGTCCTTCTAGGCCTAAAGGGACTCCACTGAGAAACTGAGCTTCCTAACAGATGCTTTTCGTCTGGCCAAGGTTAAAGCACCGTGTTTTCGCTAACCTTTATCCTGTAGCTCTGATTCCTTTCTTCAACACAGAGCTCTAAGTCCTGGTGTTTCAATTCTGGCAGAGACAAACGCAACATGTTCAAAGGGGGTTATAGAAAAACCCACAAAGACCATCTGTTAGGGGCTGAATTGTGTTCATATTGAATGGGGGGGAGGTGAATTCCTAACCCATGGTACCTCAGACTGTGACTATATTTGGAGATTGGGCCTTTAAGGAGGGAATTAAGTTAAAATGAGGTCGCCAGGGTGGGACCTAAACCAACAGGACTGCTGTCCTTGTAAGAAGAGATTAGGACACACACACAGAGGGAAGACCACATGAAGATGGACAAGATGGCCCATTTACAAGCCAAGGAGAGGGGCCTCAGAAGAAACCAACCCTGCGGACACCTTGATCTGAGGCTGCCGGCCTCCAGAACTGTCAGGGAATACATTTCTGTTGGTTAAGCTACCCGGTCTGTGGTACTGTTATGGCTGGCATATAACTATCTTACTACAAATAGATGGCACAGAATAAGAGGAGACAAGCAGCTGGTAAGAGATTGGGAGCAGAAAAAAAAGTGGGTTTTCTTTTTTTGGTTTTGCTTTTTTAGGAATAAGGAAAGTTCAAACACCAAAGTGAAATGGTAATTAGTGTTCAAAGAATAAAAAGGTAAGCCACAAGGTGGGAGAAGATATTTGCAAAAGACATCAATGGTTCACACTCAGTGCCATCATAATAAAGGGCTGTTATCCAAAACATACAAAGAACTGTTAAAACACAACAGTAAGAACACAAACAAGTTGATTAAAAAAAGAAGGGGGGCCAAAAACACCTCACCAGAGAAGATACACAGGTGGCAAATAATCCTATGAAAAGATGCTCCATATCATATGCCATCAGGGAAATGCAAGGCACAGCAACAGCGAGATATCACTACGCCCCTATCAGAAGGGCCAAAACCTGGGACACTCACAACTCCAAATGCTAGCGAGGCTGTGGAGCAACAGGAACTCTCGGTCCCTGCCAGTGGGAATGCCAAGTGGTACGGCCGCTTTAAAAGCCAGTTTGGCAGCTTCAGACGAAACTAAGCATACACTTACCATAAGATGCAGCAATCACTCTACTTGGTATTTACCCAAAGAAGTTGAAAATTTATGTCCACACAAAAACCTGCACACAGCCCTGGCTGGTGTAGCTCAGTGGATTGAGTGCGGGCCTACAAACCAAAGGATTGAGGTTCGATTCCTAGTCAGGGCACATGCCTGGGTTGCAGGCCAGGTCCCAGCAGGGGATGCATGAGAAGCAACCATACACTGATGTTTCTCTCCCTCTCTCCTTCCCTTCACCTCTAAACATAAATAAATTAAAAAAAATTGTTTAAAAAGTGCATTAAAAAAACTCCTGCACACATATTTATTGCTGCTTTATTAATAATTGCCAAAGCTTGGGAAGGACCAAAATGTCCTTCAGTAGGTGAATGGATAAACTGTGGTATACCCAGACAATGGAATATTATTCAGTGCTAAAGGGAAATGAGTTATTGAGCCATGAAAAGACACAGAGGAAACTTAAAATGCATTTTACTAAGTAAAAGAAGCTAATGTGAAAGGGCTACATACTGTCTGATTCTAACTACAGTTGACCCTTGAATAACACGGGTTTGAAATGCCAAAATATGTATTAATTGACTGTTTCTGTTAGTGGTAGGATTCTAGACAACAGTAGGCAACTAGTAGTTAAGTATTGGGGATGTAAGAAGTTATATGTAGATTTTCAACTGCATGGAGTCAGGGGGTGGGGCTCAGCACCCCTAACTCGTGTTGTTGTTCCTGGGTCAACTGCACACAACATTTTGGAAAAGGCAAAACTATGGAGAGAGTAAAAAGATTAATGGTTGTCAGGGGCTGGGGGAAGGGAAGATGAGTAAGAGGAGCACAGATGATGAGTTTTAGGGCAGTGAAACTATTCTTTATGATAGTATAATGGTGATATATGTCATTATACATTTGACCAAATTCACAGAATGGCCAACACCAAGAGTGACCCCTAAGGAAACTATGGACTGTGGGTGATAAGGTGTCAATGCAGGTTCATCAACTGTAACAAATGTCCCACTTGAGGGGGACGTTGATAATGAGGGAGGCTGTGTATATGTGGGGACAGGGGGACAGGGGAAACCTTTGTATCTTCCGTTTAATTTTGCTGTGAACCTAAAGCTGCTCTAACAATAACGTCTATTTAAAAAGGCAATTAGTGGCTCCCTCTCTTTTTTTTTATTATTGATTTTAGAGAGAAGAAGAGGGAGAGGGAGGGAGGGAAGGGGAGAGAGAGAAAAACAGAAATTTGTTGTTCCACTTATTCATGCATTCATTGGTTGATTCCTGTATGTGCCCCGACCAGGGATCAAACCCGCAACCTTGGCATTTTGGGACCACCCTCTAACCAACTGGGCTACCCAGCCAGGGCCAGTGGCTTCCTCTCTTTACTTTCAAAAACATTTGACCACATAGGTGGTTTATCACACTTAGCAGTTGCTGAACCTGACTGTCCCCAATGGACCTGAAGCTCCTCCAGGGCAAGGAGCATTGGCCACCTTTGTTCCTCTGACATCTGGGGTGGCCCTGAACACATAATAGGAAATATACGATGTATTGTTTTTCCTGTTGCTGAATAAGTAAACAAGGCTCAGTCAAGAAAAGATTCCTTTTTCCTCCTGCATTTTAAAAGTGGACTTAATTGAGACAACCGGGCAAAGTCTTGAAGCGATTCAAGTCTTCCCCAAACTGTTCACTTACCCCTACTTAGGCCAAGGCCCCATGCAATGAGGCAGTCATATGGGACCATAATGGGCCGCCATTGTGGAAATGGGTTTTTACTTCATACATTCCCACCACGTTCCTCTAAAACTTCCTCTCGATCTATTATGCCTTCTTGTTACATTCTGGAGCACTTAAAATAACAATGCAAAGGTCACACAGAAATAAGATTTTTAAAATATTATGTAGTTACAGTGAGCAGGCAGTCAACACTTCGCCAAAGCGAGTAACAGTCCTTTACCATTTTAAAGGGAAGGGAAAAATACCAAATTGGGTTAATTCACATTATGGACTAATGGCCTGTTAACTTTCGTTTGAAAGCAAGGCACAGGAAAAAGCTTTGACAAGCGCTATTTTACACCGTAACAATAAATAAACCTCTTTCAAATAATTTGTATGTGTTTTTTCCAAGTCAAACTGCCAAGTTTCAAAGAAAAATTAAAACCACTGCCCAGTTACAACCCTAAAATATGGGCTTTATAATGGAAATGGTAAAACAATCTCAGTGAAGGAAATGCTGCTAGGTACTGACAGTGAAGGAGAGTCCACGGTAAATGGTTCCTGCGCCAGTTCCAGGGCACTGCTGACAGACGATACTAAGATTCCATTCTCAGTAATACAGCTGTGTGGAACGGCTGTCATTTCGCACAGGACTTTCGATGTTAACAGCTACGGGTGTTCTGGCTTTGGTCCGAATGGAACACACCTGCCCTCTGGATCTCACAGATTTTCCATTCATTTTTATAGCAAGTCGCCCTTGAACAGCAGCAAGTCAGAAGAGAGCAATTTCATTCCAGCTTATAAAGTGAGGAGTGATTTTTATGCACATTAAATTAATTTACATTTATGGAAGTTTTCCCTGTCATTGTTCGCCTAATGACTCTAAGAATATTCTTGGTCTCCAATTGTTCCCGGTGGACTACAACCTGTGTTCAGTTCTCTTGTACTTAGGAACCATCTAACTGATGGGTTCAGGAGTGCCCAGGACAGGCCTTCTCACGCCTGGCTCTAAGTCGGAATTGTCTGAGTGACTTTCCAAAAAGCTGAACTTCTTAAATTCTACCTCATACCCAAATTAGAATCTCTGGGCGTGGCATCCATGGATTTAGGTTTTTACATGCCCCCAGGTGGCTCTGGAGAGAGAGTTTTTCAGATGTCACTTGGTAGGACCACAGGTAAGTATGACCCGGCTATCTGGTTTATAGCCAACCATTAACAAATACCCTAACACCACTAAGCATTACTGAGTGATCTGAAAATACCCCAAAACAAGGACATTTCACCTAATTTACTCATTCCTAAACTGCAATTTAGGAATAATAAATAAGCAGAAGCAAGCTCAAAGAGAAAATAGCTCCAATAATTAAAATTCCATAAATAAAACAAAAAGCTGTGGAACATTAAGTGTAGTTCCTTCTAACAGACATACATTTTGTACCCTTCTCTTGCTGTATTTTCTTTAGCCTTCTGACATGTAAAAGAACCCATCAATAATTCACTTAGTGCCATTTTGGCCCTAAACTCCTGGATAGTGTATTTATCAGAAGCAAATAACAAAAAAAGGGTCCCGATTCTGAAACGTGTGAAATGGAACTGTAGTAAATCATGTGAGTACACAGATTCTGTCAACAACTATCCCCTCTGGCCAAGCAAGAAGTTTCCACGTCCGTGCTCTATCCCCTTGTATTTTCTGGGACAGAAACGAACACTTCTTAATGTTCTCTAAAAAGCCAGGGCAAGTCTCCAGTGACTTTCCAGGGCACTCCTACATGGCTCCAAGAGTCGCCAGACTTTTGAAAACTGCTCATCGTGAGACTGATTCAGACCCTCAGATAAGGGTTTTGGAGATGTCTGGAAGAGGAGTCTAGCCCTGCAGAGTCTAAGAACATCTAGGGAACAATCTGGGATGGCTAGATTGAAAAAGAAGCAAAGTGGGAACAAGTTCTACTATGCCAACACTCAGAAGAGGTAACAAACCCGGCAGAAATAGACAATGGACTCCTCATCACAGAATCCGTACTTAATTCTCTCAGCTCATAATGCCTTAAGGAAATGTCCTTGGAGGAAAGAGAAAGAGCTATTAATAATACTGCAGGTAAACACGGGCTAGACACCAGCCATGAATGGAAGTTGGAAAACCTAGTTATTAATGGACAGAAGGAATTTTTTTTCTATATAAATTTTACTCATTCACTGAAAATATGTTGTGGAGACAGTCCGAGATCTTGTTGAACATCTAAAGATAAGACACTAATATCAGAACCAACTACTCCATCAGTCACAAAGCGTTTTATATTCAAGGATAGCAAAACCACATAAGTCAAGGCATTAAAAAAAATAATTTCTAGCCCATCTTGTAGATGGGAAAACGGAAGTCAATTATGATGAGAACTGCAAACCATTAAGACCAAATCAAGAGCGGCATGGGGATTCTTACGTGAGGAAATCCAGCAGTATTTGTAGGTTTCTATATGCTCTCGAGGTTGCCTCCACCCATAATACTGACCAACGAACGACACGCTGAA
>CM052552.1:58206206-58223706 GCA_028533065.1 Trachops cirrhosus
GAATGAGTCATTGCTCAGCTTTAGTAGGAACTGCCAGTCTTTCCAATGTGGCTTTAGTACTGACTTTCAATTGACTTTGTTTTGAACTACTTTGACAACACACAGTCCTTTCCTTTAAGTTTCTAAGATTTTTGTATGGCAATGGAACCAGTCTCTGCAGCCACCTCCCCCATTTGTGGAGACGAAGCAAACATTAGCTAAAACTACTGTATTTTGTCATGTATAATGCACTCCCCTGTATAATGCATGCCTACGTTTTTGTGCGCACTATACATGGGATTATTATACCCTTGGTATGTAATCACTATACCTATGCATAATGTGCATCCTTATTTTTCCCTAAAAATTTGGGCAACTGTGCATTATACATGGGAAAATATGGTATATCTTTATCAACTTGAAAATAAACATAACTTGCCCCTGAATTAAATTCCTTGAGGTATGAAGAGCTGGGCTCATGACCCTAGAGATTATCCACAGTCAAATCTTAAACTCAAGTTTATCTTCCTCGTACAATCTAGAACATGCAAGGCCTGCATTCTCACATCAACTGGTATATATTCACAGAAATCACATTCATTTGGTTTAAGCCTGAACAATATCAAATCAGGAAGGCAAATGGGCTGCCCCCAAAGCACTTTCTGAGCATTAAACATCATTCTTCTTCTACTACAGGCACAAATAAACCCACACTGACTATAATTTTAAAATATAATGACAGTGTATTAAATATTAAACCCCATTACTCTGCAAAAGGTGAAGATAGAATTACTCTAGGCATCACAGCATGGAGCAGATTCAGAACTCTAAACCCTGCTGGCACTGACACAGACCACGAGGTTCAATGTCTGGAAATGGAAAATTGCCTTTGCTGAAAAATCCCTACCAGCATCCTCACCATCTACCGGATAGAGTTCCAACCCCTCAAGGCCCACTCCCAGGTTCTCCATATACCCCTCAACCGCCAGCCTGGCCACACACCCACCCTACTCTTTACCAGCCTCTGCTCCAGACAGGCAGGACGTGTGCTCTTACCCGCTTCTGCACCCCGGCCCCAGTTAATTCTGCTCCTCCTTTCAGGCCCATGCTTTCAGCCTTGCCTAAAGACCCACTTGGCTTCTACCTACCACATTGGACCTCACCATTGTCAGAATCTGGGAAGATGTTCATATCTCCAAGCTTCAGTTTGCTTGCTCTGTACCTGAGAGACCCAATCCCCTCTCCTCTGGGTCCCCATGGTTCACCACATCCCTCTGGCCCAGAGATGCAGTCCAGGTCGTCCTTGCCAGTTTGATCACGCTCGCACCTCCTAGGATGTGAGCTTCTAAGGGCAGAGACCCTGTGTATTTCCTCTGCACTGCTGGCACCTAGGCCAGTGCCAGTCGTACAGCAGGCCCTCAGTGAATGTTTGTGCAAGGAAGGCATCCACAGAGCCTGTCTCCCACCTCTCATTGAGCCTCAGCATATTGCCTAGTGATACAACACTAGTCACCTGAAATGATCTCTAACGCTCCCTATGTGTATCTCCTCCTGGTGTTCTGGCTTTGGGGTTAGACTGAACCTGGTTTGAAAGTTAGTTCTACCACTTATAGGCTTGGGTAACCTTGGACACACTGCTTAAGCTATTCACATCTCGATTTCTTCATCAGTAAAATTAGGCTAATAAATCTCTCAGGAATGTTGTAACTATAACAAGATACCATATGGAAAGCACCCAGCACCATGACCAGCACCCGGCACACAGTGCCTACAGCACAAACCCCAACGAGACTATAAGCTTCTGGAGGGCTGAATTTATATGTAGTTGGAAAACCCAATGCCATATCTATGAAAGATGTTCCAGGAAACTTTGTCTAAGAAATACATTTAAACTCTTGAATAAAACTCTTGAATAAACTCTTGAATCCTCGCATTTTTAATTCTCGTCCAAGGATATGTTTTTATTGATTTTAGAGAGAGAGGAAGGGGGAGGGCGGGGGAGGAAGGGAGACAGAGAGAGAGAGAGAGAGAGAGAGAGAGAGAGAGAGAGAGAAAGAGAGAAACATTGATTGGTTACCTCCTGCACGTGCTCCAATGGGGGATCGAACTCACAACCTTTTGGTGTATGTGAACACCCCCCTTTTTTAATGAATGCATTAAAAACTGCTATTTCTGGCATTTTAATAAAGATATGTCCTTCGAATTCCGGTGCCCCTCAATTTCCACACACCTTTAGGCCTGATATAAATGAGTAGTCTTGATTATGAAAAGACTGAGATAAGCAGCCTTCTTGTGTTCCCTGCCACTCAAGTAAATGAGTTTTCTACCCATTTCATTTGAATATCTATATTACCTTAGCTATGCTGCAAATATGGAACGATAGTGGGCGAAAAAATACTGGTGTGCCCACGCCACTGTACTTCTTTGCAAAGAAAATTACTTCCATAGGCTACAGAAATAACTTATTTGGATCACTTCAATTAGTTCTCATACAAAATATTGCCACCACTTCATTAATCAGCCGCTTGTGAGGGTTACTTTTCTAAGAAGTCTTTTTGGTAATTTGATTAGGAAGCATGGTAGTGCACATTATCATCTGATTCAGTATGTCCATCAAGTAGACAATTTACAGTGGGTTCTTGATAGCGACGAGCTTAAAAACACACACACGGCAATATCTTCATTTCAGAATCCCAGTCCTATTTTTTTTGGTAAAGATGAAGTTATTTTTCAAAGTCTTTGGCAACACACGTTGCTGAATAAGCACCAGGAAATATTTCAGTGCGTTAAGAGGCATTTCACTCTTTCCCTCTCCCCACAGACAACCCCCCCACAACGAATGATGCAGTAATTAAAACCTAATTATTATCTTCATTTTAAACAAAACCTAAAGTGAATACCAATTAATAACAACATACTAATGAGCATCTGCTGTGATGAAATTGAATATGAATGTGCTGCAAATTTCGGGTAATTTATTTTTTTTTAGGGGAAGTGCCACTGGTCGCATTCTGCACATGGCAATTTCCATCTTAGGAGACTGGGCTGGCTTTAACACTGCAGATGTTGAAATATCCAAATATTGGCCATGAGGTCTTCAATGGGACTGGGGACAATTCTAGGACTCTACCTTGATTTTACTGCCTTCCCTTCGAAAGTATTTCTTCATTTTCTTAAAATGCCATATTTCTAGGTTAACCCCATGCCAAAAAAATAAAATCCCAAAAGATTTAAGTTGTCCGCTGTCCTATTTATAAGCATGTATTAACACCATGATGAGAAATTTAAATATAAATTTCAAGCCAGAAGAAACAATCATATAAAAATAAAGGTTTACACCTTAGATCCCACTGGAACCTTAAGATGGCCTAGAAACATTTATTTATGTTCAAGCAGGAGAAACCCTTGAAATCTGCAAGTACTGATAGTCAACTGTGTTCAGGCTCATTCATTTCATTAATATCACCATAACAAGGAGCAAAATGTGGAGACAGGATGAGATTCTGCAGATCATAGTTTTAACAACCTCCATATCTATGGTGCTAATGAGTGGAGCTACCTCAGTGTTTTTCAAATGTGTTTCATTGGTACACCTAGAAGTCTCCTCCAAATGTTTGATGCTGACTTCACTGATTAAAATATGCGAGTATATTCTTTGTAAAAAATTTCAAAATAGGTACATTTGCATACTTATGTATGTATACTTACCAAATGTTAAGACATTTAAAGACTACAACATATTGACTGGTGTACTCACTGAGAAATGAAAAATAAATGTTCAGAAGTTAAAATAGACAACTCTATTGATAAAGATATCATTTATCTGTTTTATAGATGGAGGTTCTGCATGAAATTTTATTTGGGGAAAAAAGGGTTTCCTGAATTAGGTCATTTCTTGGGTTTCTTTCCAGATTTAAACTAAACTGAAAACTACAACTTGACTTTTTCTTATTTACAAAAGGAGTCACTGTTCCTTCTTCCCTGGCAATTCGCCCCAATATAGCAATCTTGTTAAATAAAAATTGCCACTTCCCACCCTCCTCTTCCCACAAAAAACAGGCAAAACTAACACCTAGAATGTTGGGTCAGTTTTCTAATATCTTAATAACTGTTCTCTAATATCAACAGTAATGATGAACAATATCAACAGTTACTAAAATAAATGTACATAGCTACTGTAAATTAACTGATGTAACATTTAGGATGAAAACCACTCTCTACAACTTACTCATGGAATGTTTAACTTTCTTTTTTTGTTAATTTTTTTTAAAGATCTTATTTATTCATTTTTAGAGAGAGGAGAAAGGAGGAGAAAGACAGGGAGAGAAATACGGATTGGTTGCCTCTCACAGTCCCCCAATTGGGGACCCAGCCCACAACCCACGTATGTACCCTGACTGGGAATCGAACCAGCGATCTCCTGGTTCACAAGCTGGAACTCAACCCACTGAGCCATACCAGCCAGAGCACCTTCCATTTTCTAACAGAATTATTTGTGTGTCTTGGTGATATTAAACTGAGAGGCCTTTGATAATCATACTCACTTTTTATTCATATCCCTTGCACATGTATAGTGTTAAGTTTTTCAAAGCATTCAATCTCACAACAGCTCTGTGAGGTAGAGGGAAACTAGAATTGCTTTCCTTATTTTACAGAGCTCATCAAGGTGAAGTCCATGATCCCAGATCTGGTCAGTGAATGGGGCAGTTGTGGTTGGTTTCAAAAGCTTTTAGAAAAACTGGTGGAGTCAAAATTAGAATGACAGTTCATAGCTAGAATCAAGAAGGCTACAGATTTTCATTGCCAGCTGACATCTCACGTCTTGGCATAAAATGTTGGTGTAGGATTAATTGAGGTAGAAATTTTAAAATCCATATATTCATGCTATTTAAAAATGACAGGGACTTCTTGAATGCTATATATGTGTTAAATCACACTATGCTAAAGGAGAGGCATAATGAAGTTTAGCATGAGGTATTAATATCCATTTGACACTTTCTAGTTTTCAGATCAATCTCCCTTGCATTATGCTTTCTCCCATTTGATCTTCAACAAATGAACTAGCTATTCTGATTATCCTCATTTTACAGATAAGAAAGCCGAGACTCAAAGAGGTTACAGAACTGGCCCTAGGTCACACAGCCAGTAAGTGGCAGAGCCAAGACCTGATCCCAGGTTCCAGTGTCCAAGCCCCTTGATCTTTTTAATATGCCACTTTCCATTCCTGCACTTTCAACTATGCCACTCTGCGTGCTAAGTGGCTCTTTTGTGGCTAGTTTTCAACCTGAAATACTTGCTTAGTGTACCAGAGAAGCAGTCCATTCATGGGAACCCCGCACCTCCTTTATGCAGTCAGGCTTCCTTAAGTCAAAGTGGCCGGGACACAGGGAAGCAAAGGGCACCGGGCTTGGGGCTAGACGCGGAGGCTGCAAGGAGAAATTGACTAAGACAAATAAAATGCTTCCTAATATGTATCATTCTTGCACTGGGGACCCAATGTCTAACTGTGCCGATTTAACTGTATAATTTGTGTTCACTTTCATTCTAAGAAGCACCTTTTAGAAATTGTGCCTTTGACTGGAAAGATGTCAAACTTTGAGTTCTTAGAGGTAAAGTTTATGATCTACACAGACCTCTGTGTATGTACTCAAGAAAATTTTCATCTGGACTTAGGAATTCCCACTGGAACATAAAGCAGCTTCCCTCTTATGGTTTACAACTGAAAAAACCGAGGGGCAAAGAGGCCAAGCAACCTTTCTTCTCATTTGCAAATGGGGAAAGACCCCATCTCAAGGCACTCTTAAGAGGATTGAATGTGTGAGACACTCAGTACTTTTGTGCAGAAAGTGCTAAGTAATTGTTAGTATTGTTTCTTAGCTGTGAACACTTGCCTTTGGGAAGTTTCCTGAGACAAAGCAAACAGGCACTTGCAAGAACTTTACTGTTTTTTGTTTATTTTTTTAATTTTTGGTGAACTTCATTCAAGAGCCAAAGCCAAATAATATGCTTTCTAGTTCTAAAGAAAAGTCAGCCCTGGCTAGTGTGGCTAAGTGGATTGAGCTCCAGCCTGCAAACCAAAAGGTCGCCAGTTCGATTCCTGGTCAGGGTGCACGCCTGGGTTGGAGGCCAGATCCCCAGTTGGAGGTGTATGAGAGGCAACTGACTGATGTTTCTCTCCCTCTCTCCCCTTTTCTCTAAAAATAAATAAAATCTTCAAAAAATTTAAAGAAAAGTCATTGATGATATAAGCAACTGATAAACACACACACCCCCCAAGATGGGGAGGGGGTAAGACTTCAGTACCAATTATTGTAAAGAAATAAAGACGATTTAATTTATACCCCTCCAATAGGGAAAGAGTACAACATATTGCCTCACTTGTAATTTCCTTGTGGCTGATATGTCAGTTCTGTTTAAGGTACCATAGTGTCCTTGCGGATAGGGATTATATCATAACCATCTCAGGTCTCCCAAGACTCGGGCATAGGGAGGATGAGGAAGCCAGCAGCATAAGCTCTTTGGAAGTAGGTGCTAAGTAAAGCCAAGGTATTTTAAACAATTAAATGTGAAAATATGGAATGAGGTAAGTATAGTGTGGTTAAGGGTACAAACTCTGGAACCAGATAGGGTTAAAATCCTGGCTCTACACTTTAGCAGGTATGTGATCTTGGACAGCGCATCTAACCACTCTGGTTCCTCATTTATGAAACTGGGACGACAATAGTGCCTCACAGAATTACAGTGCAGATTAAAAGTTTAAATAGAGAAAATACAACAGTGCTGGAAACAGTTAGGTAGTATACGTTTACTTTAAATCTTTTTTTCTGTTGTTAAATTTGGCTAAAATGAACCCTTAATGTATCTACAGTCATTGTTTTCTTCTAGAGTCTTTATATGTCAGTCTATAATGAGGTTATACATTTTATAAGCTATAAGAAGACAAATTATAGCTATGAATATAGCTTATTTCTTATTGATTTTAGAGAGAGAGAGGAAGGGAGGGAGGGGAGACACATCAATTAGTTGTTCCACTTATTATTATTTTTTAACCTCACCCAAGGATATGTTTATTGATTTTAGAGAGAGAGAGAAGGTGGGAGGACAGAAACAGAGATGTGAGAAACATGGATCAGCTGCCTTCCGTATGCACCCTGACCGGGGATTGAACCCACAAACTAGGTATATTCCCTGACCAGAAATCAAACCCATGACCTTTTAGTATAGGAGACTACACTCCAACCAACTGAGCCATCTGGCCAGTGCTGTTGTTCCACTTATTTATGCAATGCATTCACTGGTTGATTGTTGTACATGCCCTGATTGGAGATCCAACATGCAAATTTAATGTATTGGGATGATGCTCTAACCAGCTGAGCTACCTGGGCAGGGCTAGTTTTAAAGTGACTGATAGCTTCATAGAGTATCATAGACTCCCATACATAACAATAAACTTTAAAAATGATGCTGAGCAGTATTCAAGAAATGGTGTTTGGGAGGTTTGTTTTGGTTTGTTTGTTTTTTTGCTGGGAGAGGCCTTTACTGGCTGTTCTTAATTTTTCTTTTTGGTATAAGGTCTGACATTCATGATAAAGGGTAAATATTGAAAACACCAGTTAACTGTGTGACTTCTGGAGTCGGACAGACTCCGCTTCAAATCCTTACCCTGATACGTGTTATAGGCAGAGTCCTTGGGTGAGTCATTTAACCTCTCCAAGTCTCAGTTTCCCCACCTGCAAAACACTCATAGGAGTGTTGTGAGGATTACATGACACATATAAAGCATTTGGCACTGGGGCACCGTGTGGCCCATGGTCCACACTCCATTCACCTTAGCTATTATTTAAGCGTAATGCTCTGTAATAATGCCCTTGCCTTGATTTAAAGACACTTATCATTGCATTGTAATGTTTCTGAAACAAAAATTTCTCTTATAACTGCTATTCTTACTAACAATTTTCTTTTTCCCTGAAAAGCTGTTGCTATATCAGTGGTGTGGTTTTATAAATTGATGGCATGACAGAAGAGAGAAATACAATAGGCATAAGGAGATTTATCTTTTATGCCCTTTCCTTGTCCTCTTACTTCATTAGTTAAGATTCAGTTCTTGTTACTATTCAATTCTACTGGTTGGACTACATGTGACAATTATCCTACCCCAGCCAGCTCAGTCAACGAAATAAATCCATACGTTTTATTCCCAACACGGCCGCTAGGCTCTAAGGCCATAGATTTCCTGTCCTAACCAGGCACCATCATAATAAGACATGAGAGAAAGGAATTCTCTCACTGAGAAATCATTTAGTGGAGTCCAATGGTTTAGAATTTCTATAGGAAATTTCAGGCAGCTCTTAAGAGCATTTAGTGCCTGGAAGCCATTATACACTGAAAGACTCATGGTAGATTTCCCATGTTGTTTTATCTAAGAAGCCATTCAATAACAAGTCATTGTAGGAATATTTTCCAAATGTCAGCAAGTTAATTTTGATAGAAAATGAAAAAACAGTAACAAAGAAAGTGTATTAATGTACATGCATGTGTAATTTCACAGATTCCTTTTCTAAATTCTTCCCATTTGCCAAAATGATATTGGCACTGCAGGAACAGCCTACAAAAACTGGTTTGGCTGCTCCTTGCCCTTTTTAGAATGCATTAGAAATTACAGTATTAGACACGTTTTAAATTAGAAACTAGGCTTGCTTGTATTCAAGACCTGCTCTTTCCTACTGAAAGCTCACCTAAGCCACCTTCTACATTCAATAGGAAACCAAACTATTCTATAGAGAAGTGTAAAAACAAACAAAATGCAAACTGACAAACTTTCCTTCAAATAAAAGCCATGAATGTGTTCTCTGTCAACTATTTTCACCGAAAAGGAAACAGTAATTTCCAGTAATTTTTTTCAAAAAAGCTTTGAGACTTAAGAATTTATCTTTGAAAAAAATCAGAAGAACAGAAGCAAATAACGTTGTCCAAGCTATATACCTCTAGGTCTCAAAGCATGAGGAACCCTTTGATTATCCCACTAATGTTCTCTACCTGCCCCTCTTTTAAAGTTTAGTTGAGCTATAATATTAGTTTCAGGCACATGACACACATACCTTACAATGTGATGGCCACGATGAGTCTAGTAACCTTCTGTCTCAGTACAAAGTTACTATGATACTATTGACTATATTCTCCATTCTTTACATTACACCTCTGTGACTTATTTTATAACTGGCAGTTTGTGCTTCTTAATCCCTTCACCTTTTCCACCCACCTCCCAATCCCCTCCTCTCTGGCAACCATCACTCTATTCTTTGTATCTATGAGTCTGTTTTGTTTTGTTTGTTCATTTGTTCCATTTTTTTAGATTTAACATGTAAGTGAGATCATGTGGTATTGGTGGTATGTCTTTCTCTTTCTGACTTATTTCACTTAGCATAATATCCTCTAAGTTCCATATCCATGCAGACACAAATGGTAATATTTCATTGTTCCTTAAGGCTGAGTAATATTCCACTTTTTATATATACCACACCTTCCTTATCCACTCATCTATTGATGGACACTTAGGTTGCTTCCATGTCTTGGCTATTGTAAATAATGCTGCAATGAACATAAGGGTGCACATATCTTTTCAAATTAGTGTTTTCATTTTCTCCAGCCAAATGCCCAGAAGGGGGATTGCTGGGTCATATGACAGTTCCCTTTTTAATTTTCTGTCTCTCTCCCTTTTTAAAAATTGTCTTCAGGCTCCTGGGATAGGCTTCATTCCAGCCTCAACAGATTCAGATTCTATTCCACCATTTGTTTTTCTGTCTTACCTTTCATGCTCTATCGTACTCTATCCAGGGTTTGAACAGTAAGTTCAAGGATCAACAATAACCATTCCTTAGTTGCCAAGTCTACATTACACCTGCATCTTATTTGATTCCTTGGCAGGTTGCGCCAACATGAAAAAGTGTCTTGTTTCTTTGGCATTCCTCCTGGCTCTAATTATTCTGTAATCTTCAATGACTATAACAGAAGTGCCTCAATTTAAGCTCCATCAGGTCTGTTTCTCTCAAATCGTTTGTCACCGCCCCACCCCCATCTCACTGAGTCACTGCCACGGAGGGGTACACACACGTGGTGCTCAATTATTCAGATGTGGGTGATCCACACCCTTGTTCTTCCTCTTTCCTTCCTTCCACCGCACTTCTCAGCGTTTCTGCCAGCACAATGCTAAAGTTCTATACCTTGCTGAAGTAGGGTACCGGCGCATAGTAGGTATTCAGTGGGCACTGTTCCAATAATGAGTAAATAAAATATGAAATCAGTCAAATGTGTCTGCAACACTCTAAAAGTTTAGAGTGGTGGAAAGTAGAGATGATTGGTTAAAAATTCAAGTTCTTGTTATCTGTGAATGTCATCTGTCCAGGTGAGTGGTTTTCAAACATTTTCTTAGTAATGAAACCTATTTTCAGAGATGAACTTTCCTAGAGCAACCTCATAAATAAAACAGATAAAAGTAGAAATATTCAAGGGATGTCTTTGGCTAAGGTCTGAGGTCATTCATAAAATGTAGCTTTGAACTTTTTTTCATGCTGGCACAACCCCATGTGGTCTATCCAGAAAGTAGGACCTAGAGCCTTATGCTGTCCAAATAGGCCAGTTAGTATTGTGAAGAAATGAAATGGGGAAACTAGTAGGTGCATCAGGTGAACTGGCAAGTACATCATCAGGTGAAGACGAGGCTGTGAATTTGCTGAGCCTAATATGAAATGATGTACACTCACTGCCAATATCAAATAAAAGAAAAGAGAGTATCTTCACTGCCCCCCTTTACAGTTAGCATAGGTGGGCAGAGGCTGTTGGAGGCAGCTCGAGCCTTCAGCCATCCACAGGCCTGTAGGAGATCCCACCCACCAATATGACTCCACCATAATCTATTTCACCTTGCTCAGACGCACTGTTTAACAGTTGTGAATGTAAAATAACCCTAACCAGTAATTTTAAACCGGGAGAACAAAAGGAACATGATTGAAACTAATTTTCATTTTCAATTATTATTACAGAAATTTAGAAACTTACTTTTTTCGTGTGTGTGGTCTGTTTGTTTTTAAATGATCACCTTTAACTGACAGGAAGAGATTGAAAAGGGTTCCAGGATGCTGACTATGGTGAGATAGAAAAATCAAATTAGGACTGAGATTCCATCTCTCAAAGATGTCATGATCTCCATAATAAATAAGACAGAAGAATGGTAAACTATAAGAAAATAGGTATCGCCCTGGCTGGTGTGGCTCAGTGGACTGAGCACAGGCCTGGGAACCAAAGGGTCGCTGGTTCAATTCCCAGTCAGGGCACGTGCCTGGGTTGCGGGCCGGGTCCCCAGTGGTGGGCACGTGAAAGGCAACTATACACTGATGTTTCTCTCCCTCTCTATTTCCCACTGTTCCTCTCTCTAAAAATAAATAAATAAAATCTTTTTTTAAAAAAAGGAAATAGCTATCTACATATATTGCACAGATGAATGCAGAGCTCCCTGGACTCTATCTACCATTGTCAAAAAAACAACCCACATTGTTCCAAAATCTAGATTTTTCCTATTCAAAATACTGTCATGTTTTCAGGCTTTACATTCTTTTCAATGGTTAGAACTTGCATGAGTGGCCTGACACTGAAGCCCAAATCTATTCTATTTCTTTAGCTAGGCTTCAGGAAGACATGCCTTTGTTTTTACTTTAGCAATGAGAACATTCATGTTTTGTACCTTAAGAGATTTTTCTCATAGTTGGATACTCTTCCCTTGGTGCAGATTCCTTAGCTGGTGCGGGAAACTTAGCAGGGGCCCCCAGTGAAAATGAGTTTGACACCCCCGCTTTAAGCAATTACAAATTCTTATCAACAGGCCGTATAAACTCAATTCGCTTTAATCTGTATTTTAAAAACGATCACAGTAAAACTGACTTAGGAGAGGGGGTACAGTTCTATGACTTTTAATGTATGTAACACCCCTGAGAATCGGGATATAGGACAGTTCCATCACCTCTCAAACTCCCTTGTGCTGCCCCTTCATATTCACACCGTTCTTTATTCACGACAACCACTGCTTTAGGTCAAAGTTCATTTTTTTCTACATATGGATGTCCAGTTTTTCCAACATCACTTGTTAAAAGGGCTATTCATTCTCCATGACATTGTTTTTGCATCTTTGTCAAAAATCCAATGGCCACACTTGTGTGAGTGCATTCTTTCTATTTCCTCCACTGGCCTAGATGTGTATCTTTTTGCCAGTTCCACATTGTCTTGACTGCTGTAGCTTTACTGTAAGTCTTAAATTTGAGTATTGATTCCCCCAACTTTACTATTTAATTATGAACTTCACTTCTTTAACAGGTTATGGGACTACTGAGGTTATCTATTTCATCTTGGATGAATTTTCATAGATTGTGATTTTTGAGGAATCGGGCCACTAACTCTAAGTTGTCAATAAGGTGTAGTTTCCCTTTATTATCCTTTAAAGTCTTTGGAGGTGTAGCATTCTAGATATTGCTAATTTGGCTCTCTTTTCTTTTTTTTACCTTTGTCAGAAATGATAAGCTTCTAGCAAGGCTGGCAAAGGTAAAAAGAGAAATGACACAATATGCTTTGTATGATTTCAATTCTTTTAAATTCATTAAGGTTCCTTTTATGACTCAGAATATAGTGTGTCTTGTTAAATGTTCCATGCGCACTTGACAAGAATATGGATTGTGCTATTGTTGGGTGGAGTGTTCTATAAATATCAATTAGATCCAGTTGGTTGTCAATTCTTCTATATCCTTGCTGATTTTCTGTCCAATATTTCTATCAATTACTGAGAGAGGAGTGTTAAAGTTGCCAAGTATAATTATGGATTGTCTATTTTTCCTTTCAGTTCTGCCAGTTTTTGCTTCAGGTATTTTGAAGCACTGTTGTGAGGTGGATATACACTTTGGATTGTTATCTCTTCTTAGTGAATTAGCTCTTTTATCATTATGTAAAGTCCCTCTTTATCCCTAGTAATTTTCTTTGCTCTGAAGTCTAATTTTCTGCTATTAATCTAGTCACTCTAACTTTCTTTGGATTAGTGTTTGCATGGTATACCTTTTGCCATTTTCTACTTTTTACCTACCTATATCATTATACTCGAAGTGAGTTCCTTGAAGACATTTTATAACTACATCATTTAAAAAAACTATTCTGATAATGTATTTTAATTGATGTACAATATGCATCACTTAATGATGGGGATACATTCTGAGAAATGCATCATTTGGCGATTTCATCATTGTGTGAACATCATAGTGTGCACTTACACAAACCAAGATGGTACAGCCCACAATACACCCAGGGTACAAGGCACATAGCCTGTTGCTCATAGGACATAATGCTGTACAGCACATTACTGTACTGAATACTGTAGGCTGTTATAACACCATGGTAACTATTTGTGTACCTAAACATAGAAACGGTAGGGTAAAAATATGGCATAAAAGATAAAAAATGGTACACCCGTATAGGGCATCACCATGAATGGAGTCTGCAGGACTGGAAGTTGCTCTGGGTGAGTCAGTGATGTGAGTGATGAGTGAATGTGAAGGCCTGGGACATTGCTGAACACTACTGGAGACATTATAACCACAAGCTCTCCCCCTGCTTCCCTCTAGCAGAGTCACAAATGGAACACCAAGGCTGTCGATGCTGCTCCATGAACAGGGACGTGGGCTGGACTAACAGGATATACAGAGGAGAAACTGGCCACGGCATAGATCACCCTAACAGTGACTGCCGGCGGGCAGTGAAAGGCGACCTGAGGATCAGCAGGAATAACAAATCAAGATGAAGAGGTACAGAAACACAGGGATCGCTGTGGCAATGCGGTTCTGGCTATTGCACATCGGAGCAGTGGTCAGATGAAGGCACTTCGTGGTACTCATAAAAAAGGAGGGTGTTTATCATGAACAGGGTGTAGCACTGAGGACTCAATATCTAGACCTTGGAAATCTGTCTTTGGTTCCACTGACTCTATCTGCCACAAAGGGTGCTCTCTGCATTGAATTGAAGGAAGAAATAAAAATTATCTATGCTTTGCAGCATTGCAACCTGGAAATATTTCCAAAGCAGACAGGGACAGGTGGCTCCATATCACCACAGGAAGCTTTTACTAAAGTGGCAGTGGCACTTAATAACTGTTAGGGCAGCTCCTGTGGATTTGTGTCCTTGTACAAGATCTTGGGTCCTCAACCGAGAATTTACAAGTAAATTACAAACAAGTAATTTCTGATTACTTGTTTGTAGTTTTCCAGACAGAAAGTTGGGTCTTTACTTACTTTTTTTTTGAGAAAGGGAAAAAGAGAGAGAAAGTTTTGAGTGTTTTTTCCCCTTCCTTGGAGTTCTGGCTCCTGCTGGTTCCCACTGCAGCTTCTTTTGCCACCATAAGATCACTTGGGGGCTGCAGCATAAGAGAATAAAAAAAAAAAAAGAAAAAGAAAAAGAAAAGACCTGGGGGATTTCCACACTCTCTTTGGGTTTTAGGAGTTTCTTTTGTTCTTCTTTCTTCAAACACTGATCAGCCACTGGCCAACACACTGAGTGTGCTATGAGCTACACTCATTCACATCTGGTATCTGTTTCAACTTACCTTCCGATTTCAGATAAACCTTCCTTCTACCACGTCACCACAACTCACAAGCTGTGACCGTTCTGAGGTTCACGCCTGCAAGTAAACCTCAGGTTTTGTTCAAGGTAAAGTGCCATATTTATTGCAGCATTACTCTATCTGTTAGCTATTTGAGGTGTGTAAGATTATGCCACTGTTTTCATTAAGTTCCTATATTCTTGTTTATGTGGCACCGATGAAATTTTTGTGTTCTGTGCCCCTAAACCATTTGGTTGTTATCATGTGATCTTACATAACCTGGTGGTTCTTAGAAAAACATGTATTACATTATGGCTAACTGAGTGTAATGTAGCCGAGGAGAGAGAAGACTGGTGGAAAGACAAGGTATAAGGACAAAAACAAGGAACAAGATATGGAACACACTCCCAATACTTTAAGGTCAAGGTTTGTCCAAGAAGATTTTCTTTGATCTATAACCATCCAAAAAAAAGAGCACAGCCTGACATCGCTCAACCAGGGTCTGGCAGCTCATGCAATCATAGATTAGTTTGCTCTAAAGATGTGACTTCAACTTAATAGTTCGAAGTAGAAGTGACACAGATTCCTAAGATTGGTCTCCCTAACATTGGAGTGTCACCTCAAGAGGGAAAGAGTAGAAGGCACCAAACCCTCTAGCTAGCTGCTAAGTGGAAGCGCTAAGGAGAAACCCACAGGGATGTCATGTTTCACCATCTCCTCCTATTTTCATCCTACTGATCTTTCCAGTCCTAGTTCCCATCTCACCTTTGCTGTGCAATCACCTCTCATCTTTTCCTCCTCCAACCGCTTATATACATATTCATACTAAAAATGAGTAAGGCATACCTCGTTTTATCGTGCTTCACAGATGTCGCTTTAAAAAAAAAAAACAAATTGAGGGCAACACCCTCCACGAGCAAAGAGATTACAACTTGCTGCATTGTGATACTCACTTTATGGTGGTGGTCTGGAACCAGACCTACAGTATTGCTGAGATCTGTCTGTACAGCAGTCCTTTATTTCCTGTCCCCCCGCAACACACCTGCACATGGATGTGCACACACATGCACGCACGCACACACACACACACATCGGAGACAGTGGCTCATTCCCGGTGTAATTCTCATGACTTTCGGGGATCTCTCTGCGAGTGTAGGAGCATGTGTGTGGGGCGGGTGTCTCTGGTCCAGAAATTTGCCTCATTGGCTAGCCTGGGAGCTTTCAGTCGAGCACGAGTCATTGTGCACCAAAAGCCTATTAAGAGCAAGGACAGTGCTGTGCCATGTGGGCTCCAAACGACCTTTTGTGTCTTTTGTATGGGAAGCAGTCGACCATTAAGTCTATGCTCAGGAAGAACCAGTGCTTTGGGTAAGGAGTCTATTCATTTATTTACCTTGAAAATGACTTATTTCTAGGTGCATAATTAAATGCATGAGAATTCAATTCAGAATGAAAAGACTATAGGAAGGACTTTCTCTGCCATTCATTCTATATAATAAAATGGGGATGGTGGAGAAGATCTGAGTAACAAATCATATCAGTTGACTTTAAAATACATCCACAACCCAGGCACCTCTCACAAATTCCCCCGCTATCCTCTCAGTCTAGCTGCCGTCATCTTTGGCCTGGATTACAGCAGTCGACGCAGCCCACTAAAATTCAAATCTCGGCACTCCCCTGCTCCGAAATCCCCTGTAGTTTCCCATCTGCCCTGGAATGGAAGTCAAAGTCCTTTCAGTGGCCTACATGCCCACCCTGGTCTGTCTCCTCCCCTCCCAACCCCCACATCTTTCACTGTACCTCTCACCTACTCTCCCGACTGTCCACTCATCCTTTGCCAGACCAGCCTCCTTGCTATTCCTGAAATATGCCAAGCACCCTCCTACCATAGTCCCTTTATACGTGTTATTCCTTGTGCGTGACATGCTTTTCTTTCACATATCTACAAGGCTCACTGCCTCGCATCCTTCTGGCCTTTTTTCAATATTAAGCACTTCCCTACCCACCCTCTACAAATGAGCAACCCCCACTCACATCAGTCCCTTCCCTCCTCACACAGCTGAATTTTTCTCCATAGTACTTGTCACCACCTGCCATGTCATATAACTACTGTTTATTATCTGTCTTCCCATATTGGAATGTAAGTTCCATAAGGACAGGAACTTAGCTTAGTGTCTTTCTGTATCCCTAGTGGTTGTCACAATGTTGGGCCACAGTAGATGCTCCACAGATTTTTGTTGAATGAATTTGGAGTATATAATAAGCAACGTTATTTATAGCCATGACTTAAAAGCATAAAATGATCTCTGCTTGGCATTCCAAGGGAGACATATCCCATATCAAGGTTATCATCAAGGTTGCATGTCTCAAGGAAGAAATCCCACCAAAATTATCAAGGCTATAAGAAAAGACTCAGAAATCCAGTTCTGTCATGAAAGAGTGCTGCCCTCAAATGCAGGAGGCTTTGGAAATCTGTTTCCACCGTCTGGTTCCTCTGGAACACCTTACCAAATATGTTCTGCACTACACCTAGTCACCTAGGTAAGGGAAATAGGGGAACAAGGACGGACAGCCTGGAGAACCTACACATACACACAGGCACCCTTCCTCGATGCAGGCCAAACCATGTCTACCCACAGCTTTGGTGGTCTTCCTGCTGAATGCTGAACTACACATCCCAAAATGCCTTGCAGAGATTTGTGACAGCATTTCATAATGCCACTTCCACAAAATCACATTCAGTGTTTGTGATTAAACTGAGTCAGTGTGGCGCTGGTGAAGAATGTCCTGCCACGATTCTGCATAGCAACTCCCACATGTTTACCCAGACTGTGTTTGTATTAACCAGGTCTGGCTTTCCAGTGCGTTCCGTGTGTTTGCTTCTAAAATGAGAAA
>CM052552.1:58228706-58229930 GCA_028533065.1 Trachops cirrhosus
TGACAAAAGAACTGACTTGGCTTGGGAGATGCATCTTTTTGACCCTTCAGCTTTTTCTCTGTCTTGTGGCGTGTGATGGTTTGAAGGGGCTTGTGCAACCGTCTTAGACGACACTGTGGCCTTGAGGGCGGAAGCCTGGCATGGCTGATGATGGAGCAGGGCAGGAGCCAGTGCCCCTGATGACACTGTGGAGCTACTATAGCAATCTTGGACAGCTCACACCTGGATTTCAGCCACATGATACACTAGTGATGTTTCTTAGATAGAAAACTGAATGTCTATTCTGTTGAAGCTACTGTTATACTTTTGGTCTCCATTTCCTTCACCTCAGTACAATTCCTACCTGCTATGGGCTGAATTATATCCCTAACAATATATGTTGAAGTTCTAAACCCCCAGTACCTATGAACGTGGCCTTATTTGGAAAGAAGAACTCAGCAGATAAAATCGAGTTAACATGAGATAAGACCACATTAGGCTACGCCCTTGATCCAATATGACTGGTGTCCTAAGAAGAAGAACAAGAGACAGAGACACACAGGCAGAAGATGGACATGTGACCACAGATGCAGACACTACAGTGATGCATCTACAGGCCAAGAAACACCAAGGATTACAAGACACTAGCAAAAAAGGAAAGGATGAATGCAATTGGAAAGGAACGCTACGATCTACTTTATGTTAAGAGAAGCTGTACACAGAATTTAGCAATTTCTGCACCAAAGAGCAAGCACAATGTAGTCACAACAGAGATCCAAAGGACCCTTCATGGTAAAAACCCAGAGCCTACTAGAGTGTAACCAATGATTACATACAAATGTTTAAGACTTCCCATCGTATCAGAGAGAGGCAAATTAAAACCACAATGAGATACCACTTCACACCAGTCAGAATGACCATCATAAATAAAACAACAGATGACAAGTGTTGGAGAGGTTGTGGAGAAAAAGGAACCCTAGTGCACTGTTGGTGGGATTGCAGACTGGTACGACCACTATGGAAAACAGTATGGAACTTCCTCAGAAAACTAAAAATGGATCTGCCTTTTGACCCAGCAATTCCACTGCTAGGATTATATCTTAAGAACCCTGAAACACCAATCCAAGAGAACCTATGCACCCCAATGTTCATAGCAGCACAATTTACAATAGCTAAGTGCTGGAAACAACCTAGGTGCCCATCAGCAAATGAATGGATCAAAAAACTATTGTACATTTACACAAT
>CM052552.1:58230430-58270932 GCA_028533065.1 Trachops cirrhosus
GGTGGAAATGGGAGGGAGGTGGGGAGGGCTGGGTGGGTGGACTGGGATGGGAGTAAAAGATAGAAAATTGTACTTGAACAACAATTAAAATAAAATTAAAAAAAAAAAGACTTCCCATCATGGTTCTAGGGTTCTCCTCCTCCTGCACAATCAGTATTACTACCCTAAGAGATCACAGTGATTTTCCTAGTTTCATCTTATGCAGAAGCAAGACATTCCTAGGTAGCCTGACAACATTCTCAGTGTCCCCAACCTACTTATCAAATCAACAATCCATCAGCCATAGCCATTTAGAAATTGTAACATAGAATGATTATAGGTTCATTAAGAAAACTCTCCCATGAAGGCCAGAGTCCAGTATGGTACACATGTTCCCTTATAAAAGTTTTCAACAGTTTCAAAGCTGAAGATAATGGGAGGAGACACTAGAGTTGTCCCAAAGTAGGACTAGAAATCATTTCACTGCTTTCCTCTTAAGTGGCCTTCAAGAAATTTAGTTGAATAAAGAACTGAATAAAGGGCTCCACATAGCGCTCCTGCCCCAGGCACTGTACAATGTCACTAATTATTGCTACTATGGCCCAGGGAGTCTCACGTAGATGTTTTCTCATCTCCACATGAAGAATGGAAATGGCCCTACTGGTGTGGCTCAGTGGACTGAGCATGGGCCTGCAAACCAAAGGGTTGCCGGTTTGATTCCCATCAGGGCACATGCCTGGGTTGCGGGCCAGGTCCCCAGGAGGAGGCACACAAGAGGCAATCACACATTGATGTTTCTCACCCTCTCTGTCTCCCTCTCTTCCCCTCTCTAAAAATAATTAAGTAAAATCTTTTTAAAAAGAATGGAAATATTAGTAAGAAAACTTAGTTTAAAATCTTAGTTCTATAATGAAAACTAAACAAAACTTACGCTTTATTTTTTGGTGAATTACATGATACAGAATCCCCTGTGGGTTCAGTTCACAGCCATACAGATTTGGCCACCTTAAGAAGTCATAGCCATGTCCTTAAATAAGGAGCTATTAAAATATTTACTCTCTGACTTGGTTAAGTCCTATCTCTATCAGCAGTGTGGGAAAGGATTCTATTCATTTAAGAACTTACGTAGACCTGGGAATTGTCATTCCTGTATTTATTTGCAGTGTCTATGTAGCAGAAAATAATCAGCAATTTGTATATTGTTAATTCCCACGAGCCTAAGAAAACTTTACCAATTTTTTATAAGATATCTGATCAGAGAGACACATCTAAGAGAACAGAGAGACCCTGAGAACAAAATTGTCTGAGCTTTCTTCTCATAACTCTGGCAACATGAACCAGAAGAAGAGCCAGCTTTTATATACCAAGTCAATTCTGGAAAGTACGCAAGCCAACTGCAACCCAGGACTAAATGAGAGCTGTTTCATATGTGAGGATGAGACTGGCACAGTAAGAAGCAAGTGCTTTACTCTCAAACTTGAACGTGTCAGGCAATAGGAAAGCAGTGCTTTTGTCCAAGCGGATATTTATAAGTGACTATTTTTGCCCAAGGATATCAATTTTATATAATTTAGGTAATGTTAAACCAGGTTTATAAATAAGGACATGTCCTGTTCATTGATGTATACTCAGTACCTAGCAAAGTACCTAAGATATAAGTGTTCAATAAATAATTCTTAAATGAGAGAATATGATTGAGACACAGCCACCCAGAACTTAAAAACCAGATAAGCTTAATCCTGTAAAATTAACACCTCAGAAGACCTATGATACTTATAATGATCCTGCCCATCACACCACTGATTTGGGAATGTCTCTTAAACTACAGCAGATCCTTGAATAACATCGTTTTGTTATATGTTGATGAGATGCCATAGGAACTTAACTCTTGTCTATGTCAATTAGCCCATGGTAAAACTGGTTTCATTATACACCATTTTGCTTAAAGCCACAAAACCCAACTGATGATGTTAAGTGAGGACTTACAGTATCTCTAGAAAGATGTAGCTTTTTCCTACCAGGGAAGCCTAGGAACCTCATAAATAGAATTAAGAAATTCCCCACTCATCACTAGCAACTCAAAGTGAGCTACAGAAGAATGGGCTCAGGCCACTGTCAAGGTCCCTGTGAGGAATGGCTAAGGGCAGTATCACCAACCAGGATGCTGTGGACCTCCAGTTATTCCCCAGGGTCATGTTCTGAGCTGCTATATGACCCAAGGAGCTAAGCTATAAAAGCTTCTCTCTGGGAAGGGTAGCGGAGAACTTCGAGAAATGCCTGTCTAAAATGCCACCATTTTTGAGGACAAGGATATGAGGGGGAAAAATTATTTCAAAATTCCTGTGTTGGCTCACTCATTTAAAAAGGATAATAAATGATCAAAGATAACCGGATGTATTAAACCCCAACCAGTAACATCATCGACGTGTACCGGAAGGTTACCAATCTACTGCTATACACTTCCCTTTAACTTTCAGCAAGAATGCAATCATAAAACTGACTGACTTTCTAAGAAGTAATTCAATTTTCAGTGAACTTCACTTGATGAGCTAGATGTTAAAGGCTCAAAGGCAGCATGGGTTCTTGAAGCAAGGTGATTCCCCTGGAGTCTACAATTGGATTGATGACTCACACTAAATAGACATACTCTTGTTCGCTTTCTGCACGTGCGGATGCAAGTCTTGCGATAAGACTGACGTAAAATGAATTTGCTATGACAGCTAATTCTCACTTTGTGTTCTGTATTTTTCAAAAAAAAATCTACATTCTACTTTGTTAATTATCGAAGCTCTACAAAATTAGGCAAGGAACATTTATACTATCAAATTAGTTAAACATAAATGAATGATAATGTTCAAATACTTCAAAGGTGGTGGTGAAACTGGTCCACTCATCAAGTACTTGTTACAGTATAAGTTGGGATAGCACATTAACAAAGCAATCTGGCAATACAAATCATGACCATGCTGTATTTATGCATTTTGATATGTAGCATCAATAAGAATTTATCCTAAATATTTCAAATAACAAAAAATAATTCAAGCAGGAAAATATTAGTTATAGTTTTCTAGTAAAGAGACAGTAAAAGTAGCCTAAAATGCCCAATGAGAGGGCTGGTTAAATTGGCATTTAAAAATTTTGGTACTGAAAATTAAGTGGCAACACAGATGGGTGCTTTTGACAAAAGATAAACATCATACAAAAGCATATTTTCATTATGACTGAAAAATATGTAAAACGTAAAGTGGATAGGCAAAAGAACAAGGGAATACACAACAATGGTGGTAGTCATTTGTAGTTTCTGAGTTCTTGCTAAATTTTGTGAAATGACAATGTATTATCTTAAATATTTTCCTAACACTAGCCTGTGGAGCAACCATTTTCAGTGAAAAGGTTTGAAATGAAAATGTGGCCAAAGAACCCTGCCTCTGGGTTAAAAACAAATAAGTAAATAAACAACAGGTTTCCTATTCTCACTCTCTTCCCACCAAAACCCTCACAAACCCTCGGGCCAGATAAACGTGGGAAGTGAGGCACATCCCAGTCTGGTCTGGCGAGGCAGGCTGCACAGGCTGTGAGGTATCCACAATAAGCCTGTTTCCCTTGGGCTAGCCCAGAGTCTGCGAGATGTACTTAATCATGAAACCCTCTTTACACAGAGGACCTTCAAACATTCCTCTCCCCACAGTTTGGGAGACGGTGCCTGGGCTGATGATGGTCACAGGAAATCACCAGGAAGAAGTTTCCAGGCCATGTGCTCCCCAGCTGGGAGTCACTAATGACAGTGTCGGCCTTATCCCGCAGGTGTATGTATTAAGGTAGAGAAAATGCTCAACAACTGCTGATCTATGCTGCTACCTAGAAACAATGGAATGCCATACAAATAAACCCTTTCGGGGACTGCTCTGGGAGATTTTCTGGCCCTTACAATAGGGGTTCTGATGTAGTCCGAAGATTAACAGCCAGTTTCTACAAAGGAATGGTTATCTCTTCTCTGTCATTATGAAAAGGCAACCAAAGAAACATGAGTGACCCATACGAGAATTAATTTCTCTTTTAGACATAAATACAGCACTGTTCATAACATGAAAAAAATAAGGCATATTTTTTTGAAGTCTGGATATTTTTAAAGTCTATACATGGTAGTGGGATGTTTCTACCAAGCGAATTCCAAATATCCACTTCCCAGAGCTGAGAAATGGGCAAACACAGCTCCCCTACTCCCCAACACACACAGTTCCTTTGGCATTGTTTATGCCACCGTTACCTCTGCTCGAAGTGAAGCTTTCATGCAGACTTGGCAAAGAGGTCCATTTCGGGAGAACTGAAGGGGAAGGTGCCGAATTCGATTTCGACATGTTGGCTCCTCACAAATCAACCAGCCCTGCAGAGAAAAGAGAGAACACTTCAGTCCTCTCACCACCTTCACAGATACAAACAAAAACCCTTTCGTTATCAGGATACGCTCAGGTCAGTCAAACCTTCCTTAGAGATTCTGAAATAGCTCATTACCTTTCTTTGCTGATGTGTTCCCTTGATCTGTGCCCCAAGCTTAAAAGTAGGTAACTCATAATGTTTTACAAAAAGATTATATGAGATGTTATTCTCTTTTCTTAAAATATAACCCCCTCCACAAACAAATATTTCCCAATAAAAACTTATATAATTGCACACAGATGTAAACCAAGGGGTCTTAGTTCACTAGTGCAGACCATTACCAAAGTAAAGAATATACCACAGAAATAAATGACTTTCCCAAAAGCTGAGTAACTATTGATTACTTAATTGCTGTGATCAGTTTCCTTCTCCACGAAAAGAGCACAGCGGCACTTGCTTTACAGGTTTGTTGTGGTTGTGATGTAACACACTTAGAGTGCTCAGAACTACACTTGGTGTAGAAAAACACTGACAAAATGTGAGCAACACTTTCATGTAAATTAAAACATATTTCTAAAAATTTACTTATTTATCTAATTTTAATTTATAGAGAGAGGGGAAGAGAGGGAGAAAGAGAGGGAGAGAAACATTGGTGTGAAAGAGAAACATCAATCGGTTGCCTCTCATACCCTCCCTGACCAGAGACCGAACCTGCAGCCTAGACACGTGCCAGGACCAGGAATCAAACCAGCCACCTTAAGCTTTGCAGGATGATGTGCCAACCAACAGAGCCACACCACTCAGGGCAAAGCATATTCCTTTACACATGTTCTCTGGAGGCATAAAACTGGCCGCCATGTTTTCAAGGACAACATCAACTGACTACCCTTTTCCAGTCATTTCAAATAGTCACTGCCCACTTCTCTGCGCACTTTCCTCCTGCAGTTACTCTCCTTTGCTGCTCTTGTGTGAATTTTCTCATAGAGATGTGATGACATTATGCCCGTCATGTTAAGTCAGCATTGTTTGCTATAAAACATATCTGTTAAACCAGGAAGACAAGACTTCACAAATAGGGTTGAGCAAAACTCAGGTGCTCTGGGGGCTTTAGTGCTACATATATTAGCCATAATGAGACTAAGGCAAATTAGGGGGTATAAAAGTGTATCTATGTTCCCTTAGTGTATGGGTTCCCACTCGAGGAGCTGCAAGTAGGGAGCTGACTGTCTTTGGGTCTTAGAGTGTCTGGAGAGGTGGAACTTCTGAACTGGTCTTGAAGAGTGAGTAGAAGTGTGGTAGGTAGAGAAGGCAGGAAAGACAACTGAGGCACAGAGAACATATGCAAAAGAATGAAAGCCAGAGAGAGCTGTGTGCGATATTCTGAAGAAAGACATTAGTGAGCTCTGGCAAGTGTGCCTCCGTTGGAGTGTAGTTCTGTAACTGAAAGGCTGAAAGTTCGATAGCCAGTCAGGGCACATGCTTAGGTTGACGCTTCGTTCCATGATCTATGCAAAGATCCCCAGTCTGGGGCCATAGAGAAGGCAACCAATTGATGCTTCTCTCTCACATCGATGTTTCTCTCTCTCCCTTTCTCTCTCTCTAAAAGCAATGAAAAACAAAATGTCCTCAGGTGAGGATTAAAAAAAAGAAAAGGCATCAGTGACATATTTGACTATGCTCCCTGTTTCTAGACTGAGCACCCTCTTGTTTTTTTTCTCCTGAGAGGACAGCCATGTGTATACAATTGTTGTTTAATTACATTGGGACCTTTGCTTGCTATTTATTAATATGGTCACACAGCATTAATCCGAAGCTGCAGGATGTCCCCATTCGTTGCTGTGCTAAAGAACCTCATTCGGAATCGGCTCTTCTTGGAAGTAGCCACGACCAAACTCAAGGGAAAGCACTCCAAACCAGTTCTTCCAGCTCCATTAATGACTTTTACCCCAGAGAAAGTGCAACGTAAAATTTTTGACTAAAACAAAACATGCTACCTTTAAAGAATATAAAATTCATCTAGTCAATACATTCACAGTAAGCTTCACTCCCACTTTCAGTCAACAGGCTGAGCTATCCATATTTAAGTTGAACTTTTAAGGCATAGGGTCTCAAGGAGTCCTTACAAAGTCTTGAATACATGCCCAGAACTATATTTAACATTGTGGAGAAGAGGTAAAGAGCTCCCAGGTAGAGTTTCAGGAAGTTACAATCTAAACAGGAAAACAAGGTTCATACACACAAAGAAAAAGCAATTCAGTATGGCCTGGCTTTAAGAAGCAAGTTGTATGGTACCAACTATCAATGCAAAACACCACAGAGAAGGGATGGAGTCATGTGGACCCCACCTATCTTAGACAAACTGGAATAAAGAATCAATGGTTCTGGGTCACAGGCAGCTGTTTTACAATTCCTAGGGCTTAGGACCACATTTTCTTGATTGATGGACACATCTTTATTCACATCTTAATATTTCCAAAACTCAAGATGCATTTACAATTGACATGTACATTTAATGGCGTATTTATATCTCCTTTGAAAAAGCTGTTAAGAGTGCAGCTCACAATCGATGGCCACTCAGAATTAAAGAAACACCATACTTTGGTTTAGCCTGTGCTAGGTATGGAGAACACAGGGCAGGACAGTGGGGCTAATAGCAGCAGCAGTTTTAAATGCAGCCTATAAACAGTAAAGGTCAGACTAGCTGTTCCTGGAAGTAACCATTTAGGCATATTAAGAAAGGAAACAGTAGGCTCCAAGCAAACCATGTATGAAAAATGTAGGACTGGATGACTCCTTTTCTATTCACTTGAATTTGATACATTATATTTGCTACCTGAGGCTTTATACGCTTTGGAATGTGTATCAGTTAACACTACCAACGATAGCTGTAATTCACTCAATTTCAAGCATAATTTTTAATAAGTAAGCAAACAGGTAACAACCATTATGGGTTTTTTTTAAGATTTTATTTTTTTATTTATTTTTAGAGAGGGGAAGGGAAGGAGAAAGAAAGGAAGAGAAACACCAATGTGTGGGAACATCTCACATACCCCCCTACTGGGAACCTGGCCCACAACCCAGGCGTGTGCCCTGACTGGGAATCAAACCTGCAACCCTTTGATTCACAGGCTGGGGCTCAATCCACTGAGCCACATCAGCTGGGGCACAACTATCATGTTAAGATACGATAAATTATTAAGCACTAGAACACAGCCTGGAAGTTAAAACTATTTTTTAATTTTTTAAATATAATGCTCAATAAGCTAGTTCCTTTCAGATGTTTTTGAAACTTGATTCCATCAATTTACTACAACTTTAAGACACACTAGGTGAGCTGCCAACCAGGGAGATGCTAAATTGTCACCTCACCTGCTTCTAAAGCAAATATCTAACTCTATCTCTCACAGAGTTACTAACTAAATGTCCTTTCAAATCATATAAAAAACAGATAATATAATTTGTCTAGACTTCCTACCAGTTATAATTAACATTAAAGAGGTCTTTTCTTCTTTGTCACCTCTCTCTATTCAGTACTTATTTGGGTTTGTTTGTACTTACTATCTGTTAATCTCCCTTTACAAATGACAACAATAACTCATGCTATTATGCATGGAAATTAAACATGCTGATAACTGTGAAGGGAACTGGGGCTGAAAAAATATTAAAGCCTGTAACTCTTTATGCTTCTTGTTTTATTTTGATAATTGAGCTTTTGGTCATGGGCTATTTTAAACAAAACTCTTCTATGGGGGAAATAGGCCCTAATCATATTCAATATATTCTTTGTTTCCATTCACCTTACTTAAGTACATTTTGGTTAACCCTTTGTTCCCCCAACAAATAATAACTGACGTACTAAATCTATCTTTCAAAGAACATTTTTGTTGTTAAAAAAATAAATATGCCAGGAGTTTGAAACTATTCCGTGATGGGGCAAATCATGCACCGCAAGATCTCATTGAGAATTTCACCTTTCATGGGTGTTGAAAACAAAAGAAATGAAAATACTAACATTGTATAAATTCATTTTGAATTATTACTCACAAAAAGAAAACTAAACTTATTTTCGTTTCCCATGCTGGGAAATAATGTACAGCCCAAAACTACATTGCCAAGTCAACCGAAGGGGAAAAAAAAAAACTTAATAATGTATAGTTCTTTGTAAGTACAACCTATAAAAACGTTTGGGCTTTACAAAAAAATATTTTAGGGAGAAAAAGAGAGAGAGAAACAGTGATGTGAGAAAGAAACATTGACCAGCTGCCTCCCATACACACCACAACAGGGGACTCAACCCGCAAGCCAGGCACTGACTGGGAATTGAACTCGCTACCTCTCTCTCTGCAGAATGATGCCCAACCCACTGAGCCACACTCGTCAGGGCAAAATGTTAGGGCTTTAATAAAAACCTCCAGAACCACTAAGAATGTTATCTACTATCCAAATATGTCCATTTTATTATGCAATGTTACGCCAAAGTGGCAAATTGTCATAACCCACAGAAATAAGGTCATTAACATACTTTGTATATTTTATATTTTCATGTACATATTTCTGCATCCCTCTTTTATGGACATATACATTTTGGGAGGTTTGCAAAAATAAAAATATTCTGAATTTTATATATATACACATACATATAGATGTGTGTCTATAAAAGAAATAATAAAAAACAAATATATATAAATAAAAGAAATAAGGCTATTAAGTTTTCAGATGGCTATCATAACCATGTTTATAAGTACAGGGTTCAAGAGAGGTGAAGCCAGCCTGGCCAATAGCAAGACAAAGACTCTCCAAAACATGCAAAGATCTATCACCTGCTGTTTTAGTCTCAGCATCACTAATTCCCTGAAATCATTGTATAGGAAACTGTGTCACATGCCAATCGGTTCTGATTGCTGAATTGTATTTCTGAGTCCTCAAATGAAATGTTTTTGTCTACACATGCTACAAAGGGATCGATTTCCACTTGTAACTGAGGCAGTTCTATCAGTTGTCCCTTAAACACAAACTGCTATTCATTTGTGTGTGTTTGTGTTTTTAGAAGGATGCACCCACAGAAATCACCTAGACATGCAAATGTGGTACATAGGAGGCACTCAAAAATCTTTTGAATACAGTAGCCCCACTCCCATCCATGGTTTTGCCTTCCGTGGTTTCAGTTTCCTGTGGTCAACCCCAGTCTGAAAACATTAAATGGAAAATTCTGGAAATAAACAATGTGCAAGTTCTATATCGTGTGCTGTCCTGGTAGTTTGATAAACTCTTAAGCAATCCCGCTCCATCCAGCCCAGGACGAGAATCATCCTTTCGTCCAGTGACTATGCTGTACACACTTCCTGCCCATTAGTCACTCAGTAGCCATCTTGGTTATCAGATGACAGTGGAGGTACCACAGTGCTTTTGGGCAAGTAACCCTTATTTTACTTAACTTTCATTCTCACCACTTATTTTACAGTATTTTGCTATAGTTGCTCTATTTTATTATTAGTTATTGTCAATCTCTTACTGTGCCTAATTTATAAATTAAACTTTATCACAGGTATGTATGTATAGGAAAACAATATAGAGAGAGAGAGTTTGGTACTATCTGATGTTCTAGGCATCCACTGGGGGTCCTGGAACATATCCCCCAAAGATAAGGGGGGACCTTTGTAAATAAAAGCAAAAAAAAAAAAAAAAAAAAGAAAAGAAAAGAAAAATGCACAAGGGCAAGTTCATGGAAAATAATAAGGGTCTAAAATTCATGGTAGTTCTTACTCTTGAATCAAATATGTGTTGGGTCCTTCTTCTCCCAGTTCCAATCAGTCACCCAGTCTGCTCCCTGCCCTTATAGTCCTATAAGCAGCAGACCTCACAGTCGATTTACGGCAATAGCCCCCTACCTGGTTTCCCTGACTCTATTCTCTCCCACAGCCAATTCAAAGACAGGCCAAGTACGGTTTCGTAAGGCATCTCCATTCCCATCACCAACTGTATACCCTCCACAGAGTATTAAGAAGGCATGTTTTGGTTTGGCTTTCCAGTCTTTACAGCCTCATCCCATTCCTCCTTTCTCACCATTCTCTTACACATAAAACTTTGCCCCATCTGTTTTCTTTTCTCACTGTCCTCATCACATTTTGTTTAATGCCACCTCCTTGTCTTTAATCATGCTGTGGAACACAGGTGGCAAACACAAGGCCTGTGGGCCAAATCCGGCCCTCCACCTTGTTTTACCCAGCCTGGCACCTTGTTTCTACCTGGCAGCAGCACCGAGCTCTCACTTAACTGTTAAGGAGTAGTTACATTTTTACAGTCCTAAAGTTATGTTTGGCCCTTTGAAGGCGACCACGAGGCTGATATGGCCCCCCGTGAAAATGAGTTTGACACCCCTGCTGTATAAGCTCTGCCTATAGTGCCTATTTTTGTGAATCTCATCAATGGTCTGAAATCTCTTTCCTTTCAAAGGTGATTTTAGTTTGGGGAAAAGCCAGAAGTCACAGGGCACTAAATCTGGACTGTAGGGGGCCTGAGTCACCTGGATGATTTGATGTTTCGCCAAAAAACTCTGCACAAGACATGATGCATGAATGAGTATATCGTCACGATGAAGCTGCCAATCACCAGCTGCCCATAGCTGCAACTTCTGAATCACCCGAATAGTTTCCATGGAGGAATGTTCAAGCTTAATGCAAAATCTGATGCAGATTTGTTGCTCAACTCACCCATGATTTTGAATGCAAAGGCCACACAGTACACATGCTCACTCAATGGCATGTGCCACCCCCACCGACTAGTACAGTGAAGTCATCATTGTTCACACATGCACATTCCAGCCCATTATCCTTGGCTGCCAGGTTACATCGATGTCATGTATAGCATTCTCATTATATTAAGAATGGCTGGACCTTTTCTGGACAGACTTCATATTAATGGGTAATTTTGCATAAGTCTCCGAACCTTTCTCTGAGCCTTAGTCTCCTTGTCTATAAAACAGGAATAATACTTATCCTATTAGACTTGTTAAGAACATCAAATAAGAAAGTCCACACAGAGTTCAATAAATGTAAAATATTATTATCCTATATATGCCTCCAGTAATGGGCTACAGCTGACAATGCACTATTAAAGACGTACTATTCTAACCAGGGAAGAGTCAGGTCAGTTTCCACCTGGTGCTATCTCAAGACGGAGAATCCCAATGATGAATAATGGGTAAGATTAGGCAGAGCTGCATCTCAATTTGACTGCAAAATAATGCAACTATGTAGTCAGCATAAGTGAAATGTTCAGGTTTTTCCAGACAAAACTATACTGGATTTGAAGTTACAAGATGGCAGACTGGACAGTGAGGGAAGAGGAGGTGGTCTTTGCTTTAGCTGGGGTTCACAGAGATTTCCTGAGGCAGCGCAATGAAGTAATGCAGTGATGTGTGATTTAAATTGTAATGGCTCTCCAGGAGTGCGATGACAGGGTCACAGGGCCGGGTCTGCCAGCATGCGTGTTCTTAGAATTCATCATATTATTACTATTTTTCTGTACTAGCCTTAACTGCCCCTCTCCCCAAACTAGATGCACTCTGAGAACACCAAACTCCGTTTTTACCTTAAACCATTTATAATTGTCTGGGGTTCCCTTGTAGTCACAGTTTTCTGTCACAGAATTATCCCCAATGTAAAATGGGTCTTCTTATAGACAGTGCACAGTATGGGCCTACAGCTGCCTTTGAAAATGATACGTTGTGATTTTGGATTTCCAGAAATATCAAAAAACAAATTGCTTTCTGACCCATATTTACACCTAAAATGGGGAAAATTTTTTCCTAAGATCTCGAGGGGAAGTTTTAACAGGAACATAATTTTGCTTTTAAAGTTAAATTTTCCACACTGCAGCATGCTGGCATGTCAAAGAGTGCTTATTAAGTCACAGAAAGGTGCCGGAGGAGGAGATGAAAGAGCAAATCAGAAAAAATACATAAATAAACTAACTATTCACCAAAGTTAACACAAAAATATTTTTAACAAAATTATCAAACAAAACAGTTGTGGAAAGTGCCTTGCTGGTCAATGTAAGATTTTGAAATATTATTAAAATTGATTTTTAAAGTAAGACATCTCTTTAAATGAACAGTCACATGTCATTTCATCCAAGTTATTTGAAACTTTATTGATCTTATCATTTGTGCAAGGACCAGACTCTGCTATCACTTTGCTGAAAGGATAATGGAGCACTCCCAAACTGTTATGATAGGTGAGATGCGAACAGTGGTCCTCATTTAAACACACAGAATAGCACTACAAGTGGACAAATTCCCACCTCAGCAATTGTATATTGCATGATAAATGAACAAGTTGTTCTGCTTTGCCTCGCATCAAATCCAATATCATAGCCTTGTTATTTTAATTTGCAATCAGAGGTTGAGCATCAGAAGATGTACCTGAGGGACATTTAAGAGCCCCATGCAAACCATCTTCCCCTGCTATACTGTGAGCAGAGAAAGCCAACAATTACCAGCAATTTTTATTTTACTACTGTAGGACAATACCAGAACAGTTAAAACTGTCTCCATGCAAGCGACTGGGGAAAATATACTTAAAATGACTTTATATGGAAAATCACATTTCGGGGGTGGGGGGAGTTCAATGGGGGACATGTATCTTTCTGTATGGGCAGCTAAAAATCTCTCTAAGTATATTCAAGCCCATTCTATAAAATACTCTCCCTATTCATCCAACTCAAAAGCAAGCTACATTCTTAGGCTATAATAGGTCACAACTAAGTACACAGTACCTTGCTTCAGGAATAATTTCGCTTTGTCTGTCAACTGTCAACAAAGCACAAAGAGCTCATGCAACCCAGCCATGTACTGTGGATGTTAGAGATCTAACAAAATACAAATAATAAGAATACAAGATTTGTGAGCGGCCCTGCTTTCACTTTATATGAGAAACTGAAAGCATTTTCCTCTCCACATTCCATTAATCTCTATTGTATTACAAATTTTTTTTCACAAAAGACTTCTTTTTCCTATGTGAAGCTACAAGTAACTTGGGGATGTAATATTCCAGCCGTGATGAATGTCCGACTTTCCAACATGAATGGTTATAAATGGATGTGCCAGTTAAGGCATATAGTTATTTCAACAAAGAAAAGGAATAAAAGAATCAAATGGCATGAGATGGTAAAATGGCTACACTGGTGCTTATATTATTATTTTCGTTTGAAGCCTCTAAGAAAAATTGTTAATTATTTCCACTACCCCTGCTCTCAAGTTTTCTCATTCTTGAAAAAATATCACCTTCCCTATATACACACACTAAGAAATAAACTTCAAAAGTATGTCCTGGCTGATGGGGCTCAGTGGATTGAGTTGCCGGACTGCGAGCCAAAGGGTCACCAGTTCGATTCCAAGTTGGGGCACAGGCCTGGGCTGTGGGCCAGGTCCCCAGTAGGGGGCACGGGAGAGGCAACTACACATTGATGTTTCTCTCCCTCTCTTCCTCCTTCCCTTCCCTCTATGTAAAAATAAATAAACGAAATCTTTTTAAAAACTTAAGAAAAACACAAAAGTAAACTCAAGGTTTAGTTTCATCAATATGTACCCAGAAAAAAAGACTGGAAGGAAATACTCTAAAATGCCATCACTGGTTACCTGTAGGTGGTTTCTTCTGTTTCTGTATTTTCTAAAATTTCTACAAGCATATATTGTTTTTATAATCAGAAAACTGTTATTAAGGAGGGAAGACACAGTTTTGACAAGAGCTTTCAATATGAGCAAATCCATCTGAAAAATATCGTGAGCTATACCATGTGTTTTGCTGTGACCAAGATGAATTTTCCGGGAATGTGCTTATGATAAAAAGGGAGGGGGGCACATAAAATAGTGTTTTCTTTAAAACATTTTATACTAGTTCTGAAATTCCAAAAATGGATCAATTTAAACATATAAGCAGTTCTCAAGTAGAAAGTGTCAGGGCATGTATTAGTGGTATTAGAATAATTTCTTAAATTAAGCCACTCGATGAAACCCACACAACCTTCTGGGGAATGTGATCTGAACACTTTTCTTTATGATGTTGGATCTATGAAGGTAGGTGACAGACCAGTTTTAAAGAGAGGCACTTTGTTCCATGTTTCCTCCCCTGACTTTACTCAGTATACACGTGGATCAGTTCATGTCCAGGGTAGGAATCAAATTTTTAAAAATTCAATCGGGGGACATGCTGTAAGCTTATTACAAGTAGAGTTTCTTTTCTTGGCTCAAGTCTAGCTAAAAGTAATTTTTACTGTTGGTTTGCTTGCAGGCTAGAATTTATCAGTATGGGTTACTGTGATGCGCCTTTGGGTAAGGAGCAAACAAATGTTAAAATGAACTATACACGAAATTGCCTTAAAGGGCATCTTAAAATCAGAATAGCGTTCAAACCATCACCAGGCAATGTTTGTTCATTTAACTTTAATTATTTTCTCCTCGAGAATGGTACTAATGAAACTGAATATCTTGCATGGTTTCGAAGGACTGTTTGAATAGTCTGTAAACAGAACTAAGGGTAGACAAGAGATCTGGCTGAGCCAGGGGGTTGCTAGGTGATGTAGAATGTAAACTCACAAACTTGTTAAGGTTTGCCTTGCTTTCATGCCACTTTCACACACTCTCAAAAGTTTTGAGACTTGATTTTTCAGGTGGCCATTAAAAAAAAGAGAAGACCCCCTCCCTCCAAAATTCACTCCCCCCAGATGCTCTGCCAGATTCAGAAGAGAAGAAATCCATCTGACCTTTGGATATAACCTGGGAAACTTTTGGTTTTACATAAACATAGAATCATGCATTTTGCGAATGTCCGTAATTTAAGAAACAAATCTCACAAAGGTGGATTTTTGAATTTCAAAAACACATTTCTAATCTTTTTTATTTGACATGAAATAAAATTAAGATTTCCTTCCAGAAAACAAAAATGTGATCACGGCTTCGAGGATTTGAGGCTATAACCTTAGCACAGATTATTTTCCTGACAAGCCTTCGGGTTTAGCCACTCATCTCTTTCCCGGCCTACACCAAGTTTGACTGCTTGTGAGGCTGCTCCCTTTGGCCCCCTCCCCCAAGCTCCTTTTTAAGTAGCTGATCAGAGATTGTCCAGTAAGAGCACTTTATTAGATCATCAGCCAGAGGGGTTCACAAGTACTGAGAGCAATGGGCTCAAATGCGGCACATCAGTTTTAATAGACCAGGGGCTACTAGTAAACTGCAGATACTGCTGAGAACTTTCCATGCACTGAACTCTTGAAAAAAGCACCGTCTCTCCAGCTTAAATGCAGCTGCCTCTTTCAATGCCGCAAATGGGTAAATTTGACAAAAAAGCCACCATTAAGACTACATGAAAGGCTCAAGACAACATCCTTTCAATGCTTTGTACTTCAGTAATCAGATGTACTTACTCACCCCCTCCCCCAAACCCGATCAAGAACTATTTCTGAATGGTAGGAAATAATTCCACTTTGTACATCTTTTAGTTAATCAAGACTTTCTATTCAGCAATTTGACCTTTTGTTCAAAACAGGATTATCAGTTTTTTCGCCAGTTACCAAGGGCGACTCGCATGGTGAACATAATTGCAATAATTTGCAAAACACCATGGCAACCCACATTACAACTAGGTAAATACTGGGCTTTTGTGCTACATTGTTATTTTCAGAGATGCTGGAGTCAAAGAACGAATGACAAATGAACACAAAATTTATATTTGCTTTGTCTCAAAAGAGAAGAAAATTGATAACAAGAATTGGGGGGAAACCGACTACAGCTGTAATTTCTAACTTGATTAATTAGGATGGTAACAGTCCTTAACAGTATATTCAACAAACAGCCCTGACTTCGTCTCTCCACCCACCTCTCTCTATACCGCTACCACTATCCCCCCCTACCCCAGACAAATTTTTTCAGCTTGGAGAACAAACATCCCCCATTTGCTCTTTTCTTCAACTTAATGGAATCCTTAATTGCAGAATATTGTTCTCCTGCTCTTCACAGCAGTGAAAACGGAGAGAAAGGAGGAGAGTGCCAGGGCAGACAGGGAGCTACAGTCATTTTTCCCCTGCCTCTTCTGGACACCCCAGGCTCAGTGATGAGACGGCATTTTTCTGGTCTCAGCAGCTGTTTCGTAGCAGACAATAAAGTGAAAACTATTTAGCTTTGCAGAAAAGCCACTTCTCTCCTCTTGGCAATACAAGGTAAGTCTACACGCCGAGCTGAAGTTTCATAATTTAAATGCCAGAACGCAAGGTGAGAAAATCCTGTTAATTTTTAAAAAAACATGAATTTTTCCTGTAAATAATTAACTGTGCTTCTGTCCAAAATGCTCTTGAAATGCATGTGTTTGCTATTTGAGGAAGATGTTCAACTATATCACCAATGTGCTGAGAAACACTTTATACTCAGAGAGAGCCCAATTCACAAGACAATCTAAAAATAGAAACTCAATACTCAGAAATTAAGACAAAAATCAAACTCATTTTGATAAACGTAGTCTCCAAAAAACTATTACCTTTCTTGTAATAAATGTGATGATTAGAAAAGTTATATCAGAATTGTTTTACTCAGGTATAAAAGGCAGGTTCTATTTTATAGTATAAACGAGCAGTTTTTTCTCAGAGGCACAAATTCTGTTACACTGCCTAGCTTCTTGGAAATGAACAAAATAGACTTTCCATGTAAAATGTAATGTTTTGTGATGACAAGAGAAAAACACACACAGAAAGGGCTCGCAGAAGTCACACAGCCGATATCTGAAGAATAAGAAGTTCCAGATGCACTCAACACAGCCCTGCCTGCTTTCCTCTGTCTGCCTTATAACAAGGCAGAGCGAAAGGAGTTTCTCCACTGATCTGCAGCATATTACCGCTAACTTTTGAAAAATCAAATGAATCTGATGCTATAATGGGTCCGTTCTTATTTTGTCAGGGCTGAAAACTCCCAGACAGATTTCGAAGATTCAGCTTAGAGAAATCACAATATAACATTCTTCGGAATATGCCTCTGAAATTACAGATACTGTGATTTCTCCGGAGGAGCAGAAATCAAAAGAATGTGACACATTAACTCCTTCTCAGTCAGTACCAACCCGTTTATACTTGGAAAATATATTTTATTTTCTGGCTTAATTCATTCTGAATTTAACATACCTGTATTAAGTATATTCTTATCAAAAGTCTAAATGTTAAGAGGAAATGTATCCTTTAATGCCAAATAATAAAGGGTTGGACAAGCCTTTAGTACCTTTTGGTCAAACAGACTTCATGACAGATCATAAAGTGGGCATAAAATCCCCATGACAACTGAAGTTCTTTAAGAAACTGTTTCATATATATATGAAATACTTTATAATCTATTTGGAATATCTTCACTTACAACATTTTCCTAATACACTTGATCCCTCCTGCCCCAATCTTTTGTGGCTTCTGTTCCAGTGGTATTTTTCCTTTTCTACCCACCCCCACCCTTGGCCAACTAAATAGGATGCTTCTTGACTTCTATTTGCAAATTGCAACATCCAACCCTTTGTCATGTCAATACATCACCCAAAGTCAAGAATGGCAAGTACCCAGCAGGCGACTACATTGGACCTCCAATCCCACCCCCGTGACCCACGTAGGGTAAGAGCTGGCACTCACTATGAAACCCACCTGTTATCCCTGGCCCAAATCCTTCTTTGCTCTAGAATTTTCAACTCTGGCTGCACATGGGAATCACCAGGGGAGCACTTTCACACAGAATGTTGGGCACTACCCCAGAGTTTCTGATTCAGTAGGTCTTGGGGTAGGGCCTGAGAATGTGCATCTCTAACAAGTTCTCAGGGGATACTGCTGCTGCTGGCCTGGGGACCACACTTTAAGAACCATTGGTCTGGGGTACAGAATGGGGAACTGAGATTTTAAACAGCAACCCAAGTGATTCTGATGTGCGGCCATGGCGGAGACCCACTGTCCATATTCTCATTCTCTGTTGTTCAATGAAAACTACTGGTTACTATCTTCTAAAGAATGAACTTTATAAACAGAACTGTACTGAAAAAAATCTTTCTTTCCCTCAACTCTTTCTCATTCAATATTTACCCTTTCTTTAGATGTTGTTGATGTGGTTCTGGTTCTCTTTTACTCTTTCCAAGTTCTCCATGCAGCATTAGAATCAGCAAACCCTCAAGCCGGACTTAATTATATTAAAAGAGCTGACCAATTTCTACATGGTTTAGATCATGTATGCAGCTAGTTAACATCCTTCCTTTAAACAAACCAATAAACAAAGAACGATAACAATATAGTCCCTACAGTATGAAGTTGTGCTTAACTTAGGAACACAAAATTTTAGGAGTGCTGGTGGAAACAGTGTCGCTCTACGAGAGCAAGCACAATTACATTTTTGACTTAACAAGTGATATGAAATAATATAGCTAAACCCCAAATCTTAAAGTTGGAAGGACTTTAGAGCTCTAGTCTACTCCTTCATATTCTGAGAAAAATGAAGTCCAGGGAAAAGTATGTTCCTTGTGCATTCCCACAGCCATTAGCTGTAGAGCCACCGGGTCCTGAACTTCTAGTCCAGGACTCTGCACCCTACACCCACTCTGCTTAATGCACCAGCCAGTAGCTGCATGCAGTTCCTGGGCACTTGAAATGTGGCTAGTCCAAATTGAGATGTGTCACAAGTATCAAACATACAAAGACTTCGTCCGAAACAGATAATATATCTTACTGATAGTTTTAATGTTCATTAGAGATGGAAACATTTGGGATATGATGGGTTAACTAAAGTCTATTATTAACTATTTCTTCCCTTGTTTTTAAAAATACAAATGGAAATGTATCATGTACACTGCTTTAAATCTTGCTTTTTTCACTTAAAAGGACAGGAAATTACACCCTGTAAGTACATGCAGACCTGCAATGTTCCTTTTAATGGCTGCGCGGAATTCTATTTTTGATTGTAATACTTCAACAAATCCTCTTCTGATCAGCAATTTTCCATACGGTACCTTTGACATCTTCAAGTACTGTACATCAGGAAGGAGAAATACCCAAATTGGAATTGCTGAGTCAAATGGCATGTTTATTTAAAAATTTGACAGATGTCACCAGATTGCAGTCCACAGAGGGCGCACCAGTTTTCATACCCACTAACAGTGTGTGCTAGTACTCCTTTCTCCACACCCTTGCCTACACTACCTGTACCTAACGTTTGGATCTTTGTCATTTTCATAGGTGAAAACTGCTATTCATTTGGACTTTGGAGCTTAAGAGGAGAATGGGGGGAAAGGTGCAGGGATTAAGAAGCATAATTGGTAGGTACAGAATAGACAGGGGGAGGTTAAGAATAGCATAGGAAATGGAGAAGCCAAAGAACTTATATGTGTGACCCATGGACATGAATGAGGGCAAGAGGAATTGCTGGAAGGAAGTGAGGTACCCGGTGGAGGGGGGCGAATCGGGAAAAACTGGGACAACTGTAATAACATAATCAATAAAATATACTTTTAAAAAAAGAGTGAGCTTAAACATATGCATGTACATTTATAAGCTATTTCTTTCTCCATGAATTGCCTGTCTCTCCCCTTTATCCATTTTTCTACTAGATTATTAGTCTTTTCTCCTTGATTTGCAAGACTTTATATGTGTAGGAAATTAGCCCTTTAGTCATTACATGGGTTGCAAATATTTTCCCCAGCTCACGATTTCTCTTTTGATTTTATGGTTTGTGTGTGTGTGTGTGTGTGCAATTTTGTGCCCCACAGAAATTTTTACTTTTAAACTTGCAGTCAAATTTATTGTTATTTTCCCTTTTCAGATTCTGAATTTTGTCATTTCAAGAAGTCTTCCCAACTCCAACATTATTGAAAATATCTTACTTTTGTAGTTTCATTTTCTAAGTTTAAATTTTTGGTCCACCTGGAATTTGTTTTAGTGTAGAGAGCAAGGAAGAAATTCTACTGTATTTTTCCCCCCAGATGACTATCCCCTACTGATATAAATCACCCCTTTATACAATACTAAATGCAACTTTAGGTCTATTTCTGGACTTTCTGTATTGGCTCCATTAAAATCAAGACAGCACCAAAATATTTTAATTACCCTAAACTCCTAAAAACTTTAACATATTCTTTGTGGGAATTTTGCTATGAATAATTCTTTTTCTTGTCTAATTACAATAGCTAATACTTCTAAAAGTTGGTATTTATCAAGATTTTCTGTGGGCTGCATCTAGCATCAGATTTCCCAAGAATGCAGGACTGTGGACCCAAGCCACCAAAGGATCTGTACAACTGGAAAAATGTAATTATATTAAGATTGCTACAAACTTTGGTACAAAACACTTAAAAGCAACTTCAGGGCTAAAGTTATTTTAAGGATATTAAATGGTTAACTAAATACTAAAATGGTTCCTTTCATATTGGGGGAATTAGTCCTCCTGAAAGCTCTCTTCCCTAACATAGTCTTCTTAATCACTGCCCCTGGCTCTGCCTCTAAAAAAAATTTGTGAAATTGAAGAGACCTCAACTTTGGTGGCTTGTATCTTCTTTCATTAAAAAAATGGTGTTACATGGTTAGAAGGTCTGTCCTAGCATAAGAATCCTGTAATTTTAGGACATAATTTTTAAAAATGAACATGAGGTTCCCCATAACCCTTCATGACTTAGCCATAACTGAGGTTAGGAAAATATACGCATATTCCTATCACTGAAAGTATTTCCTCTTAACAAAATCTCATTACTCTACCATTAGTAAGTTAGGATTTCATGTTATTACTGTTTTCATGCAACTGGCCCTGGCTGAGTAGCATACCCCAGTGAATGTCTAGTTCTCAAAGTGTGGTCCCCAGACCAACAGCATCAGCATCACCTGGGACCATATCAGACCTGTGAATTCTCAGGCCCCACCCTAGACCTAGAATTGGACACTTTGGGGTTGCACCTAGCAATCTATGTTTTAACAAGCCTTCCCTGGTGTGTGAAAAATGGGTGTGCATTTACACAAATAAGGTTTAATAAGTATAAATCACGATGCTGAACTGTACACGCTACCAAGTTGTAAAGTACAGGGTCTGGCAGAAGGAAGGTCTGCTTCATTGTGGTTGGTAGGGTAATAATATGGTTGTAGTTTTAATTTGAACATTTCACCTAAAATGTCACATGGTGTGCTTGAGTATAATATTGTTATGCTGCAGAATTACATGCTTATGACTTTGCAATGAAAGATTTTGTAATTAAAAAGCGGCGTTATTTGTGCTGGACCCTGTATCTAGAAGCCAGGCTAAGGCAGAGTGCTAGAATGACAGAAAGCTAAACATCATCCACGCTGGTCCTGACATTTGCCCATTTGCCACCCCTCTCAAAGCACCAACTACTCTATGCCCTTCTGAATACTTCTATTACTCAGGGTTTGAATATATATTCTCTGGGCCTACCTTTTCTAAATTGGAAGAAGCATAAGGAAAGAATCTCTAAAGAAAATATCATCCACCTTAGCAGATGTTTTCACGTGTTACCAAAATACATTCAAAGAAAAAGTCTTTCGCTTCAGCTCCCCAACTCTCTTGAACTTGCTCTGAATCTTCTAACTAGCTCCTGAATCTATTTCCATGTCTCGCCCACCTGCACCCAGGCTGACAAACATCCCACGGATGCTGCGATAAACTTAGTGTGCCGTCCATTCACTTGTCCACTGCCCTACTTCTGATTCTACTCTGGGGTTTATGAGATGCTGATGGGAAAAGATGCTCGCCAGCTCCTCATCTGATGTCTTGCATAATAAAACTAAAGAATTTGACTCTGCTGCATAAGTACAGTCACTGAGTGCTCCTCCACCACACCAAAGCCAAAAATGGGGCTGGAGTAGGTCATTAATTCACTAAGAACAGAGAGGGCTCTACACCTAATCAACTCTCCTTCCCTGAAAACATGCTTATAAGGCCTCGTATGAGAGAAGCAAGCAGAGATAGTGACATTTCTATGCACTGGCCTGCAAACTGTCGTTGAGGAAGGATAGTCTCATGTAACAGAATGGATTTTACGAATTCTGTGGAGATAAGGGGTCTGAGATGCTATGCTAACTGGCCAAAAATCTGACATGCAATTACTGAACATGCTATAGAAGCTCCCTGCATCAAGGTGGCCAAACACCTGAAATACTTTCCACTCCAATACGAAAGGAGAAAGACTCTGCGCTCTACGGCTATATTCCCACTATCACCAGAACACTGATGATCATAGAGATATGTGGGTCCAAGTATCTGGAGTGGGGATACAGCTATTCACATGTCTGCCACACTGCTTCCCTAAGCAGAAAGGCCTTGGTCTAGCCCAGCTTCTACCCAAGCTGCCTATACTAGGAACATCATTACCAAAATTGCATTTGAAGTGACTTTTACAGTGAAAATATGCCAAGATAGTTGTATTTTTCATGTATTTATATGAATTCAATCTAAAGATAATTAGATCAAATCTAAATAATTAGATCAAACGTTAAAGTCAAACAACCTGCTGGACCTGTATTTAAAAACGTAATTTCCATTGTCTCTCTTGGGTAATGGATATTTTTATGTGGGAAACCTGGAGTGTAAGAGTGAGCATGACTTTAAGTGCCAGAGGTCCAAAGGAATTAATATAAAAGATTAAAAGATACTTTCAGGATAGAGGATAGAAAAGAGGAAGGAGAAAGGGAGACAGAAAATAACCACAGGCCAGTTCCCCAGTCCCCAAGGGCTGGGATCCTATCATTCAGCTTAGAACCCCGATGGCCTAGCCTAGGGTCTGACCCACTGCAGGAGCTAAAGAGGTGTTCTTTTAACTTTATTTTTTTAACTTTTAAAATTGATTTTTAGAGAGAGAGGGAGGGAGAGAGAGAAACATCGATTTGTTGTTCCACTTATTTATGCGTTCATTGGTTGATTCTTGTATGTGCCCTGACCAGTGATCAAACCTGCAATCTTGGTATATTGGGACAACACTTTAACCAGGGCTAGATGTTCTTTTAATTTTAAACTGCTGGAATTAGACTCTATGACATGAAGATTAATTCAAATGGCTGAACTCTCCAGCCTCCCTCAGGCTAGGCTGCAGGTGAAACTCCAAAAGCCCTTCCTTTCCTTGCAGGAGGAAATAAAGAAGCCCTGGGCCAAACCGAACCAACTCAAAGCTCTCCCCTCACCTCACTGCTTCAGGAGCCACATCCTTTGGGCAGGCTCCCTCACCCCAGGAGACTTTAGCTGTGCCCTCCTCGGATTATGGCAAGTAACACCTACCCTCCCACTTTCATGGGATGATACTATAAGCCTCATGTGGGACCAGTGTCTTAAAACTGCCTTAAAACTGTAAAGACTTGCAAACAAGTGACCTCATTTTATACACACATACTCACACACGCGCGCGCATGCGCACACACACAAAAGTCTTCTTTCTTGGCAATATACAGCACAGTATTTGTGGGTTTTCATCTTAAAGGGATAATTTGAACTATTTCATCAGAATACTGTGGAGCCATTGCTTACTAATGGTTTACTTAGCGATTAAGAGGGGAACCGTTTCACTTGGAAACTTCTCGACGTCCCTTCAGAGCCGACAGCTAAATGATGATTGCATTCATTAAATATTGAATACATAACCAAAAGATATGCTTTGCTGGTTGATGAAAGATAAATATCAAGTGAAATCACACTTTTAGAGAGATTTTGCTTGAAGTTAAAAGTGTCCATCACCCACTTTCTTTTGGGTAAACCAGGTTTTTCTGCTGGAAGTCAAAGTTTTCAGAGAATTCAAAGATACCATTGTTACTTTGCTACTGCCCTTCTCAACATATATGACTTTGGGAAGGAAAGTCACATTTCAAGTTTTTTTTTCTAATTCCCAGATGATACTTAGTTCCATCACACAACGAGAAGTTTATAAACTAATTGCAAAGTATGTAGGCCCTGCCTGAAAACTCCAAAAACAATCCAGAACATCATCTACACTGACCAAGGAGTGAAAATATGAGAAAACAACCTTCCACTAAACAGCCAATGTGACTGCCCCTGTTCACCATGAAGAGCAGCCCAGCATTATTTAACCTTTTCCCTAACACGGGCAACATTAAAAAACACTTATGAATTTAGGAGACTAAAAGTTAGGCTTGAACTGGAAATGCCAGAGAGAGCCGCCATTATGTTCATAATTCAATGCTGTGTTATTCAATGCAACCTAAGGGGCAGCTTTTGCAGTGCACAAATATGAACTACACATTTCTGAAAGGTCAGGGAACACTAGGAGACAAGAATAAAGTGAATTAGTGAAAAACGAATTCAGTACAGATTTTTACATTTAGAAGTCAAAGTTAACAGAGTTTCTTACTAACAAAGTACCATCTCTCAGAAATGGCAAGTTATAACATTAAAATAACATATTAAATATTTCATATAATAGTTTGAGTTTTCCCTTCCACAAGGTACATTAAATTTCTCCTTTCCATCTCTGCAGTTTGTTGTTCACTTTAAAAAAGTAATTTTGTAAAAATGTATTTTCCTTCTTATTAAGAACCCCAGTGACTCAGGAGCTAAAGAAAAGTAGATCTATGAGAGTTGAAAAAGATTTAGCTGGATATTGCAGTATATTTACATTACCATTTATATATATATATATATATATATATATATATATATATATGGAGTCAAGGTCAGTGTAAATGTTATTGTAAATCACTGCCTTAAAAAGAGCATGCATGTATTTTTTTTATAAAATAAAACCTCATACTTTGTAAAGGTTTCATATGCATATTAAAAAAATATACAAAGTCATTTCAAGTAGAAAATTAGCTTACATTCTTTCTGAAGAACAAACACATTAAATTAAAACTTCAAGGCCAAGGAGACACAAAGGAAAGAGCAAGTCCTGATAATGGTATTATGGAGCCAGAAAGCATGGGAAAAGTGAGAGTAGGATTTTCCAAGTAACACTAGGTCAAAAGGATTATTTCCAAGCTAAAAACTTCATGAAATAAAAACAAAGAGTATAACACCATAATTCATAAAAAACTGGTAGATGTCCTGTTCATATTTTTAAAAACTCACTAATTGAAAGGGGGAAATGAGTCCCTTTACTGCCTAACTACTAATATGTTAGAATATTAAATCACCTATAGAAATTTCAAGAAACCAAATCAAAAGTTTTATTGAGATATTGATACTGTATAAAACAAGGATGAAAAAATGTAAAATTCACTGTTCAAAATATTTTTTGTTTATTTTAGTTTCACAGTCAAACAATTAGCTTATGTTTTACGTTAATATTTTAAATCAAATGGAAAGATTATTTTGTCATTAAAGTAGTACATTTGAGCAAATCTAGTCTATTTTACTAATCTATTTTAAAATAGTTTAAGAAATAAGAAGTATGAAGATAAAAATCTTAATATGCAGTTTGGTAAAGTTCAAGTCAGTCTTTGAACAACACGTTTATCTATCCAGTAAAGCTTGTGTTAATGCGATGTAAGAGTTTGGCAAATTCAACTTTAATGGAGCATAAAAGTGCTTTTGCTTGAAAGTGAGATCATTTTTAAAAATTCAAAGCATGACCACTTTTTCTTTTTTCATAGGAACAATCCGATACAAGCAGCAAAGCTTAAATAAACTAGAAACATTTCAAATGATCCATAAAGGATTAATAAGCACTGCGGGAAGTCCTATAGGCTCAGCGTATACATTTTCCATCTCTCCCCCCCACGATGGGCATGATATGAAATTCTAAACAGACGTGAAGTTTCAAAGTCCCTGAATGTTAAAGGGCTGTCATGTTGAGGTGAGAGTTCGCAACTCAGGGCTCTCTAATTTGAAATGGATCAAAATGATGAGGGTATTAGGACAAGAATCATTCAAATCTGGACATTCAATTAAAAAGGTCTTCTTGCCGAGGGTAAGAGCCAGTGGTCAGAAGCAAAACTAAGGTAAGAGGAGTAGTGGTAAGCTACAGGCCACTAATATAACAAGAGCAAAATGACAGCTGTTATTTTAGCAGAGATAATCTATGCTGAAACACAAAACACACACGCACACAATTTCTTTCAATACAATTTTCTTGTCCTCCCCACTGACTTCTGTGATTACTACAGAAAGCAGGGTTCTAAGCACATTTCTCAACTGAATCCTCAATCAATAATAGTAAAAAAATTCAGATGGAAGACATGGTGAAATGCATTATGGCATTAGTAACTGTTTGCAAAATAGGCTGAACTTATCAATATGCACAGAAGTTGATAAGAAGAAACCTCACACACCTACAACAGATCATATTTTTGTAACCCCAAAGCTCAGTCACATTGCCTATATTCATCAAATCGAAATTCTTTTCATTTTAGGCTAGGCAATCTTCCTTCCTAATCCTTATAACTAATTCTTCAAGAATAAATATGCTTCATAAAAATTCCTTAGTTTACATTAAAATGTTAACAGCTCCCCAAAAGTATAAAGCCCTATTTTCTGTGAAAGATAAAATGCCAAATGTTCCTTATCTATACACATCATTGATTACAACTCGGCACAGGGCCCTAAATTAAAGATTAGAGTTTTTTAGTAAGAGCCCAGGTTTACTCAAAGGAAGGCAAAAAATATTCCTTAGCTTTTATACAAACTTTAGAATGTGCATATTTTTCAACCTCTGATGTCTTAATAATTTCTTCACAGAAGAATTAGTTATTCCAGTTACTACAATGAGATTTTGTTTCTTAAAATGAAATTCTAATACTAAATGAGAACAGTGACATTTAATAATACCAATGAATGTTGGGCTCAACAAAAGCTTAAAAGCAGATAAACAAATTATAGAATTTGTTTCAAGTAACAGTGAGTATACAACTGTCAACCTTTCACGTATCAGCCACGTGAGAATACAGAGGGCCTTTACTAAGGCTTTGGCTATTTTATTGCTAATTCACATCACCATTAGTAGATGGGCAAAAGAAATGAACTTGAAGCAATTAAGACTTCCATGGTGGTAAATTTAACCATTTATTGAACACGTACTTTGTTCTTTGAATTTTCTAGCAACTTGAAAGAGCAGGATACAAAGTGTCACTCTGATGTGGAGGAGGCTTCTTGAAAAGAGGATATGGGTTTTGCATTGGAGGTCCAAATTTAAATCTCAGCTCTGCAATGTATTATCCTTCTAACAGTGGCTGAGTTTCTTACTATAACATTCAACTTCTTTATTTGTAAAAATGGAAAATATCTCTCTCATCACACAGGGTTGCTACAAAAAGGAAATGATGCCATGTAGGTAAAAAATGCTTAGCAACCTGGCTGGTGTAGCTCAGTGGATTGAGCGCAGGCCTGTGAACCAAAGCATCGCTGGTTTGATTCCCAGGCAGGGCACATGCCTGGGTTGCAGGCCATATCCCCAGTATGGGGTGTGCTAGAGGCAACCACACATTGATGTTTCATTCCCTCTCTTTCTCTCTCCCTTCCCCATCTCTCTAAAATAAATAAATAAAATCTTTAAAAAATGCTTAGCAAAGTGTTAGCTCACAAAAAAAAAAGATGAATCTTTCTTCTACCATCCAAAAGTCTAAAACATTATGGGGAACACAATTATTTTCCAAACCAAAGAATATACCTAACAAGAAAACTGTATTAAAGAAATTGTAGGAGAAAAGTTATACATTCAAACTTCTCTAGGAATTTGGCGAGGCGAAGAACCCTTCCACAGCTGTAACGTCAATGAAAGGTTTCCTGGAACTGAGATGGACTTGGGTCCTGAAGGCTAAGGAGAACTGGGTGAGGACAATCTCTGCAGTCGTGAGAAAAACAAGCAGGGCTCTATGGAGGAATAATAATTTGGACAGTGTCGCTGAATGGGAGAGTCTGTAGGGAGGGAAGGTTGGATTATACAATGTCTCAAATGCCAAAATACAGACTTTGGCTATAATTCTGCATAACTTTAATTAAGCCACTGCAGAACCCATGAGTGTGTATAAATTGTGTCCATTATATTCTAGAGTCAACTATAAAAGAGGATATGAGCCTACCTATGGAGCTAAGGTCAAAAAACTGTCCAAATACATTTGGCTTATATCCAATATAATCTAATCCACCAAGGACAGTCACGATTTAAAAATAGAGTTGCAGAAAGACAAAAATTAAAGTTGAAAATTTTGAAGAGATTGAGTCATCAATTATAAAGCTTGAAGAAATGAAAGAGAGATGTGCATGAAATTTACAAATATTAAAACAAGAAAAGCGTAAAGAAAAGTGGCAGTCTTCATTTAATGCTCAACACGGGAATGTAGTGGGACTAGAACGGGGAAGAACGTTCAGATTAGCCATGGGGAAAACCTCAATGTGGAGCTTGTGAAGACTGAAGACAGCCCAGCAAGAGACTGCAGCAGTACCATTAATGCAAAATATTCAGAAGATTTTTGGGAGCACAGTGGCAGAAAGATAGATTTCTCAAGATGCAGTGTTTTCGCCTGGGTGACCCGCAGACCACACGTTAGTTCTACAATATATGACTTTTGGATTAAAGCTAGAGGTGGGGGGCTCCTTCCAGACATGGAGAGCCCTTAATGATAGTGCAGCTACAAAACTGCACAGTGATCAAGAGTTACTGAACTAAGAAAAACCTCGGCAAGTACTCCCTCAATTATTTCGGCCCTTGGGCACTTCGATGGGAAACTACTCATTGATATTATTCGTTTTCCAACATTCATTTTATAGAATAGCAAGGCAGAGTCAAATGTTGACTTACTATGGTAAATAGAGGGGAAAAAAGCCTGCTTTGATTTCCTTTCCTTTATTACCACCTTGGTTTTGTGTTTTAGAATGTCGATTATGTTTGAAAAGAGTATGGAAAATGGGGGGGGCAGGCTCATCCCTTCAATGAAGACAAAAGATAGCAGCTATTTTGTTCTGCTGTGTGAGTGTTATCCCCCTCCTTAATTCTCTCACCATCGTATTAAACTTTGATTTTCAACAGCATCCTGAAAAATGTATTATATTTCACTTGTTATTCTAAAAGAATTAATAGGCAACAGAGAAAGGATAGAAATAGGGCAAAAAATGTTTTTGTGCTTTTAGACCAGCTAAAATTTGCAGAGTTTAAAATGACTAGAAAGGCAAACTGTTAGGTATTCACAAGGAAAATGTGAATGTTTTCCCAAAGGCATTATTAACAATTAATAATCATTACACTGGTGCCTTGTTTACCTGACCTTGTGTAAATTCACCAGCCTGGTAATTAGACCCATATTTTGCACATTTGTATATTTCCATGCATAGATTTGACTCATTCATTCATCCATTAAAATTTGCTTGACAGACATAGATGAATAATCAAGCTACAATTTGTATTTACTGGATTATAGAAAATTGCCCAAACTGTTAAGTTCAAGGAAAGCGCATTCTTGTCTCTCTCTTGTGACTGATGTAAAAGCAATTACACATCAGAAGATTGCCCCGAAGCTCTCAAAGTAGTGGCACTGCTTCTGCAATCCGGGGTCTTTACAGGATCTTTTTTTCTGAACATAGGGACTGTTTAAAGATTAACACTAACAGAAGAAAAAAGATCCCTGTGCAAGTAAATTTATCATTTAACGCATTATGCTGTAATTTCACATAAACAAGCAATGCTCTGATCAACCTTCTACATCTCAAATAAACAATGCAGCTTTATTCTGCAAAGGCAGTATAGGAGGTGGAAGTTTTGAAAATGAGAAATAAGGTAACTTTTTGGGAATGGATTTATGACAAGTACTCCTCCCCTACTTCCCCTAGGAAACAACATCTAAGAAACCTGTGTAAACCTCTCCTTACCAGCCATAAACAAGAAACAAAGGCACTGTACGTTAAGATTTCATTGTTAATGGATTTTCATGCAAAGAAGCAGAACACATTTTAGTGTTCACTGCTCCCTAAATTGAGATGTTCAGTACTCGCCAAACATGCTGTCATGTGGAACCATATTTTACACTATGGTATTTATTTTGCTTTTGCAGTCACTAACTGAACCATTGCTATTACACGTTTTCTGGTCCAAGGTACAGTACTTCTTTTACACAGCTGAAGATACAACAATTTTGCTGTCTTAAAGCCATCGCTTCAAACTGCTTATTTTGATTGTCTACTTTAGAAGAAAAGGAGTGATTCCTGACTTTAAAAAAAAGTGTCTGTATATAACCAGCAATCTCAGAATTTTTTAAACCTCTTATGTAATAAATCAAATTTTATAAAAATACACATAAAGATGCAATGGTACATTTTATGTATTACTTGGGATATTTAGCTCCACAGCTGAAAAAGAAATAAAGATTGCTCAGAGCCTGTTTTCCCCAACATTATGCTAACATTTACGCAGATCAAAATTGGACTTGAAGCAGATTCTCCGAAGAGGCAACAGTAAGTGCCTTACTGATAAATTCAACAAAAAGGTTCCCCCAACTTCCAAAACATGCATCTCATTGTTTGCTTTAATCACCAAAACCTAATTGGTTTCTTCCTAACAGTCCATCTTTACTTCTTATAAGAAACATTAACCATCCTGATGGATAGCAGACATTAACTACTGTGGTGATGGCCTGTTGTCACCCAAATGATCACCAAAGAGCCAGGTAAGGCATTAGTTTAGAAAATGACTTCTATTTTGCTCAATCCCTGCACAGCACCCCCAACACCCAGCGCTCAGAGCTGTCAGCCTGCTCTCCATCTATGAGTCTCTCTCTATTTGCTTGTTAGTTCAGTTTGTTCATTAGATTCCACATTTGAGTGAAATCATATGGTATCTGTCTTTCTCTGACTGGCTTATTTCACTTAGCATAATGTTCTCCATCCAGGTCCATCCATGCTGTTACAGAGGGTAAAATGTTTCTTCTTTTTTTATGGCTGTGTAGTATTCTATCATTTAAGTGTACCACAGCTTTTTAATTCATTCAAGCATTGATGGACACTTGGGCTGCTTCTAAATGTTGGCTATAATAAATAGTGCTGCAATGAACACAGGGGTGTATATATTCTTTCAAATTAGTGATTTGGGTTTGTTTGGGATGTTTTCCCAGAAGTGAAATCACTGGGTCATAACACAGCTCCATTTTTTATTTTTTGAGGTACCCCCATACTGTTTTCCATAGTGGCTACACCAGTCTGCATTCCCACAACAGTGCACTAGGGTTCCCCTTTCTCCACATCCTCATCAACACTTGTTGCTTCTTGATTTACTGATGACAGCCATTCTGATAGGTGTGAGGTGATATCTCATTGTGGTTTTTAACTTGCACTTCTATGATGATTAGTGATGCTGAGCATCTTTTCATATGTCTATTTGCCATCTGTAGGTCCTCTTTGGAGAACTGTTTATCCAGGTGACTTCACTCATTTACGATTGCAACAATAACAACAAAAAAGGTACCTAGGAATAAATTTAACCAAGGAGGTAACACACCTGTAGTTGGAAAATTATAGCATACTAGAAAAAAAACTGAGAAAGATACAAATAAGTGAAAGTACATACCATGTTTGTGGATAGGAAGAATTATCATCATTAAAATGTCTATACTACCCAAAGCAATGTATGCATTTAATGCAATTCCTATTAAAATACCAATGGCATATTTCACAGAGCTAGAACAAATATTTCAAAAATGTATATGAAACCACAAAAGACCCCAAAGAGCCTCAGCAATCTTGAAAAAGAAGAACAAAGTTGGAGGTATCGTGCTACCAGATATCAAACTATACTACAAGGCCACAGTAATCAAACCAGCATGGTATTGGTTAAAAACAGGCATACAGATCAATGGAATAGAATAGAATACAGAGCCCAGAAATAAACCTGCACCTTTATGATAAATTAATATTTAACAGAGGAAGTAAAAACATGCAATAGAGTAAAGGCAGTCTATTCAATAAATGCTGTTGGGAAAAGTGGACAGATACATGCAAACAAATGAAACTAGACCACCTCCTAATACCATACACAAGAATAAACTCAAAATGGATCAAAGACTTCAATTTAAGTCCCCAAATCATAAAAATCCTAGAAGAAAACAACTTTGATTTCAAAGCTAAACACAAGGAGCTATTTGCCTGACTCTTGGCCTCAACTGAAACAAGGGGAGGTGGGAGCTGTAGGATTTTGAAAGGGGGGAGAGCATGCTGCCCCAGGTGTCTGACACTACTCAGACAAAGCTGCTACCCAGTGTGCCTTGCTTGGGTTATTTCCTTTTCTTGTTGCTTCATTATCTATTTTGTTGGTTGTCTTTTGCAAGGTTCCCAGTGCTAGAAATTGCACTTCACTCTACCTGTTAAAGAAAAAAGGGAGGAAAGTAGCAAAAGTACAGCTGTTCTATCAACTGCTAATGATGGTCTGATAAACGGTATCATCTAATCTCCTGTCCATTCCTTTGCTTCTAGCAAATTCTAGCTTATTCCTGCAGAGTTTGTATTACCAACTTCAGAACAGAAATGAGTCACTGTACTATTATTGTCCAAAAATATTTAATTCTGTATCACAAATTTAAGTTATCTTTTCAAGTAGAAAATGGCCATTCTGAAGGTACACAGAGGTTCCCTGAAATCTAAGCCCCACAAGTCTGCTGAACTATCCTCTTCTGCCATAACCACCAGTTAAGTATGGAACAGGGAGGAAGGTATAATTGGGTTAGGTGGAGAAGGTTGGCTATGATGAGCTTCTCTGATGGCCCCCCGCTGAAGTCTGAATTTCACATTCTGCTATCAGCCACGTTCCTACCTATACTGATTTTCCCTGCTATGGCACCAGCACCATTGAGCACACAATGATCAATAAACAGAATCACTCACCAGGAGGAAGCAAAAGCCAACTAAGCCAGTCCATTACTCTTCTGCAAGGGTGCATTTGTGTATTAAGGCTAGGCAAAGAGCACCCAAAACCAGACACACACACACACACACACACACACGCATGGTGCTAAGGGCTTCTCAAAACTGTATGTCTGGGTTACGGTATTTAGGAAAAAGATATGACCACCCAGTGTTAGAGGAACCTATGCCAACAGGAGTTTGAAAACCAGCTCTGCTGCTGAGAAGCCAGTTTCTTGGTCATGGTCTGGGGGCAGAAAGAATACTATCAGATACAAGGTCAGGTCAACCCCATACCATTGGTTCAAGGAGACCTTTTTCCTTTTAAGGGAAAAATATGGAGAGAGGCAGGGTGGGGGAATATATATTCATACACATAAAATGCAAGAGTAAGTTTAACTTCTTGGGATGCATAAGGTGACTGAAATTCAAATAGTGAGATAAAGATGAAATTCCAAAAAATACTGTCCATTGCTGTGGAGTCATTAATAACACAAAATAAGAATTGGTGATTCCATTAAATGTAAATGCTGTACGCACAGCCTTTCTGAAGGTTCCAAAAGCCATTCCCTTGCTTGAATAATCAAGTCTAGTGTCACCCATGTCCCTGGCACCATGTTCTGCTCAGGGGACATGAAACTAAACACAGCACTCCACAGTACAGCTTATGCTCACATAGAGCTCATAGGCTGGGGGAGTGAGCCACTTAGCTTGGTGGGAAGTGCTGTCCCAAGCATGTACAAAGTGTTATGGAGCTCACAAGAAAGAGGAAGACCTTCTGCCTGGAGACAGTTGAGTGAAGAAAGCTTTTCAGAGACTGTGCCACTGAAGGTATAAGGAGTTGAGGGTGGCGAAAAAGTAGGTTTGCAGTTGTGAGTATGTGAAACAGAGATTATACATGTATTACTATTAAGTAATTATTGTATTACTTTCCACACAAACAACTGTAAACCTACTTTTACCCCACCCTGTATTTTACAAAGTGGGGTGATGTGAGTGATGGGTGTGGTTCTAGGCAGAGGAGATGGCAGACCCGAAGGCAAGGAGATAGAAGAGCACTAGGGATCACTGAGGAATGCCAAGCTCCCTAGTGAACAGGCATTTGGCCTGTGGGGGACAGTGAGGAGGGAGAACAAGGTAGAAAGGCTGGTGAAAGGAACCACGTCAAAGATGTGGAGAAAAAGGAACCCTGGTGCACTGTTAGTGGGACTGGAAATTGGTGCAGTCACTATGGAAAACAGTATAGAGGTTTCTCCAAAAATTAAAAATAGAATTACCACAGGTCCCAGCAATTCTACTTCTGGGTATTTATCCGAAGAATACGAAAACACTAATTTGAAAAGATATACATACTCCTATGTTCACTGCAGCATTATTTGCAATAGGCAAGATATAGAAGCAACCTGTCAATGGACAGATGAACAGATAAAAATGTGGTATATATGCATTCACACATACACAACACACATATACAACGGGAAATCACTCAGCAATAAACAAGAATAGAATCTTGCCATTTGGAACCACATGGATGGACCTGGAGGGTATTACGCTAAATAAAATTAGTCAGACAGACAAAGAAATACCCTATGATTTCACTTATACGTGAAAATAAACAAAGAAACAAAATGAAAACTCATAGACACAGAGAACAATTTGATGGTTGCCAGATGGGAGGGAGGTTGGGGAGGATGAGTGAAAACAGTGAAAGGTATTGAAAAGTACAAAATGTCACCTATAAAAATAGTGATGGGGATGTAAAGTGCAGCATCGGGAATATAGTCAATACTATTGTGATAACTATGCATGGTCCCAGATGGGTACGAGACTTATGGGGGGATCACTTCATACAGTATATAAATGTCTCATCACTATGTTGTACACCTGAAGCTAATGTAATATGGCATGCCAAATGAAATTGAAACATAATTTTAAAAAAAAATTTAAAAGAAATAATGCAGTGCTAAAGAACTTGAATTTGAACTGTAAGAAATGGGAACCCACTGAAGATTTTAAGCTGGACGGTGACATTATTGACCATATTTTGGAAAGGTAATCCTAGAAAGAGTGTGGGGAATAGACTGATAAGGGAATAGATTGAGACAGGAAGATCAATTAGAAAGCTAAGGACAACATAACTCAGAACTGAATTAAAGCAGAAGGTCCTGTGGGAGTAGGAGGGACATCTAACACCACGATATCCAATTTGGGCAGCTTGCAGGCTTCTATTATCCCGGGTTGGAACACACTGAGTAGTCTCACTCTGTGTACCTCCCAAGATCACTGTGAGGAACAATTAATGTAAGCCTGCAAAAATGCTTTGAACACTGCAATGCACTGTGTAATATCCAATGTATGTGGGCATGACGGGAGCCTCCCCTTTTAAAATCACTTGTCTCTTTCTTCAAGACACATTAAATATTTTTGCTAGGTGAGGCCAGGAATAAAGGACATTTAGGCTAGAGGAGGATCCTGACAGCCCTGCAGACAGATAGCTAAGTAAGCCAGTTCACAACATTTACAAAGTTCCCACAGGAATGCCGAAAAGGCCAAAAACATTTCGAAAGACGAACAAGCCTTCCATTTTCATTCAAGCTGCTGCATATGGGGGAAGGTGCAGAATCCCATTTCTGTTATCTGGTTCCGACAAGCATCACTGGAAGTGCAGCCTGAGGGCCACTCCATTTATTTTACTGCAACTTTGTTTCTAATAAAAACTATATATATTTAAGGTATATGACATGGTAATTTGATATACATAGTGAAATGATTACTCTAGTCAAGCTTACATATTTTTTCACAGTTACCCATTTTCAAGCGTGATGAGAGCCCCTGAAATCTTTCCATCTTCAATACAGTATGATTAACTGCAGTTGTCACACCCTACATTACATCTCTAGACTTACTCATCTTATGTAACTACACTTGGACCACTTCTCCCCCGCCCCACTTTGACTTTCGGGCCTTGCTCATGTAATTCCAGGCATCAGCAAAACTACGCACTTCCTACAGATGTGAGGCTGAAGCTACTCAGAAAGAGATATGATGAGTCATAAACAACACCGAGAGGGTGGTGACAGGACTACAGATCTGAGAAACACTTTAAAGTGCTATAAAGAACCTAATTTCTCAGCATACGCAGATCAGATGATGTCATAAAATCACTATATGGGAGGTTTCCTAGAAGAGATACAGAGAAGAAGACATTTCTATGCACAAATACAGCTCAGCCTAGGTTTATACAATCAGATCCACAACCGAGAAGAGACGAGGTTGAGCAATGCTAATTATTTGCTATTTGCCAAGTGTCAGCAATGTGCCTGAATATTTCACAAGGATGATAAATTCCTATGAAAATGTGGAAATATAAATATTAGTACCTTTTATTTTCATAGCTTCATATATAACCTATATGAATATACAGAAATGATACATAATAAAATATAAAATAATTATATATTTCATATATAGAAATCACATTTTAAAACTCAGTGGTTCTTATCTATTACATTAGAATTCATCAACAGGCATTTTTGGAAGAGTTTAGCAATCCCATGGGGAACACTGATGCCCTGGTCCCACCCTCAGAAATCCTAATCTAACATTCCAGGTGGGCTGATCCTTCAGATACTCTGCAAACAAAAACAAAAACAAACAGAAACAAACCCTTCCCAGGTGATTCTAATGTGCAGCCAAGTTTGAGACCCACTGTCTTGGCCTGATACAGAGACAAGCATATGATAAAACAAAGAAGCACTATGGTGAAGAAAATTTCTAAACCTGGCATTCTCAGAATGTTCCAAGAGTCTTCAAATGTTCCTTTGGTTTTCAAACTAAAATTTTAGGATCATAAAATGGCTGGGCAACATTGAGATTTCTAGGATGCACGGACTTAATTCTCAGATAGGACTTGAGTCTGTACCACCCTCATTTACTGGTAAGAATCATATTCCAATTCACTGTTTTACTTTTCTCTTTTAAGTAGCTTCGCAGGTCTGATAAAAAGAATACCTGTCTAGGGTGAAATATTCAAATAGAGAAAAGAAATATGAAAAAGTAAAAAATATCTAAATTCTCCAAATATAATTTCTGACATATGCAAACATCCTTCTAGAAATCTAAGCATACGCACACACAGAGACAAGACACAAATTTTACATAAGTGACACTTCTAATAAGCTAGTCCTTTAAAAAAAACTTGGCACTATTATGTGGTCAAATATTTGGTCCAATAATTATAGATTTATAAAATAAATTCGAAGGGCTGCATATTAACTGAATTTATGTAGGTTATTTTTTAAATGTTGTATGGATCCTTAGTACTCTTCTGAGAACCAACTGATTCACTGTGAACTATAGTATTATCAGAATGAAAAACTCTATCATTCTATTTCTATATACTAGGGAATACAATTGGAGACAAAATTTTAAAAAATATATAACTTTGCCCCAAATGAACTCCTTAGTTATAAAACCAACAGGTATAGGACTTGTGTGCTAAAAACTACAAAACACTAATGAAAGGAAAAAGAAACCTAAATAAATGGAGAGATATACCATCTTCATGGACTGGAGGACTCAACATAAGATGTCAATTCTCCCCTAAGTGATTATATCTTTAACATAACTCCCATGAAAATCCCAGTAGGAAGTACTGTTGATAAAGATAAGCTGGCTCAAATTTATATGGGGAAGGCAAAAGACTAAAGTACCTAAAAATTTTGGAAATAAAATAAAGGAATCACACTACATAAGACTCACTATAAAGCTACAGTAATTCAGACTGTGGTATTGGCAAAGGGCTAAACACAGACATCAAAGGAAGAGAACACAGGGTCCAGAAAGAAACTCACATAACTATGCTCAAAGGGCTTTTAGCAAGGGTGCAAAGCCAATTCAATGGAGGAACAACAGTCTTGCAACTGGTGTTGGAAAAACTGAACTTAGGTAGACCCCTCTCCCCTCAAAAGGAACTTTGTCCTAAGCCTCAAAACTTATACAAAAATTAACTCAAAATCAATTACAGATCTAAATGTAAAATAATGAGATTTTAGACATGAGACCAAAAGCACAATCTATAAAAGAAAAACTGATATATTGAACCTCATCAAAATTAAAGTTTTGTTCTGTGAGACACATTAAGAGAATGAAAAGACAAGCTACAGACTGGGAGAAAATACATGCAAATCATCCATCCAACAAAGGACTCATGTCTAGAATGTATAAAGAACTCAGAACCCAACAGTAAGAAAACAAACAATCCACAATAAAATGAGGGAAAACTTGGGACACTTCTCCAAAAAAGATATAAGGAGAGCAAATAAACAAACGAAAAGATGTTCAACATCACTAGCCATCAAGGGAAATGTAAATTCAAACCACGGTGAGATATCACCCACACCTATTAAAATGGCTAAAATAAAAAATACCAACTGTACCAACTGCTGGTGAAGATGCCCAGAAACCACAAATATCACAAGCTGCTGGGGAAAATGAAAAATGGTGCTGTTACTCGGAAAAATAGTTTGGCAATGTCTTAAAAGGGTAAGGTTACACTTACCATATGAGTTAGCAATTCTACCGCTGGGTAGGATGAAAACCTATGCACCTAGAAGAATGAAAACTTATGCTCACACAAAAACCTATGCACCAACGCTTTAGCATCTGAGTTCATAGTTGCCCTAAATTAGAAATAGTCCAAACACCTTTCAATGGGCGAATGGATCAAATTGCTACACCCATACAATAGAATAATATTCAGCAATATAAGGAGTGAACCAAGGAAAAGAAGACAGTTCTAAAGGTTGTGTACTGTATGATTTCATTTCTATGACATTCTTTAAAAGACAAAACTATAGCAATGCCATATTTAGGGGTGGGAAGGAAGGTGTAAATATAAAGGAACAGCAAGAAAAGTTTGGCCCTGGCTGGTGTGGCTCAGTGGATTGAACACTGGACTTGAACCAAAGGGTCGCCGGTTCGATTCCCACTCAGGCACATGCCAGGCTGTGGGACAGGTCAGGTCCCCAGTAGGAGGTGTGTGAAAGGCAACCACACATTGATGTTTCTCTCCCTCTCTTTCTCCCTCACTTCCCCTCTGTCTAAAATAAATTAAATCTTTAAAAAAGAGAGAGAAAGTTTGGTGGGGACAATGGGACTATTTTGTATCCTGATTATGGTGGTAGTTACATGAATCTACACATGTGCCAGAATTTATAAAATCACAAACTCTGCTACAGATGTGGATATGTTAAAATGAATACACATTTGAATATAGGAAAGTTAAGTTATCCTTTGAAGTGACTCAATATCTAGGTCTAATTTCCAGAAAGCTGGAGTAGCGACTATAATTACTTGAGTGCTGGAATCGTTGCTCAGGCTGTTGGGTTTTCTGTCTTTATGACCCATTGAAAGAAAGTAATGAAGATATGACTTACTTTTCTTTCTCAAATCCCCAGAGCTAAAATTTCTCTTATAATAAAGTTGCAATGGAAATGTTAAAATTTTTCTTCATGTCTCATTACTTTGGGGGAATTGTCCTTAGAATTTCATTTTATATACACAGATCCAGTACCTACTCACACTCCTAGCTAAGCAAAGAAATACACACGTCACAAAATTTCCTCCTGTACATCTCTGGGAATGGAAGCATATTCAGTATGGCGGGCCCCAGATGGAAGATAATGCCAGAAAATATGATACTTTGTAAGCAAAAGTGGTACATATCAACATGGAATAGATGAGGTTAGCTGTTGGGAACCGCCCTGTCTGGTTTCAGAAGCTGTAACCCTCCATGGCTAACGCTGACTAGAAAGACCTTGGGACCATAAGCCACTAAGGAGACAAAGCTTATCTTCCCAGCAAGGGCGCTGCCTCTGCCCCCTTTACTTCACCCTACTTGGTCCCAGGTGGATGACTGGTTAGCCAATGACAGGTAAGATTCCTCAAGGGAGGGACAACCTAAGACAGGCACCATTGCAATGGGGCCATCAGTGAAGGACTTGTGGGACTATAGAAAAAGGGGGTGATGGACCCTCACCCCTCGGCTTTGACATAGCCTGAGTCCTCATTCTGTCTGTAAGAAGTCTCCCGATCCCTTGGCTGCTCGAATCCCTCGCCTGACTTAAGCCTAAAACAATGCCAGAGGTGGGTGTGGCCCTGTGCTGGAAAGAGCGGGTTTCTGGGGCAATCAGGCCCCAGAAAAGAATACATAAAATCTTGTGAAACCTGCTTTGCTAAGAATACCCTCAATTTAAATAAGGGTCCAAGCAAAAAATGAGTTTGTTGCCCAAAGTTTTATGGCCCTTTAGCTATCTGACCCTGA
>CM052552.1:58278115-58344107 GCA_028533065.1 Trachops cirrhosus
AACCAGGAGTAAATTTCTAAGGAATTCAACCACCAATTTCTGGTTCTAGCAATTAATCGACAATTATCATAGGCATGGCGCCGTCTAGCTGTTCACTGTCAATTTTTCCAGATGGGAGGCCAGAATAGCTCCATGTTTAAAAATCACAGTGAAGTGATCTAAGTAATACTCCTTAACAAGTGGCTAGAAAATGCAAGTCTGGTCAGGAATACATTTTGCCCATTGGAACACTTAAAAACCTCTATTAGCCATCAGTGAGAGTTTAGGAGCATCTTTCAGTTGACTACCCACCTTTAGAAACAGATGGCTCTTTAAGTATTAAAATGAGGCTTTAATGTACATTATACAATAACTAATAGTACACTTGAGATGAAAGTGTATGAGCCACTACCCCCCTCCCAGGTACCAAGAAGGGCCAGAGTTCCCATTTACGAGCAAGTCTTCAGGGTAGGCAGCGTCCCAATCTCAGACTCTCTTCTGTGGCTGTTTCATGGATGGCTGAGGGGAACACTTCAAAAATGAACCAGCTAAACAAACTTCCCAGAAGCACTTGACAGAGCTACACCTATTCTTCCCATTTCCAAAGCAGTGGAGAATTAATTACCAGTTCTATGGATCTATTGTAAGTATAATAGACTAAAGAGCTATCACAGACACATTTATTGTAAAAGCACAATCCCAAGAGTGTCTAGTGGAGGGCCAAAACGATTAACACAAATGCTTTGTCAGATCAAAGATAAAACCTGCACCGCCCAATTGAGGAATGAATTAGAACAGTGGGTTATCTTTCAAATTAACCAGGGCAGTTAGTGAGGAAAATTTCATGAAAGTGTAATTCTTAGCCTTTGTGAATCCACACAGCAGGCATTCTGCCAGCTGACAAGATGATGAAATTTTCATGCTTAAAAAAAGCCCTCTTCATTTCCCAATTTAGATTAGCTAGTGTTTCTCTCCCTTTGTGTGTGTGTGTGTGTGTGTGTGTGTGTGTGTGTGTGTTTGCTCTCTGATGCAGAATTTGGGGGGAGGACAGCACACACCAATTTTCCACTCTGAAATCGAATCTTTCAAAAACATCCCTAAAAGCGTAGAAATACAGTCTTTAAACAGACTTTTTATGATTCCTCCCACCAAAAAAAAAAAAACCAATTCAGTCTGAACTTGGGACAGAGAGACCAACAAGGACCGAGTCACAAAATCAACTTTGAATTAGAGCTTTCTGTGCTTCCTCTAAGTCTTTCAATGCTTCATATAATCTCGGGATAAAGCACTACAGTTGTTTTCCTTCTTTAGAAATTAATATACAGGGTCCAGCAGAAGTAAGGCCTGCTTGAGGGTGCCTTGTACAATAATAACATGGATATAATAATTTATAGTGAACAGTTCACCTAAAATGTCCTATGGTGTGCTTCAGTGTAATATTGTTATGTTACAGAACTACATGCTTATGATTTTGTGATAAAGTAGGGGCGTTATTTGTGCCAGACTCTGTATTACTTAAAATATCCTGCTTGGTGCTTTTGGTATTTCTATGTATATGGAAATATAAATGTTCTAGGAAGTAAGGATTCAAGGGATACAATCACCGCTATATGGGGAGAAAGAAAAAAGCATTTCCTCTATTAAAAGAGTCAGTATGAAAACAGTATGATATGATCTTCATTGATTCTCAGATACATAATATTTTTAATACTTGTTACACCACATTTATTCAGTCAGTACTGTTTGTTCATGACACGAAATAACAGAACATGTGGTGTATTTTTTAAAAGAAAAGTGATTTAGAAGTATATTTTGTTACCCTAAACTTCTATCCCTTTGTTCCTGATAGTTCAGTTTCTTGGTGATCTAGAACTATGTTCCTTAGCAGGTTACAGTGTTTGGTCAAGTACCATACTCCTCCACTGTCTTCCTGAAGTTCCTTCTTTATGGAGATGCCTTCCTTTCTCCATATAGGTTGTACTTTCCCTGCAGTGATTCTAAAACTAAAATGAAAAAAAATATGTTGAGACTTGCTCTCAGTCCCGCTGACAACTTTTATGTCCAGTGAGTAGTATTTTTTAACTTGCAAAATAAGAGGGAACTCTTTTGGCCATTAGCTTCAGTGAACAGTCAGTTTCAGTACACGCAGACCTCAGAGACACTGCGGGTTCAGTTCTAGATCACCACAATGAAGCAAGGGTCTCAATAAAAGGAGCCATGATCCTTTCACTGGTGAGGGTCTTAACTTCAATTTGTAGAAAACAGAAGCACAGCAAAAAGAACACAATGAAACAAGGTATGTCTGCACTTACTATCCTTGTCTTCAGTACACTTGATTATTAATCTCCAGCTGGACCACCATCACTATGGTACATCACAATGAACCAACTGCAATCATTATCATTTGAGGCACAATAAAAAAGAAACTCAACACCATGTCACTGTCCCTGCAAAAGTTCTCTGAAGTCGGGTGAGGAGGAAAGAGAGCAGTCTACCAATGAAGTAGAACCTGGAGGTGAATGAGCCTTCTGTATAAAAGCTGGCCTTGAGAATATTTGAAACATTTGTTCAACATGGGGCCATAAAAATAATAATGGATTTCTTCCTCTCCCATCGAATCACACGACTAAGATCAGAAAGCAGAGAAATAGTCCACTGATTTTGAGGCTAGTCATATCTATCTTCAACTTTAAGAGTGACATTTGGATATTGTCACTAGAAATCCCTTTAAAAAAGTCAATCAAGTGGGCAGTAACTACAAGAAAACTGTTACTTGCTGTTAGTGAGATGGCTGGCAGACAATTGGAGCAAATGCTAGATCCACAAAACGAGCCTATTTCACTTGAAAAATAGTCATATAACCACTACCACCAACACCACCATAGCACACACGCAGCTAGGTTGCAGATCCATCTTTCAGTTAGGGCGTATTTCTTACTATAGAGATCATTTTTCTGTCTATTCCCAACTTAGTCAAAACAGATTGTCCCTTCTTATAGAAGGGAACTGAGGAGTTTCTTCTAGTATTAACATTTCCACGGTGAAGATTTTCATAGACTAAACACAGAGAGAAAACTCGGAATTCTTCCCAAGAGTCAGGAATCATACTCTGCTCGGTGAGGTCTGTAAACGAGGAGCTGAATAGTTTTGATCTGGGCTCTTCATGCTAAATAAAGGCCTAACATTTCATGTGTGGAACATCTCATCTACTGCGGAATGTGAACCTACAGATAACCTTCATTCCCGTCCAACTGTTCATTATTCACTGAAATGTTACAGATTTCCCAAAATGTAGCCATAATTATTATTTTAAAAATCTCTTCATGCAAACTTACTTGGGATTTTTTGGGTTTTTTTGGACAAATACAAATTATTCTACTCCAAAATGACGATAGTGGGAATTCTGTTTTCACTCTTCATCCTACTGATCTAATTACTCCATTTTCATTTCATGAGATCCATTTTAAATACGAAAATGCTATGTTCTTTGTTAACTAATATATAAGTAGAAATTATAGAAAGAGACTGATCAGAGTTACGGGTGTTCCCTAATAGAACCTGAGCTTTTTTGGAAATGCCTTGCCAATGCAGCTTCTTTAAATAAGTTACAGAGAACTGTCAAATAATAGAAATTTCCCTTAGGTAACAAATGACACAATGCAACACTAAGAAAAACCAAATGGTAAATGTAGAGTTTTTTTAATTTTTGAAGAGAAAAAAACTCATTCATATGAAATGTTAAAAGCAAAACAAAAACTTTGGAAAAAGCCTTTTTAACACAGACAGATCATTCACTGTTCTGGCATTTAAAAAACCAGACAAACTGCATTTAAACTTAAAAGATTTTTAGTTTTATTTCCTTGGACAACTAAGCTATGAAATGGTTTCAATTACCACATAAACACACAAGTCTTCGTTTATTAAAATCACCACACATGATGTTACGGCTCTACTCGCCAAAGATAAGCAATACTGAGTTTACCTCCTTTGTCCAAAGAGCTGAGTGACCATTGAATTTAGTCTTATTTAGGAAACAATAACTTAAAACATTTCCCAATTATATACCCTCATTTTTCCTTAAAAGCAAAAAAAAATCACTATTTAAAATATTTCTCTGAAAAAAAAATTCAATACCCAATGGAAAAGCCGATCATTTTCCTCCTAAGACTTCTAAAAATTTTAGTTTCATGAGAAAAACGAAAATACAAAACCACATTGTTTTAGTTTATAACGGGTACCAAACCTAAGTAAGTTGTGTGTGTATGAAAAAGTCATTCTGGATGCTTACCTCATAGTATTTTTTAATGTAACGTCTAATATCCAAGATCAGTTTGTTGCTCATCTGCACCACAGAGTCCAGAGGCGAAGCCTTACAGTCGACGTTACTGCAACGATACAAGCTGGGCTCCATATCAGTTCCCTGCAGAAGTCAAGTCAGACAAGTACACGAAAGGTTAGAAAAGATGTCCTGTGCTTAAAAACTTACATGCTATCCTGGTGTACAACATTTATCATTCATTTTACTGTTGAGTTTCTAACCCTATTTCTTCAACTGCTTTCCTCCCAAAGACCCCCTTAGTCACATATACCTTTTATGCTTCTGCCACCATCATATCGGAGTATGAAGTTGAAGGGAAAACCCTAAATCACTTATTTTTTCTAACTTCAATACATGACAGACCCTATGGATACATTAATTTTCCCTGTGAAAATGCCAGTGAAGTGAGGTTATTGGAAATAAACATTCTTTTTAGACATATCAAAATTTTAAACTTGCCCTCATTCATTCCAAACTTGAGGATCTATCCTTACTTTAGTAAGAGCACTAGTGACATTAGTTTGCTTTTGTATCGTCAACTTAATTTTAAGAATAAGGCCTAAAAATTAAGTGTTACACCACAAAGCAATCATGTTTTGTCAGCAAATCTAAAATTCCTACCCCCCATAAAATGTATATGGGGGAAGGAAAGCAGGAGGAGTAGAAATTTGAAAGAATTAACTCTTAGTAGTTGGAGAAAACGTCATGTTTTGTTTTATTTCAAACAAAAGCAAAGCAAACATATAGGGAAACCGTTGGGGTTTCTGGAGCATGTGTTTTTCTTCTTGATACTTAAACATCTTGGCTTCCTGCTCCAATCTGGTACATAACCCTGCCCGCCACGCTAAGCAATTCCAGGTGGAAGAGATTTCAGAGCTTGACATCGGCTCTTCCACAGTTAGCCCATCTGCAAGTCGTCAAGCCTCCATGCAATTAACTATCTTATTTACAGCTGTAATGAAGCAAAACTCAAGGATTTAGCAAGTATTGCTGATCTGCGTCTGCCTCTTCCTTGCACTTGCTTCCAAAGACTGCTTTGTTTTGATTCAAAAAAATGCAAAACATCTGCTGTTTGTCCAAATTAACTTAAAATAATTACTTTTAATTTAGATAAAGGATGCATTTTCTCTTGGTTTCAAGGTTTTACACGGTTCTGCTGCCTACTCATTTGCCAATGGCTCGTACATGTATAACACTTGCAGTGGAATCAAGTAAATTGGCCAGGTTTCAACTTCTGATCCAAGGTCAATGATACATTTTTTGGCAGTACTTCTTGAAAGGAATGTCTCCCTGTGACTTCTTAAGTGTCTGACACACAAAGACAGCAGACAAGATAATCAGAGTACCTTTGTCAAAAAGGAGGCAAGTGGGATGTGTAAAGATAAACAAAAACTTTCCAAAAACACGTAGTTCCCATTAACTTGATTTAAGATACAGAAAAATATTGCTCTAAGTCTTAATAAATTGGGTTGGGAGTGGGGAAATACAGGTTACTAATTAAGGAATTACAATAAAAATACTTTAGGATAATTTAGGTAGTTTAAAAGATTCCATTTAAAAACCAAGGCCAAGCACTCTAGTAAGCCAAAAACCGTATTAAACATGTAAAAGCAATGTTTTTTCCTTTTTAAACCTATACTGGGGAGAAAAGGCCTTTATAATAGTTCACTCACAAAATGAAAACAGGAGACAAAAAGAAATAACTAACCGAACCCTCGAAGACACTATCGTAAATATTCTCAGTTCCACATTCAGGGCATGGACATTTAAATTTGTCACAGTCCCTGTATTTCTCCTCATCAGTGAGCTGTGCTGGGCCACCGAGTAGAGCATCATTCTCTTCATCTTTTTGATAATGATGGACTTTAAATTGCGTGGGGTCAAGTCCTATTGATACGAAAGAAAATAAAACAAATTTAGAAATGTAAAATTTTTTGAATTCCCATATCCAAAAAATTACCCCCCAAAAAACTCACAAAAGAATAATTTTAAATTCATACACATACATACACACACACAATCATTTGAATTCAAGATAGAGGCTCACATCACATGGATAAATATCTCTTTTTATAAAACATTATAAATGAAACAAGTAAACAGCATTAATGCAGAAATATGCAGAAATATGCCAGTGGACATTTGGGTTTGGAAGCAACTAACTACTTCTATAGGATGGTTTTAGTATTTCTTACAGTGAAATCACAAATAAATTTGCATTGCTCCTAAGAAAATCTCTTAAAGTCAAAGTAGTGCCATTAAAACTGAAAACAGAGAATAAAAATCCCATTAAAGAAAACAAGTTCACTGCTATTACAACTCCTTCAAGTGCAGACACAACTGCTAATCCCGATTTCAATGCAGTGGTCGATTAATCTTGGCTCAGTAGTTAACAGCATGTAGGTTGCAATCTAATTCAGTGGTTAAAATTCAGTAGCAGCAGATAAGACAAAACACGATATGAGTCTTTTTTTTTGGTGTTCTGAATTGAGAAATTTAAAATATGTGAAAAACAATGAATCTACAGATCTTATAGGACAAAATGTCCCCAACAATCCTGAAACCAAATATACCTTCCATATTGCAATCAAAATGACACACGAAATCAATTGATGCACAGTTTATGCTATCGTGTTTCTACAAACTATTTGAGAAAATAAACATCTGAAGGTCAACCAATTTAATTTACCTTTGGTCAAAGCATACCTCTCAAAATCCTTTAATTCAATTTATACTTCAAGATAATTACTCCACACTATATTTTATAGTATTTTCTTGAAAGTGTAACTTAGCAATCCCTAAGAATTCTAGGCTGTTTAGAAATCTAAGGAAAACAATTGTATTTATTTTAGTATAAAGGTAAGTAAGTAATATAAAACATCACTGAGCAGTAAGTTCAAATATCAAAAACATCTAAACATTGATTTGACTCTATCAATAGCTGCATCGGTAGATAATCTAACAGATGTTTTCAGAATTCAGTGACAAGATCCCAAATCCTATTTGGCCAATTGTCAAGTGACATCTAGTAATTTGGAAAGACTAGAGGCTAACTCTGACACAGTGGAAGGTGCTGAACAAGAATAAGGCTGACACTTTGATTCTCAAGCTGCTCACCTGCAAAGTGGACGTGCACTTTTTAAGTTTAAATAAGATATTAGAGGACAAACTTTTCAATGGTGCCTGGCACGTGGTAAACACTCAGTAAATGTTATACGAATGAAAAAGTAAAAGAATGGATGAGTATCATTTAATCCAGACTATATTCATTCAAGATGATGTATTTGGAATATGAAACACATATTCATGCTGCATAGCCAGTTAACAGCTGCTCTTTGTAGGAATTGATCAAAGTGAATATTTTCTACCATGATAGTGTATATATAAGAACAAAGAATACACATTCAAAACAACTTGAAAAATGGTTCTTGGCTAGTAACATGAATTAGTGTAACATAGGTCACTTGGCCCCAAGACTCAGTGCACATTTTTAGTTTACAAGTTACCGATCCCCTAAGAGAAAGAGCAAATTAATGAAGTATGTGAGGAAGGGGCAGGGGAACTGAATGACAGAGACCATGCCCGTTGAATGATGTCATTTCTTCTCTATAGTGAAGGGTAACTTGCAAATTTCTTAAACTCTAGTTGTGAATCCAACTGTATTCACACAATGTCTTGCTTTATTTGCGATTATGAGGATGCAGTTTCACTTTTTCTCTGATGATGTCATTATTCATCAATTTCCAAGCTATTACTCAAAAGTTAAAGAAAAAAATAAGCAAGGATTTTCTATAAGACAAGATATTTTAACAACCTGAAAATCAAGGAACGAAATGCTAGCTTCGCACATGTGCAGAACTGGCCAGGCTGTGCCAGGGAAGCAGTGAAAGCTCTCTCCAGGCCTCTCCACCAGCTATGGTCCACTTAGCGCATCTGAGGCCCGGCCAGGCTGCCTGCTGAGTAAGCCCGAACTGGACACGGGCTACCTTGCTACTTATGGAGAAAAGCCCAACAAGTAGGCCAAAGTTATGGAAAAATATCAGGACTTAGGAAATGTCTACTTTAAACATCCACATCAGAAACAACTCGTATCTCCCCATGGATATAGCAAAGCCAACTAGCCTAGCTGATTACTTCAGATTTACTATTCCCAAGCTGATTTTTTTCAAGAAAAGGGACTTCTTCCTCTCGGTACTCTTGCTCTTAAGTCAATGTTATACTTTTAATATATAGAGGGAGAAAATACTGTAATTACCTTGAAATATTAGGTATGTAATGATCCTTGTACAAGTTACTTGGATATAAAGATGTCATAAAATGTTATTTTCTTGGGAGGACAATTATAAGTTCAACAGGCAAATCACAGAGGGCTCAATTAAATCTTTCAAAGAAAATATATAATGTCATATTAAAAAATAAGGATCACTGCGGTCAGAATCTTTTTTTTTTTTAAGGTCAAAATCCAGGCTTAAACAGGCCCTCAACTTACTCAACATGATTTTTCGAAATCCTCACAAAATTGACAATAAGCAGCTTATTTTGAAGTTCAGGAGACTTAAAAGTTTTCCTGCTTATACTTAATTCATTAAGGCTGTAGTAAAACAACAGGAAAAAAGTATCTGGTGCTGCCACCTAGAGGTAGAATCTGTATTCTTAAGTGGACAAAAAGAGAGCAGCTACATAGAACTCCATTTGTTAATTACTGTCTCTCCAAAATTAGGTATTTTTGCCAGAAATGACACATTAAAGCAAACTCTTTATGATGCTTTCTCTGAACTGGCTTAAAGAAATAAACTTTGTCCCCCATTTGAGAAAAGGAACTTGCACTTCTACTAGACTAGCTTTCGACAGGTGACTTTGATCATCTGGTCCAGCACAGGATAAAAGAAGGAGCAGCCTGCTTGGGCTTGGCACCAGATCTCTAGGGAAACAACAGTTTCCCCCACAATAAGCAGAAATCATGTGTGCCGTAATTCAATACTGTGACTTGTAGTGATCTAGTCACACCAATTTTTCTTGAGGGTGGGGCAGAAGGGCCAGTAGAATGAAATGAAAATACTGTCACTTATAATTAGAAAATTTATAGGATCTCACATTATTCTGGCAACAAGATCAAAACTCTCATGTTTCAAGAAGTATTTATAGAAAGTAACATCATAGGCATTGCAGTGGAGGAGTTCAGCAATACTGTTTTTTACTTACGATCACCATATTCTTGTCACACATACCTCCAATGTGATATTTAGCACAAAATCATTTTTCCTATCACTGTACTTTCTAATCCTTGTGAACTACATGTTTTTAGAATGTTCACATGCCCCCATTCCCAAAGTAGTATTTACACTGTTTGAAACTTAAGTTCCAAATACAGCTGAGAGAGGCTAAATACATTTGAGCAAATAATTTTCTTCCTCTAAAAGACAAGGTCTCTATTAATATAATTGTAAATTGGCTACATATATAATTGGCTACAGTAAAGCCAATTATATATGTTCACACAAGTGAGCAAGAAGGAAAAATCCATATGAATGAAACTCCAAACAAGTACAGTAACTGGTATTCCCAAGCAATTGTTTGTAATATGACTCAAACTACTAGGGAAGCTAATTAATGAAATCCTACTGTGAAATTTTCCTCAAAATTTCTTTTAGGAAATAAATCATTTATCTTGCATGAATCTAGGGTTTCATATATCTGGACTTCCTATAGAACAGTACATAAACTGAAAATTGAGTATGGTTAAATGAATACTCTAGCAGCTTTTATTCATAATAACCTGAAATTGGTAACAATTCAATTCAGATGTCCATCAACATGAGAAGGAATAAATAAACTGATATCTACCATGAAATACTACTCAGCAGTGAAAAAGAATGAATACTAATGGATGCAAAAAGACGGATGAATCTCAAAAACATGCTAAGTGAAAGAAGCTAAACACAAAAAGCTCCTAGGGATGTAGTAATAAACTGTTGCTTGAGCTCAGCACTGACTACAGCATATGTTTGTGAAAATGCATCAAACTGTTCAGTTAGGTTTTGTGTCCTTTTCTGTATGTAGCTAAAAAACTTGGCAGCAAAGCAATGATATACAAGGTCTGTCTAGGAAACATCCAGCCATTGTTCATAGAATGAGAAAGGTTTGTGTGACATCCATGTAACCTGGCAGCCAAGGAGAGTGGATTGGAATGTGCATGTGTGAACAATGACGACTTCACTGTACTAGTCAGTAGAGTGTTAGACACCACTGAGTGAGCACATGTACTGTGTGGCCATCGCATTCAAAATGACTGAGCTAGTACAGCAATGAATCTGCATCAGATTTTGCATGAAGCTTGAACATTCCTCCACAGAAACTATTGGGATGATTCAGAAGGCTGCAGCTATGGGCAACTGGTGACTGGCAGCTTCATCACGACAACGTGCTCAATCATGAATCACATCTTGTGCAATTTTTTGGCTAAACATCAAATCATCCAGGTGACTCAGGCCCCCTACAGCCCAGATTTGGTGCCCTGCAACTTCGGCTTTTCCCAAAACTAAAATCCCCTCTGAAAGAGAAGAGATTTCAGACCGTAGTGAGATTCAGAAAAATACACCGGGGCAGCTGATGATGATCAGAAGGGAAGAACTGTGTGAGGTCCCAAGGTGCCTACTTTGAAGGGACTGAGGCATCATTGTCCTATGTAGAATGTTTCTCGTATCTTCCTCAATAAATGTCTATAGTTTTCACAGCAAATGGCTAAATACTTTCTGGACAGACCTCATATATTACATTGGGTTGGTCAGAAAGTTCATTTGGCTTTTTCCGTGCAATGGCTCTAGTAGTGTTTAGTGGTCTTTAACTTCATTAGAAATAATTTTGTTAGACTGTATTCTGACAGCTGTCATATCAGCATGCATTTAAAAAAACTTATGAAAATTGGTGAATTTTTGTGCAGTCATTTTAGTACTGAAGATGGAAGAAAATATACAATATTTTGCCATATTATGCTTTATCATTTCGAGAAAGGTAAAAACGCAACTGAAATGCAAAAAAAAAAAAAAAGATTTGTGCAGTGTATACAGAAGGTTCTGTGACTGATCAAACCTGTCAAGAGTGGTTTGCAAAATTTCTTGGTACTACTGACATTTTGGCCAAATAATTCTTTGCTGTGGGGGCTGTCTTATACATTGGAAGATGTTTAGCAGCACCCCTGGTCTCTACCCAGTAGAGGTCAATAGTGGGAGTAGCCGACATATTCAAAATATCCAAATCAATAAAGTTATTGGTGAAAAGAAAAATGTGTCTTTTATTTTACAGAAAAAAAAGTAAACAGACTTCTTGGCCAACCCAATACGATGCTAGTGCTGTAGGGAGTGGCTGACATGGCTTGAGTTACCCCATGATTAAGGTGTCAATGGGCTGGAAAAATTGGTGCGAGGTGGGGACAGACACCATTCCCCACTCCATATTGGCCTCTCCACAGCATATTCCCACAATGCCTCTGATTCTATACACTCTTCCCAGTGAGGCTAAAAGTGGTCTCTGCTTCCCCTGAATGTCAATAATCCTTTATTTTACCTCTTTTGGGACATGCACTATGTTATCCCCTAGACTTCCCAACAACAGTAATGGTTCAACAGCCCCACGGGGCTGTAATTTGAGTAAAGGAGCCACGGCTGACAACTTTGTACCCCACACAGCGCCCATTAAGATGCTGAGCACAGCAGGTCTTCAATATCAATCCACTCAATGAATGCAAAAGTGGACTGAGAACATGAGCCATTTGACAATGCACTTGGAATGGCGCTCCATCCTCTAAGTGGTGGGTCTTATCAGCTGACAAGACTTAATATCCTACTTTGCTCTTGGTGTGATTTCACTTTTTAAATTTTACTATTATTTTATAGAAAATATTTAAGGTTTAGAAATGACAATCAAGTATGGACATTCTTCAAAGAGCTTAATCATGAAAAAAAAAGTCTTGTTTGATAAAGTGATACCTGAGGTACTTAAGGGTGACATCATTCTACTCCCAAGCACCTGTACTCATTCCACTTTGCACCTTTTGTAGATATATCTCGCCGAGCCTGTCGAAGGTACCCCAAACACCACCTGGCTCACTGTTGCACTTATTTCTCAGAAGATGGTACCGGATCCTGTCTATTGAGAAGAAACTGCCTTCTATACTGTGAGTGGCATACCATTTTTTAAGAAAGGGAATTTTTACTTTCTAATTTAACCCAGGAACATACTGGGTTAAGTGTGCCCTATCTTGTTTTAAGCACTACTTTCAGAGATTAAATCAAATTTTAAACTCTCACATTCTTCAAATATCGGTAATTTCTCAGGACCAATGAGAAAATTGCCCGTATAGATAAAGGCCTGGAATTTTATCACCGATCATGAAGAAATGTACTTGACAGGCATTGTACAAGTCATCACTCATTGGAGGAAAGATATTATATAATTCTAAGTATCATTATGCATGAAATATAAATGTACTAAAAAATGAAATTCAGGAATGAACTTTTGACTATTCTCAGCACTGGCCTGTTTTGCCAGGTACAGAAGACCATCTGGATGTTGGCACACACTGTGAATATTTGATCCACAGAATACAGAGAACCTTCATTAGAACAAGAGAGAGAAAAACCTACAGTCTGGAGAACAAAAGCTAAGAGTTCCAAGTTTTAGTGACCATGTTTCCCATGGGGCTATTGTATAAAAGAGTAACACTCTATTTTTTTTGTCCTATTCACAGATAGAAAAGAGTAAAATTTTGCCTTATTGAAGCCCAGTAGCAATAATCTTGCATGGATTTCAGAAAAATGATACACATTTTACTGTGGGATAATGAGCACCATTAGTTATTAGAGAGAACAAATCATTTGCTTTCAATTCAACAGACTCACTCACTCATTTCATAGACCATCCTCTCTCCTTTTTACTAAATGGCCTTCCCATACAGAACACCTGGCCATACAACATGCCAGCAGACAGACTTCGGGAGGTGTCTTCAAGGGAAGAAATACAGAATTTCCAAAGTGAAGCCACAGGATAAAACCAACACTTGATGCTTGCCTTTCATTTCAAGGAAAGCAATATAAAAGCAATAGAAAAAGAAAAAGGTAGTTGAAAAATATAGTTGCTCTCCACAAAAGAATCTTAAAAATAAAAAATCATGACCTTACTAATTTTCCTAAATGAAATTATGCCATTATTCCTGATTTCTTTGTACTGACTAAAAGGACAAAGTATCAAACTTTGGGAAAGTTTCAACACTGTAATACATTTCATTAATCAAAGATAAAAACTACATTAAAAGCAAGCGAATTATTTTATGTCTGTGATTAGGCAGTTGGAGGGCTTGTATTTTATGTATACATTTTTACACTTCAATTTATTTAACAGTGTCAGTTCACTAACTGCAGTTTTTTTATATAAAGAAAACAGATTTAGATTTTAAAAACAAATTACAGTAATTTTATGCCTATGGCTTCACCTCTTAGAAACCACGCACCCCCTAACACTCCCCTTATACTTTCCCACCACTTTCCCACCTCCTCCCTCCTCCTCTCTAAAACTGCAGGCTAAGTGAGCACTGATAACAGGGGCCTCGAATCCCCTAGTGAAGAACAGCCACCCTAATTTTTCACTTGGGGTAGAGGAATAAAGGATGCAGATCAAAATGCAGCTCCTGAATAGGGCAGGGCGCAAATGCCTGTGAGATCTGCGTGGTGCGCTTCCATGTTTTCTACAGATCTTTCTGGTAACCAACCAGTGCTGTCCTACACTCCAGTAATGTGGGCCCTCCCAGGAAGACAGAGGGAGAGATAAAGGATTACGAGATTTATTGCTCATGTAGATAGACGTGGATATCACCAGTGATAGCACCGGCTGCACTGGGAGAAGAGGATGAGGAAGGGAGGGGGGGGGGGCTGCACAACCTCACATGACCTCAGTATAAAAACTGCTACCAAGTGGCAGAAGATAAAAATGAGAACAAGATAAAACGGAGGACAGTGTTGGGAATGGCCCTGCCTGATTTCAGAAGCTGTAATCCCCCCGTGGCTAAGGCAGAGTAAAAAGACCTTGGGACCATAAGCCACTAAGGAAACAAAGCTTATCTTCCTTGTAGGGGCACCACCTCTGCCTCCTTTCACCTCACCCTGCTTGGCCCTGAGCAGATGGCTGGTTAGCCAATGATGGGTAAGAGTCCTCAAAGGAGGGACAACTGAAGACAGGCTTGGTCATGAAGAGGCCCTCAGGGATGGACTTGGGGGGGCTATAGAAAAAGGGGGTGATGGACCCTCGTCCCTTGGCTTTGACATAGCCTGAGTCCTCATTCTGTCTGCCAGAAGTCTCCTAATTCCTTGGCTGCTTTACTTTCCCTGCCTGACTTAAGCCTGAAACAACACCAGAGGTGGGTGCGGCCCTGTGCTGAAAGGGAGGGTTCCCTAGGACAATCAGGCCTAAGAAAGAATGCATAAAATCCTATAAAATCTGCTTTGCTAATACCCTCAATTTAAAGAGTCCAAGCATGAAATGAATTTGTTTCCCAAAGTTTTATGGCCCTTTAACTGTCTGACCCTGACTCAGAATAAGCCCTCAGAGTTTTCTGAATGTTGTCTATTGTTTAATCATTTCTGCTTGACAATGATTGATGAGCTTTATATATACACCCTGTATTCCTATGCAAATTAAACCCAATAAAAGCCTGTCAAGGCAAGGGTCAGGGTGCTCTCCCCTTGAGAGAGTGGCTGTGCCATCCCTTTTCTTCCACAGGACTTTGGTGGTCTGTGTGAATTTGTTTCGTCTCATCCATAACACTGCAGACACTGCGGGTCAGTGTCTGCATCAGGGCAGCAGCACTTCCCTCAGGACTGAGGCCGAGGACACAGGCAGCTCTAATTGCTTACCTGGCTCTGGGAAATAGCTGCCCAGAATAGTGTCCACACAGTAAGGGCTGCACCAAGAACTTGCAGGTGATGAGGTAGACAGATGGGGACACAGCAGGGCCATGGACCACACACAAGCACCGAGGGTTCCCTCTGTAGTCTGAGATCGGCCAGTAATAACATGGAACCTCTGAAGATGGGACCTACTAGCTTTGAAAACTCATTTGTGAAAACTGGACTGATAAGGCAGCCTATGATTATAAGGCTGCTGTAATTAGGATAAAGTTGGGCTTTAAGCAAGTCAGAATCTGCCAGCTGCTTAATTTATATAAAAATGATCTTGCCCTGGCTGGCATAGCTCAGTGGATTGAGCCTGGGCTGTGAACCAAAGCATCGCAGGTTCAATTCCCAGTCAGGGCACATGCCTAGGTTGCGGGCCAGGTCCCCAGTGGGGACCACATGAGAAGCAACCACACATTGATGTTTCTCTCTCTCTCCTTCTCCCTCCCTTCCCCTCTCTAAAAATAAATAAATAAAATCTTTAAAAAAATGATCTTAAATATGACCTTGGAACCAACAAAATCAGTCTGGCCCCCTCTTGTTCTTCAGCTATCTGAGCTGGCATCAGGCTTATCCACTGGGCAGGCTCCACCACCCTTTGCTCTACAGCCCTTTTGCTAAAATAAAAGGCTCCACACTTATTCGGTAAATGTCACCCATGTGGGCGGGGCTTGTTCTATTGACCCTTCCTCAGCACTGCAAGATTCAAAACCAAAGCAGAAAGGGTAATGGTTAGCATTTAGATCAGGGTCTTGCCGAGACAAATGGAGAGACTGGAGATCTACTCTAAACAAAACAATGGTTCTGCTCAGGAGTTCTCAGTGCGGAGGAGGTAGAAGAAAAAGCTCCCACACCTTCACGTCCACACCATCCCACTCCTGGTTGAAACATCTGTCATTGCCTCTCATCGCTAAGAAGTGGCAGTACAGCTTAGCACAGTGGTTAGGAGCACAAGCTTCACAGTCACACAGAGCTAGGTCCCCATCCAGTCACAGCCTGCTATGTGACAAGACCAGGTTAGTCACTCCTCTAAGCCTCAGCTTCATTCTCTATGTAATGGAACAAATACCTACACGAGGTCGTTGCAAGCATTAAATGAGAAACATGCAAAGCAGCATCCAGTAGAGAGAGCACTCAATGCAAAGGAGAGAAAAAAAGACGGAAGCTAAAAAATATTGTGCACTCGCACTCCCCCCTCCCAGCTGAGGATTTATAAATATCATCAAATACAACTCAACTTTGAGAATACATTATATGATGATTTGGGTAGCAGAATTTTTATCTTCCTAATTATGTTTTGCTTAGGCAAATGTCAAAAATGAGCTTCCACTTCCAGAGCAGACACTGATGGGATAGTGGAAATGGGGCCAGCGGGAGGAGCTCAGACACACACTCAGCAGGGGCAGGATGGAAAATATCTGACTTGATAATTCATCCGTCTAATCTCAGTCTGCAGTGCCACTGATCACTAACTATGTGCAAATCTCATGGACTGGAGGACTGTGGACATATTTACGCAGAAGCCTGGCCGGAGGGTGGGATGTAGCTGCTATCGGTGCTCACTGAAAAACACTCCCTCTGCTCCCGGGCTCAGACCAAGGTCTGGAGGCTTGCCAAAGCCACAAAACCACAACTAGCATTTGAACCTAAGGCCCTATGCTGCAAAAACCCTTATCTTAAGCTACATATCTCAATGAGGGAGATTTTCCATAAAGCAGGAACAGAATGAGCAATGCCATATTTAGGGGACCTTGAGTCCGATTAAGTTAACTAAAGCCACAAATACAGCCTGGAGCTAGAAAGTTAAGAGTCCATTTCTGCCAAAGATGTCAGTGGCTCTAAACTTTACTTGTAGATAGTGAGGAGCCACCTACAGACTTTATTAGGCATTACTCCAATCTGTGCATAAAATGGAACAGATCTGAGATCTTAAAGCAATGTAACTCTCTACCTGCTGGTTGTCCAGAAATGAAATCAGGGCAAGTTATGAAATACATTTGTACACAAGAGATGATCATCTGGTGACGTAGCAGAAAAAAATCAAAGAAACAGTGAGGTTTCAGGGTTGGCTGGCACCTCCTGGGATGACGAGAAATTAGGAATCAGCCAATTCCTGAATGATAACAGCGTACCCGATTTTTAGAATATTTATATAAAAGTGAAAATAGATACTCACAGGGAACTGAATACTAAAACTTAAATGTTTTAATCTTTAAAAAGTTGTGTTTTTTTACTTTATGTGAAAATACTGTTAGAGACAGAGACATGCTGAACCAATAGCCAAGATACAGTAAGTGTCCTTGTTAATGGAAGTTCACTAATTAAAGCTACAACAATGTAAACTCAGAGACTTACAATGGTGCCTAAAATCATCTCAATCTTTTTGGGGTTTTTTGCCTTCTCTCTCTACCCTCAGCATTTACTGACCAAGTGCCAACTATGGAACACGCAGGTGGTTACAGAGATAGAAAGTAGGTGGGGTTCATAGTCTATGAGGGAAGACAGACATTAACCAAACCACCACAAAAATAAATGCCGAACTGGAAACAAAGAAGTGCTCAACTCAGCACTGTACCTACAAAAAGGGCCCACAACAGTGGCTCTTGTGGGGGGAGGGGGCTCTGTGAGCTCAGGCACTTACCTAACCATGTTGCAATGAGCACAGCATCGATTCCGTCTATAGGCTCACAGATCCGAGCCACGACTGGGTGGATCTGCTGGGCCAGGTAGTACTGGGTGTCAATGGTTAGACTGTCCTGCTTCTGCAGCTGCTCAGGTGCATAGGCCCTCTGATTTGCACTGAGGTTTGACCCATCCTGTAAGAGGACATGGTACAGGTAAAGTTGTAAGAAAGTCAACCACACACACACTTGATTGGTCAAAAGAGGGACAAGAATTCAAAGTTTGTGTTTTCAATTCCAAACACCAAGATATCCTTTTCATATGCATCTAACAGTAGAAGGATGAAGGAGAACATCTCGCCCACTGTCCAAGAATGTAAATCCAGCATGTGTTGTGTTCTATTTTTTGTTGAAACATGAAACGAAGAAGATGGCATGACCAGATTAAATAATTCCACCTGCCACATCACAGAAACACATTGAGAAGACTTGCTGACAATTAATCTAGTTGGAAAGGCCCTTTAGGAGTGATGACAAAAAACACTTGTGGTCCTTTTATTATGTTAATGCAACCCCTCCATGCAGGCATTGTAGTCATAGCATCATCTTTAAGGCCCCGGAAGTAATATTTTCCACGAGAACTACATGTATCATTGAGAAGCAAATGAGCAAAAGCAAAAGACAGGGGAAGGAAACCCACAGAGTAATCACTTATATACAAGATACGACAGGTAAGAGTAGAATTAATGAGGAATGTGGTGCAGTGGCAGTGCCCTAGAAGCAAAATATTTGGCCACTGGAATGAAGGGCATGCTGTTTTGAACTGTCTGCACGGCTCTTCCTCAAGGCAAGGAAGATGGGTCAAAGAGCCTTTTAAGGCATCCCTCTTTATACACTATAAAAATAAAAGTTGGCAAAGTCCATATAAGTGGCCCTGATAGAGCCCTGTGGGTGATGTCATCATCATCTGTGAATCAAGAAGTCGTCACTTTACTGGACTAACACCCAACAACTCACTCCACTGCTCCTCCTGTCTGCAACAACAGAATTTAATATTCAGACTAGTAAATTATAACTATTCACAGTGCTCAGCTGCTCTGCAAAACTGATTATAATGTGAATCCCATTCTTTCATTCCTGCCACAATCAGTCCCTTCTCAGCGCAGAGCCCAGCCCAAAGCAGAGGCCACCCTCCACACCGCTGTCTTTCCCAGGCACTGGAGGCGGGATCTCTTTCTCTGGCTAGGCGCCTGATGGAAACAAACGGGGATATCTATCAACTAGGTTTTACCTATTCTAACATTTAATGAAATGCCCAGAAAGAAAGCAAACCTCAGATTAAGAGGCTTGCTTATAATTTTGGGGGGGAGTTTACAATACAGTTAAAAAAATAGACAGAATTAATCAGCTTTAATCACTGCCCTTTTAGAAGTTTGAATTGTTAGTTGAGAGTAAGGTGACAGCCAATGACAGAAAGTCATTGTGAAATGTCCGTGGGCACTGTCTTTATGCACCGCAACTGTATTCACGTGGCCTTTTAACAAACACACGAAACATGATCAATTTATAGGATTGTAGTTTTTTTTTTTAAAAACAGTCTGTCCTTAAGATTATCGCAATGTTGAGTTTACCAATTTTTGGTGATGAATGAAAATGAGATTTGTAGAGGTAATTTTTTAAAATGGCACTTCAGTTACTTTCCAATACATCATTAGAAGATGTTCTCATAGTAAGGTATGTTTTTAAAAGAGTAGTTGAAAATGTCTAAGCATATTGTCAGTTGAAAAAGTTTTTATTTTAAATATCCATACACACACAAAAAGCTTGTTTTAACAGTGACCCAAACACATTTCTTATTGTATTTAAAAAATCTGAGCCCTGGCTGTTGTGGCTCAGTGGGTTGAGTGCCGGCCTTCGAACTAAAAGGTCACCAGTTCAATTCCCAGTCAGGGCACATGCCTGGGTTGCGGGCCAGGTCCCTAGTTGGGGGTGTGCGAGAGGCAACAAACTGATGTTTCTCTCCCTCTCTTTCTCCCTCCCTTCCTCTCTCTCTAAAAATAAATAAATAAAATCTTTAAAAAAATCTGACCTCCAACATGACTAAATGCAAAAGAATTGATAAAATGACAGGTTTTGCCATGTTGTATTGCAAAAAACATTTAGGCCCTGACATAATTCTCAAATCTAGTAAGACCACACAGTATATGCAGTAACATGCAGCATACACCTTTAAAAACAGATGAAGGAGTAATGTTGGTCTTGCTTGAAGGCCCATGTAGTAATTCATGAACTTCACTAAGATGCTTCACAGAGACAACCAAGTACAGTTAATTCATTCAAAACTATGCAGTCCTCTTTAGTAAAAAGTAATGGAGATTTTCAAACAGGTGACAAGTAGGCTCCTTAAAATGTTAAAGTCATGCCTTATGAAAATTATGTCCCCCGAAAGTTAAATAACGATTTAAAACTTAACCAGTAAGTGAAAGTTGATTTAAGATCTCAGCAAATAATTCATGTAGGTTTTACAAGACCACAAACTACAGTATAAATTAGATACCAAAAACATTACCCTAAACTCATCTAAATTGATACTGAGTAAGTTATCAGGAGAATATTATATTCTAAATGTAAATTTCAAAAAAAAAAAAAAAAAAACAGAACCTGTTTAGGAAAAAAGGACAAGTTAAGGTGCAGTAGCAATGGGTAAGGGAAATGTTGAAAAGACTTCAAGTTGGATTTCCTGTACTTCATTAGCATCAGCATTTGAGCTTTTCTGTATCAGTAAGACTTGAGAAGAAGAAATCATAAGACCTAATATTTAGACAACAAACCACGTAAGCTTCACTTTAAAATACATCAGTCATACTACCATACATCTCCATCTCAGTTTTAGCCAACACCAAATTTGTGGCTGGGTTTCATTATTAAATGCTATTTCACAGAATATGTATATTTATTTTAGAGTTGTATGCTGCCATCTGTTCCTCTCATTAATAATCTAAGAGCTTTTCCATGTATGTGAAGACATAAATGAAAAAAAGACTAGCCTATTTACCAAAATCTTTATTTGCATAATATGAAAATTGTTTTTTGGAGATGAGACTTGTCAGAGGCAATATGCAAAGCACATTAAGGGCTTGAGCGAGTCAGACATTTATGGAAATATTTTCCTGCAGGAATTGGCTTTCTGTAACAGTTCTTAATCAAGGGTAACCCTAGGAGGGAGGCAGAGTCAAGTGCTGATCCCTGTCCATGTGCTTAAATCATTTGTTACGCACGTCATCCACAGTACTGAGCAGATATTAGCAAATGACTTTCACATTTTGAAAAGACTGATTTAAAAACATACTGAGTGGAGTTCGACAAAGATCCATCATATGCAACACCGTCTAAAGCTTATCTAAAATTTCTTACTGTAATAACACAACGCAATAATTAATTTAAAAGAAAGTCTTGTTCAGATGAATTATGCCTTTTGGTAGACAGACCACATCATAGGCATTTTAAACAATCTGGACAGAGGTTATGACTGACTGACTTTTTTTTTTTAAAGAGAGAAGGAATGAAACCTCTCCTTTGTTCCAACTGAAGTTTTTTGAAGAAAAAATACTTGCCTTCTATCCCACCTCCTTCCCCATTCCTGTTAGAGGCATGCTACTCTAAAAAGAAACCAGTTAGTGGTTTCAAACTGTGCTCTAGAAGGCCTAGAGGTGCCTCATGGAACAGGGAGAAGGAAAGGAGGTGGGCTCGAGGCTCCCTCCGCTTGAAAGAAAAGAAAAAGAAATGAAACTGGTTCCTTCATGGTTTCTTTATAAAGTATGTTTTTAGGATCTCTCACCTTTCTACATATAGCCATGCATTTCATATTTTTTTCAAGTAATTACTTGAACATAGTCTGGGGAAAAACACATGTACTCTCTTATTCTATCAGTATTCATAATGGAAACATTAGCAAAAGGAATAATAAACATCTACGGCTGGACATGTGACCAAATCTATATACATTTTCATTGAAGTTAAACTCAGAGTAGATGCAATAGTTGCTGTTATACACCTGTCTCACCAAAATAATTTCAGTGCTCCACAACACACATCTTAAATGTTTTACAAAGACTTTAATAAGATATGCTATACCCCTGACTAATGTTTTTAAATACCGTAAAACCAATCAGACTAAACTGTCTCTTGACAGCGTCAATTATCTGGAAGACTACTACGTAAGACACTGTGGCGATCTGGATTTTACTTTGTGTCATAAGTGGTATGAGTCATGTTAATTATAATATTTTTACCTGACAGATGACATATGACACAGTATCTCCGGCCTTCACCTTTCTGCCTCCTTGAGAATTTATCCAGAGGGCAACATGTACGTGAGGCAGGTTTTTTTTATCAGGGTAATCCTGAGGATCCTTTGTCAATGCCTAAAAGAGAAAAAGAGAACAAAACGCCCCGAAATTTAAGATAAAACTCTTCTGGCACAGCTGTACACTAACATATCTTTGCTAGAAATCATACTAGTCACATAAACACAAAGATGAGAGAAGCTGTATGTAGAAAACACTGTCACACAATCTTTACACACTCCATCCTCAGGTTGCCTGTCTCCTTCAGTTAGTAACTAATATAACCACATACAAACTTAACAAAAAAGAAATACCAGTGTATGGGCCATGGCACATAATACTTACACATAAAAAAATTAAGACCATAAACTCAGTCTTACAGTTTTTTCTAATGTTTGCAATTCTCTCACTGAATTAATTGAATAGTAAGGAGTGATAGACGATGGATAACAGCTACTGTGACTGAAGGATGTGTTCCTCAAAAGCTTCTCTAGCCTAAATAAACCCCAAAGGTAGCATTAATCAGTAGATTTACTTCCACTGTCAATTTTAAGCTCTACAAAGGCAGAGTGAGTCTGTAACCGAAAGTAAGCGCCAGGAGAGCAGGCGCACGGCAGACTTGCTCACGGCTGTATTATTCCCAGTGCTCAGAACAGTACCTGACATACAAGCAGCAATCAAATGTTTGCAGAATAAATGATGTCACTCACTCTGCGATAATGCACTAAGCTCAAGCATTGTGAAGTACTGCGAGATGAGTAACACAGTCACTGGTCCCGTGTCACCTGTTATTAGTAGATGACTCCCCATTATGCAAAACAACAACAAAAAAACTCTAAAATAAGCTACATGAGCCATAAGGGAGATGCAGCCGAAGTGTTATGGAGTGAGTTTGGCCTGGCGAAGATCACTTCCACCTGACAGCAGAAATTGGGCTGGGCGGCCGGGTGGGGGTGGGGGTACATAAGAAAGCACATGAAGGAAAAATGAGATTTTAAGAGATGGTGACAAGAGCAAGAAGATTCCAGGCAGAGAAAAAGTTAAAAGCAAGAGGTGAGAAAAAAATACAGTTTAATGGACAGCATGCCCAAGGGAAGATGGGAAATATCTAGCTCTGTAAGAAGTGTGTTTCAAAAGACAAAAGACAGGGACCAGGGTGCTGTGTGACTAAGTCACCTAAGTGTGGCCCTTGCAAGGGATCGAAAAGTCAAAACTATTTTCCTAACAACACTCTTTGCACTGGTGATGCACAGGCAACGGTCAGTTAAGGTGCTGGTGCCTTATAAACATGAGTCAACATAGCAGCACCAAACTGTACTAACAATCACAGTAATTTTCACCACCGGACACTCAGTTTAAAGAAAAAAAGCCGATTTCACTTAGAATGCTCTTGATGCAGTAAAAATTACTAATTTTTAAGCTCTCAACCCTTGAGTAGGAGGCTATTATTTTATGACAAATCAGGAAGCATGCAAAAGTCTCATCTACTGTATACTGAAGAACAAAGGTTCCTTGAGAAAAACTACTTATGCAATGGTTTGAGTTGCAAGCTAAACTAGCCACCGTTTTCTTGGAACACAATTTTTACTTGAAAGGATGATAGGACAACTATAGTTCTTCTAACTTGGGTATCTAGATGATGATTTCTCAAAAAAAAGAACCAAGCAAGGCTGCCACTTCAAGGAAAACAACTGACAGTATATATTGTCTATGATAAAATTCAAGCTTTCAAGTGCAAATGAAAATTTTGGAAAACTTGCTGCCACTTTTGTGAGCATGACGGTTTCCCAACACTTAAAGACTTTTCCAATGATACAGGTAGAAACATTTTAAATGTGCTTTTTGATATTGCAAAATGAAATGTGTCAAAATTTGGAAGATCTGCCTAACTTGGGGAACCAGCATTGAACAAATGACCAATGCATAATGTCAAGCATGGGTAAAATATCCATTGAAAGTATAACATAGGCCAACAGAGTATAATGTAAAGGAGTATGCAAAGCTCACTGATATGGTTTCAAATTCCACATTATAAATAACCTTTAAAAAATACCACTTAGAGAGTTTTAGTGTAGAATCAAAAAAGAATATGCACAATTATCTGAAAGAATTACTGAACTATGTTTACTTTTTCAAACTACATTGTTTATATGAAATTGGATTTTCTTCCTATATTCAACCAAAATGACAGATCACAACAGATTAGATGCACTAACAGATCATGAGAATCCAGATGCTCCTCCTAAAACAGACACGAAAGAGATCTATAAAATTGTAAAATGATGCCATTCCTCTGGCTAAGTTGTCTGTTTTGAAATACACTTATTTTTCACGGAAAATGTTATTTTTGTAATCCCATGATGGGTTTATTGCTATGTTAAACAAATTAATAAATGCTTGAAAATTTTGTTTTAATTTCTAACATAGTAAATATCAGCACAAACCACATAAACAAAAGCCCTCCAAGGCCTCAATCACTTTCAGTGTGTGAAGGGGTCCTGAGGCCTGGAAATTTGAGAACTGCTGTAGTAGAATAAAGCGGGCCCTCAAACATGGCTGCACATAACCCACGTTATGTACACTTTCTAAATCAGACACTCAGCATAGAAGAGCAACTAGGAAACTCTCCAAGTATTTGAATCTCCTCAAATTTGAATTATGTGAAGCCTTGATTGACTCAGTTGGGTAATGCTGCATAGAAATCTTAATCAATATAACTCTACTTAAGAAAACCATTATCTTCTCCAATTGACTACACTTCAGTGCAATGTTAAGAAATTCTGAATTTCATCTGACATACTTTCCAATTATTAGATTGGGACTATTTGGGGGTTTTTATGAGCTACTTTTAGAAGGCTTGATTTTAGGAAAAAATGCTTCCTGGTGGTTTCGGCTCCAGTTACCGAGGGCTATAAAAATCAGCTATCATATTTTGTATTACTTCATAAAATATATTTAAGCTAAGATTACAGTAGTTCAGAAAATCAGTTGCTTGTGGCAACAAGGGCTAAACTCTCTACAGTGGTAAATCTCACCACTTCACCCCTCCCACTCTATGCTAACCTTCCATTTTCAATCCCTATCTGTGTCGTGTGTGTGTGTGTGTGTGTGTGTGTGTGTGTGTGTGTGTGTGTACTCCTGCACTAAGACCATTTACAACCAGTCACACAGATTCTTCCATTCCCCTGCCTTTTGAAAGTGATAAAATGTAAAAACTGAACTGCTCACAAGTTTCAAATTGTATAACTATTCAGACAGATGTTAATCGAGACACGTCACCTCTGACACATAAACAATTTACTGTAAAACACAGAATTATAATATAGACAGTCCTTTCATCAGAATTTACTGTACTTACATCTACAAACATTCTTTTTTATAAAAATAAATATAAGAACATGGGACAGCAAATAAATATCTTTGGAAGACCATGAGCACCTAGAAAATATGGACCATCCCAGAATCTAGTCCTGTGCACATAAAAGGTACTGCATGTTTGATGAACAGATAATTAAACAAGCAAATGGGCTCTTTTATAGCTCATGGAACAATTATTATTTTACTCTGCCAAGTGAAATGGAGGATACAAAGACAGTGAGTCAACGCTGTAGTTCTGCCACAGGAAAAAGTATCACAGCCCCGTCACACCAAGGATTGACTGTTAGTGTTGTTAATAATGATAATATATTACTATAACTCGATCATTATTGAAGCTGAGTGGTGGATACATGGGGGTTCATGGTACTATTCTCCCTACTTCTGTGTAAGTTTAAAAATTTTAATAATAAAAACTTTAACATAACAAAACCGTAGACTGTGCATCAGCACTCGGAGACTGCCAGCGTGTCCATGATTCCAGGTTTCTTTGCACACTAGTAATGTTATCTCAACACTCATATGAGATGACAGTGTGGGCCCACCACCCTAGAGGACATGTGCTCAGTATTATTTTGCCAATAACGGAGCCATGTTTAGACTGAGCCTTCCAAACTCGTGAAAGCCCTTGCAACAGAAGGCCCACGCTTCTAAGAAGGTAGAATTATCAAGGATACAATCTGCAAAATAGATGCTAAAACTGATCAAAGGAAGACTGAAGTTATCACTCCTACTCATTCAAATTTTTGACAAAAAGGCAAAATAGCCTAAAAGGAAACTCCTTTCTAGATGTCACAAGCAATTCCATGCTAATGGGTATACACTGGGTCACTTAAAGTGAAAAGCTAGTGCCAAGGCACGTATTCTCCTATAAAATTTCTATAATTTTTAGTTTTCATGTATAAATAAATGTCTTCTGTTGCAACTTTAAAGACATCGCAAGTCAAGGTGTAATAAACAGTGACTTACCTAAGAATAAATAAAAATCACAAAGATATACATAAAAATTTCATTTTCTCTATAAATCAAAGAAATGTAAATTAAATCCAACAGTGAAATTTTGTTCATATCCGTTATGGTAGCAATGTTTTATTTAAATACCACCAAAGAATAATATCACCAATACAGGCAAATCTCTGGTGAAATTGGCACATATTTTGTTATTATCAATTGGTATCACCCTTTTACAAAGCAATTTGAAAAGAGCCATATAGATATTCATATCTTTTGACTCAAATATGTCACTTCAAGGAACCCAAACTAAGGAAGTAATTCATCCAAAAGCAAAAAGATGGTGGACAAAGATGTTTAATACAGGTATTTACAATATAAAAAAATAAATAATTTAAATAAGCAAACAAAAATTTTAAATAAAGACGTACCAGTGAAATATAAGATTAACACATTGATTTACACAATGGTTATAAATGTAATATAGAAATGTGAAAAATTTGCTTATGTTAAGTAAAAACAGATTTCAAAATAACATAATTGCTGCAACGTAAAAGTATTTTTCAAGGTAGAATGTGCAACAATGGCAAGCATTAGTTTTTTCTTTTGACAATATTTCTTTAAATTTATTTTTATTTTTCAATTACAGGTTACACTCAATATTATTTTAAATTAGTTTCCGGTGTACAGCAAAGTGGTTAGACAATCCTATATTTTACAAAGCCAGGTGGGTACTGAAAAAATTGGGGCAAGCATTACTTTTAACACAAGGGTATTATGAATGAGCTTTAATTCTAAAACTTCCATTTAATATAATCATTATACTCTTTTTCATTAAAATTATTTATGAGCTTTGACAATGAGATCTATTTATCACAAAACTAGTAAAGAAGTATTTGCAAAATTAGCTTCTAAATATTCAAGGGTACTTACTGTTTTTGAATGGAAAAAAAAAGTCTGTAACCTAACGTCTTGTATGACATAGCATTTTGGAAAACAAGATTTTATTTTTTCAAATTATGTAAGAAAAACATAGTCCTTATTTACAACTAAGAATACCCATCAAGTGTAAATTATAACTATGCCCAAAAACACCTGCCTGACAATAGCACCTTTAAGAATCACCTTCTGTGAAGTCACACACACACACACACACACACGTGCATGCATGCAAGCCCTCTCTCCGTCTCTGTCTTTCCTTCTCCCTCAGCTTACAGGTCTGCCCCCAAGCAACTGTAACTTAGGAGGACTATGAAGAAGGTAGCACCCTCTAGTCCCTGAAACATGACCTATATCACTCCCTAGAACCTCTGGGAAGAAGGCTTCTAGGAATTCCAGTCGGGAATGAGGAGAGAAGGCCCTGCAGCAGATATGGCAGTACCAGTGGCTGGGAGAGGGAGAGTGGTATGCTAATGCTCAATCTGTGAGATAGTTGTTAAGCAGCTTTCATCACCAGCTAGAATTTATTTCAATTGCAAGGATGAGGTGGTTCTTCAACGATCTGAAGGAGGAGAAAAACACGGTGGCAGCAGCTGGGCTCAGCAATAAATGCTACATTTACCTTGTTAATTTCAAACTGGCTCGCTGGGACACTGCCATTTAGCACATCTTCTCCAATTTCTATTAACCTCTTCTGAATATATTCCACTATCGTGTCCCGGCTTTGATCAGAAAGAATTTGGCCAATAACAAAGCTGCAAAAAACACAGGGATTGATTTTTTAGTATCATACTTCACTAATAAAGAAGAGAGAAGGAAGATAAATGCTATTAGATTAACATGTGGACAAGAAATGTATTAAAAGCTAACATGAGGGTCAATGTCTAAATGGTTGTTACAATTTGTTTTCTAACATTAACTCTACCAAAGGTTTACCAACCTTGAAATGTCAGGTTTGACCTTAGACATACAGCTCATATATTATGTAGCATCTAATGCTTCACACAAAATACAGACACACAAGCTAGGTGTTCCATTGTATTTTAAGCAATTACAAAATTCAAAAGCAATTATATGCTACTGATAAGTTAACATGTTGGAAGGCAAGTATTTCACTTTCCTCATAAAGCACCAAGATGTTATTATATCTGATATCAAGATACCATCTCCGGCCCTGGCTGGTTTGGCTCAGTCGATTGAGTGGCGGCCTGTAAACCAGGGGGTCGTCAGTTTGGTTCCCAGTTGGGACAGGTGCCTGAGTTGCAGCAGGGTCCCCAGCAGGGGGTATGCTACAGGCAACCACACATTGATGTCTCTCTCCTCCTTCTCCCTCCCTGCCCCTCTATCTAAAAATAAATAAATAAAATCTTTAAAAAATATATCATCTCCATCTGAGATGACCACTAGCTATGTAATTGGAAATATAAAGTTCCTTCTGCAAATTTTTAAAAAAGAAACCAAAAATTGCAAATATTTCTCTCTTCAGCTTCATTATATTGCTCAATGTTCTCTAACCTTACGCTATCCCTTGAAAACTTCATGTTGTTCCACCAGACACCCCCCCAAAAAAAAGGGAAAAAAAGAAAATGAAAAGGAGTAAGGAAGCCAATATTTTATCCATTTCTGAGAAAAATGCAGAGCGAGGGTTTGACAGCTGCATTATAATTTGTCAGAAAAAGAACCCTGACAAAAACATTTGTATAGCTTTAATTACTAATACATTTCTAACTCAGAGAAATTTACTTCTATTATGATGCATCTTTTCTTAGAAAACACAAAGCTGAAGAGAACACTCTAATCGCCAGTCTATACAAAGTAGTTTCATCTTTGGGTACATTTCGGGGCAATGAAGCATTTCAAACTACATTTCATACAAGGCTAACAGTGACCTATACTCAAATGATCAACTTTGCCTAATCAAGAGTAGTTTGCAGAAGAAACAATTGCTCAATCTCCTGATTTGAAGCCGAGAGGAAGAATGGAAAACAAGGAAAATATGCTGATATTCAGCAACATTAAAATTAATTTAAAATTTTGCTTTAAAGAAAAAAATGTCACCCTGGCTGGTGTGGCTCAGTGGATTGAGTGCCAGCCTGCAAAGCAAAGGGTCACTGGTTCAATTCCCAGTCAGGACACATGCCTGGGTTGCAGGCCAGGTCCCCAGTGGGGGGCATGCAAGAGGCAACCAACCACACATTGATGTTTCTCTCCTTCTCTTTCTCCCTCCCTTCACATCTAAAAATAAATAAATTAGTTTAAAAACAAAAAAAAGTCTCTGAATTGCTCAGGATCACAAACCAGTAATATCTGGAAAGGTGGTAAACAAAGTATCTAAAAATTAATTTTTAATGGGTATTTTATAAATTAATGTTTCTAAAAAATAAAACAGGTATTAATGCAATCTTCAGTTTCAGGTGCAAAGCTAGGAGGTCCCTCATGACAGTTATGATTTCTGAGGTACATATGGTCTTTGAGAACCAGCTCTCAACCTGAGGTTAGTAAGAATCCTTTTTTTTTTAATTTACACCACTTCTTTTCAATTTTTTTTTCTTTTTTAAATTGACTTTAGAGAGAGAAAGAAAGGGAAAGAGAGAAACATCAACTTGTTCTTCCACTTATTTATGCATCCATTGGTTGATTCTTGTGTGTCCCCTGACCTGTAACCTTGGCACAGTTGGATGACGCTCCAACCAACCAAGCTATCTGGTCAGGGCTACTAAGAATCTTTATATGCAAATGATACCAGAGGGAACAAAGTCTCACTCCAGGGCCTACTCTGAATCCCAGAACATTTTTTTAAAAAGATTTTATTTATTTATTTTTAGAGAGATAGGGAAGGGAGAAAGAGAAGGAGTGAAACATCAATGTGTGGTTGCTTCTAGCACACCCCACACTGGGGATAGGCCTGCAACCCATGCATGTGCCCTGACTGGGAATCAAACCTGTGATGCTTTGGCTCACAGGCCTGCGCTCAGTCCACTAAGCAACACCAGCCAGGGCTGAATCCCAGCACATTTTAAGCCATAAAATGGGGATGCCTTAACAATTATATTCCTAAAGAGGCTCTAGGATGATTCAAGAACACAATACATGGCACTTTCTAACAGGAATATTAAAGCAAAACAATACCAAACAAAACAGTATCAACAAAACCAACTCTGTAAGGATCCAAACTGTGAAGGTTTACCCTCACCTTGAGTACAAACTCATGAGATGTATTCTACAGCAAGCGTCATTTACTGAATGAGTGTGGCTTTTTCTAAGTTTTAGTCTATCTATAAAACTCCACTCCAAATAAGAATTGTTACTATGCAATAATAATAACAAAAAAGAAGCTGTGTCCTTGTGTCTGTCAGAATCACAGGGTTGTCCACATCATTAACACTTGAATATTTTAAAGACAAACAACCAAATAAAAAATGAAAGCCAGACTCACTTTCCAGTGTCTTTAGCAAGATCACACCAATCTCTTCTAACTATATCTAATCCTTTCAGCTCCTGTCTGGTGAAGTAATTCCCATCCGTCGTGGGCTCTACAACCAGAGCAGCGTATTTCTTTTTCTTCAGCAGAAGCAGAGACTTGAAAATTCCATCAATGTCGATTTCGAGCAGTTTGTACAACTTATTCACCTCACCTTTTACCTGTGAAAAGTCCAACCATTAATACTAGCTTCTCAAACATCTAATAGGAAGAAGATGAACAAGCTATAAATTCCCAAGAGTTAATCTAAACAGAACTTGAAGTCACATAAGACTGGAGTATATTTACTAGGCAAATATGTATAGAACATGATATTCTTTCTGTTGGGTCTGATGCAAGAACACTGAAAAAATCACAGGGAAAGAACTGGCAGGGTCAGCCCCAAGAATTATAAAAATTATGAAATAATCTTTTTTAAATCTAAAAACTAAATGCGTATGTACTTACCTTCAAACTACTGAATTAGTTAGAGATTACATAGTCCAACAAGTAGATACATGGCCAGAAATAAGTAAAACTTAAACTATTAAAACGTCTATACTATCCCTGTACCTTGAACATAAACACCTTGAGTATAAGCAAATACATATACACCGAACAAACAAATGGTCACCTGCTCTTACTGACAGAATCAGGGCACAGACCCTTGCCTCTAGGGAAAACACAGTTTTTCAAGGTCCGATATGAGTACAATATGCTACGCTCGCTCTCAGGCGAAGACCATGGCTCAGGTTTCATACATTTCAGAAGGGAAAGGTAAGAAGGTGCTAGTTTGTAAGATGATACCTTAGTTTTAGTTCATTGGGGCAATATCTCAACATAGTAAGCGCTCAAGAACCACTAACAGTGCTAATTGTAAACAGCAATTAGGAAGCTACAAATGACTATTTTTAAATATCCCCTTGCCTTTTCAAATACTTTTTAGGTACTCCTATAAACATTATAGATGTGTGCAAAAGTACGTATGTAGGTAGGTAGGTATTTATCCATATCTATCAGTGTATGAAAGGCATCTGAACACTGCTAGACACATTTCTCCTTATGAGTGACAATGTGATAAGTACTAACTTGATCACATCTTAAACTCGTCACTCTTACACTGTTCTCAAAGGCAAAACATATCTATCATTCAAGGAAAAAACAATTCTCTTTTAATTTTATCCTCAAAACAAACAATTGGAGAAGAGGTTAAGAAATATAAAAGAGCATGAAGAACTGAAGGCACTAAATGTATTCTTTTCAGAAACACACAGTGTACATATAAATGACTTTATGACATTCCATGTTAAAAATAATTCACAAAAGTAAATAAAACAGATAGCTTTATCAAATTATCTCACCTTGTTTCCCAATTTAAAGACTTCTTCCAGATTGGTGCTATTGGTGTTTATCATAATTGAATCTGTATCTCCATAAATAACTTCAAGATCCATCTAATGAAAAGGCAAAATTATAAAAACAATGAAAACACGGTGACCATTATGCACAATGAAATTCATGATTTTCTATATTACAGAAATTACAGGTTCCACTGATTTTTCCCGAAAGGCTAAATTTATTCTTATCCATATTATCAGGAATATACAACTGAAGATTAAGCCCCAATAAACCAGAAAGGTAAACACTGCCACATTAAAAAAATCTCCCTAATTTTCTTAAAACAAACAGGTATGTCAGTGGCAGGGGAAGTGTCTAGTTTCAATGAAAACAAAATGTGTAACTCAATAATACAAAGGAGGATAAGAGACTAGGAAAGTCTATTACTCTATTTACCCACAGTACCACAAGCTTAGCAGTCATGGCAATTTATGAAGCAGAAACATAATAGGATTTTAAAATTCAAAGGCACAAATCCATATTAAATTCTTAACAGTTTCAAATAGTATTTAGCAGAATATGAAGAGTGCCAAAAAAAATCAATCATACAGTATAAAAACCTGGAAGTAAACTCTAATTAGCACTGTTACTAATTTGCTTGAAACAGTCACATATAGGCTTCAAGCAGCGGCTAGATCATATCAGTGTTAGTAACAGAAAAAAGCTATAATCCATTAGGGGGGATTATAAACGTAAACCAGACATCCTAAGAAGCCATTTCCAGTCTGTTTGGGTTGCAATTTTCCTTGAATGCAAAAATGTCACTAGGTATGATATTTATGAGTTGTTATATGATGAAAATGCTCAGCATTACCTTCTCTACCATTTCTTTCGTATGCATCAAGATCTAAATGAAACAGAAAGTCAAGATTAATGCATTATATAATTACAGAAACATAAATATAAATACGTAGGTAGCTCGATGATTTGTCATTTCCGTATATTTTAAAGCTCTTGATCATTTTCTAACTACAACTCTCAAAATAACAATAACATCAACATAGTCTAAAAATAAATTTGCTTCAATGCTGATTCTCAGTCAGAGATATGCAAACAGATCTATTGTAAAGATCTACATAAGCTCTATGTAAGCAGATCTATGTAAAGATCTCTTTAAAAAAACATGCATAATAAAAATACAGTAAGTCCTCACTTAACATCATGGACAGATGCTTGGAAACTGAGACTTTAAGTGAAACAACATATATAAAGAAACCAATTTTACCAATAGGATAATTACTACAAACAAGAGTTAAGGTCCTACTACATATTTCCTACGGTCACAAAAACATCACCAACCTTCTAAATAAACATCCAAAACACTTCTAATGTTCAACACTGAAATAAAGGTGAGCAATACATATATTTAAGGAAGATAAATAAAAACCAGAAAATTCTTTTCCAACCCACATATTCCAGCTTAGGGTCACCAGTGGCCAGAGCAGATTCTGGCAGCTCGGGGTACAAGGTGGGCACCCACCCTGGACAGGATACCCTTCCATCGCAAGGCCACTCACACCCACGCGCACTCAGACTGGAACAATGCAGGCACGACAATGAACCTAGCACACACATCTTTGGGATGTGAGACAAACTGGAGTGTCTGGAAAAAACCCACGTAGACCTGGGGAGAAGACGCAAACTCCATACTGACAGTGGCGCCAAGCGGGAACCAATTTTTTTCCTCATCAATATTATAATGAAATGACAAATAAAATGACATTATTCAAGGACCAATGGAATCCCTTTGTAATATGAAAAAAGGCCAACTATTCTCATTACTAATATCTAAAAGAACTGCATGGCAAAAAAAAAAAAAAGCTTGACAGAGCACTTCAAATCTGGTAATTCTTACTCATTGCATTCAGGACCTTAAAAATTTAAAAGAATTTCTATATATATGTATATATATATGAATATGAATAATATAAATGTTATATGTAATAAAGGTATATATCTAATATATGTACTAGATATATATCAAATATCTAATATATATAATAGATTAGATTTAAATTTCTTCTCTACTCTAAACTTCTTGAAGGCAAAAAGCAGACCTTCACTACAGTCTGGGAGCTAGCACAGCACCCAACACAAAGCTGAGGCTCAATAAGCATTCAGTGAATGAAGGTAATCATACAGATTATATCTGTAGACAGGTCTGTCCCCAGGCCCATATGGCTATAAGATTAGGCACATACAGATTATAATGTGGATACAGATAAAAACAGATATAAACTATCAGGGACCAGATCAGAAATAACACGAATTTAACAAATTTAAGGCCTCTTCAAAAGCAATGTGAGATAATGAGCACTTGGGGGGGTGTGTGTGTGTGTGTGTGTGTGTGGCGGGGGGGGGGGGGCGCGGATACTGTGCTACAAGCATCTCATGTATTTTCTCATGCCGTTCTCCAAGGTCCCCAAGGGATAACCACCATTAATATCCCCATGTGCTAGATGCAAAAAAAAACACCAAGAGGAAGTAATTAATTTGTCCCACTAAGTGACAGAGCAAGGGTAAGAACCCAAGCACTCTTACTCCAGAGTATGGGGCCTTAGTCACCCCATGCTATTTTCTGTCCACTATTGCCCATCTTTCAAAGCATCAATCTAAACCAGAATTCACTTTTCCAATGGGCCAGATAGATTTACTTCATTTATATTTTTTTCATACCCCCAATAGTCCTCATTGTCAACTAAGCTCAAATCTGGTATCATTTCTGTCTTTCTTGTCCTTCATATTAGAGCCCTAAAAATCCTACCTCAGAATATCTTTTATATCTACCCACTACTTTCCATTTCCACTGCCCCTCCCCTCTATTACTGTCTCCCGATGTTGTGCAGGCATTCATTGTCCTGTGTTCTTAGGGAAGGAAGCCCTTCCCCTGCCCTGGGGGTGGTGGTGAATACTGATTAGGCTAACCAGTGGTTTTAATAGTGGCTGTACAGTGGAATTGCCTGGGAATCTTTTAACAAATACCAATGCCTGACCCCAATATATTTTTTAAAAACAGCTCTCAAGGTGATTCTTATATTGTAGGTGGGGTTAAAGGCCACTGGCCCAAGATAATCATGTAATCCCATTCTGGAAACAGTTTTTGGTGCCCCCTCCCCATGGAGACCAGGCTTCATATGTAACAAGTACTTAAAAACAGTTTGCTAGTTGACTGATAGGCCTCATAGTAATCCCAATTACTTTTCTACTAGGCACTAGAATTGTTACCTCATAAAAACATTCACTCTCTTCCACTTCATCTTCATTTTTTAACATTTAAACTACAGGGAAAGCATTGTGGGAGATGACCTGACAATTCCTTTGGGAAAAGGGCAGTAATGAGATCCACCCAAGTCAAGTTAATCATCGTGAGGACAGAACTACTTATCCTGAGTTCTCTTTATCCCCTGCCCCTTCCACAGCAGCTGGGCTTAGCTTTCCTCACCACAAGGACAATTCTACAAGGTTACCATTATGTGCCAAGTAACGTACCTCAGGAACAAGCTGACCTTTCATTGCAATTCCGCGTATGCGGTAACCAATTTCTTCTACTCTGCTTTCACGCCGTGAACCAGACCAACTAGATCATCCCTGAGAGAACCTTCACCTTTCAAATCACCTACCCCACTCTGTCCTCCAGCAGCTCACAACCATTTCCATGCACAATCTGAAGGCTGCTACCACAATGGCTTTCTCTTTGGTGCCAGAAACCTCTTGGTGGATGTTTTGAACAGAAAAATGAAGCAAACCATAAAGGCTGTAAATGCCACTGCTTTTTCTTAACCTAACACTTTACCTTAGAGATTAGTCCATACCCACACATAAACAGCTGGCTTATTCTTTTTAATGACTACATAGTATTCCATTGTAGCAATTCATGATTTAACTCATGCTCTATTATTGAACGTGTATATTATTTCTAATCTTTACCTTCATAACCACACTTCAACAAATAATCCTCATACACGTGGAATCTGTCAATATACCAGTAACAAGATAAACACCTACAAGAAGACTTACTGGGTTAAAGGTTATATATTTACAATTTTTTGATAAATATAGTCAAATAGCTCTCCACAGATGGTATACTAATTTCTACAGATAGTTTTAAGCACCATCTTTCCAGTGGACCTCAACAGTAGCTGATGACAATGCTCTGTCTCAAGTTCAAGGTCCTCTCCATAGCTCATCAACTCTCCAGTCTATCCTAGGCCAGATAACCCACAACCAGGCTGACTGCTACTTCCTGTGCTTCTTCACTAAGCAGTTCTACATGGTGGCTACCACCACAGTGCCCTATCCAGTCCAATGCTTACCCAAGGCTATAAACCCAAGGCTAATGAGCAGGATCACCCCAAAGCTACCCTCAGTTCAAACTGCTCACTGGGCTCAGCGGTTGGATATCCAGTGGACTAGCAACATCTCAAGATCTAGCAGAGGGCCTAATAACACGGTAGCTATTAACAAACATTTGTAGAATGCTGAATGTATAATTCTCAGGGGTAGGCAGTACTACAAGCCCCATTTTATACATGAGCAAAGTCAGGCCCTGCAATTTCGCCCAAAATAACTGTTAGTCAAGTGCTTGATCTAGAAGCTGGACCGTATGTTTCACTTTCTTATTACTGTGTCTCACTGCCTTGTTAAAAAGCCTATACCACATGAATGTTCCGGAAGCCAACAATCAAACACATGTATTACAGATACTTTCCCCATTAAGAAAATGCATTTTACAAAAAAGCCACAGGTATCCAGAGAGGTCTGCTGGACACAAGGAACAGTGATTACAAGATGACCGCTGATAAGTTCACTTCAAAGTGACAAGCCTAATATTAAAGCTACCCATTCTGACGGAAAATCATTTCGTAAGTGCCACAAGCTAGAAAACAGGGGCTATAAAAGGCTTGCTAAATTCATTAATAAGGCAGTCGGCAGTTATCTGATTTCACAGCAACACCTGCATATTTATCTACTCATTACCAATTGGATGATGAAATTTTTCAAGCACATTTCAAAAATCTGCCAACTTCAAGTGTAAAAAAATAAACTTTGTGGTTAATTTTTCCCTTAACAAAGTACAGCTGTTGAGAATAATTGTTCAAGATCTTACCCTGTAATGTCAACTGCAGCAGAACAAAGAGTATTTAATTAGCAAATCTATCCAGTAATTCAACACCTATTATATAAAATGCCTTCGTGATTTTATTCAGGATAATTTGCTAAGAGGGTTATTACTGACATTCAGATGGAATTTAAAATTCCTACGCAAGTCGAGTCATAATAGCAGTAATGATCTCCCCAATCAGGAGATTCGGTGTCACACAAGGCTCTCTTGCAATGCAGCAGCCGATTTCCTGACTTCTTAATTCCTGGGCTCAGCTCAGTGAGAGCCCTTCATGCCGATATTTCAGTCAGCAATACATCTTTAATGGGACTCTATTAAAATAACTAGAACAAAAATGACTTTTTTTTGGTTAAAAAGAATGACAGCACTGCCATCACATCAATCATTGCCGGCTCTGCAGAACAGTGCCGTTAGGGGGAAAGAGGAGGGGGAAACAGGAAAGCAGTGGGGCTGGGGGTGGGGAGAGCAATAATTAAAATAATACAAAAAGGTGTTTTAACCCCAACCTGAGCCTCTGAAGGCTGGCGAAGGGGGGAGTGGGGACTACAAAAGAAATGGAAATATATTTCAAAAAAGGGTTTCCTAAAGAAAATGATTTCTTCAGGAGTATACCCATGATGTGGTTTACTAAGCAGAAAGAACATGTTTGTTATGCTGTGCTTAACAGCAGCAGTGACCTAAGAAAAAGTACACCTGAGCTGTGTATTTACAGGTTCTCTCCTAACAAGACCAGGAGAAAGATGGGGTCTTGGTTTTTTGTTAGGACAGCATGCTGGTGTCTTGCAATGCATTCGAAGGTTAGAAAACGTTTTTAGGTACAATTACAGACTAAAACAGTGTTTATTAATGCCAAATGAAAGACAGCACCAACTTTCCAGTTAAAAAAAGTTACAAGCACCTATTCCAAAAGCATATGTCCATTATACTGATAACTACTATCAAGAAACCCACTTCGCTACATGAGGCAGCTATCAAACACAACGGAAATCCTACTGGCTAAGAAAACGTTGGCTAGGGTCAAATCTAAACAGTGTATGAACAGAATGACAACAAATCTCAGCGGCTTTAGGGTTCTTCCGTTACTGATGACAAAATTAGAAATAAACTGGAATGGATTTGTTGTTATTTTTATTTTTTTGGAAAGGTTTTTTAAACTAATACATTAGCATAACAGGGGGAGCAAATGAATGGTTTTGAAGGATAGGGAAGAGGAAAGGATTAGAAATATAAATATTATGATATCTGGTAATCCAACCATTATCTAAGCTTTTCCTTTCCCAATTTTAGCAGTTTCCAACCAGGATTCAGTGTTACTCACTTCTCCCACTTGGTGAACATTTATTTTGTCCTCATTATGTTAGATTGCCTTTTTCCTATTTTTCTGTTCCCTGTTTTTCTGAGATGTGTGTCTTTTCTATAAGATGCTCAAGGAGCAGAGCCATGGATTTAAGTAAGCACCCTACTTTCTGTCTCCACCACTTAATGACATTCCTGTGACATGGGGTTCCTTACCACCCTTAAACCTTAGTTTTACCTTCTTTACAGTTGGGATAATACTACCACCCAGTTCCCCCAGGTACGTGAGAAGTCAAAAAACTTTATGCTGAAAACATGCTTTGCAAAGATAAAACACTATACCAATGTGAGTTTAAAGAACAGTCAGGGGTCTGAAGTCTGAGTACTGCCAATTACCAACTAAGTGATTTGCAAACAAGCTTTTTTCCCCGAGTCTTAGCAACCTCATTTACAAAATGAAGAGCTTGGGATTCCTCCCAGATCTAAAAACTTACGAATCCAAGTTCACCATGTAGAACTTGAATTGTTTTGTCTTTCATTCCTTTCACATTCGTTTCTTTAATATTAGGAAAAAGGGGCACTAATATGTCCAACACAGATAATTAGCACTACAAGAATATACTTCAGAAAAAAAAAGAACAAAACCACAGAATATTTCCATATTCTAGGTTGCTTTTGAAGGGTATATGGTTGCAAAAACTAGAAATACGTAAGCTCCCACAAGGAGTCTGCATACATCTTTATGCACTTAATATAAGTAAGTGAGTGGGTATATCTACGGCACATAAAAATACCCAACACCTTCTGTTGAAATCCATACCCCCTCTCCCGCCCAGGAAAATATATACACATCTTCATATATATGAGGTCTGTCCAGAAGGTATCCAGCCACATAATACGAAAAATAGAGGAATTTATTGAAGAAGATACAAGAAACATTGTACACAGGACAATGACCCCTCAGTCCCCTTCAAAGTAGCACCTTGGGACCTCACACAGCTTTCCCAGTCGCCATCACCTGCCCTGTCGTATGTTTCTGATTCTCATTGATGGTCTGAAATATCTTCCCTTTGAAAGGTGATTTTAGTTTTGGGAAAAGCCAGAAGTCACAGGGTGCCAAATCTGGGCCGTAGTGGGGCTGAGTCTCCTAGGTAATTTGATGTTTTGCCAAAAAACTCTATACCACATGTGATGCATGAGCGAGCATGTTGTTGTGATGAAGCTGCCAATCACCAGCTGCCCATAGCTGCAGGCTTCTGAATCATTCAAATAGTTTCCAAGAAGGAACGTTCAAGCTTCACACAAAACCTGATGCAGATTCATTGCTCTACCTGCTCATTTTGAATGCAAAGGTCACACAGTACGCACGCTCACTCAATGGCATGTACCACCCCCACTGACTAATACAGTGAAGTCGTCATTGTTCACACATGCGCATTCCAGTCCGCTCTCCTTGGCTGCCAGGTTACATGGATGTCACATAAACCATCCTCATTATACTAACAATAGCTGGGCTGTTTCCAGACAGACCTCATATGTATCAAGCTTTCTCAACATGAACAGTATTGACACTTTAGGTTGGCTAACTCTTTGTCATGAGGAGCTGTTCCTGGCCTCTACCTACTAGATGCCAGCAACATGCATGTGTGTGTGTATACAGGTGAGTGCATGGGCATACATGCTCTCCAGTTGTGACAACCAAAATTGTCTTCAGATATTGCCACATGTTTCATGGGGGGCGGGGGGGAGGGTAATGTTACACTGATGACTCAACATTTTCTCTCTCTAGGCCCATACCCAATTCTGTCCCATAAGCATTCATTCTAAACTCCATCCATCACCTCCAGAACCACAACCAGCTCCAAACATAACAAATGGCCTCTCCAAGAGCCTTCATCTAAAACAAAGGAATGACTTCCATTCTGATCCAATGAACTAACAAGTCTCACTATGGCTTTCCAGTGTGACACCCCTGTCAATGGGCTGTCCCTCCTCCGGGCCCTCACCTACCACCCATTTCTAGCATCACTACCTCCCAAGACATTCTTATCACTTTCTAAAATGTGCTCTTTGAAAAGAAATTCAACCCCCTAGCTTGACCCAAAATCTAGCTGAGGCCCACCTCATCTTCTAATGCTTCCCACATGTATGCTTCAAGCCAGCCTTCCTGAAATACTTTGAGTTTGTTGAACAAGCCATGCTCTATTATTGCTTCTGTATTTTTCACATGCTGTTTCCCCACAGTACTTAGAAGTGTGGGTTCAGAAATTAGGCTGTGTGATGGTTTGACACAGATCCCGGCTCCTGGGGTCTGTGGTGTTGTGGATGAGATATGAGACAAATTCACATGAACTACCGAGTCCTGTGGAGGAAAAGGGATGGCGCGGTTTCTCTCTCAAGGGGAGAGCACCTCGGAGTGCCTTGGCCACTCTCTCAAGAGGAGAACGCCCTGACCTTTGTCTTGGGCCATAAAACTTTGGGGAGACAAACTCATTTCATGCTTGGACTCTTATCATTTAAATTGAGGGTATTAGCAAAGCAGGTTTCATAGGATTTTATGCATTATTTCTTAGGCCTGATTGTCCTAGGGAACCTGCCCTTTCCAGCACAGGGACGCACCCACCTCTGGCATTGTTTCAGGCTTAAGACATTGTTTCAGGCTTAAGTCAGGCAGGGAAAGCAAGGCAGCCAAGAAATTAGGAGACTTCTGGCAGACAGAATGAGGACTCAGGCTATGTCAAAGCCGAGGGGCAAGGGTCCATCACCCCCTTTTTCTATAGCCCCAAGTCCTTCCCTGAGGGGCCCCTTTGCGACTGTGCCTGTCTTAGGTTGTCCCTCCTTTGAGGAATCTTACCCGTCATTGGCTAACCAGTCATCCGCCCAGGGCCAAGCAGGGTGAAGAGAAAGGGGGCAGAGGTGGTGCCCCTTATAAGGAAGATAAGCTTTGTCTCCGTAGTGGCATATGGTCCCAAGGTCCTTTACTTAGCCTTAGCCACAGGGGGATTATAGCTTCTGAAACCAGGCAGGGCAGTTCCCAACAATGGTTAATTTTATCTGTCAACTTGGCTAAACAATGATACCCAGATATGTGGTCAAACATTACTCTACATGTTGCTGTGTAGGTACTTGTTTTAAACACGAGGTTGACATTTAAATCAGTATACTTTGAGCAAAAAAGATCACCCACCATAATGTGGGTGGGCCTCATCCAATCAGTTGAAGGCCTTAAGAGAAAAAGACTGAGGTCCCCCAGTGAAGAGGGAATTCTGCTGCAGACTGCCTTCAGGCTTGAACTGAAACATCAACTCTTGTCCCAAATGGGTCTCTAGACTGCGACCTGCCCAGCAGATTTCTGATTTGCCAGTACCCACAATCACATGAGCCCATTCCGTAAAATCTCTCTCCCCCAACTAACTAACTCTCTCCCTCTCTCCCTCCCTCTCTCTCTCTCTCTCTCTCTCTCTCTCTCACACACACACACACACACACACACACACACACACACACCCTATTGGTTCTGTTTCTATGGAGATCCCCAACTACTACAGCCTGCCTGAGTTCAAAGCCTAAGGACACTGCTTATATACTGCACAACCTTGGGCACACAATACAATCACTAAGCCTCTGATTCCTTGACTATAAAGTGGAGATAACAGCTGCAGCTTCCTTATAATAGGGCTACTATGAGCAGTAAATGTAACCACATATGTAAATAGTTCCATACAGTCTCTGGTACCTAAGTGCTCAGTAAATGTTAGGTATTATCACCTAACATCTATTTATGTCACAAGGAACTTCACATTGTCAAAAACAGTCTCTCTGGCTTCCCTGACCCAATGATATAGAAAAGTGTTTTAGTCCAATGTAGCCTCCAAAAACTCTGTATACCACAACACACCACTCTATTATAAAAGATTAAAAGACTACAAGCAAATGGTAACAGAGATCATTTCTTAGCCATTAAACCTAACACATAATAGTAATCAATAGCCTGACACATAATAGTAATTCAATAAATATTTATTTCTTAGGTGGTAGTGAAAGGGGGCAAACCACAAGTGGTACAGCTTGAGAATAGCAAAGCCGTGGATTGATAAGTGCATCTCCACAACATCAGGACCCTAAAGCGGGTTACGGAAAGTGGCAATTAAACCCACACACTGTACACATTTAAATGCTAGCTCTTTCCATGCAAGAAATGGAGTGAATCAGCTTTAATCCCACCTTCAAACACAACCCATGTTAAACAAATATTCACTCAAGAGAAATGAATTTCAACCCCAATGATAAAGGCCCATTAATTATAAACTTGACTAAAAGTGTACCTCTCCCATACAACTCTTGTTTCCAGATAAACTGATTTTGTTTTAAATCCTGAATTTACAACCTAGACCTTCTGGTAGCTCATGTGTAAAGAATATAAAACACGCTGAATAAACAAAGCTTTCTGAAAGGTTTCTCCTCCCCAACAGACACATTTAATGGTATTTATGAGTCTGTCTCAATTACTGCCCCACAATTTGACAGGGCTCTAATTTTTATCTAAAAACTTAAAATACCGTAAAGTGTGGCTCTGCACATGTGAAAGGAAAAGTGAACATCGTTGTCATCTCATTTCTTGCCCTGAAATATTTATTCATCTTGTGGATTTTTTAGTATCCACTTTATATTTTTACTCTGAAAAAACTGTTTTCACCTTTAAAGAAACCTTCCTTGCACCACATTCTTATTCTCTATTCCTCCTCTACTCCAACCTCCAGTTTAGAAACTTGCGTCCTGTACATTTCACTTGAAATTACATGCACTATTGTTGTACTTGGGATTAGATCTGACACAGGACCCAGAGAGCTTCTAGAGCTGACTTTAAAGCACACTTGAGCCAAATCTACTCACCGACACAAGAGTTCAAGTACGAGTCTACACTCTTAAATATTAAATTCCCAGAAGGAGAAAAAAAAAACCCTAAAGCACCAAGATGAAAACTACAGCAGGAGATATTAACCTAAGGTCAAGAAATCTGAAAATCCCTGCTACTCTAAGGAAAAATGTGAATGTGTGTCTGTAAGCATTTTTCTAGGACAAGGGTGCACATATTTCACCAAATTTGAAATTCTGATGTGTTCAAATATAAGTACCATTGCAGATGCTCCAATTAGCCATAAAAATAGCACTTTAGGAATTCTTAGAATTCACATAATGTCCATGAGACTTGAAACACCACTGCCCAAAGGCCTTTGCCTCTTGCTTTGGAGCTGGGTGTTTGGGGGCCCCTACAGTGTATTTTCCCTCACAGAAAAACAGGCATGCGTCAAAAGGCTCAGAGATTTGGTTCCCTGATTGACTCCCAGAATAATTCTTCTGGGGGGCTAATTAAGACACGGCCAAACTATGTCCGCACTTTGGCGAACATCAGCGCTGAGGCAAGTTTCACACAACCTGATTAAAATTGACTCAAAGTGTCTTACTTCAGTAATCACTTAGACAGAATGAATTTTACATTAGTGGGATCAAGCATGCACCAGGCCTCAGTGGAAATGAAAAGGGCTTATAGTAATAGGATTTATAAATCCACCCATTAGGTTAATGGCTAAATGATTTACATGTAACATTCTCCCCCACTCCGCCTTCCTTCACCCTTTAACTCAGTAAAAACTATGCTTGGCATTTTCTACTGCAGTGCCATACTCAAAGGAAATAGCCTTTCTATTTTGGGACATTCTAATTTCTAATAATGGCTTGGGTAGCTACCATTAACTCTTTCAAAGCACAAATAATTGACTAATAAAATTAAATAGTCTATAAGGCCTGAAAGTGCTTAATTGATCATAATTGTCTATTTGAGAAGAAGGCGTCAGGCTGGCTATGTTCAGATAATGAAGTTGGGCAATTCTGAAGCGCTGCAATCAAGATAATACAGCTAAAAAGGACATTAGCATTTTCTGGAATCTGCAACATTTTCTTTATAACTGAGGTCATGGGAAAATCTGACTAGAAAACTTTGAGCTCTCGGTCCCCACGAATGACAGATTTAACAGGGTGCCGCTTGTCATTACTAAGCACCTGGACTGAAGCTCAACCCTGGAAGGGCACCTCGCTGGGGGTCTAAAGGACAACCTGAACTTGGAGAATGATCGAGGTGTTTGCTATCACCATTTGATGGAAGCGTTTTTGATTTCTGGAAAGCTCCTTTTTAGAGCTGGTGTGTGATACGATAGTCATGGTACTGTTCATCATTACTCCCTGCTTTGAGTAAGGTGAGAGGAGAAGGAACTATTTAAGCCCAAGACCTCGGGGGCAACTCCCTCACTCAGCACCAGAGCTAAATACTAAATTCTGTTCTTTAATGACCATCTGGCCTTTGTGCCCTCCTGTAGCAACTCTATTTCTTACAAAATGGTGTCCCTTGCCCTCCATTTTATTAGAAGTTCAGAAAAGAGATTCTGTGAGCTAGCTATATATGATTAAAATAGAGAGGGTTTGTGCCCTGACTGGTGTGGCTCTGTTGCTTGGGCATCATCCTATGAAGTAAAAGGTCACTGGTTCAATTCCCAATCGGGGCACATGCCTGGGTTGCAGGTTTGGTCCCCAGTTGAGGCATGTTCGAAAGGCAACTAATCAATGTTTGTTTCTCACAGCAATGTTTCTCTCCTTCTCTTTCTCCCTCCTTTCCCCTCTCTCTAAAAATAAATAAACAAACAAATAATTTTTTTTTTAAAAATAGAGAGGGTTCCCAATTCAAAGAAAAATCTTCAGATAGATGGTCTCATTTTAGGGAAATGTAATTGTGTTCACCTGTCCAGAGATACATGTGTTGTAGACAATGTTCAGGCATGCCTCTAGAATGCCTCTTTATGTTTAAGGATTAATCAAATAATGTATTTTAATTTATCAATCACTTATTCTCCTGTCCCATCATTTTTTGGAAAGAATCCAGAGAAATTTCAAAAGAAACAGATAAATGTCAAATTGAGAAGAGTCATTTAGGATGTGGATGTAGAATATGAAGAATGCAAAATATCAATATATAAGCTATGCAAGATGTGGCTACTGCTAAAAAAAATCCCCTTTACTTTTGAATTTCTATAGTCTCTTCATTTAGGCCCTCAAAAAATTATTCATTCACACACTAACAAGCATTTTATTTTTTTTTTCCCCACCCGAGGACATATTTTTTCACTGCTTTCAGAGAGAGAGGAAGGGAGAAAGAGAAACATCAATGTGAGAGAGAAACATCAATTGGCCACCTCCCACATGCACCCAGACCAGGGATCGAACCCACAACCCAGGCACACACCCTGACTGGGAATCAAACCCACAACATTTTTCTGGTTATGGGACGACGCTCCAAACCAACTGAGCCACACTGGCCAGGGCACGCACTAACAAGTATTTATTGAACACTTCTCACGTGCTAGGTGGAAGGGAACACTACCATGAATGACTTGGCCATGATCCCTTTCCTCTACAATGTGTAGTATCTAACGGAGAGGCAAATATGCATTTGGAAAAAATATACACACACACAATGGAGGCCTCTGAGGTGGGAGAAGAAAGCTCATGGAAGCAAACTGTATATAGGGGAAGGTGATCTATAGGAAGTAATAGAAAAGGGGGGATGGGGGGAGAGTGTTGAAGATCCAAAGGACACAGGGAAAGTCTTAAAAAATAAGTTTTCAAAAAAAAAGGTTTCTTTTGCAATGAGAAGAAAATGAAAAGTATGGCTGAGATCAGAATGGTCAGGAAAGTGGAGCGAGGGCAGAGAGGCCCAATGGGAAGGGCCGTAGAAACCACATTAAGGACTTTAAAGTGGGGAGTGACAATCAGTTTGACAGTTTAAAGAGGTCTCTCTGGTTATAAAATATGTAGAGGATAGATGTGCCAGGGGCAGCATCCAGGAAGAAGTGATGAGGCTTGAACAGCATCAAAGTCATTGCACTGGAGATAAAGAATCACAGGTATTTAGGAAGTGGAATCTACGGAACTTGGTGACTGGCTGAATTTGGGGCACAGGGAAGGTGAAACCCATGTCCCTGACTTAACAACTGAATAGGCAGACAAGTGCTGTCACTCACTGAGACAGGGAATCCTGGAAGGGGAACAGGTTGGGGAGCAGATCCAGCTGGGCAGTTTTGGAATTGATGAGTATGTTATGCCTGTGGACATCTAAATGGAGATCACAGGGAGGCAGTGGAAGCTAAGACGCTCAATGGAGGGGACGTCAAAGTTTTGGATACAGGAATTCCAATGGTCAGCAGAGATGCAATATATGACTAAACCAAAGCAACATCAGCACGCAGGCAACAACAGAACCCAATGAAACAGATGGCACAGCTCACAAAGGGACAGCAGGAGAATGGGAGACGAGGCAAGCTGGCGCCCAAACCATGGTTATGGTGCTCCCTGGGTGTCTGGACCCGTCATTCCTCCTCCAGCACTTTCCTTTCCCTTTCAGCTATCAGGTTTCCATTCTTTCTGTCACAATTGGCAGGTGTCATACAAACCAGTGACCACTGACAAATTTGATTACAGGCTGCCACAGTCAGACAGCCAGGCACCACACACTGACCTTTAAGGAGAACGATCCCAACAGGTGGCTAGTGCCTAATACAAATAATTGTATTAAGCCTCGGAACAAGGTCAAAAAAGGAGGAGCACCTTGCCTTTTCATGAGCAACCAAAACAACTGTAGGCCGCAGCTCAACAAACAGCAAGCAAAACTTCTGCAGTGGCTCCCCTCCTTGAGGCAGTGATGGGCTCAACAGGAAGACTAAACACCAATCAAGTCACTTCACAAGTAAAGAGCCTCCTATAGCTCTGACCATCGTTTTCCTGCCTCTCTTCTGAATTTGGGAGGTGGGAGGGTGTTCTTTTTTATGTCAAGTTTGGTGCCATTTATAAGCAGTTCTGACTTATACTCATCCAATAGAAGAAAAGCTAACGATGAGAGAAGGGTTCCCCTCAGTTTCCAAAAGATATTCTTCACACCCTTCAAAAGAAACTACGTAAGTCATAGGTGATTAAATTAATTGCCTTTGTCACTGATTTGCTTTGATAATTTCAAATGTCTCACTGTTCTCATGGACCTTTGCCCTCACAGCAAGCCACTGTTTTGACAGAACAGGCAGCTGTAGCTCAGAGGGTGGGAGGAGCCTGCTCAACCTCCTGAAAGACAAAGGCCCCATCAGGGCTCAGAAATTCCACTGGGTGGTAAGAAGCCAGGAGTCCTGAAACCTGCGGTAGGACCCCATGTGCTGAGCCTCTCTCCCTGACCTCGACATACAAAAAAAGATCTTTCTTTCCCCTGCAGACAGCCTCCACTGCTCCCACCGTCTCAAACCTCCGGACGGCGAATGGCATGGCTGGGAGGAGCCATACACCCCTGGCATGTCGGTACCCAGAGCAAGAATCCAAGCAGTAGATCAGATTCCTGTCAGCTGCAAACGAGCCCGCACTTCAGCTGCTTCTCATTCTTTATTTTTAAATGGCAGGATGGGCTCAAGGGCATCGTGGCCTGTCACACAAAAGACTAAAGATTAGAAAAGACAAAACCCTTCAGATTACGCAGATTCACACAAGACTGACAACTGAACAAGCACTACAGTATTTTACAAATCAGTTGAATGTGTTTCTCTTAGTAACATGATGAGGGAAAATTGATTATGGAACAAAAATGAATCAAACTAACTATAGATTAGTTCCTAGTCAATAAGACTAACAGATAAATTTTCTTGCTACTGATCTGGAAAAGCCTTATTTTCAGAACTCTGAACCCAGAGCATGAAAATATTGGGATGTGCTACCAGTGACAAAGCTACCCACTTGATCAGTCCCCAGAAACAAAAGAGCAGTAAAATTAAATATAAATCAATAAAATGTAAAGAGTACGGTTACGAAGAACTTACCTCTGCAGAATACAAAATGTGTTTTCTTTTTTCCCTATACCACCACCAGATCACTCTCAACTAATTCTTAGAAGCTGAAGACCAACTTGGATTTTGATGTATAAACTGCTTTTGACGATATTTCATTTTAAACAGATAAACACTTTAAAAAAATGCAAGCTGAAGACACCCTTTTGAGAAACTAAGAAAACAGATGTGGAAGCCATTTGTTTAGATGAAGAGGAATTTTCGCTTTTATAGGAATACAATGATTCATGAAGAGGAAAAAAGTCTGTCATCAAGTTTACTTCAATAGATACTCTTGGGTTTGAGGCAGCTTTCTAAATATGGCCACTGCTTTTCTTCACATCCCATCTCTCCTGAAATATCTCAAAGTACCACTAAACAAACATTACTTTTATTGTCTTTGTTCTTCTACATTTTCTGCTTAGTTAATATATTGTGCAGGAGAAAAAAAACCATAACTCTGGTACGACAGCATTACATACTTGCTTTTATTGCTTAGGAAGTGGACAAAATACCTTCTGCTTTAGTGATTTATCAAAAACAAGCCATCTTGAGAGTATTAAAACATTAAGAATACAAGAAATCCTGGCAGTAAGTTCAGAAATAACAGCTCTCCTTAACCCCAAAGGAGATGGAATAAAGGAATAGTGAAGCTTTTCCAAGAACTCCTAGCAAAGAGGGAAATCTCCTTTTTTGGTTTCTCTTTTTAATGGAGCTAAAACCAAGAACTAAAACAGGAAAAGAAAAAGGGTGGGGGCACTGGGTTCAACCTGGGGAAGTGCTTAGAAATTCTCTCCTTCCTTCCTGCGCCCCATGCCCATCTGCTTCCATCCTCTCTTCCTCAGTGGCTCGGTCTACAGGCCATTCTCTGGGTTAAGAGGCACAAGATTTGCTGGGATAAGGTATTTACCTTTCGTGCTTCTCTACCTCAACAAAAGAAGGCAAAATGGCCAATGTTCCTCAATTTTTTTGTTTGATGAACAACTCCCCCTCACAATTCCCTATCCCTTAAGAGTCTGCTATAATCCCTATATTAAGAATCACAGAGCTCTGGTTGAAATAGCTCAGTGGACTGAGTGCCAGACAGCGAAGCAAAGGGTCGCCGGTTCAATTCCCAGTCATGGCACATGCCTGCGTTGCAGGCCAGGTTCCTGGGGATCCGTGAGAGGCAACCACACATTGGTGTTTCTCTCTCCTTCTCTTTCTCCCTCTCTTCCCTTCTCTTAAAATAAATAAAATCTTTAAAAAAAGAATCACAGAAAATAAATTATCTCTTTTCTGCAACATCCCCATCTGCCAATATTTTGCCACATTACTTACTAGAGTTTATATTTCAAAAACGATGCCTTAACCTATCTCAAATATAACAGCATAATTTTGAAGATGCATTTTCCCACTGTGAGCTATGGCTCAGTCTCTGAACTCCCTTAATGGTCTACAAAATTCTGTTTTCACGTATGCAGGCATTTTTCTGGGTAAAAAATCAAAAGCTTTCACCCAATTCTCAAAAGGGTCAAAAAGATTAGCCTTTCCCCCAAAACTTGTAGTGATTTCTTACTTATGTCAAACCAGTTCTATAACAGTATAGGGAGTTGCCTGATGTATTTCATACTCACGGCTGCTCTTGATTTATCCAAGAGATCACCAAAGAGGAGCGACTGGTCTTGCTGGCTCCAACGACACATATAAATCCTTTCCTAACCATCCTAGCAATGGGTGTCAACCATCCGTCACAAGATGAGAAGAGAAAAAAAGATGAGCCTTAACAAATCTGTGACTACTATTCTATTACTATCATTATAGAGACAATGTGTCACTTCAATTAGGAGAGTCTAAAGTTTGGTTAGTTTGCTGTCTGTAAAGACATCATAATAACTTTTACAGCTGGTTTATACAATGCATATTGAGTGTCTACTATGTGAGAAGTACTCTCACAGGTGGTGGGGTTAGCCAAGGGAGTGACATGGTCTGGTTTTTAAAAAACCTGCAAGAAGGAGCATAGAGAATGGATTGTGGGAAGTGAGGAGCAGAAGCAGTAGTCCAGAGGAGAGATGCCGTGGGCATATCATGAGATAGTTGCAGCAGAGCTGAATGGGTAGTAGAATCAGGACATGCTAAAGTTTGAGATGCAGGAAGTAAGATAAAAACCAAAGCTAAATCCTTGACTTTTGATGTGAATGATGGGTAGATGATCACGACTCTTTTAAATTCACAATGAGATAACAAAAACATGTTTATGAAATTAGCAGCAATAAAGCTAATTTTTTTTAAATCTACAAAATTAAGCCCTGGTTGGTGTGGCTCAGTGGATTGAGTGCCCACCTGCAAACCGAAAGGTCACTGGTTTGATTACCAGTCAGGGCACATGCCTGGGTTGCAAGCTAGGTCCCCAGGTGCATACATGTGAGAGGCAACCAACAGATGTATCTCTCTCACATCAATATTTCTCTCCCTCTCTTTCTCCCTTCCCTTCTCTCTTAAAATAAATAAATAAAATTTTTTAAAAATCTACAAAATTAACCATCTTGTACCAATGCGGATGAGTCTTAATGGTGGACATTTCGGATTTACCTGGCCCTTCCTCATATAGGACCACACACTTAATCAACCACATGACCTCTGCTCAAGTAAACAAAGAGTTCTGCTCTCTCATTAACTCCAGCCCCCATACCAATATTTAAAATTCCTCTTCTCTCCTTTATTTCATAATTCTACACCCAACCCTCTTAAATACAACCAACTATTTAACATCATGTGTCACTCAGATGATCAAACACTTCACAAGGTCAAGGTTTCCTAACTATATCCTTTCCTATCTCACTCTATCACTTCCCTCTGCAATCTTAGGAGAGACCCTCCATGAATGCCCGAATTCAACAAGCATTTACAGTGAGGTAAGTACAAGAAGAGTTCTACTGCTCTTAAGGAACTGAAAAGACAAATGGGATCACTTCCAACTAAGTAGTTTTCACAGTATGACAATGAAAGGCACAGGACTCGAGAACTGTCTTACAAGAATATAAAAACAGAGTGACTGAGCCAAGTCACACCACATCACACACCAACAGCCTGATCTACTGAAACCTGCTCTTTGGAGATTTGGCTAAGTCTTTGGATGAGTCCAAAAAGAGAAGGAGCATGGCTCTAGTTCTATGCAGAGACTAGTCCCATTAATATTAAAAGGGAGGGAAGGCGGTGCTAATTAAAGAGGAATGGAATGAATGCCCTTGTCCTTACTTATTGCATTAAGAAGAAAAAGAAGCCACAGGGTACAAGAGTCCAGGTCAAGTACAAACATACAGTCTGGAAATCTGGGATCCCATGAGCCAAGATGTCCTTGACGGCTTAGCTTTCTCACTTCTTTGTAGTTCAGATTGTCTTTCCTTTGATAATAAGAATCTCACCTCTTCCCTTCCCAGCCTCTTCCATCTTTCCCTTCCCACTGGTGTCTTCTTTCCATTTCTACAGTATCGACTTCTCCTAAATTAAGGGTTACTCATTCACTTGACGAATATGTATTGATAGTGTGCACTGCTCAAGACGTGATACCTTACTCTTAGAAGATGAATAAAATACAGTCCATGCCCTTGAGGAACTTGCAAAGTGCACCCCAACTATTTTCAATGGTCTCATTTTCTTCTTTATCTTTTAGGGCTCGATCCCCCCACCTCATGGTCAATGCATAAAACCTATGCTGTCTTTTAGCTTCATTCTCAGAACTTAAATTGTTCCTTCAAAGGTCAGTAGCCTCTTCTTGCCAAAAATAACAGCCACTGCTTAGATTAGATTCTTCCACAGTCATCTGAGCACTACCTCAATGAAATGAAAAGGCACATCAGTGTTTTCCCTTCATCATCACTATCCTCTGCCAGTTCCTAATGATAAAGCCCACACATGACCAAGACTCCACACGGTGTCAAATTTCCCATGGGGGGTAGGCAAAACTGCCCCCAGTTCAGAATTACTGACCTACATGGATACCCTACAGCCTGTGCACATGCTGGAGAAGTGACTACTGTGTCATAAAGCATACTGACTCCAGACATACGCCTATTGTCATCAAGATTATTGAGAGCACAGGATTATGTCATCCAAGATGGATTTTTCATGTTCAGGTAAATTTACAAAGTCTCCAAATATGGCAGATATCTTTCCTTTGCCCATCCATTTCCATTGCCCATCCTGCTCTCAGGGAGGGAAGGGTTGCATTAAAAGAGCTTCCTTGTCCCCTAATTTACAGTTGAGTTTAGGCCATCAGAAACAGTGCACGGATCAAGACGGAAGTGACGGCAGGTTATTTATGACCCTGGTTTTTCCCCTGACATAGAGGCTGGCTGGATCCATCCACCTGCGATCAGAAGACCCTTTGCACACACCTCCCTCTTTCTGAAGTAGCTATCTGCTCCTCCTCTTACTCCTTTTCGCCTAAGACTATGACAGCCTTGCTATTACTGGCCTCTGAGTTCGCACAATTCTTTTGCAATTTTAATAGACCCTGCCCACATTTTGGTAAATAATCCCTCTATCAAGTCTTCCTTTTACTCCCTTAATAATCCCTATTAATTCCTGCTGGGGCCCTGACTGATACAGCAAATACATTTTAAAATTTATCTTAAATTTTAAAAACAAGCAGTTCTACAATGCTCCACTTGAAGATCCATTCTCCTGAAAACAGACACACAAGAAGCATCGCATCTTGAAAATCTAGGCTTTTAAGATTTGTGAAGAAGGAAAAAAAAAGATTTGTGAAGAAGACATGCTATGAATTTCCTTTAAAGAGCAAACCTATGATATATCTCTTTTACCATGACACATTAACTGAAAATGCTCAAATTTAATTTTTCTTTAGCCTCACCTTAGCCCAAAGAGAAAGAAAAAGAATAGAACACTACTTCTGTCTTATGGAGCCTCAACAATTTTGGCAATCATTTATGTTACAATTATAATATATTAACTTATAGCGTTAGTTTTCCACATACATATTGTAGGAACATGTACTACACTGTACATTAATGCTGAGGACCAGGACTATATCTTGCATTTGTTTTCCTCATGCTTATTCATCCTTGCAATAGTCTGCAATAGTTCCTTTAAGAGAGAATATATTTGATAAATATTTGTTGACAGTTGGGAACAGTATCAATAGAAACAGAACATAAGGAAGCATTAAAGCTAGCCCCAAGAGATAGGCTCACTTACTTTAGTATTTTCTTATTTGCCTTGCTTTATCAAGAGATTTTGCCTCCGGAAGAAAAAAATAAAAGCTTCGCTGTAAGGTGAATGTAAAATTTTAGGAAAACAGCTGTATACCCATCAAGATTATTTTCCACAAGTAGCCAACATGAAATAGAATTTACAACAGAGACAGGAAGAAGAGTAGGTGGAGTTAGAATAGAAGGAAATGAGGAGGCGCAACAAGAATTAATTACTGGTAATTACACATGCTACAGCCTCTCTTCTTTCTCCACCCTCTATCTAATCAACAGTGCGAACAGATGTGGTCTGTGGTATTGGGGAGGGGGGGTGCTTAACAGCTGTTTGGAGAACATGCCATTAAAAAGCAGCCTTGTCCACAGAAACCCAAGAATTTTACCGTTTGAAAGAAAAGAGGTAATGAATAATGACCATAGTCTTACTTTGAACTTCAGCTCATTCAGGCCAAAAACTTTCTCTCCTGATTTCTGATGAACTATGGCAGTAGCTTTGATATATACTCCTATGAGTCCCTCAATATTTGCATCTATTTCATATATCTCATCCAAGTACCCCCGAAACCAGTACAAAGACCCAACTACTCCTTATTGAAGAAGTAGTCAAAAAATATTAACTATGATATGTATTGATGATGACAAGAAAAACTCTTCAAATTCCCACTATAGGGAATAGCAAATTAGGGGGAAATAATTCCAAATTTCTCAGCTGTCTTTGTAGATGTTCTTCCATGGGATAAGAACTCTAAACAACAAGGAAATCAGAACATCCTAATTTTTTTACATCTTAAAACACATAGCACACTATCATTGCACATAATCTTTCCTAAAAGATAATAACAAAAACTAAAGCCCACCCATACATTTAAAATACAACACAACCACCCAGGGCTTAACAGGACATGCAGTTGCTCATGAAACAGAAGCTTCAGCATCTTTCCACTAAGAAGCTGTTTTTGCTTCCTCCCAAGTCTGATGTCTGCCAACTAGGCAGGGCTGGCAGGGAGGGTCAAAGGCATTCTCACCCCATCTGCGACAACCCTTCGGCCCAAAGGATGGACACTGGTGGCACAGATCTGGCTTTAAGAACTACCAGGTAACTGCCATCTATGATCAGAAACTCCTGTGCTGGAATAGCAGGGGAGCTTTTCGACTTCAGGACCAATTAGGTTCCAAAAAGCTGTAAATAAGTCCATTTGTTCACAAGTCCGAAGTGAAATTCGATACATGACTGATTATGCCACTAATTGATAGCAAGCACATTGGCTGCTTGTGCTCAAACATCAACTGTGTTGGAAGCTTTGAAAGTTCTTGAGTACCTTTCACAGTTGCAAGTTCTCAGGTTATGGTGTATACGTGCAGAGGGACACAGAGTATTTGAGAGCGCACATATTCATGCGCACTTGCAGGATACTACACTGATTTCCCATATCTAATCTCATTACATTGAGCTTGCAGGTTCCCAAACTTACTTCTGTGTATTTTGGGGGCAACTTCAAAAATTTCATTCAGTTTCAGTATGTGCAAATTGCACGGACTATGACTCAATCCTGTTGGGGATAATTAGAGAAAGATGGAGCTAGGGTTGGGAAAAGGAAAGAAAGGTAAAAGCTAATGGCAGAACAGGAATAAAAAATTTTTAGAATGAAGCCATAGGAAAAATAAAAGGAGGTTAAGTGCAAGCACACTTGGGACTCACAACTGTACACTGAAAATCACATCTAAGCGTCAGCCGTGAGTGGGAGTGGGTGGTGGAGAGCCCCGGGGAGATGGGCATCACCAGTTTCTGAGGCTGAAAATCAGAAAGGCAATGAACAGCTAGATGGAAAAACAGCTGTGGGGGAGGAGAGGAAATGCCTAAAAGCATGCTCATTACCTGCAACGAAGCTAAATTTCTATTGAACAAGGGATGGTACATGAAAATGAACAGTTAGTATCCCTTATTACTAAATAAAACAGTGTAAGTGAAAGGGTTGTTTGTATTATATTCAGAAGATTTATTTAACTGAATATAAATGTTGTTTATTCCTAAAAGCTTCCATAGGTCCACTCTCAACTCTGGATCCCCTGTGACTAGTTTCCATGAAGCCTAAAGTCCTCAGACTTAAAACTCTACATCCATGACAGTTTTCAGGAACCTCTTTCTCCTGGTGAGTAAAGGACAATACCCTTCCTTTGCAATTCACCAGGATGAAGCTATTCTTTTTGGTGTGCCCTGCAAGCCCACTTCTTAATCTCTAGAAATAATTTTATCTGCAAAAGAGTGTGTAAGAAAGTTTAAATTAATCCTTCATCCTGAATTATGTTGCTTTTCTGCATCAGCAAAGACGCATTACCATGCAAAATAATGAGGTTTTTTTTTTGTCTGATAGAGAATATATTTGGGAGAGAAATGGGAGCTTCTGGCAAAAAAATAAAGGCTTCATTACTTCAGCTTTAAATGTAAATTAGGCACTCAGCAGCATGCAAGTTAGGACAATTTTCCTTACACAAGATAAGATGAACTATATTTTATTCCTCAGTTCTTAACAAGAGTCACTTCCTTAGACATACCTAACCCTTAAACAAAGGCTGTTCTTTGTCATAGCCAGGGAAATGTTTTTATTACTGATGTTCTTTAACTATGTGTGAATAAAAACCTCTCTTCTATACTCATGCTCATAACAAACTGCTACACAGGCAAAAAAAATATGTATCTGAAATGAATATAGACATAAAAGGGGGAATATTTGCTTTCTATGTGAACATTACACATCACCCCAACTAGTGGAAAGGCCTTTAAAAAAACAGCTGTCTTTTGGTTCTAATACTGTCTGACTTTGCAAGAAAGTGATGGCTTTTAAAAGTGAAAAAGGCACTAAACACTCATCTGATTGCACAGAACCCACTAACATAACAACTACCAGTGTGTCATAGGGTTTTGTCCTTGTTTTTAAAAGGTGATCACATCTTTCATATTCATACAATCATCTCCATCTGTTTCGAACTCAGTGTATCCAAATTGTCTCTTATTCTGTAAAACCCTTGAACAAGACCTGCCCAATCCCGGCCTTGACTATGGCATAGTGCTGGTCACCTTCTGCTAATTGGCCTCTTGATTATATCCAGCCACTCAGGAGACCATTCTTATTCAGGCAAGGATCAATGAAATGTTGATCCCAGTTCATCTGAATGCAGCTTTAAACCTGAACTTCCCTAAATCACCCGTGGCAAAAATATAGTTCTAGGATGCTAGTCTGGATTTTTTCCTTTAGTCCTGTACAACTTAGATATGTAAGTAAAAAGAAAAAACGGTAAATGGGGTATACTTGACATCTCACTGAATTAACGTGTGACACTTAAGATCCTAATACATGATACCAAATTTTTAATATCGGCTTTACACTTGAGAGATTCTCCAATTGCCAAATGCCCTTTCAAGCTAAACTCTCTAATATTTAATGCAATGAGAGTACAACTGACCTAAATTTTTGCATCATGGAATCTCAACTATGTGAATCATCTTAAGATTATTGTTGGTCAGTTACTTTTCTTTATATGACAGCTATGCATTTTCTAAGTAGTGCAGAATCATATTCCAATTCTTCTGTTGTACTTGAGCACATGCCCACAGAAAGAAGAAAATTGGACATTTTTATTATTACATGAGTTTCTACTTCAACGTCCACTGCTTTTTACCTATAAGACCTGTTACTTAGTAAGTGCTAAAAAAATTAAAAGTTTAGCCCTGGCTGGTGTGGCTCAGTGGATTGAGCACTGGCCTGAGAACTAAGGGGTCACTGGTTCAATTCCCAGTCAGGGCACATGCCTGGGTTGTGGGCCAGGCCCCACTAGGGGATGCATAAGAGGCAGCCACACATCGATGTTTCTCTCCCTCTCTTTCCCATTCTCTAAAAATAAATAAATAAAATCTTTAAAAAATAATTACATAAAAGTTTAAGCATATTTTAAAAAAGCATACTTAAAAATACACATTTTACATCATATAGACAGGCTTCACAAATGTATTTAGAAACATAAATCTTGCAGATAAATTTATAAACAATCACAAAACTATTTGATAGCCTTCCCCCCAAAACTAAGTAGAAATTAGATTTTCTAGAACAGTGTTATCCAATACAATATAGCTAGTGGCTACCATGCCTATTGAGCACTTAAAATGTGGCTATTATGGCTAAGTGAAATTTTAATTTTATTTCAAGTAATTAAAATTTACATTTGTGTAGCCATCTGTGGCTAATGGCTACTATACTATACAGTTCAGATCTAGAACACTGATATCTACAGAAGTAATGTGCAAAAGAACACTCTTATGCACTCACTTCTGCAGCAAATGTACTAAAATTGGAATGACACAGATTAGCATGGCCCCTGTGGCAAGAATGACATGCAAATTCGTGAAGCATTCCATATTTTTGACACAAAATAATCGTGGGGATGTAAAGTACAGCATAGGGGACACAGTTAATAATACAGCAATAGCTATGTATGGTGCCAGGTTGATATTTGAATTATTGGAGGGATCACTTTGCAGACTGTGTAACTGTCTATCCACTATGCTATACACCTGAAACATATAAAATAATACTGAATGTCAACTGCAATTGAAAAATAAAAATACAAAACTAGCAAAAAAGGCTATTAATTGGAATATATTTTAAGAATGAATGGTATGAAGACTAAAAACATGTAGAATGGCATTGTATTTTTATTGACTAAAAAAATCAATAGGAGGCTTTTAAAGGACAGTCCCACCCCAAAATGTCAGATACTGAGTCTCAGCTTTGCTTTTCATCTCCAACGATCAATCTGGTGTTAAGAATCCTTGTAAGTATAATCTAAAATTTCACAAAAGAACTAAATTTGTCTGTGAAAGAAAGCACTGTGACAGTTCAAAAGGGACAAACACATTTCCCCATTTTTCAGGCCAAAAACTTACAATAGGAAAAAGTGGCTGGCTAGAAAGCAGAAATGCACAGAAAACGTGGCTGGCTAGAAAACCAACATACACATACATTATACTTCTACCTGTGAAATTCAAATTAGATAATTTAGGTAAAAGGGCTCTCTGAAAACCACAAAGCCCTACACACATATATCATGATTGCTACTACCACTACTGGTGTTGTTACGGTTTTTGCCTTCAAGAAAGTTGTAAACTGGTATCAACCAAGGCTTTGCCGGTTGCCCATAGGTTTTGGAGGACATATAGACAGTGATGCCACTTTGTTTGGATTACTGAAAACACAAGAACTGATGTGGACAAATGTGGCAGCCATTGGGTCTTAACACTGCTTTTTTTTAATAGTTAACTAGATGGTCCTTTAATCCTGATTATGGACAGCTGTTATTATTGTCTAATAACTGAGGGAGTGAATAATAAAAGAATCCAGTAAGTCACAGGTGGCAAACACAAGGCCCATGGGCCGAATCCGGCCCTCCACCTTGTTTTATCCGGCCCGGCATAGTTTCTACCCGGCAGCAGCGCCAAGCTCCTTGCCCCTGGTTAAGGAGCAGTTACATTTATACAGTCCTAAAGTTACATTCGGCCCTTTGAAGGCAACCGCGAGGCTGATGTGGCCCCCCATGAAAATGAGTTTGACAACTCTGTAGTGAGTGAAATTGGCTCACAATTCCAAAGTTTGAGTCTCCATTATATCTCAAGTCGTGCCATTTCTCCTTGAAGGCAACTACTTTTCATGTCCCCTGGATCTTTTCTAAGAAATTCTAGTATATTCCTTAGTTTTAAAAAATCAAACATATGTTGGAGTCCCAGGACTTTCTAGGTTTAAATTTTGATATTTCCTACATTTTCACATAAATGTATTTTACCTCCATCAGGACAGATCAGCCTTTCCCATTAAAATAATTTATTTTAGCCCTGGCTGGCGTAGCTCAGTGGATTGAGCTCGGGCCTGCTAATCAGAGGGTCACGGGTTCCATTCCCAGTCTAGGGCACATGCCTGGGTTGCAGGTCAGGTCCCCAGTATGGGGGGCATGTGAGAGGCAACCACACATTGATGTTTCTCTCCCTCTGTTTCTCCTTCCCTTTCCCTCTCTCTAAAAATAAATAAATAAAATATTGTTTAAAAAATTGATTTTAAGAACAAGGGTCTGGCACCCATGTCATATGAAAGACAGAAGTCTATAAATTTAAACAGAGTAAAACTAAATTATTGGCAGTACATGAAGACAATTATAAGGGATTCACAAATCCCTTCCAGACCACGAATATAAAGGAAAAAAAGCCACCCTCTGAGGGTAAAACCTACCTGCACAATGGATATGGCAGCATTCTGTTGAAATTAACCAAAAGACTGTCTTTGTGTATGCCTAGCCTTAGAATTTGAAAACCTCTAAAGGTGATCTAATTTTATAATCTCAGGAAGCAGGCCTAGAATGTGGCTTGTCATTTAGTAAATGGGATTATAGTTTGGTTCAAAAAAATTGTGCGAACAAAGGAAAATAGTCACCATAGAAATAAACCCAAAGAACCAGACATTGTCAAGCTTTACTGCTCAGCATTATTCAGGGGAAACCCAAATAGTCCATGTGGCAGGTGTATCCTAATCATGGATTATCTAACCCAGTCTCTTTGTTTTGATTCCATTCTCACCAAGCAACCTTGTGATTATAATTTGGCTTCCCATGTGGCTTGTCTATAAAGAGAAAATGCACTAATCTCTCAGTTCAACCTCACCAGTCTAATTAACAGCTGTAGTTCTCACTTCAAATGAACAAATTGGCATTGGGGCATGTACATGTGAGTCTGACCATCCGCAGTGTGTGCCAAGAGAGTCCGATTTCTGAGCCTCTAAGAATACAACCTCCTTGTTCATCGCTTGAACCTCCTGTGCCTAGCACAGTGCATGGCTCATGCTACCACTCAGTAAATATCAGGCTGAGATCCAGAGACCTAAGATGACTTCTCCTAGCGTCTTTCAATTCAAATTGCAGTATATACTAAAAGGGCATAAATGGTCAATATAAAATGACCAGAAAATTAAGTCCATCGCAAATAAAATATTTAAGTAGTATAACATTAATGTGACCTAAAACTATTATTTACTTAATATACTAACCTTTAATCAATTAGAAATGCTTTGTTTTCAGGCCTAAAATATCAGTGTTTTCTTCCATCCTTTGAAAAACTCCCCCCTGAGAAGCAAAAGCACTCAATAACATTCAGAAGCTTGACATATTTGGTACTCATGAATGCTCACTTTTTAAAGTGATAATGGTTTTACCCACTGAAACCATTTTGAGTTTCTCCTTTCACCTTTCTCTAACTCCATAATTTATTCCAAATATCCAGTTGAGCTATTTCCTAGCAAATCCAATCAAGGCAACAATGACTAGAAAGTACTGCTAAGTAACCCAGTTCCATTACAGCTATTACAGCACATTGCAATTGGCTAGAATGTCACAAAACCAAAATCCCAGACATTTTGCCTCCAGCAATGGACAAACCCTCTCACAGAAAGCAATTATAGCTTCCGGGTGATAGATAAAACAATTACCTGAAGGTCCTAGAGGGCAATCAAAAAAAAAAACAAAACAAACCAGGCTGAACTTGGAAGGAAGCCAACTGTAATTGGAGAAAAGGAAAGACTCTGGGCTAAGTGGCCCGTTTTTTCTTTTTGCCTGAGGGCAGTCATCACAGGAGCTGTGTAGAGAAGTGGTCTAACTGGGTTGAAGAGCCAGAAGACAGATACAGTATCTGATAAAGTGAAGATACAAATTATCAGTATCAAGAATAAGAGAGATAGCACCACTACCAACCGTATAGCAATTAAAGAAGCAAAGAGGGAACATTATAAACAACTTAAAGCCAACAAATTGGACAAATTCCTTAACAGATACACACTAGCAAAGCTTACTCAAGTAGAAACAGGTAGCACTGGCTGGTGTGGTTCAGTTGCTTAGAGCATTGTTCCACAGACCAAAAGGTCACACAGGTTTCATTCCCAGTCAGGGCACACACCCAAGCTACGGCTCCAATCTCCAGTTGGGGCACATATGAGAACGCAACCAATAGATGTTTCTCTCTCTCTCTCTCTCTCTCTCTCTCCCCGCCCCCCTCTCTCTCCTCCGCCCCACTTCCCCTCTGCTAAAATCAATGAAAAACTGTTCTTGAGTGAGGGTAAAAAAGAAGAAAGAGATGACTTAAACAGCCCTATATCTACTGAAAAGACTGCATTTGTAGTTTAAAACTTTTACACAAATGAAAGTCCAGGCCCAGATAGCTTCAGTGGTGAATTACTTCAAACATGTAAGGAAGAAAAAAATACCAATTCTACACAAACTTTCCCAGAAAACTGAAGAATACTTTCAAGGCATCCTATGAGGCTAGGATTACTCTGGTCTGACCGAGACTAACAAATACATCACAAGAAAAGACAACTTAAGACTAATATCCCTTGTGAATATAAATGTAAAAATTCTTAATGTTTTAGCACATCAAATTCTTTTTAAAACACATAAAAAAGGATAGCATATCATGACCAAGTGGGATTTTCTCCAGGAATGCAAGGTTAGTTTAACATTTGAAAAATCAATCACTGTCAAGTCACTGTATCAACAAACTAAAAAATAAAGCGACAACAGAAAACCCTATGATGATCTCAATAAACAGAGAAAAGGCATTTGAAAAAATCCAGTACCTATTCCTGATTCAAAAAAAACTCTCAAGAAAGAAATTTCTTCAACTTGAAAAGAAACTGTCTAAGAAAAACCCATAGCTTCAAGTCTGAATGCTTTCCTCCTAATGTCAGGAACGCGATTTCCACTCTCAATGCCTCTATTCAGCATGAGACTGGAACAGGCATTGCCGATTTCGCCTTGCCTGTTTGTAAAAATAAGTCCAAAAATACCAACTAGGAAAAATTAATGCAAAGGTCAGAAAAAGCACAATGGAGATACACGCAAATGTACTTTAGGAAAAAGAAGAATAGTATCTCTTTCTAGCTGGCTGGGGCTAAGGGGGAAATCTCTTATAAGCAAATATTGCTAAAACCACAAATACCCATTGTGGCAAGGTGGTAACACGCTGTGGAAGGATCTCAGTTTATGTCAGAACAAACCGTATGAAATAGCTGATATTGAACCATTTTTGCCCTTAAAAAAAGGATGGCAATCACATTATATTACAACCATTAGTAGGGTAGTTTAGAGCACAGACTCTGGAGCCAACTGCCTAGATTAAAATTCCAGCTCCACTACTTACTGTCCACATGACTGGGTAAGTTAATAACCTTGGTTTCCTCACCTGTAAAATGGGTATGTAGCAATGTCTACTTCATAGGTTTGTTCTGAAGAGTTAATGAGTTTACATACATAACGCACCTAGAACAGTACCTGGCACATGGCAATGCCAGTGTGAGCTACTATATCTTCAATCCTGGCTCTGGCACTCTCCTTCTATGAGAAGGTTCTCTCACCTGCTTCCTCAACTGGTTAGAATGGGGAGGTTGAACCAAGGCTGGTTCTTAAACTCTGTTTTCTACAATTATGAAAGCAAAGGACAAAAGCTTTCTATCACCATACTAAACTAACAAAACAATATCATCTACCTAAGGACTCTCTGAGGTCATTCTTCAGTGTGTTTTAGATTTGACAAACGAACCTCAAGGTTAGAAACCAGTATCCTGGATTGAAATCATTTAAGTAAATCAGTCACCTTCAGAGCAATGGCTTCCCTGCAGGCTTTTACAGCAAACTTTTATAACATCTCCAGTCATCCTAAGAAGTTCAACAGATATAATCAATACTTGTTCAAACCCTAGAGTATGCTCAGTGTCCAGAACTTTCACGTAACAGTCATTAAAATGATAAATGTGGGCCTAGAGACAATCTAGGAATCTTAGCTCCTGGAATCTTAGCTCCATCACTAGATGTGTGACTTTAAGCAAGTTATTTAGCCTGTCTGCAGCCCATTTCCTTTTGTGGAAAAGAGCAGTAGTAATCTCATGATGGCTGTGAGGATTAAATAAACTAATGTATTTAAAGTGCTTAGGATAGTGACCAACACACAGAAAAAGATGGTAAGTATCAGCTCTAAGAGCTCTTAAAACAAAAATAATTTTAGTGTATTTCAATCCAGAAAATAAGCATAGGCCATCCAACATGTTTAAGAAGACTCAACAAACTCAAGTAGCAACATATTATTTAAGACTTAGATGCCAAATTGCTCTTACCTTGTATTATAAAAAGAAACCATTAAGAATATCTAAATACTCTATGGGAAAATCCTAATAACAAAGCACATTAAATAAATTCACTTACCACCCCTGGAACATCTTTAGCTTTTTTTGTTCTTTAAATCGGGATTACCTTCCATTTCCAAAACATATACAAACATTAAAATAATGCTTTCCTTATCACCTGGCATTACTAATTCTTATTCACATCAAGTATATGGACACTATTTCCACCATTTATAATTTCCATATAAAATTACTGTTAATTGTTTGTATATTCAACCTTGAACTATTAAGCCAGTCCTACGTTTCACTTCCTCTTTACATCAGTAGCCAATTGACTGCCTGCCTACACTTTCATTTTCTTTGGTCCATAGAAGCAATTAATGGTAACAAGAAGTTTAAGTAAATGTATGGTAACAAGAAGTTTAAGTAAATGTCGTATCTAGAGAAGCCAGCTCAACATTCTCTCTCTCCATATTTAATGATTCTAGGAGGTTAGGCAAAAGAAATGGTCCTCTTCCCAAGTCTCCAAAAGGCAAACATTCGCCTCTTACTCTGTTGCAACTTGTGATGAATTGCATACTGCACCTGTATTATCAGGTTGCTTACACAATGCTTCACAAAACTTCAAAGACATGTTTGTATGACTGATAGTAAATCTCAGTAAATCTGCAGTAAAACTGTAAATAAGCATTTTAGAAAAATTCAGAGGTTATTTCACTTTCAAGAAAATTTAAGGCTGTACATGCCTAGGATGAACTCTTCTACTAATATTACATAACCTCAAAGTCTCTACCTGCAGGTTCTAGAGTCGATTGATAATCAATTTCAAAGCTATTTTAGGCATCTATTTTGGTATCAAAAACCAAAATAGAATATATAAAGTACTTAAGCATTTTAAAATCAATATTGATACTACAAAATTTTAAGAGACATATATATATTTTTAGTCTTCAAATCCACAGGTCTTTTACATACTTCTGTCTAGTGTTATACTCAGTTATACATGCATATCAACAAGAAGTTGTATGTTTTAATTTAACCTAGCAAAAATGAATTATTCGACACACAAATAAAATTAAAGATTAATCACAATAGTCAAGAGATGGAAGAAACCCAAATGTCCACTGATGAATAAATGGATACAGAAAATGTGATATATACATATAATAAAAATATTATTCATCTTTTAAAAAGCAGGAAATCCTGTCACATGCTATAACACTGATGAACCTTGAGGACATTATGCCAAGTGAAATACGCCAGTCACAACAAGACAAATACTGTATGATTCCACTTAAATGAGCTATCTTAAGTAAATTCATAGAAACAGAAAGCAGAATGGTGGGGGGTGACGGGGAGAGGGATGTTGTTTAATGAGCATAGTTTCAGATTTGCAAAGATAAAGTTCTGGAGATCTGTCTCACAACAATGTAAATATATTTAACACTGCTGGACTGTACACTTCAAATTGAGGAAGATAAATTTGGTTGTTTTTTACCATAAGAAAGGTAACACGACTAATCTTTTAAAAATAAAAAAATTAAAGATGTGAAGTTTATTCTTTTTTGTTTCATATATTACTTCATTATTGTTCAATTACAGTTGTCTGCATTTTCTCCCCACCACTCCCCCCCACCCCATCCAAACCCACCTCCCTCCCTTGCTTCCACCCTCCTCCTTGGTTTTGTCCATGTGTCCTTTAGAGTAGTTCCTGAAAACCCTTCTCCCCACAGTCTTACACCCTTTGTGACAGCATGGATGGAACTGGAGAGCATTATGCTAAGCGAAATAAGCCAGGCAGTGAGGGACAAATACCATATGATCTCACCTTTAACTGGAACATAATCAAAAAGTTTATTCTTTAAAAAATATATTTACCTGCCCTGGCTGGTGTGGCAAAGTGGACTGAGCGCTGGCCTCT
>CM052552.1:58344607-58370846 GCA_028533065.1 Trachops cirrhosus
GTGGGCCAGGTACCCTGTAGGGGGCGCGCAAGAGGCAACCACACATTGATGTTTCTCACCCTGTTTCTCCCTCCCTTCCTCTCATCTAAAGATAAATAAATAAAATCTTTAAATATATATATTTACCTAATTTCTTTTCCATTGCCTTAACAAAAATGCATGACACAAATAAAATGCTAAGTATTAAAGTTCTTTCCAAAAACAATACAATATCAGCATTCGAGTAATTTTAGTCCTACATATCAAAGTGAGTTGCTCAGAATACTTTTGGTGTAACCCAAATACTAAGACATTTTCCCTGTGAGCAGAATATTTCCTAAATATATATATAGCAAGGAGACTTAGAAAGTCATGTTGACCAAACCTTTTTGTATTGTATTTCACGCTCCAGGGTAGATGTCCAACTTAGCTGAAGCCTAAAAGTTTTTTTTTTAAAAAAAGCAGGTATAGCCCTGACTGGCGAAGCTCAGTGGATTGAGCGCGGACTGCAAACCAAAGGGCCTGCCAGTTCGATTCCCAATCAGGGCACATGCCTGGGTTGCTGGCCAGGTCCCCAGTAGGGGGTGTGCTAGACGCAACCACACATTGATGTTTCTCTCCCTCTCTTTCTCCCTCCCTTCTCCTCTTTCCAAATATAAATGAATAAAATCTTTTTAAAAAAGCAGACATAAACTATACTGTACATAAATCTGCCTATTTACTAGTTCAGATTTTAAAATATGCCTTGAGAAACCTTGGGATTCAGTAAAACATAGCTGAAAAAAGACACACCTTGAGCACCAAATCCAAAGACTGTCCATCAAGAACAAATAAAGAAGTCCTGTAAATGATCAGTCCTCAAGGATTAAACAAAGATGTGCTTGTGTTTGAAGGAAAAGTAACTTTGGTTAAGAAAGGAATGAATGAGGAAATACAGTTTCAGCTTGTTTTAGGCCTCGATCACTTTCATTCACAATTTTCAAATCATATTGTTCCTGGTTACGTTCTGTTGTCATTTGTTTATATTTAAATAGTTTCCAGGTGCCCAATTTCCTTTTCTCATGTTTACTCGCTGCCACAATTCTCAACTGCAAATTTATTAAATGTCATAAGCACTTGAGAAAAGAAGAAATAATCATGTAAAAACACAGTGAAGAGAAACCAAAGCTGTTTCTCAGTCAGAAAATGAGGCCTGGCACTCTCTGACAATCGCTCTAGGGAAGTTGTTTTGACAGTCATCACCAGCAAATAGAAATCTGTCCTCAACCTATATTAGAGAAAATATTTAAGTATAGTTTTGTAAGCTCCAGACTATCCACAGATCTATAACAAGGTTCAGAAAGGCACAAACTACTGTCTTTTCACATGCTTTGCTATAGTTCACAGCTTCTCCTGAATAGTTTTGCAGCTCTTACCCAATTTAGGGAAAGAAAAGGGAAAAAAAAAGCTATACAAATCAGATCCACCCAACTAGGCTGAGGAAAAGATAGAGGAGGGAAGAGAAAAAAGCCTTTAAAAAGACTTTGCATGCAATAATTATGTTTTCCTACTTTACCCCCTTCCTTCACTGTGCATTACATTGTCAGCATGAGTCTTCCAGATGACTTTTAAGTGGCAATAAGAGAATAAGCATTCTGTTAACTGGGGTGGAGAAAATAAATACAGCCAACTCATACTCTCCAAAGACTATGGAAACAGCTGAGAATTACTTAATACAAATAATAAAACCTACTTAGGACTATGAATTCAGAAATTGCATCGTTTTAGTGAAAGAGTCATTTTCTTATGATTTCGTATTTTCTAAATGCTGCAGCAGTGTTCTACAGCAGATAGCAGAATGGTAAGATCCATTCCAGCTCTGGCTTGGAAAGGGAGAGTCCTGGGTTTTACATCAGTCTTGATTCTGGTTCGGTGAGACCCTACGGACTTGCTTTTTTTTTTTTTTTTCATTTGTAAAATGAGGGGGTTAGACTAAGGTTCCTTTCAGTCTAAATGAGATGGGTCTGGAAAACTAATGCTTAGTAATCTTTTAAAAAAAATCATCCAGCTATTCAGTCTCTATTGTTATCGTTATTATTTTGCAGAGCTCTACACTGTGCACATAACAACACAAGGACAAGAGTAAACAGATCTATTCCCCTCTATGGCTTGTATATTTCAAGGACCTTCAAGCTCTACATACAATCCTTCCACTAAAGGCTACAGAGCTGTTGGTTTAGTAAATTCTGAAGTTTAAAAGGAGAAGCAAAGCCTTCTTAAGGCACCAGGCTTAACACTCTAGCTCAAAATACATGCAACAAGAATCTAGGCTTTGAAAGCATCAGAACCATCCCTATAAAGTTCACTCCCTGTGTGTACATCACTCTTTCAAATCATTCTGATAATGCATTTACATGCTCTAGATTCTGGCTGGTAAACCGATACTACTCAAAAGGGGTAAAATTAATATAGCTACAAAAGAATATCCACTGTCAAATTCCACAGACGTTTTCTCAAAAACATGTTAACCCACCTGGCACACACAGCAGCAACCCCTTGGTTGCCACGCGCTGCACAGCAAGGACCTCAGTTAGCACCTCTCTAACACAAGCCACCAAAACACATCAGTATCAACAGCAAAAGACAGCGATGTCCTGAGTTCTTCACTTCAGCTACCTCAGTTACCAGAACAGCAGCACTAAGGACAAGCCAGAACATTCAAAAACATGGACTGGAGAATTTTTTGCAGAACCCTAATTCCCAGTTTTCCCCCCAAGGCGTTTCCTCAAAATGGGTTTTATAAACAGAAACAAGAAAAGAAAAAGTGCCACTCTGTTTAAAATTTGAGCACTAAAAGTCTGTGCGTATCACATAATACATTAAATAACAGACATGGTGTGATTATATCTGTTTAAAAATCTCACTAGTTATCTAACAAATGAACAGTTAAACCTCTTGCTTTCAAGATAATACCAAGTTATATGAAAGAATCTCAAAGTACTTTATATACTACATGTCATTAACTCCCATAAATCCTTGACAAGTGTGGCAAAAAGCCAATGCTCCAAATATTATAAATGGGGAGAGCAACACAAAACAATGACAAGACATGTCAGAAATCATTCGGCAAAGAACCCTAAAAAAGCAAGCAACTGCTTGGGCTCCCAAGCCAGCTTTTTCACTTTATTTTGGAGCTACCTTTAAATAGCTTAAGGGCAAGGAATCAGAGTCCATACTGACAGAAAAATCATCTCAGCCCAAGGCATGTAAGCCCATATAGAATATACAACAGTGTGGGCTCAGAGACCCTTCCCGGGGGATTAGAAAATTGACACTCCACTCCGGGGAGACACCATGCAAGCACAGAAACCCAGAGCCCCCAAGCCTAAGACAAAGTCCATCCTCTGGCCCCCTATAAAGCTACGATGAGAGCACATCCAACATGGACAAAATCTTGTGCTTGTTTTTTAACCAATTATGAGATATACTTTGCAAGCAGCAATTCTTTTTTTTTTATGTTTATGAAAAACGTGCCCTCATTTCAAATATTCGTGCATCCCCTAGGCATTGCTGCTGAGGAGGGAGCAGCCAGGGACAGCAAGCTGAGGAATGGGCCGATACCGGGCTGCCATGTAACAGGTGAAAAACTGAAGCAGGGAGGGGGGGGGTGGGCACGGATTAGCAGCCTTGGCCCTTCCAAACATGCACTCATGGGGCCTTACTACATGTTTTGTGATAATCCTGGGTATTCCACTCAGAATCACAGAGCCAGCCCAAAGCTGGAAGGGACTTTAGAGGTCATCGAGTCTAACCTCCGATCCAAAGAAGGTTTCTCTTTTCTATTGTGTAATGGTCTGGAGCTTCTGTTTGAATGCTGCCACGACCGGAAACGGCAACTCTGCTTCGTAGAGCTAGTTAGTACCAAGTCCTTATTGCTAATTTCCGTCAATTAACTACATCTATCCTTTCTGGAGCTAAAGAGTGTAACTCAACCTTCTTTACATGGCATTCTAATATGATAAAACATAAATGCAAGACTTACCCATTATATTTCACTTGTAGTATGGGCCCATTCTATCTCTCTACAAAGTCTTTATGATATTTAGTTGTTCATTCATTTAAGAAGTATATGTTATCTACCATTTGAAAGAGAGAAGGGTAAACAACAGTAACAGCAGCTAACCTTTATTGGTCATTTACTAAGGGCCAGGAACTATTTTCAGTGCTTAGGATTTAATAACTCATTTAATCTTCCAAACAAACATATGAGGTAAGCATTCTGCTGATTACTTTTACAGATGAGAAAACTGAGACACAGGGAGGTTAGAGAATATTGTCCAAGGCCACATAGCTGATTTCAGAAGAAATGTTCCCAGGACTGTGTGTGGCTCCTACGATTAAAGGGCCCATGCACTGCCGGGTAGGAAAGAACTAATAACCATCCCTCTCAGCTTTGTGACATACCTGCAAATCTGCTGAGCGCACATTCTATTTTCATCAAAATCTCTATAAATGTTGGTCAGGACAGGGTCACAGAGCCTAACCACACAATAATAGAGGCATCCCTACCAGATGACACAAATCCACTAATTAAATATTTCTAGGATATAGCTGGTTGCCAAACTAGAGATCCCCCAATTCTATCTGCATTCAGTTCACGTTGGTTTGACTGGACTGTAACAATATTACAAATATTACTGGACTGTAACAAAATTACAAGAAACTCTGTGAGGTCCTTTGATAAAATCAGATTGTATGATCTTGTTTGCTTAAAAATAAAACCTATTAAAGGTAGAAAAACAAAATTGGCCTATCTTGCTTCTTCTGCTAGTCTTAGAAGTAATAGCTAATCATGGCAATGCTGTAGTCAAGTAAATACTGTTGTGCAGGAGCATAATAGTGCCTCCTCTATGATAAGCAATTCGGAAATATGTTTTAAAGGTTTATACCCTTTAACCTAGAAAGGATACAAGTCCACATTTGACAATTTATCGAAAGTAAATAATCAGAGATATGGATCCAGATTCATTCAGATGCTATTATAGAAATATTTATCATTATGAAACACTAGAAATGACATGAATGTGCTGAAATAGGGGTATGGATATATTATGCAACATCTATCTACTGAAATCATAACAGTGAAAATTGTTTGTATAAATATCTGATTCCAGGGAAATGCTTACAATATATTCAATATGAATAGCCAGACACTCTATAAAAATGAACTATAATCTAAATTATGTTTTTTAAAAATAGTATTCATGTGATCATCATATAGAGAAAGATGGAAAGAAATGCCTAAAATGGATTGTTGCATTATGAGTAAATTTTATTTTCTATTTTTCTATATTTTCTAAGTATGCTACAATGAACATGCATAATTTTATTATCAAAAATACAATAAAAACCATTAGAATGAAGCATATGAAATTGAGATTCAACTGCTTTTGACTTTCAAAATTAGCACTTTCATGTGGTTCAACCTGATATTAAGCCTAAAAGGAAAAACAAAATTACCAAAACTGCCTGTTCTTGGTGAACCAATACTGATCCTTGATGACTGCCACAAAATGCTTAAAAAAAAACAAAAACAAAAACAAAACTACAGCTTAGCAATTTTCTAGAATTGTATTGTATAGCTCACTAGTCTATAATTTTATGGAGTTCACCTTTTAGAAAGCAGAATCAACACCTGCTGTCTTTGGCCTTCTAGACTGAAACCCTTAAGAAAATCCTGACATGGTTATATGCAATTTACATCCCAAATTACAAAAGTTATGACTCTATCCCCCTGCTATTTCTGCCCTGAAAAAAGCACTAAAGGGTTTGACACCTTTGATTGTATCAGGTGCTAAAGAATCCCACCATCAAGCCAAGGGCAATGTCTAAGTAGAGTTTATACTGTGTTTACTAGAGAATTGGGAGTGTGCAAAACATTCTGACTGATCTTTGAGTCTCCCCATACTCCTACAATCCCATCTTATTGTGACCAAAAAGACCTTAAGATCAATCTGTTCCAGGATGGGGAAGTGGTCTCCAAGTATGGCGGACTCCAGAACACGTATTATCCAGGATTCCTCAGAGATGACCAACAGTAAATTCATAACTGTTGTTATTCTTCATCAGGCGTATGTCAAGGGTAAGGTGCAGTGCTAGGAATTATAAGTACCTTTAGCATTCTGGGCTGAGATGTAATGCATTTGGCTGAGAGATGGCATTCATAAAAGAAGGCCTAACTTTTGAATCATTTTTTCTCTTGTCTTGGGCTTTGATTTACACTTATGCTTTATCTATAATTTTTGTTAACTGGTATTGAGGGTGAGGAGGCAACTTTTCATCCAACAAAAATTAATCCCCTTCTAACTCCTTCCCAAAATATCAATATGGCCCTAGTTGGTGTGGCTCAGTGGACTGAGTGCCGGCCTGCGGATCAATGGGTTGCCAGTTTGATTCCCAATCAGGACACGTGCCTGGGCGTTTGGGGCCAGGTCCCCAGTAGGAGGTGAGCAAGAGGCAACCACACATTGATGTTTCTTTCCCTCTCTTTCTCCCTCCCTTCCCCTCTCTAAAATAAATAAATAGAACATTTAAAAAAATACCAATATGAATTAATCGCAAGAAGATTACAAGTTCTACTGCCCCATGGCAAAACAATGCATGCCAGTTATGTGCTGAGCTGGAGTTAGAAACCCCACTGTCCTCCTTGGTCTGACAAGGGGGTGAGGAGAGGTGCAGCTGAAGTTAAGAAAACGTTTAATGGCTGTAGAAATGGCAGATTCTTCATTCACCATAAACAAAAAACTTTGTTACCCTCATGAATTTAAAACTCTAGCTAGAAAAGGTCCCAAGGCTGTTTACAACATCCTTTGGTTCCTCTCAGACTTCACCTCTGCAAAAACAGCATCCCAACACCTCTCTTGGCAAATCCTGGCAATGAACAAAGAACCCACGGAAACAATAGTAGGAATTAATCTATGGACATTGACATCATTATCTAATCCCTAAGAGATGTTCCCCATTTCTCCTTTCTTTTTTTTTTAATTTTTTATTTTAGTTTATTCATTACAGTTTCTATCCTTTATTCCCATTCCTCCCCTCCTCCCTCCCCTCTCCAACCCCCCTAGTTTAGTCCATGTGTCCTCTACATTTGTTCCTGTAAACCCTTCCCTTCTCCCCTGGAATTCCCTCCCCTCTCCCCTCTGGTCCCTGACTACCTATCCTCTATTTCAGTGTCTTTTGTTATATTTCATTTGTTTCTTTGTTTTGTAGTTTAGGTTCCCGTTAATGGCGAGATCATATGGTATTTGTCTTTCACTGCCTGACTTATTTCACTTAGCATAATGCTTTCCAACTCCATTTCTCCTTTCTTTAAAATGCATCTCATTCATATGGTACAGAGTTCATTTACAGGTCAATGTACCCTTTCCCTCCACCCCACTTTCAACTTCCCATTAAGATCAGTGACCATAGTCTTACTCTTCTGGTATCCCCAGGACTTGTACCACACCTGGCACATAGTAGGCCAGATAATGGAACTGATTTTGGCCCATCTACAATTTTAAGAAAGAACTCTATATTGAAGTATAGTGACAAAAAACTATTATTGCCTTTTCAGCAGGTGGACCACTCAATATTTTACCTACTTTATAAGAAGATAAATACTGTTCATATCTGTGCTTCCTATATTTCGGAAGAAAGGCAAGGATGTAAGAAATCATATTCACTTTAGCCACTTACAAGTTAAGAGACTGTGGCAACTTATTTAATCCCCTCAAGGCTTTTTCCTCATTTGTGAAAAGGGATAATATCCCCTACTGGCAGGGCTGCGGGACATTAAATGAAATAGAGTAAGTAGTGTCTGTGGAGAGCAGGCATCTAGCCAGGGACATTGCCTAGCTTCCAATTCATCCAACCAGGCTGCCTTTATCAATCACCTGATTGCTATTTCATGTTATTAGCTATTTGGCAGGGCATGCCAGTACACTTCAGCCTGAATCTAATGAGGATCTCTTTTTACCTCCTTCACAACCCATTCCCTTCCCACTTCGTCAAATCCTTCCGTAAGCCACCACTGCCAGAAGCTTGCAACTTGGGCTTCTTGGATTTGACAGGTTTTCCCTTCTGCCTTCCCGTATTTAGTTCTTCCAGTGACCACTTTGAAAAAAGAAAATGCTGAGGCTAAATGGAAGATGCCAGAACTCCAGACTCCAAGAAGTAGATGCTTTAGGCCTCAAATTATAGCCAGATTCAGAGAGTAAGAAAACATGGTGTCTTGGAAGGAAGCTTTGTACTTGGCATCACATGAACCTTGGGCACCCCAGCTTCATTTTCAGGAAGACAACCACAGGCAGCAGAAAACCCAAAAGCCCATTACCAAACCCACAAACGGAAAGGCGTGAGGCTGGAGAGCACCACCAGCCAATGTCCATCAACCCAGCCAATGAAGCCCTGGGCCACCGCACTTTCACTTAAATCCCCCAAACAAATTAGTTCCAAGGGAAGATGTCACCTGACATGATTAAGGAAGAGCAGAAAAGCCAATTCTTACAAAGAATGAAAAAGAGGAGCGGAATTTTTTCAAAGCCTCCATATTCTGCCAAATCTACAATGCAAAATTAATTCAAACACTGGAAACCCTCCCTGTGTACAACATGAAGAAAAATTAGAGTGACTGACAGTAGGTAATATGCAGTGCTAGAAATAGCATGACTTGGTGGCTTCAACAAATGAAAGGGACACAAGAAGCCAAAGATAGGATGCAGGAAGAGATGATATGTGCTAATTCTCCCTTTTCCTTGCAAGAAACAAATTACAACACAGGTTCACTTCATTACACTGCATATAAAAGAATAAAGCACTGTTTCCGGGCAACAAACACTTTAGGAGCTTAATATTCACTGTGCAGAATCCTAAAAAGTCAGTGAATGTCTTGGAATTTCACCACACAAACTTGCGTCATCGCCACACTCTTTTGTGTCAGACTGTTTCATTATCTTCAAGGCTGAGCATAATTGGAGCCTAAAAATAGGCTATTTTTTCCCCTTTGCAATCTGATTGGTAAATAAAAGTTAGGAGAGTTTTTATCCCCTTCATTTGTTTTAAACAACCGCTAGCTTCTGCTCAGCAAGCAAAGATGACTGAATATGTTTTCTGGACCTATTTGTTTATTCTGCTTACGGCAAACATGACAACCTTCACCATTACAACAGGCGCAGAGAGTGCCCTAAACAAGCTACGCAAAGACATGCTCCAGAACCATCCTGGTTTCAGGTGCGGTGGGCAGCACCCCCCCTTGTTCCCCAAAACATGTAACACAGGAGGAATTATGCCTCCTCAGCTCAGTCTCTCCATCCTCGCTGCATCACCTAACCCTCTCCCTTAAGAATTCCATTCTTAGGGCCAACATTAATTATGACCATTCAAAGTCCCTTATGGCCAGTGTCAAAAGACTGAAGAAGTAAAAAGAGAATGCTCTACAGAAACCTATAAAGTGGCAGCAAATACTATGCAATCCTGGATGAGACATGCTAATTGGCACACATCCTTTCAAACAAAAATGGCTCCAAGCACTGTGAATATATAACACTATTTTCTCACATTTCATGATGTCTGCTGCATAGACAAACTCTCAAAAACACACAGACAATGTACACTGGGGGTGGTTAACAATGTTCAGGCTCCCTGGATTTGAATTACGGCTCTGTGATTCACTGGCCCTTGGGCAATCCATACTTCAGTTCTCTTGTCTATAAAATAGAGATCATAGAATAAAACCCCACGCTAACTTGCCTCACAATCAGGAAAATTTACATCTAATGAAATTGAGGATTGCCTCCCATCCTCCACCCAGCCCCCATTTACAGAACAGGCTAAAGCTTTCATCGAGGGGGTGGATGAGGAGCAGTCAGGATGTTAGGAAATAACTAGGCTCAAGACCATTTAGATTTTCTCAGTTCAGTACATTTCTATAGATCTAATAAATGAAAACATTTTCTCCTCCATGCCACCACACACACACACACACACACACACTCGCTAGAAAACAAATTGAAAAACACTATTTTTCATAAACCTCACTGTAACATGACTCCTACCTTCTATGCAATTGGAAAAACATTTTTACAATTCAGTTTATATGTTGTAGTAGGGTTTTACTGTTAGTATAAAGTGCTTAGAACAGTGTCTGGCAAGCATTAAATGCTTAAATATATCTTAGCTATCATTATCCGTAACTGAACTGTGTGTCTAATTATTTACTACTGACAGAGGAGAAAGTAAGACCAGAGCCTAATTCTCTTTGGGAGTTCATAATAACTGCTACCCAACCTAAGTCAAGAGCTAGTCACGTGTGCCACAATGAACTGAGTGGGTGAGGACAGAATATACATTAAACTGAAAAAGAATAAATTAGGAGGTATGAGCATAGCTATATTTTTCCCTTCTAATAAATATCTCCAAATACAGTTTATAGTGATTCTATTTATCAGCAAGTGGTTTGCACAAGCTCCTAGAGGACAAAATGAGATACCTTCTACTGGAAACAAGGCCAAAGCTGTGGTTAAAGCAGCAATCTGTTTTAAGGATAGCATAGGAGTGCAGATAAATGTTTGCTCCTATCAACTGCTCTTGCACCCCTATATAAGGGGGGACTCCCAAAAACTGGAATTATCTTCTAGAGGGCAGGCCCTTGTATTACAGGCTTCCCCTGTTAGGTGAATGTACCAGTGTCACTGTGCCAGCTGGCGTTGTTGTGAGAGGCTTCGCTCAGCTTCAGTGAATTTTTTTGAAGGCCTTTTCAACATGTTTGCCCATTTCATGATGGGTAATTTGCAAGCACACCAGTCCACACCGCACTGAGTTTTCAGCAGTTTTTGACCAAAAATGGCATGGCCCTCATGTCCCACACTCCCTATTCACCCGATCTTGCCCCAAGCAATCTTTTTCTGTTTCCCTGGATGAAAAAAGTCCTCAAAGGGAAAAGTTTTGCCAATGTGGAACAGGTGAAACAAAAAACAGCAGAAGTACTTAAAAGGCATCAAAATCGACAAGTTCAAAAACTGTTTTGAACCGTGGCAGAAAACGTCTTGATGAGTGTTTTGCATCCAATGGAGAGTACTTTGAAGATGAGTGAAGTTTAAACATGTAAGAATGAATACACAGTTTTTTATAAATACATACTGGGCTTTTTGGGGTTCCCCCTTGCATGTGAATTTAGTATGTGAACATCAAATAGTTTAATGTGAAGTCTGTGGTGGTAAAGAAACACTTAACAGTTTCAAAAACCAAACAAAGCAGAGAACACATACACTGATTCAGTGAACCCTAATAAAAAACAGAATTCTTAAAAATTAATTGGTTTAACTAATCGTGCTTCGAAGATCAACAGTCCAACTTCCTCTCATGTGTCTTTTATCTATGTCCTATGTCTCCTATGCCTACCACAAGTCCTCCTCCAAAAATAGACAGATGGAGAGCAGTTATTTTCTTATTTTCAAGTAAAATGATTTTAGGAAATAAATACAAAATCCTCTCACCCCTGCAAAATTCTGTAATAGTAAATAATGCTACAGATGTGGAAGGAGACCACAACTGATCAACCAGCTCCTTTAATAACCAAAACCAGTCCATGTGCCTGCACGTCATCTCTCACCTCCAAATTTTGAGAGGAAAAAGGGTTTAATCAAAAGCAAGTTATTTAAAGCTTTGTTTCTCTTTAGCTCCTTTCTCTGCCAGGTTCACTGGATCACGTGCATTCACTACCCATAGGACCTGGCAACTCAGTTCATCAATCTTCACCTTTCTCCACAACTCTGAAAACCAAAGTTCAAAAACCAAAGGGACAAAGTATACAAGACAGATGGAAAGTAGGTGGCTGAATTAATGCAACCAATGTCAACCAAGTACCCACTATGTGCCAAGGCCCACGCTAGGTGCTGTGTGCTCAGGGATGAGTAAAATAAACTCCGTACCCTAGTGGAGCTCACAGTCTAAGAAGGAAGGGGAATATAGACACAAAGAAGTCAGTTAGTGAGTACACAATGGGAACCACACAGGCTGCTGAGCAAGAAAAGATCAAGACAGAGCAACTCACACGTGTACAAAGAAGAACAGGAATGTACTTTTCGTAACAGGGAAAAACCAACAACCACCTAAATGACCGTCACTAGAGAAATAGAGAACTAATCTGTAGAATACTCATGTGATGGAATATTCCAGAGCAGTTGAAAGGGAACAGTCAGATGTATGTGTACCAACATGGCTATAGTTAAAGAAATAGAATGTAGGGAGAAAAAGTTGTTAACTCAAATGTGAAGTCTAATTTACATACATTAAGTGGGTGTATTCATAGGTAAACAGAAAAGCATACAAAAAAGAAGGATACATATCAACTTCACCACAGGAGTTGCCCCTGGACAGGGAAGGAGGAGCCTGAGGAAGGGCGCACAGACGACATTATCTGTAAGGCTTTCTTTGACTTAAAGAAAAAGTCTTAAGCAGTTATGACAAAACCTTAACATGTATTAGTTCTGGAAGGTGGCTACATGAATATGTTATTTTATTCTATAAAAATAACGGAGAAAAATTTAAATTTAAAAATGAGAGGTGGAGTGGACAGATTCATTCATGTAGAGGGGTCAGGGAAGGCCTTGCCAAATTGTCTTATAAGCTGAGACCTGAAGAAAGAAAAATGCAACCCTGAACCAAGCCTGGGGTGGACAGTTCCAGGCAGAGGGGCCCAGATGCACAAGGGCCCTGTGGAAGGACAGAACCGAACCTGTGTGCGGAACTAAAAGAAAATGGTTGCCGGTGGGGCTGGACCAAAGCAGAGTGGGAAGTCAGCAGTAAGTCGGTAGGTTGTACACAGGACCTTAGAGGCCAAAGTGAACTGAGATGAGAAGCCACTCAAAACGACACAATGCAATTACGTGTTAAAAATACAGATTACCTGCTTTGTAGAGAATGGATTAGAAAGAGCAAAAGTAGAAGGCAGGCCGCCGTGGTGATGCTGGCCAGTCACAATGGTGGCCTGAACAGTAACAAGAGAGAAAAGTGGATGAATCTGAATATTTTGAAGGTAAGGTTGGCAAGACTTACTAATAACTGGATCTTAGCACTGGGGTAAGAAGTGATAAGACAGACAACTATTTCTTAAATACTATTACAATACTTGGTGTTTGCTACTGTGTGCCCAAGAACATGGAAAAACACTCCAGGCTCCTAAATGTTTTTTTTTTAAAGATTATATTTATTTATTTTTAGGCAGGGGGGAAGGGATGGAGAAAGAGAAGAAGAGAAACATCAATGTGTGGTTGCCTCCCGTGTGCCTCCAACCGGGGCCCTGGCCCACAATCCAGGCATGTATCCTGACTGGGAATCGAACCAGAGACCCTTTGGTTCACAGGCCAGCACTCAGTTCACTGAGCCACACCAGCCAGGGCTAAATCTGTTTAGTAAAAATGAATAAACAAACTTATCAAACTCAAGAGTAAATGAATGTAAATATAAGCTGAGGTCATTATGTTAAAGACTGAGGAAGGGTCAGGTGAAGTCAGTCAGGGACAGTGAGTTTTGAGGAAGATTAAAAAAGGCAAGATTAAAAAGATGAAAAGAAATTAGTGTAGGTGGACAAAGGCAGAAAACACAGAAGAAATGGCAAAGTAAAAACATAAAATAAAAAAAAATGTTGCAAACAGCATACAAATCAGCCTTATTAGAGTAAACTATTCAGTATTCAAGTGAGAGAAAAATGTACATGAGGTTAAGAGACACTCCAAGGAGAGCGCAGACACGACAGCATGAGGTGTTTCGTTTATAGCTAACACTTATCAACATATTAACATACACTATCTTCTTTAATTCTCCCAACACACAACCCTGTTGGGTAGTTAACATTATTAAAAATAAGGAAGCTGAGGCTGAGAGAGGTTAAATAATCATAATCAGTAGGCAGGTTGCCAGCCAAGGGAGAACCAGAGCCAGGCAGCGATGCCCTGGGGCTCACCTGAGAAGCCATGGGCTGGAGGTGGTAGGGAGACCAGGGAGAACAGTGAGAGTGAGGACCCCAGGCCTAGCCTGGACCCAGGACGGTGACCTTAGCTGAGGTGTTTTACAAGCTATTCTCCATGTCTCAAATCCCTCACCTATAAACTCGGAGAATTACAATACCTACCTATAGCAATTCTGCCTCACTCCCATCACCACACGCAAAGAGCACTAGCTGAAATCAACAATCACCTTCATGTCCAAAAATTCAATGGAAAATTTTCCAAACTTTCATCAGTGCTTCTTCCTGACAGTCACCCGCTCCCAAACACTCTTCCACTGTACCATGTGTTCCTAACTTTTCTCCTTCTGGCTCTTCTACAGACAAATGTAGGTCCATCCTCTCCCACCAAGCAAGCCATCATGCTGGGGATCCTTCAGCCCCTTCTCTTCCCACTCTATCCTCTCTCCCAGAGTAATCTCAACCAAGCCCGTGGCTTATTTACCGTAATACACTAATGACTCTCAAATTTGTATCCTGCCACCGCAAAATTAAAACATCCAAGATCACACTGCTGATCCTCCCCTCCCCTGGCCCCAAACCCGGTCATCTTCCGGTGCTCTTCACCTCAATGAAAGGCACGCCATCCATCTACCTGCACAGTCGGGCAGGAGTTGTGCTTGACAGTTTCCCTACTCTAAGCCCTAGTCAACCTATCACCAGGTTTTGCTGATTTTTTTCAATTACATCTCTCTCAGGTCTGTGTCCTCCCTCCTCGGACTGCCATCACGCCAGTCAAGTAACCACCATCATTTGCCTCAAATACTTTAATAAGAGCCTGCTAATTCTGTCTCCTTATCTATTCTGACCCCTCCAACTCACTCAGCCAGAACGGTCTTCTCAAAATGCAAATGGGAGTCAACCCCTCCACCCTGCACAGAATCCGCTGATGTCCACCCCTGCTCAGTATTGCCTACAAGGCCTGAACGTGTGTCCCGGCCACTCTCCACGCTCACCTCCCGTCACCCTCCCCTTCCTTTCTACACTCCAGCTACATACAGCAGCTTCCGTCAGTTCCTCGACCACGTAACGTTTCTGCCTACCACAGGACCTCTGCACATGTCCTCCCTCACCCTGAAACACTTATTAGCCATGCAGCGCTTCAGCTAATTAACTCTCGTGCACACTTTTCCGATCTCAGCTCTAGTGTCACTGGCTCAGGAAACCTCTGCTACTTCAGTCGAGGTGCTCTGATTCTTCACAGGGCCTTTGCTATCAGGACTCAGAAGTTCCCATTCCTTTTCTCAGTACTTATTTTCTTTTGGAATGGCACAATTCATTCATTTGACTATTTGCTTAATGGCTCTCACCTACCAGACTGAAAACTCCAGTAGGACAAGGTCCTTGAATACTTAAATTTACCACTGTTTCCCCTAACATACCAACGCCATGCCTGACACTTAGGAGCTTGGTACCTCACATGAATGCTTGCCCTGGATTGTCAGGAGAAAACAGCAGTATATGGGCTTTCCTATGTTAAGGTGCTTCGTAACTGGAGCTCAGCAGTAATCACCGTCATCTAGCACCCTCTGACAAGTGAAAACAGAGAGGCTCAAACTGACGGGCTTGCTCAAAGCCACACAAAATACATAAGCAAGTGGGTAAGCGTGGCACCCTTGGTCTCCAGTCCAGGCTTTCTCCAGCACATATGCACCCTTTTCTGTGTCTTTTGTGAGCCCACTAAAGATCCTTTCTCTAGTTTACTCAGAAGTAATCACGAGTTTGGCCCCCCAAACTCTAGTCCTAGTTTTAATGGAATCATTATCTAAGGCTTTCGTCTCAAGCCTGCAGGGCACAAGCAATGTCATTTGTCTCCATTTCCCTTCGTGGCACACACTCAGCAAATATTACTTAAAGAATTTCTGGCTCTGAGACAAGGATCAGTAATTGAATTAAATATATTCACCTGCCCTCAGCCAATCTTCTGAAAACAAGTTGTTTTTTTTTCCCCTGCCCCATCAAGACACCATCAAAGAAGAAGTACCCAGATTTTTTCCTGGGATTCAATTATCAGCTGTCTGTCGCATCATGCCATGAAGTCCCATTTAAATAGCACATACACCCTATCCCGCTGGCCAGAGCACAGAAATGTTACATGTGGCCTAAGAACAATGCACATTATTAATAGCCTGTGAGCTTATTCCTTTCCCCAAGTGCCCCCTCCTCACCCCCATTCCTCTCCGCCTGCGGAAGGCACACCACCCTCCTGCACAGCGCTGAAAATATAGTCTGTGGTTAAGTCAGCAGGGGTGAAAAGCCCCTGAAATAAATATAGCCAAATGTCTGACACTCCAAATTATGACAGAAACCTAATATCTTTGCTCCACTCCCATCCCCACTCAACTCCCAGCACCAAGGCAAAAAAATCTCATCACTAGCCTCAAAACAACAAATCTTTTGTTAAATTTGTAAAACAACAAAGCCAATAAAAATAGGCAATAGAAAACTAAACCCAAACCTGCAAAGAATTAGTAATTCCAAACACTGCACATAAACCATTTCTAGAAATCACTTATGCTCTGGTGTTGTTTTAAAAGCGTAAGTAGAAACTGGCTTTAGTTTTATTTTATTTCATTTGGCTTTTTAAAATAGGGAGGGAATTGATTTTCAAAGAAAAGTTTTAAATTCTGAGACTCGAGTTTAAAAGGGAAACAAGCCAATTCAACCACAAAAATTAATAATAATAAAAGGAAACAAGGACAGCTGAACAACGCCACGCTGGCACTCAATTTCAAAGTAGGTACAAGATGTCAAAAACGCGATGACTACAGGGCTCAGGAATCCCTGGCTTAAAATCAAACAGCTTCTTAACACATACACACATACATAAAGCCATTCTCCCCACCTCCCAAAACTCCCACGACTTACCAAACTCAGCTCACTGTAATTTAACACAGTATTTATGACATGGCGAACTGACACAGGCTCGAGCTGCCTGCTGAAAGGACAATATACACACAGAAGGCACTAATTCTCCCAGTCTTCCCTCAGTTAACCAGTCCTGAGCCATAGTAAACCCCACTAGCTCGTTTTGTTTTCAAATGTGAGATGGATGTGCCTTTAAAGGATCGGACTGGACTGTTGTGAAAAGTATGCTCAAGCCACTAAAATGGTGCAGACTGCCAAAAGCAGGTTCTTCCAATTAGTGATAAATGTGCCCAGAATGGCTAAAGTGAGGAGACAGTGCGGCGACACCTTGTACACCATCAGATTCAAACACTGAGGCAGCTGATTCATTTGGGGGATGGGAAATCTGCAAGGTTGCCAGGTGCGACCATGCCGCCCATAAATCTATCACCTGGGTAGGCGAGGAAAGGAAAAACAGAGAAAAGGTCAATATTTGGGTTTTCTAGCGATCCCTTCTCTTCAATCCATCTACATCTGCAATTTGTGAAGGGAGGGGGAAGAAAGGACGTGGTATAAAAAAGTCAAGTTATATGATATTTCGCCTTTCCTAAAGAACAGTGTTATCCAGGAAATTACCTATGCAGACGGACTGTAGAACCAGACAATTAAACCTTATGCCAATTTCTATGCCACTGATGAATAGTGGTTAATAAATTCACACTTTTCTTTTTGTCTCTTAACAAGGAGGGAATGACACTTTCGAAATCATTACTGCTCTGTCATCTTGGTTCATTGCCAAAGCGAGGAGCTTTAGAACACCTGTCAAATAACACGCGGCTTGTGAACAAGAAACATACACCAACTTAGGTTTATATAAGATGTTCACATAGGCAGAAAGAGGAAATGAGTTTGGGTTAACAGAAAGTCCCTCGTTCTGGTGAGGGATGGGAAGAAAGGAAGAGATTTCCAGGACTCAGTTTATGTTATTTGAGTCAGAGTAATGAACCTTAATCTGTCCGGCAGAGATCCATGGCACACACATGAGGTCAGCCAGATAGGATTTATCTCCTCATCCTTAGCTGCATTCTCAGAGGTTTCAGTAATTAAAATGGGCAAAATATTGAGACAAAAATACCACCCCTGTCTTCCCAAATAAGAGTGCCTAGTAAAAATGACCAAAGTATCCTTTTCTTGTTCTGAGTATCCAGGTCATTCTTACCAACTCAAAATAGGCATAAATATCAAGATCCTCTTTTAAAAATGCATCTCCTCCACATCCATCCACCTCTACCTGTGGAGACTACTAGGTCAGCGTGATCCTGGACCTGTGTGGCATAGGCCTAGGTGTGAGATGGAACACCAAAACGTATGCCACGTGATCTTGGACAACGTGAACACAAATGGACACTGGAAACTACAGAAACAATTCAAGGCTGTGGGCTTCTCTTTCTTTTGTTTTTGCTAATAAAGAGAAAATTATTAAAGGATTTTATTTATTTATTTTTAGACAAATGGGAAGGGTGAGAGAAAGAGGAAGAGAAACATCAATGTGTGGCTGCCTCTCACATACTCCCAACGGGGAACCTGGCCAGCAACCCAGGCATGTGCCCTGACTGGGACTCAAACCAGCAACCCTTTGGTTCACAGGCTAGCACTCAATCCACTGAGCCACATCAGCCAGGGCAATAAAGACAAATTTTTAAGTGTTCATACTAGTGTATGCAGACCCATTCCAAAATCTAATAGTAAAACATCCAATGTGTGGGTTTTAAAAAAAAAAAGCTCTACTTTAGATTGAGAATAAGAAAATTTCACTTTCTTTAACGAAATAAATCCTGGCAGTTTTAAGGTTAGCACTGAAAAGATTGTGAAAGATAGGGGAGACCAGCCCACAGCCCCAGGACCACCTGTTCCCGTCACCAACACCCAGAGGTACAATGTGTATGTAGGAGGGGTGTGGGGTGTTCCTTCTTGACAAAAAACTTATATTATGAGGGTGAGTGGGTCCTCCCCTGTACTCCCCACAGTTCGGGTAAGACAAAGATAAGGCAACCATTCTAAAATTCAGTAAATGAAGTGGATAAATAAGGACAAAAATATCTCCTTGCTGAAGTATTCTTCTCTTACACTCACAGATTCCAGCCTGTTTCACCAGCAGGACTTCTAACATCCACCTCTGACATCCATCACCTTGCGTCCTCCTAAACCTAAACCTTTTAATGTCCAAAACCCAAAAGAGCACACAGAGGCAGGTGTACAGGCATCTTGGAGGTGCTAGTTTCCAACTATTACGAAAGAATACGAAGGTCATTCTGAATTTATTTTTAAAGGCCTAACGGGTTAGCTATTTTGAAGTAAACATGCCAATGTTTTCAAGCATGTAGAGTAATTCAAAGAAAGCCTAAGTGTAACCCAATTATTTATGTCTCTAGATGCAACACTGTGCTAATAAAGCATAAAATTTTCTATATACTCAAAATTTTTGTCATCGCAGTTCTCTCGAATTAATGAATGTACTGTATCATAATTTGGGCTAGACTTCCATGGGGTATTTCCACATTAGTGCATCCTCTTATCATATTTCTATTTACCAATATCACTTTCATCAATTTTCAGAAAGGAGACAAATGGACAAGGAAATGTAGATGCTAATTAGTAAAAGTTCATCAGTATGTATGATCTGCAGTTAAGATGCCACTTACTTGACTGGAAATAAGCGATTCTATAGAATTGAAAGGTATATGAAAAGAACCTAAGCTCAAAAATGACTATTAATTTGCACTATGTAGTGATGAATGGTAACTAGAATTATTGTGATCATCTCAGTGTATACAGATATTGAATCATTATGTTGTACACCTGAAACTGATAGAATGTTATATGTCAACTATAACTCATTAAGAAGAAACAAGAAATAGTCAAAAAAATATTTGTACTATGAAGAATTTCCACTCATTCCATCTGCATTACCACAAATTCTAAATTAGATGTGAATTAATGAAGCTGAATAGTATGTGTTAGCAGTTTTGAAGAATTACAACGAATTCAGAACTCAAACATCCCTGAAATACAATAATAAAGATGGATAAGAGTTTCTCTGGCTTAGAATTTTATAAAATAAACAACTTCAAAAGTGACAAGTAATCTTTGATCACTGAAAAAGGATATTGCTTTTTTTTAATATCCAATATATTCTGCCAAAATATATGAAACCTACATTTCATCCTTAAAAGAAATTATCTTCTCATATTAAAAAAAATCAAAATGTTAGTAGGTCAGCTGAAGTTAAAAGTAGCTTTAATGGTGGCTATTAAAATTCTGGAGACAGAATTAGAACTCTTCCCTCCTACCACCCACACAGTTTCCACGGGTCTGGTCTGGCAAGAAAATTCTTCACACTGCCATGTTTTAGGTGACAAAAGCACACATTTTTAAGGCTGGAGTTTTCCCTCAAACTACAGAAGTAGAGGGAAGACATGAAATAAAAGAACCAGCAGTTCTTTACCATTGTTGCACCATGGTCCCCTTGGAGACTCTTAAATGCTACACACGCTCTCCACCCACCCAAAAGTGCACAAATGCACAGACACACATATGCTGCATACGACTTCAGAGGATTCAGACCTTCCCTCTGCCCTACTTGGGTTGCGAGAACTTCTCATATGACAAGCTAAGAACACATCAAAAGTAACACATCAAAAATCTCTATTTTATAAATATCCAAAAGATGTTTTCTTTCCTTTAGTGTAATTTTCTCTATTTTTCACCTACTATGACTAAAGCTGTTAGGAATGAGGGTGACTTCTCTATTATACATGACTTTCCTTTAGACCAGAGGTCCATGACCTCTTCCTGTGAAGGGCCAGAAAGTATGTATTGTAGGCTTTGCAGGTCATCCCGTCTCTGTGGCCACTCATCAGCTCTGCCACTGTAACAGCACAAATGCAGCATGAACAAACGAGTATGGCTGTGTCTCAATAAAATTTTATTTTAAAAAACAGGCAGTGGATAGGATTTAGCCCATGGCTTATAACTTGTCTACCCCTGAAAGAGAGGAACAGATTCAACAACTCCCCCAGGAAGCAAAGAGACAAATACAATTATATCTGTAACTTATACCACCCTTAAAAATAATTTCCAGAAGGATTAAAGAATGAGAAAGGCCAAACTTTTCAACTTTTTAGAAGAAAATAAGAGAGAATGTCTATATCGCTGGAGGAAGGAAAGATTTATTAGGGGAAAAAAACCATAGTGTACAGGGGGAAAAAATCAAATATTTGGCATTACAATAAAAAATTACTACACAATGAAAGACCAAAAAAAGGTTAAAGGATAGGCCACAGATTACAAGATATTTGCAACACAAATGACCGAGAAAGGATTAGACTTTGAATATCTAAGAAGAAATACTGAGACATACAACCCAATGAAACACGGCATGTATATGCATACGGGCAACTCACACAAGAAAACTGAAGAGCTAAAACACGTGAAAAGATGCTCAACTGATACTGAGGGGAATGTAAGTTAAAATCATAATGAGATACCATTTCATACTGATGAGAATAGCAAAAAATAAAAATCCTGATAATACCAAAGGCTAACAAGAATATGGAACGCGAAGTAATTATGGCCAGAAATACTATATACTATATAAACACTATAGGCCACATGGCCATACGTATGAATTTAGCCATTTGAAAGTAGTTTCCCATGATAAATCAAAGGACTGCTCTCATCAATGCTATACTTCCTGTGGGTGTGCAAACTCCATGCCTAGTAACATGCTAGAGAATCTCTTGCACACGTGGCACTCTACTGTCTATTGCAGCACTGTCTATAATGTCTGTTGCTGACAGCTAAAAAGGAAAACAAGTGGAAACTTGGAAACCTAAAAATGTGGACAATGGCAGAATACCAATAAACCAAGCGACATTTAGTCCCTGAAATATTATAGAATAGATAACATGAATAAATCAATTCTAAAAATGTATCAACACAGACATACTTCAAATGTGGTGTACAGAGTAGGGTTTTCCCCCTACTTTTTGTTTTTTGGCAAGCTGCAAACAAAATGTATAGCACGACCCAGAAATGGTTAAAACTTTCAATGCACTGCATGTATAGGCACACGGGTATTGTAAAAGCGAAAAATGATGAGAAGGACAAAACCAACCCTGAGAGAGCAGTCATCTCTGAGAAAGATGAGAAAGAAATGACCGAGTGTCGGGAGAAAAGGGCCTTTAGCTCTCTCTATAATATTTTATTGCATTGAATTTTTTTTCAAAAACTAGCTTTTTTACAAAAAAAGGTTGGAAAAGTGAAAATTTGGGTTGTTTCCAGATAAAGATGAAAGACACCCTTAAGACTTGTAAGATTCTCCATCGTCGCTCAGTCTCTTTTGCCACCAACACCAACAAAGGCTAAAGCCCACCCTGCCCCGCCCCATCCCAGGTTCATTACCAAGGACCCCTGACAGGTGATAGCACATTGCTAAGAGACTCCCATGAAGACCTGCCCAAACTGCAATGCCATGTTCATGCCACGATTAGGATACATTTTCTAAGTGTACAAACTTCAGCTGTATACAACAGAAAGCTAGGCGGTCCACAACTGCTTGGCAGGCAGGCTGGCAAAAGACTCCTTGCAGCCTCCTGGGTGAGAAAATAAAAACGCATGGATTCCACACTCAAACATTAGAGCATGCGTTCACTCTATAAGGCACAATCACAAATTCAGACCGTAAGTCATTTTCTCAAGGACATAGAAATAACAGAGTGCAGAAACAAAACAACAGCAACGTCAATAAGTACTAATTATTCCATAAAGACAAATATTACCATTACACTAAGGATTATGCAATAAGTATGCTTGTAAATATAGAGTAAGTTTAAACTCCCTCAAAAAAAACCCTAACAAACTCAAAGAGGCAAAATTACATATCAAAATCATTTCAATTCTCTTTAGATTACACTGATACTGTGACTAAAGGAGTCATTTTTGTAGCCCCATGGCCAGAAGTGTGAATTTCACTGTTTGATAGAAGAATTGGCTTGTTTTGATACATTCAATGATTGAGCTTACCAATGAAACATACGATTCAAAAACCATTATTATTTTAAACACTAAATAGTTTAGACTATTCCAATCCTTTGGTCCAGTGTTAGCCTTTATTAACAGTTTCAAAATTAATAATAGTCAAAAATTTGGACAGATTTGTGTTATTAAATGGCCTTCACTATTGTTCACAGAATAAAGCCCTTAATTGATTAATGATCGCAGGGTATCTATCGCCATCTAGTGAACAATCACTTCAATTACCACACCAGTCGCGACAACTGAGTCCGTTTTCAGGGTGGATCAAAATGTGGTTCAAAATACGTGTCCATTTAGTGCTACCAACTTGCCCAGTATCTTTTTTGTGCCTCTCTATACATACATTGAGAACACACACAAATACAGATGGTATTTACACAGATTCACTTTTGAGTGTCAACTAAGTTTCCACATTACTTCTCTGGAAACATCGACTTCATTTTTTTTTTTTTTTTTTTTCAAAATAACTTGCACACTGTCAGGTCTCTCATACAATTTCATTAACCATTAACTAAATCAAAAATCACAGAACAGTTTAAGTGTGAAAGATCGCACCTAGGAAAAGACAATATTGATGTCCACTTGACACAACTGTGAGCATTTTTATTGTAAGCCTGTTTTTAAAAGTACAATTAGTAATTACTCTGAACACTCTAGCAGCCATAATACATTTGATTACAGAAATTATTAGGTCACCAGAGCCAAAGCTGCATGATTCTGACAAAATTGAACACACACAAGCTAGACTTAAAAATAAAAAGGGAGCAGCACTTCGAGGCCTCCCCAGACTGTGTATTAATCCATATTCAAATGCAAAATTTTATAATCTTTTCAGATTACATGCTACTAGGTTTCCTTCTCATTAATTTCCACTTGAACCTTAATCTAATTTATCCTACAAGGACTTTAAAAAGAGACAACTTATAGGCTCTTCAAGGTATACATTATTTTGTCCCTCCTTATTACAAAAAGACCAGTCTGATAAAGTTACAAAGGTGTTCCAAAATCTCAGTCAACTGACTCTCATTTTACACATCACTCTTCCTACTTCTCTCATAATCAAAAGATGCTTGAAATCACAAAGGCCTGAGCATATAGAAAAAACACTAGTAAACCCAAAGACAGATTATCACATAGAACATTCATTCTGCCAGTGTTAATAATTATCACCAACATTTTAACAACCTTTTCTATTTTAGGAAATCATCTGTAAGTGGCTTTGAATCTTCTAGAATAAGATTTCCAGGGAGCAACTGTATCACAATTATTTCTCATCAACCTCACAAGACTTTAAAGGTTCACTTTCCACAGTTGTTGTGTTTATAATTTGTGGGAAGGGGCAGAAGGGAAAAAGAGAAGAGGGAAATAGAAACCAAGAATTTAAATCACATCTACTTATTTCTAGATTTGTCTGAAATTCTTTTTTTTAAGTGGGGAAAGCAGGATTTTTTATAGTTTATTTATTACAATGTTATTGTTATGTTTTATACAATGGAAAAATAAAAACTGTTTAAAATCCAGCTAAATGAAAATATTGCCCATAAACTACAATGGATTAGGAGAGTGGGGGAGATCACTGGACAAATTAGGGGCTTATCATTATCAACAGTGCCCTTTTAAGCTTGTGGATTTCTGAGCCAATGCAGAAAATGTAACAACAGGGATTTCCCAACAGCAAGAGGCACCCTCCAAGGGAGTAAATTGTCAACTATTGCCTCTCGTGAGAAACTTAAGAGTAACCTTGATCCAATCTCAATAGTCAACCCATGTATTATCACCCAGTTGGGGCATAGTGAGTGCATTTCCTAATACAAAAATAAGACGGTATTCTATCAAAGGCACTGGATACATATACAGAAAGAAAATTTAAATAATTTAAAAATAAACTTAGCTTAAGAAACTGAAAACATCCTTCCCTCACTTCAACTAGCCCTAAAACACATTATCTTCTCACGTAAAAAAGACCTGTGTCTTGAGATCAGTTATCAAAAAAGATGATCTTCCAGGAATACAACATAGAATATAAAGCAGAAGCAGTGTGAAAGACATCCTGAGATGGGGCAGACAACCCTCATGTAGCGAAAGCCTTACAATCAGGAAGATATGCATTCCAGTCCAAAACAGTCACTTACTAGACTACTCCTCTCTGAGCTGATCTTTCTTATCTGCAAAATGAAAACACTGTCACCTGACTTCCGGCCAAGATGGAGGCATAGGCAGATGCACTGTGCCCCTACGCACAACCAAGATAAGGACAACAACAATATAGAAACAAAATAACAACCAGAACTGACAGAAAATTGGGGTGCATGGAAGTCCGACAACCAGGGAGTTAAAGGTGGACACAGACCGGTTCATCCAGACCGGTAGGAGGGGTGGAGTCAGGCCCGGCGAGGGACGCGGAGTGGAGACCTGAGCAACCTGGGCAGTGCGCAAGTCTGCAGCAGGCAGACCCTGGGCGCACAAGCCGGCAGTAGGCAGACCCTGGGCGCACAAGGGGCGGTGGCTGGCGGGCTAGGCTGGGGGTTGGCGACCAGCAGACCCAGCGAGGCGGTCATTGTGAAGCAAGGCACTGCGCGCAGCTCAGGGTCCCAGCACCAGGAAGTGGAGCTTTGGGGCACTGACTGAAAAGGAAGGTCCCGCGGGATGCACAGGCCCACCCACACCAGAATTGGTGCCAGAGGGGCCCAGTTGGCTTGTGCAAAGCAGCGGAAGGGTCTGAGGTCTTACAGAGAACAGAGCGAGCGCCATTGTTCCTTCTCGGACCCCGCCCCCACATTCAGCGTCACTACGCTGCGACTGGGGTGCCCCGCCCTGGTGAAAACCTTAGGCCCCGCCCCTCACTTCAGGAGCTCGACAAGACCAAAAAAAACCCAGGAAAAAAGATGGCTCAATCAGAAGAAGATTTGAAAGCCCCAGGTCCCATCCTTTTAAGCGACCAAGAGATAGCCAACCTACCAGATGCACAGTTCAAAGCACTGGTGATCAGGATACTCACAGAATTGGTTGATTTTGGTCACAAATTAGATGAAAAAATGCAGGCTACAATAAGTTTAATGAAGAAAGATGCACAGGGAACCAATAGTGATGGAACGAAAGATGGGTCTCACATCATTGGAGTGGACCAGAAAGAAGGAAAAAATTTACAATCAGAAAAGAATGAACAAATAAGAATTCAAAAAAATGAAGAGAGGCTTAGGAACCTCCAGGACATCTTTAAACGTTCCAACATCCAAATTATAGGGGTACCAGAAGGGGAAGAGGAAGAGCAACAAGTGGAAATCTTATTTG
>CM052552.1:58371346-58448771 GCA_028533065.1 Trachops cirrhosus
AGATTACAGCAGAAATAAATGAAACAGAGAACTAGGAAGCAACAGAGAAATCAAGGAAACCAAAGGTGCTTCTTTCAAAAGACCAATAAAATTGACAAAACTTTGACTATAGTGACAAAAAAAAAAAACACTCAAATTACTAAAATCAGGAATAAAAGAGTGACATCACTATTGACCTTAAAGAAGTAACAATGATTATAAAGGAATACCATAAACAATTTTATATCAACAAATTAGATAACCGACATGAAATGGAGAAATTCCTAGAAAGACACGCACAATTGAAACTGACTCAAGGACAAAAAGAAAATTGGGGAGGGGAGAGTAGTGAGGGAGGGAATGGGGACAACTATAGTTGAACAATAGTAGATAGATAAGAAAATCTGCAAAAACCTACAAGAGATTAAATTAGTAATCAGAAAAAGAAAAATATTAGGACCAGATAATTTTCACTGGTGAATTCTACAAAATAGTTAAATAATTATACGAATCCCTCACAAACAAGACCTTGAAAAAAGAAGAGGAAGAGGGGAGGGAAAGGAGGGAAAAGGACGGGAAAGGGAAATGTGGAAGGGAAGGAAAAGGAAAGGAAAAGAGGGAACACTTCCAACTCATTCTATCTGGCCAGTATTAGCCTAATACCAAAACCAAAGACATAAGAAAAGACAACTAACTACACACGAACAGCCCTTATGAATCCAGACAAAAAACTCCTCAGCAAAATATTAATAAGTTGAATACAGCAACGCAGAAAAAAAATCATGTACCACCAAGTGGGATTTATCCCAGAAATGCAGGTTGGTACAATACCCTTTTGTGATAAAAACGCTCAACAGACTAGAATAAACTAGGAATAGAAGGGAGCTTCCTCAACCTGATAAAGGACATCTATGGAAAAACCATCGCTAGCATCATTCTTAATGGTGAAAGACTATATGCTGTCACTAAAGATCAGGAACAAGCCATGGGTGTCCGCTCATGCACTTCTATTTAACGTTGTACTGGAGGTTCTAGTTACGGCGGTTAAGCAAGGAAAGGAAATATAAGGCATCCAGACGGGAAAGAAGAATTAAAATGATCTTTATTCACAGATGACATAATTCTGTATGCAGAAAATCCTCAGGAACCCACGAAACTGCTAGAACTAATGAATGAGTTCAGCAAGGTTGCAGGATACAAGATGAACACACAAAAATCAGTTATTTTTCTATACACTGGCAATAAACAAAAAAGAAATCAAGACAATGAATTTACAATAACACTAAAAAGGATGAAATATTTAGGAATAAATTTAATTATAATAAGTGTAAGAATTATACACGGAAAACTAGATAACATCATTCAAAGACATTAAATACCGAAATAAATGAAACGACCCAATTGTCATGGATGGGAAGACTCAACATTGTTAAGATGATAATACTCCCCAAACTGATCTATAGATCCAATACAATTCCTATCAAAATTCCAGCGGCTATTTCTGCATAAATTAACAAGATGATTCTAAAATTAACGAACGTGATATATTTCCATACAACGAAATGTTCAGCAATAAAAAGGAATGAAATACTAACACTTTCAAGATTTAACACAGATAAATCTTGAAAACTGTATGCTAAGTGAAATAAGCCACAGACAAAAGATCACATATGATTCCATTTACAGGAAATGTCCAAAATATACAAATCCACAGAGGCAGAAAGAGTGGTGGTTGCCTGGCCCTGGGAGGGGTGAAGGGAGTGAGGGAAGTCACCAGTAAAAGGTAGGGGGTCTCTTTGGGGCGTAATGAAAATGTCCTAATATAAACTGTGGTGAAGGTTACAAACTCTGTGAATACACTAAAAGCCATTAAAGTGTACACTTCAAACGTGTGAATTGTATGGTATGTCAATTATATCTCAATAAAGCTGTTAAGTAAAAAAGGCACAAAACTACCATACTTTTGAGTGTCCTTCTACCCAACCCTCTCCCTTTTCTGACCACTAAGAAAGGATATAATGGACCTTTTAGGAGAGAAAACTAAATGCTAACCCCTTTGGTTCTCTTCTTTAAGTACTACTTTTAATCTCGGTTTCAGGAGCCCCGAGTTGAACACCAACCTCTGTAACTCTCTGCACCTCTGAAGCAAGTCTTTGCACTGTTGTAAAACAAATGTTGAATTCTTGAATGATGGAAGGATATAAACTGTTGAAGTCCAGAAGTAAAATGAACTTATCATAAAATCCTGCAATAAAAAAGCCACATTATAAAAAGTCTTTAAAAAAATGGATTTAACCAGAAACATCACATTAGAAGCACTAAATACTGAAGTATATTAGAAATAATATACTATCCAGAGCTCTGAGGTAGATGAAAGGTAAACAGGAGTCAGCCTTACCACTCTACAAAAATGACATGAACTAGACTGAAAACTCAGGTCACAAAAAGAGATCCTCTCTTGCCTTGGAACCAGCTACAACTGGCTCCTTCCCCAGAAGTTCCCAAAGGACACCATTATGACAGGCAAACAGCTTCCCGTAACTATTACTATAGACACATTTATTTCAAAAAAATGTTGTTAAATTCTCCTTCAAGCAAGCATTCTCTCCCACCTCTGCTCCAAAAATATTTAGCAAGCTTACCAATGAGTGGTTATCTATGTATTTTTTTTACAATCGAACTTTCAAAGAATAAAATGAGCAGTCCAATTACCTGTACACAAACAGTGCTAAAACTGGGTAAGAGATGCATATGTCAGTAGTGGAACGATCCACCCTTTTTACTTGCAAAGGGTGAACAGAAAGCTACTATATTTCTCTAGGACATTTAGAAAGAGTTTTCTTCACCTTAAGAAGAAACTGAATAAAAGTAAATGTCCACTAATAAGAAAATAATTATAACAACAAACATATTAAAAGTTTACTCTGTGCCGGGCACTACACTAAACAATCACTTTTAGTCTTTAAATCTCTGTGGTAGATATTATTCTTATCTCCGTTTTACAGAAGAGGAAACTAAGGCTTACAGAGGTTAAATGGGAAGCCCAAGTTTATATAGTAGGAATTCAAGTCCAGATCTACCTAACACCAAAGGACAACTGGACTACTGGTCTGTTTCATTACAACCGATTAATTTAAAATGTTTCCTACTCAGAGTTCAAGTTACTTGATAAAATTCACATTAATTCCTGCACAACAATGTGAATATGCTTAACACCACTCATCTGTACACTTAAAAATGATTAAGATACTAAAAAAAAGATTTTCTACTCCATGTACCACAAAACATCTTTACGATTCATAACAGAAAAAGTTATTATCTTGTTATAAAAGATGTTCAGTTTAGTGGTTACTGTCTAAACTTTTTGATTTTGCCATCCAATATAATGTTATTTGAGACCTATTTGCTAACCTATAAGTCATGTCTTCCAGTTTCTCAAGCCTAACTTTGCATTAAGAAATTCCTTAACACCAGGGCAAGCCAGTTCAATGCCCAACCTTACCAACTTTAGGATCCAATACCAAGCCTCCAGCATAAGCTGCTTTTTTACGTCCTTTCTTGTATTTATTGGCATCTCCATCAATGTCTTCATCTTCATCTCCCTAATATCAAATGCAAAGATAACTTCACCAGCCATCAACTAATTATCTAATTAAGAAATTTGAGGGAGGTGGGGAGGGCTGGGGGTGTTGGCTGGGATAGTAATAAAAAACAGAAAACTGTACTTGAACAACAATTAAAAAAAGAAGTTTTATGATCCCCTCCCTTTTCCAAATGCAGTATACAGTTTAACAAACATTCTTTACTTTTAGTTAATGGTCCTACCTGTGGGGAAAGACTGTTATTATAATTTGTTCATGAAGCCAAGTGAATGCCAAGCATAGCAGTTACCAAAACAAATATATCGCAGAGCTAATAAATATGCAAAGTTTACTTTAAAATATTTCTGAATTCATAGAAAGTCACTTTTTTTTTAAATGAATGGAGACTAGAAATACAACTCTTCATATTATGTAAAAATTGAGATTGTAAAAGAGTCCCCTTAAATTCATTAATATTCATGATGTAAAAATACAAAATTATTTTATATAGATATTAACATTAGTCTCATTATTAATATGGACACCTTAAAATAAGTAGGTCCAGCCCTGGCCAATGTGGCTCAGTTCAATGGAGCGACATCCCTGTAGACCTAAGGTTGAAGGTTCCATCCCTGATTGGGGCACGTATGAGAAGGCAATTACTGTTCTTCTCTCACATCAATGTCTCTCTCTCTCTCTCTCTCGCTCACTTGCTCTCTCTCCCCCCAACCTCCTTCCTCTCTGTCTCTAAAAGCAATGAAAAAATATCCTTGGATGAAGATAAAATAAATAAATATGTCCACACTGAAAATTTATTCCCAAGTAGTTAATCGTCAACATTCAATGCCACAGTGGAAGTCAAATTTCTCAAGTCAATAGTCCCTATGCCAATTGTGATAATGTACATAAAACAAGCAAATACAAGAACCTGAACCATTTTAACATTAAATTCCCATTCTGAAACAACTGCTATCAGTGCCAATGGAACAGCAGCTAAGTTTTAGTTTCCTTGTGATGGCGGCCACTGTAAAAACCCAACTGTAGTGACCTTAATCCTACTACTATGTAAAAATGCAACAATGCAACACAAAAATAAAGGCTCACAGGTTTAAGGAAATAAAAGATATAACTGGCATGTAACTTTGGGTAGGGCTAAGGTGGCAAAATGCTTTCCATGTATGGTCACCCATCAGAGAGACCTAGTGCCTCAAAGAATTTCCTATTTCATAATTTTTTAAAAGATTTTTTTTTTATTTTTAGAGAGAAGGGAAGGGAGGGAGAAAGAGAGGGAGAGAAACATCAATGTGTGTGGGTTGCCTCTCACATGCTCCCCACTGAGGACCCAGCCGCAACCAAGGCATGTGCTCTGACAGGGAATTGAACCAGCGACCCCTTGGCTTGCAGGCCGGCGCTCAATCCACTGACCACACCAGCCAGGGTCCTATCTCATAATTTTTATCTGTACAGAGAAAAAGTGGAGAAGGAAATGACCACACAAACACAACTAAATAAACTTGACTCGGTTTCTACAGTATACAGGGGATTAATTATTTTGTCAGTAGATGTTATCACAGCAAAAAAAAAAAAAAAAACCTATAAGGTAATAAAAGGGGGGGATAAGAAAAGGCAAAACACCATACAATTTTAGACCAACCAGTTTTTGCTGAGGCTTCCTGAAAATCTGCTTGTCGGGCACAATATAGTTGTTTTCATAAAATGCATGAAGCAACAAGAACTCATTACGCTCAGCTCGTCCACCCATCAGCGTCCTAGACTATTAAACAGAATTTCTTTTTTGAAATTTGAGCTCAAAATCACAACAAACAAGAGAAACTTTGACTTGGTAAATTTAATCATAGCACCTGCTTCTAAATCATTCCTCTTAACAAGGGCTGTTTTTTTTTTAAGGGTACTAAATTATTTCTAGCATTTTCTCTAAGCATTATAGTTAAAAGGAGACAAAGAGAGCCTAAAATACTGACAACTTGGGCTATTTCTTTACTCCCAAATGGACCATTCCACAAATGAAACACATCCAGATGTTAGAGATGATCCTTATGTTCACCCAAATTTCAACATACTGCACCTGGTTTTACTCCCCTTCTCCCAACCAGTTCTTCATTTTACAAAAGAAGCCCAGCTTTCAGAATACAAGTTACTCATTTTATAAGGATGAATTTAGACTCATTATCATGTAACAACTACCCCAAGAAAACACTGAATTCAACAGGAAATGCTTTCCCCCCTCTCTAAGTTAAATTTACCATGATGTTCCCAGCGATGTTAGTGATCTGCAATGCTAATGGAAGAACATTTAGCTCACACATGATCTGCAAAATGAACCTGGCATCTTTCCAGGTGTGTTCCAACAGGTACAACAGATGAGAAGGTTCACTGTACAGAAAAGTAAGAATGAAACAGAATCAAGTAATTAAAAGAAACAATGGCTATAATCAGAACGTCATAAAATATTACAAAAATTTTTGGTATAGGTAACCAGAGCAACGTCATCTTGGCTTTGGAAATATTTTAAAATAAGGTCGGTATAAAACTAGTAATTCACTCATGCCATTGATCCCAGTGCCTTTCTCCAAATCTCAAAAAAATCCCACAAAGATAGTTACGTGTTAACTACAACCTGAAAACCACCTGAATCCTTTCATTCATTCCATCTAGTAAGTATGTCTCACATGCCTCCTATGTGCCAGGTATCCTGTCCTCAGGGGACTTCTGTCCTCATGGGAAAGACAGAGTATAAATAACAAATTCAATATATGGTATGTGATGTAATGCTCAGTTAGAAAGAAAAAAATAAGAAGTAAATGGAATACTATCAGCAGAAGAGGCTGAATTTTCAGTTAGGGAACCAGAGAGTTCACTGAGACTAACTGGGTATCCGAGGAAAGAGCATTCCAGGAAGACAAAACAGCACTTTCAAAGGCCCTGAGTTGAGTGCAAATCTGGCAGTTCTAGGACCAGGAAGGCGACCAAATGGCTGAAACAAAGAGAATGACAGAGAGAACAGAAGATAAGGGCAGAGTTAATGGCAGAGAGACACACTGCACAGGACCTTGTGAGTCAAAATGAGGACTTTGGTTTTTACTCTGAAACAAAGTCACTGGAAGATTTTGAGCAGAGTGCCATCTCTGACTTAACTTTATATTTAGCAGGGTAATCTGGTTCTGAGGTTGAGAACAGAAAGCAAAGTGTCAAGAGCAAAAGCAAGGAGACCAGTGAGAAGGCTAATATAACACCCAGTTAGCCAGGGGAAAGAAGGGTAGTGGCTCGGCCCAGGGTGAGTTCAATGGAAGAGAAAACAAGTGGCAAGATCTAGGCATATATGGAAGATAGAGCTGTCAAAATTACCTGATGGAAAGAATGTGAGATATCAGAGAAAGGAATCATGAACACCTCAGAGGTTTTGGGCCAAGGATGACTTAGGAGGTTTTCAGCAGTATGGAGAAAGAAAGAGTAACCATAACTAAAGGAAAGACCACAAGAGGAACCTAGTGGAAAAGATCAGGAGCTCAAGTTAAACTGGAGGTTCATATTAGACACCAAGGAGAACAGGCAGGTAGACACAGGAATCTGGACTTCAGGGGAAAGGTCTAAGCTGAAGGTATGCAGGTGGGAGGCATCAGCACCCACATGGAATTGAAATTTCTGAGACTTGGTGAGATCACCTAGAGAAAAAGTGCAGTCCAAGAGAAGCAGTCCAAGGACTTGGGAGGTATGGGCAGAAAACAAGGAGTGGCCCCAGGGTAGAAGAAACAGTATTTAAGAAATAAGTGCCAAGTTTCAGTTATACAAAATAAGTACTAGAAATCTGATGTATAGCAAATGTGACTACAGTTAACAATATTGTATCATACACTTAAAATGTGCTAAGACAGTAAGGTCTTTAATGGTCTCACCACACAAAAAAATTAACTGCGAGGTGACAGACAAGTTAATTAGCTTGACTGTGGTGAATAATTCACATGGCATGTTTATATCAAACATCAAGTTGTACACTGTAAATATATACATTTTGTGTCAATTTTACCTGAATAAAACTGGAAGAAACAATTGAGTGTTATCGCTAAATAACTTAACAATTTCTCAGTTTTTATATTTCCAAAATATTTCCACTAATTCCTGAATTCGTGAATTAAGGGTGGAAACATAAATATCCCATCAATTTCCAAAATGCTCTTAGGAAACATCAAGATGGTGTCAAGTGAGGGAGATAGAGATAAACTGATCAAATTAGAATAATTCCAAAGGCAAAATAGTTCAAATTATTATCAAAGTAATGGAGATGGCGGTAGCAACATGAAGACAGTTTCCCCCTCCATGGCACCACATGCTCCCAAGGATGGTCCTGGCATCTCGCTTTTACTAATTTTAAGACAAATTCTAAAGCATCTGGGATCATACCTGTACATATTTCGTATATTTTCCATTGGGATTGCAGCCCTTTCAGTTTTCAGAATCTTTTGAACGAGTTCAGACAAATGGTAACTTTTACAACGAATTAATTCTTTTGCCGAAATTTCTACATCACAGACCATTCGGCCACAGGTAGCGTTTCTTTCACCAAATCCACTCCTGCCCTACAACGGGAGGACAAAAAGAAAACCCCATGGAAAAGCAGACACTGAGAACACTTTGTGCTAACTTGGTTTGAGAGGCTAGCCCTGAAATTACAATGACTAAACTTTCCTTCTTCCATTCATGCAGCCACCAATCAAATAGTTTGGAATGACCCTTTTCTACGTACTCAGATATAGCAGTGAGCAAAACAGAAAAGATTCCCAATCTCACTTGAAATATACAGTTAAAAATAGACATCAGAAACAAGGTATTATATAGTTTTAAGGGTAACAAGTATATGGAAAAGTGAAAAAGTAGAGCAGGGTGAGGGGAACAAGGAGTTTGGGAGAGCTGCATCTTAAATGGGGTGGTCAGGGTAAACCTCACCAAGAAGATGCTATATTAAAAAAACCTTGAAGAGGATAAGTAGTTAGTTTAAGCAACTGTTCTGATGAAGTGTTAATAAGCACTCTATTCCCTCAAAGACACAAATAAGGAAAGAAGCAAGAGCAGTGGCCCCAATTCCAATCTATAGCAGCAGAATCCTCTGAAGAGCATTATAAAAGGTACAGATTCCTAGATTCTCTGATAAGACAACATGCCCATTTTATTTATAGACTTTAAGTAATAGAAGATTTCAAGCACTGAGCAGTATCGGGTTTAGGAAATAAAGGTGCTTCATACAAAACCACCAAAATCTCCCTAAGTGAAGCAAGCAGGTAGAGTGAAAGTACGTGGCCTTTTAAAAGGGTCAGGTGGGATTGGGTTCAAAAAACTCAGTTGTTTCCCTGACTAGCTCTATGATTCTGAACAAGTTCTGTTACCCCTGTGAGAGGTAACTAATACAGAACACACTTAGCCCATTGCCTTCTTATGCATTCAGTTGTCGGCTCCCTCTCATTCTTCCTTCCCATTGCCTTGCTAAATGATCACAATCAATGATTTCTGAGCCCAGCAATCTGCTCTAAGGGCTAATGCTTTGGTACCGCTGAAGTGGAGGTAACATATATGTGCTCTCTCTACATTCTAACAGCTAATTTTCAAAACTACCAGTGGCTTTTACCAATAAAATTTGGATTCAAAGGAAAAGGTGTTTAGTGCCCAAGTTAAAATGTCCTATCACAATGTCCTATCACAAGACAACCAAGTCCTAGTCAAAGCATATAAAAAGTCAAAGAAAAAAGCAAGATTTTGAAAACTATTATTACCCCAAGCTTTGGCATGTTGGATCGCTTCAGTCGACCTATCTTCGACCAGTAAGGAACTTTGCAAACATTAATTCTCTGCAGTAACACTTCCAGTTCAAATCCGTATACATTATGACCCTAGTCGGAAAAAGAAGACAGCCAATAACATATACAACACAAATTAGAGGGTTTATCTTCATATCCACAGAATTTCTTTGTCCTTTTTTTTTCTGGTCTCTAACTGAAGGCATCGTGAGCTTACCTCCGATTGGGATTTTCTTCTTCAGGAATTTATTCAGCAGCGGCATTCATTAGCCTTGACATTCCCAAGGCTGCTCAGCAGACTGCTGGAATACACTTGATCTCATCCTAATTGATGCAAGCTTCATATCATGTCTTAATTTGCAGCTCATGCCTCATGGTCTCAGAGGCAAATGCAAATTCTAATGTCCACACTTTTTCTGTGATCAGTAAAAGCTGTGTTCAAACAATTCCATTTTACTTCCTTAAAAACCAAGAATCTTGTTTGTATTGTGTGACATTTACACATGTACTCCTAGAAAACTCAGGAAACTGCATGTAGTTTCTTCCTAAAGAACTGAGTTCAAACACTACTGACTTAGACTCTTAGTCAATGTGCAACAAAGTAACTAACCAATACCAACAGTTCAAATAAGAAACTTGTAAAAAACAAGGACACAAAATTATACCAAGTAGAAAATATCTCAAAAATGTAACCAAATTTTCCATGTCTATAATGATAGTTTCCATCATGTGAGTAATAGAGTTCACTGCCTATGCTTATTAAAAAAGCTAAAGTTTACAATAAATCAGATCAGTATATAGATTTACTTGTTATTAATTTTAATTATAAATATATTCTGCTATATATTTATGGCAGTTTTGTCTATTAAGACACCTAAGAGACGTGAGGATGTCTCATTTTCAAACTATCATGCCTGGGATCAGGGACTCAAACCCACGTCAGGATTCTCTCCTACATCACTTTGGATTCTCACTCACAGACTTGGCTCTAATATCCTATGGCAGACCAGCTAAGCACCATGACATCTCCTTGGGGCCCAAGAGACAGACTACTAGTGGAGACAGTGAGGGTCTAGTGCTAAGCTAAGAGCATCAGAGTAAGGCACTGTGAACAGAATCTTCCTGGCACTTTCAACACAGGTCCTGAAACACCCTAAGGCAGGGGTGTCAAACTCATTTTCACCCGGGGTCACATCAGCCTCACGGTTGCCTTCAAAGGGCCGGATGTAATTTCAGGACTGTATAAATGTAACTACCCCTTAACTAGGGGCAAGGAGCTCCTCGCTACCGCCAGCTAGAAACAAGGTGCCAGGCCGGATAAAACAAGGTGGAGCATTGTGTTTGCCACCTGTGCCCTGAGGGAAGTGTGTGCAGAGATGCCGGTAATAACCCACAGGCTCTTGGTACTTTGGCTACACCACCGTCAGGAAAGGAATCCAACAGCAAAAATGAATGCAGAGATATACATGGCAACATGTTTGCAAGGCTTCAATGTAACCAAATTACCAATAGCACATTTCAAATATAGGCATTTATATCTTACTTTCCTCCCAAACCCAGAAAGAAAAAAAAAAAAAGACAAAAGGAAGGACTCCTATCGAGGAGCCTACAAACTAAGGAAGGCCAGAGGAAACATAAAACAAAATGCTGCTTTATGATTCTTAAAAACTGGGGTAAATGTGACAGCATGGATAAACCTAGAGGGTACTATGCTCAGTGAAATCAGAGAGGGACAAATACCATAGGATTTCACTTATATGTGGAATTTAAAGAACAAAATAAACAAACAAAACTGAAACAGACTCATAAACACAGAGCAAACCAGTGGTTGCCAGAGGGGAGGAGGGTTGGGGACTGGGTGAAAGAGATTGAAAGTATTTAAGCACAAATTGGTAGTTACAAAATAGTCACGGGGATGTAAGTACAGCACAGGAAATATAGTCAATAATAGTGTAATAACTATGTATGGTGCCAGGTAGGTACTAGAAACATTGAAGGGAACACTATGTAAACTACATGACTGTCTAACCACTAAGCTGTACACCTGAAACCAATACAAAATAAAAAGTAAAAGTAAAAGAAAAACAAAAACAACTCATTGAATCACTACCTTGCTATCTGGTGGGAAGCACACCCTATCGTCAAGAGAAAAAAAAAAAACAGATTCCTAGCCCTGAGCTCTCAAAGAAATGTATCACAGAGATCCACTGAGCTCATAAACTGAAAATCCTGGGATTGCTATACAGCTGGGTCACTAAGCCAAAATTCTGGAGAAATCAACAGCTGACCCAAGCTTATCAACTTACAGGCTGGTGGTCTCTCTAAGTGCAAATAACTGGGGTAGCATAAACTTCAATAATAATTCATGAGTTGCCTTTCTATTAGAGAAAAATACTGTCTCGCAGTGGGGTGGGATTTTTTCCGTCCTTTCTGTTAGCAGCAAGGACAGCAATGACCACCAGTCCATAGGGTTCATTCACTCTGAAAAGATTCTTTGCTGCTCAAGAAGTACCAACTCAGTCACCATGAAAACTAAGGACTGAAGAGCTTCCCCACGCCATGATCAAACTCTACTTACCACAATGATATCAGGATCAATTTTGTGAACTTTTGCAAGGAAAAAACCTAGCAGTGTTCTTTCTGTTGCGGCAATCTCAACATTCACTTTCTGTTAGATAAAAACAAACCAGTCACTTACTCTTTACTCTCAAGTACTATACCTTGGCTCCTTGTTCAAGCAGGGCAAGATTTCTTTGGGTTAAAAGAAACCATCCAGGTCAAAACTAAATGCAACAATGAAATTCCTGCTTCTAGGTTTTGCCTTACTTATATAAAGTCTCTGAGGGGCTAGTAATAAGAGTATCAAGGAAGAAAAAATTTAAGTAGTGAGCACTACCAAGTGCAGAAACACCCCTCCACAGGGTCACGCTTGTGCATCTGGACACATTTTATACATATAAATCAGAGTGCCTATCAAAAATATTACCTACTTTCTTATATAATCCCTGGTAGACTTCACTCTTTATGTATTTACCACATAAAGAAGGTCCAAGGATTGTATAAGTTAATATCAAATGGTGGTGTAAGAATCTACAAATAAGAAACTAGAGTAAAAGCAATCATACATTTCAGAATTACAAGTGTCTTAAATATAAATAAAGCCTATCTTCACACAAAAGGCTTCCACTTGGATTACTAACTACAAATCAGGTGTTCAAAAGACTCTCCTTTTATTTACTGAGACTCTTCTAAAATGGAAGTTGATGACTATATATTTTCTATAACTAGCTTGGCTAAAAAACATCAGTTTGACTCGAATGAATTTTCCTAGGTAATTCTACTTGGATAGGTAATTCAGGGCACTTCACAAATAATAGCCTGGTCTAAAAGCACCACCAGGCTACTGGACTTCTCAAGCTGATTTAAAATAAGTAAAACCTGACAAGGTTGCTAACTTTTAATTTTGTCAAGTAAGAACATTAAAAGAACAAAACAAACCTACATATTTACCAGCACCATCATTTCATAAAAGAAACTACATACTCACTCAAAAAGAAATCCTTTATGTTGAATACATTTACTTTTGAGAAAAAAAATCACTACATTACCCAATTCACCAACCCACCCCACTCATTTTATTAAGGACCCATGGAATATACTGGGAGTAAGCTTCTTCGTAGAGTATACTGAGGGTTTAGAGATCACTGATCAATTGGGACAAGCCCGCATCAACCTTTCCAATACATGTTCCCTTTAATATCCACAGCATTCCCTTGGCTCCCTTTAAGCTGGGCTGGGGCGGGGTACAGAGCTCTAAACCCTTATGGTTTCCCAAAACAGTAACCACATGATCGTGCATTTTGGAAAAGCTTCCTAGTAAGCTATCTAAAGGAGAGTTTGAGCCTATCCATCTATTCATACACTGTAGAATCCCACTATTTTCAGGGGTGAAACATTTAAACATAGCTAAATAATTTTTCTAGTTTTACATTTCTAATACATTTTAATGGATTAATGTCACACTCCAATATAGCAATAGAGCTGATCAATTTACATGTTTCCATTAATCCACACCATCCTCCTTTTCTCAATCTAAACAGATGCTTCATATTTAAGAAAAATAAATAATGAGTTCTTTACCTTTTTCTTTATGTCTTCACTAAAAGCATATGGAAAAATACAGTCCTTTGGTTTAGACACAACTGTAAGAAGGGAAAAATAAAGATTCCAACACACATCTTAGCCAATTTCAAGTACATACACACTGAATGTTTCTAAATAGAAACTATCTTAAATATAAATTCCCCCCAATCTCTGAAGAATTAAGAGAATCAAGTATTTCCACTAGTCGTGTTGTTGGACCACAAAAGAATAGCCAAAACAAATAATCCTAAAATTGGTATGGAACCACTAAAGATCCCCAATTGCCAATGCACTCTTGAAAAAGAATAAAACAGGAGGCATCACCCTACCTGGCTTCAACTGTATTGCAAAGCTACAGTTATTAAAATAGTATGGTACTGGCATAAAAACAAACACACAGATCAACAGAACAGAATGGAACATGCAGAAATAAACATGCATACATACATATGCATATATATAGTCAATTTATTCATGACAAAGGAGCCAAGAAGAAATGGTGCTGGGAACACGGCACAGCCACATGCATAAGAATGAAACTGGACTACTATCGTACACCATACACAAAAACTAACTCAACATGGTTTCAAAACTTGAACGTAAGACCTGAAACCATAAAACCCCTAGAAGAAAACACAGGTCGGTAAGCTCCTTGATATCAATCTTGGTGATAATTTTCTGGATTTCATACCAAAAGCAAAGGCATAAGCAGCAAAAAGAAACAAACAGGACAACATCAAACTAAAAACCTTCTGCACTGTGAAGGAAACAACAAAATGAAAAGGCTATCTACCCAATGGGAGAACATATTTGGTAACCATATACCTGATAGGGGGTTAATAGCCAAAATATATAAAGAAGTGATACAACTCAACACCAAATGAAACCAAACAATCCAATTAAAAACTGGCAGTGGATCTGCATCGACATTCCTCTAAAGAGGACCTACAGATGGCCATCAGGTATACGAAAGGGTGCTCAACGTAAGTAATTATCAGGGAAACGTAAATCAAAACCACAGTGAGATCACTTCACACCCATCAGACTGACTATTATAAAAAAGAAAAGAAGTAACAAGTGTTAGCAAGGATGTGGGAAAAAGGCAACTCTCATGCACGGTTGGTGGGAATGTAAATCTGTGCAGCCACTAGGGAAAACGGTATGGAGATTCCTCAAAAAATTAAAAATAGAACTACAGTATCATCTGGCAATTCTACTTCTGGGTATTTATCCAAAGAGAATGAAAACACTGACTGAAAAGGACATATGCACTCCTATGTTCATTACAGCATTATTTACAATAGCCAAGACATGGAAGCAACGTAAGTGTCTCCAGATAGATGAGTGGATAAAGAAAATGGAATATTATTCAGCCATAAAAAGAAAGAAATCTTGACATTTGTGACAACACGGATAGACCTGGAGGGTATTACATTAAGTAAAATAAGTCAGACAGAGAAAGACAAATAATATATTTCACTTATATGTGGAATCTAAGAACAAAAAGAAACTGAGCTCATCGATACAGGGAACAGATTGGTGGTTGCCAGAGGAGGGGGTGGGGAGGTGGGTGAAATGACAGAAGGGAATCAGAATGTACAAACTTCCAGTTATAAAATAAGTAAGTCATGGGGATGTAATGTACAGCTTGGTGACTATAGTTACTAATAATACCATTATACACTGCATATTAGAAAGTTATTAAGAGATTAGATCTTAAAAGTGCTCATTACAAGAAAAAAATGTGTAACTATGTATGGTGACAGATGTTAACTAGAACATATACAAATATCAAATCATTATGTGGTATACCTGAAACTAATACAATATTACATGACTATCTCAATTTTTTTAAGTTTAAAAGAGTAAATCTAAAAAAAAAAGTCAAACACAGAACCCTAACTTCCTACAATTGTTAAAGCTGCTTAGATAAAACATTTGCTATCCATCTAAGTCAAAATGGAGGATGTTTATCAGCCTTTCCCAAAGGAAATGCCCCACCACCACTGTAAGCTGCAACCAGCATACAATGGAGAAACTCAGTCTAAAATTCACAAAGCTGGAAAAGATGACCAATGCTTCCCTCACCATACCTTAAGTTCCTTGCCATTCACAACAGCTGTTCACAAAATGACATACACAGAGGAGGTTAAGTAAATGTATATTGAGATAAGCTAACAATTACTGTCTTCCACATATTTCCCAGGTTATTCTCCTCATTTTTTCCCATGTATTCCACCTCGCTTCAAGGGTAAACTTTTGGTATTTATTTCACAATATATAGAAATCAAGCTTCATGCTGCACAGCTTAAACTTACACAATGAGGTATGTCAATTATTTCTCAATAAAACTAGTAAAAAAGTACACTCCACAATAACAGCATGCTTTCTTCTGTGCTTGTTTCCTGAGTCCCACTCTCCTAACACTCCTCAAGGGACTAAACAGGAGGTGCTACCCCAGTTCTTGTGTTTCTGTGCTGGAAAAAAAAATCTAGGATCAAATTGTATTATGCCTTTAAAAAAAAAAGCAGTTACTTAACTGGCTAAGCTGTTATGATGGAATATGCCAGAATGGTCCTTGGAGACTGACTCTGGGCATGCAAAATCTGTGGGATTGTTTCACCCACTGAATTTTACACATAGTACAACCCAACGGCAATTTGATACTACTGTAACTCCTCCCAAATAGGTTAAACATTCCTTTATTCCTTGGCATCTTCCCTCATCACAGAAAACTTTGGCCAGGCTCTTATTTTCATGATATGACATCATGAAAATAGATAACCCAGGAAAAAATTACTCCATCCCAATAGACTAACCACTAGAACAGAAAAAAACATCTCAAACTGCCTCCTGATTTCTCTTAGAACAAAACAAAGCAGCTGAACAAGAGGCAACCAATCCAATAAAACACTCACTACTCCTGAAAACATTTTAAAAAACAAGTTACTGATCCAACAGCTGGGGGAAAAAAAAGCAAGACTAAAATCAAGCCATTAGTAAACCGGGTAAAAAAAAATACATACCACAGAAGTGTGACTGAAAGGGAGGCTGTGGCGGCGCTTTGTCTAATGCAAAGCTGTGATGAACCAAAGCTGCCACAGCAATAATCTGCAAACAAAGGAGGAAAAAAAGTCACTTATCAAACACCTACTACATATTCTGCATTTTCAACAAAGCCACCAAGAATATTAAAAGATACAGACTTTACTACATATGGATATTTTCAACTTTTTATTAGGAGAGCGTTTAAACAAAAAATAGAATAAAGTCACCCCTTATATACCCATCATCCAGCTTCCATTATCAACTCATCTGTACCCCTATCCACTTCCTGCCTCCCCCCCCAGATTATTCTGAAGCCAAGCCCAGACCTATCATTTTATGCAGGAATATTTCAGCATGTACCTCTCAACCTTGACCATGGACATCTTAGGCCAAATAATTCTTCGCTGTGGGGACTGTCCTATGCACTGGGCAATGTGTACAGCAGCATCCCTAACTGCTAATAGCACTGCCCCCTGCCCACCTCCCATCCTGAAGTTGTAACTACCAAGAATATCCCCAGCCAGTGAGGGCAAAAATCTCACCCCACTTTAAAAAATGTTAATACATTTTAAAAATGTAATACAATCATTTCAGCTAATATGGTTAACAGTAATTCCTTAGAATCATTAAATACCCAGGCAGGATTCAAATTGTCATGTTTTCCCAACTATTTCAATTTTATTTACCAAATGAGGCCTATACTTTGCAAGTGGCTAATAAATAAAACTATAGGTAGAACCCCCTATACACACACACACACACGCGCGCGCGCGCGCGCGCACACACCCCTATTATTTCCCTGCAGTTTATCTGTTGAAGAGACTGGGTCGTTTGTCCTGTAGAGTTCTCCCACAGTGTGGATTCTGCTGCCTTTATCACAATAATGTCATTTAACATGTCCCTTTGTTTTTGTACTGCCTATAAATTCACATTTAAATCTAAAGGTTCGCTCAAACTCAGGTACAATTTTTTGGCAAGAATACATTAGCAGTACTACTGATTATTTCTACCACCAAGCACAGGCACATTATGTACGATTCTGTCTGTCTCAGTGACATTAGCAGCCACTGGTGACCAGTGTCTAAATCCTCTATTTCACTAGGGATTGTAAGTGTCTCATGGTCAACTTTTCCTTCATCATTTATTGGCTGGAAACATGTGAAGAGAAACTCCCCCATACCAATTATTTGGTTAGCTAAGGTACAATATATATTCAAAAGTTAAGATAAATGCTTGATTCAGTCAATCCCTTCACTGACCCGTTTTTACCATAACGAGTTGATTCCTTAGCTTTCTTCACTGGTGACCAATGTGATTGCATTAGTGTTTACAATATCATTATGAACTCACCTGTTTGAATCTGTTACAGTTATTCTTATCCATGCTCAAACTGTCCCATCTTGGGCCCATAGGAAAGTCTTCAAGTTGACTCCTGAGTCCTTCTGACATTATCTTAGACTTAAAAAGATACTCCAGCCCAGGCTGGTGTGGCTCAATGGACTGAGCACTACCCTGTGAACCAAAAGGTCGCTAGTTCGATTCCCAGTCAGGGCACATGCCTGGGTTGTGGTCCAGGCCCCCCATTAGGGCTGTGTGAGAGGCAACCGATCAATGTATCTCTCGCACATCAATGTTTCTCTCCCTTTCTCCCTCCCTTCCCCTAGCTCTAAAAATAAATAAATAAAAATTTAAAAACATATCTGTGGAAAAATACTACTAAAATTCTGCTGTTAAAAAAGATCCCCATCAATGTCAAAAGGACTTAGAAGCAAACATAAAGAAGGTCCCAATGACCAATGAAAGACAAATTTAAGCATCAAAAATAACAATGATGAATGCAATAGACTGAACATACTGAATATATATAATACCCATAAGTTCATAATATTCCACAAAAGAGGAAGCAAAAACAAGTAACAACAAAGATAAATAAATAAATGGTTGATCAACACTGTATGTAATGCAGGTTCCTGACTTCCTACTCAGATAATTGGCAATGAAACAGAAAGAAGTTCACATTTATCTCATCTTTCCTGTATAAATTACTGCAGCAGGACCAAATATAGTTAATGAGGAAGTGTTAATCTTACAAATATTTAACTTATAAACATTCTAATAGTTAACAGGTTTAATAACCAAGGAAACGACAAAATTAGAAAAACCACAATTTTATTGGGTTGGCCAAAAAGTTCATTTAGTTTTTTTTCCATGCAATCGCTCTAGGAGTGTTTAGTTGTCTTTAACTTCATTCAAAGCAATTTTGTTAGACTTTACTGTGACAGCTGCCACATCAGCATGCATTTTAAAAAATTATCAAAATGGGTGAATTTTTGTGCGGCCATTTTAATACTGAAGATAGAAGAAAATACGAAACATTTTTGGTGTATTATGCTTTATTATTCAAGAAACAAAAAAATGCAACTGAAATGCAAAAAAAGGTTTGTGCAGTGCACGGAGAAGATGCTATGCTAATTGAACATGTCAAAAGTGGTTTGCAGAGTTTCTTGGTCCTATTGACATTTTGGCCAAATAATTCTTTGCTGTGGGGCTGTCTGATGCATTGGAAGATGTTTAGCAGCACCCCTGGCCTCTAGCCACTAGAAACCAATAGCAGGAGATAGCCAACATACTCAAAATACCCAAATCAATAAAGTTATTGGTAAAATGAAAAATGTGTCTTTTACAGAAAAAAACGGACTTTTTGGCCAGCCCAATACAACTCCTAATGAAATAACTAATTCATGCAAAAATCACTAACAAAAGAAGCCATCAGATGAATGGCTCTCATCTGAAAACAATTTTGCCCCCCACCCCCAGGGGACATTTGGAGATGTCTAGAGGTATTTTTGGCTGTCGCACTAGGAGGGAGGAGTGCTACTGGTATCTAGCAGGTAAAGGCTAGAGATATTGTTAAACATTCCACAATGCGAAGGACAGCCCCCACAACAGAGAATTAAACATCTCAAAAAACCAGCAAGTACCAAGGTTGAAAAAACCTAAGTGCAAACTTAAACCGAATAATCAATCAGCCCCACTAAGAGTGGTTTAACCAGACATTGTATGACTGCTGATATGATACAATATGAAATACAGTGCATCATATATAAAGTATTTTGGGCCAAAAAAGTCAAAACTGAATCTAATCAGTCCTTTATCGCTAAATAACAGGCACTGCACACTTTTTTTGTAAAGAGCCAGATGGTACATATTTTGGGCCTTGCAGGCCACGTGGTCTCTGTTACGGCTACTAACTCTGTCTGTATAGTGCAAAAGCAGCTGCAGATAATACGTACATGAATAAAAAATTCTGTGTTCTGCCCTGGCTGGTGTGGCTCAGTGGATTGAGTGCCAGCCTGTGAACCAAAGGGTCGTGGGTTCAATTCCCTGTCAGGGCACAAGCCTGGGTTGTAGGCCAGGTCCCCAGTGGGGGGCGCATGAGAGGCAACCACACATTGCTGTTTCTCTCCCTCCCTTCCCCTAAAAATAAATAAATAAACTTTTAAAAATTCTGTGTCCCATGACACTTTATTTACAAAAACAAGTGGTAGACTGTATTTGGCCTACAGGCCATAGTTTGCCCAACTGTTGGTATAGAGCAGGGGGGTCAAACTCGTTTTCACCAGTGGGGGGGGCCGCATCAGCCTCTTGGTTGCCTTCAAAGGGCTGAATGTAATTTTAGGACTGTATAAATGTAACTACTCCTTAACTAGGGGCAGGGAGCCCTACATTTGGCCCTTTGAAGGCAACCACGAGGCTGATGTGGCCCCCAGTGAAAATGGGCCTTTTATGAGACAACCAACAGTCATTCTTAAATAAGTCAGAGTCACTTAAAAAACTGTAAGCGGTGGGAGTAAGCTGCTCCCGTTTAAAAGACATTCAACAGACATAAAAAATTAAACACCATCTGTGATTCTTGTATGAATCCTGATTCAAATAAACAAAACGTTAAAAGACATTTTGGAGAAAAAAAATCACGTGAATATGGACTGGATATTTTAGATGATATCAAGGAATCATTGTTGATGTTTCTAGGTGTGATGATGGTATTATATAAGAAAGTATGCTCGCTTTGAGAGATGCATACCAAAGTGTGCCATGATACAAACGTCTGAGATTAGCCTTAAACTACTTCAGGAGGGAAAAAAGGAGGGCAGAATAAAGGAGCATGACAAAATCTTGCTAACTGCTGAATATAAGTGACTGGTATATGGGAGCTTATTAAATTATTCTATGTCCATTTAAAGTTCTCCAAAATAAAAAAATTTTTAAACAAAAAAAAATAAGTCCAGCAATTTAAGTCTTTTAAAAGAGTTTGGTAGTGAATTAGTATTCCTTCCCCTTCAAAAAGAACAGCTTTCCCTTGCAGCAAAGTTGTATAAGTTCAGGAAAGTATTTTCATTTAAGGCATAGATACAAAAACTGTCCTCTTTCTTTACCTCATTTTCATGTGTCTTTGCATTTTGTACTGTCTTCATGCTGAAAGACATCACCACGAGTGGCGGGGAACTGACATCCTGAATGACATTCACCAGGTCTGGTTTCAAAGCCACTGCCTCAACTTTACACCAGCTGATTGGCTGATTTATGAGCTCTAAAAGAGAAAAAAAATACAACAGATCAATAGCCATTTATTAAAAAAGAAACAAATATTAAAACTAAGACATCTGTGATGGAGGTCTTCAATCCCATCTTCTAATAAAAATGTCTTATAACATGTAACTAACAATAAGCCACATTATTGGATTGTATACAAGTCCTTGTGTGTGTGCGTGCCCATAAGCTCATTTTCCTGGAGACAGGTCTACAGCTTCCATCTGATTTTCTAAAGAATCCAGGACCCAAAACAGGTTTTTTAAAAAACAAAGCACTGTCTTGGAGAAATCGTAAAACATTTTTAAGAGATTTGTGAGGATAAAAGAGTATCACAGATACAAATACTGCAAAACATCAGGTAAGAGATCAAACAACCACTAAGTGATACCCCTCTCCTTCAGAGGTTAGTAGTTAATTAGGAAGAACAGCTGGGCCACATCAGCCAGGTCAGAAGTCCACACTGACAGCAGCACCACGAGGGATGTGACCAGATGCCACCTGGACTATCTAAGGCCTCCCTGTGACTATACTGCCAGGCATTACAGTGACAAAGTGATTCCAAACACATTCCCTACACTCAGTCAAGGAAAACCTTGAGGAAAAAAAACACATAAAAAAGGAAGTGGACACACTGAAATAACCAATTCCCTAACTTCCCTTTTAAAAACCACATCTATCAGCAATTTACTTAGGATTCTGAAAGTCAAATTTTCCTTACGTGGATTTTTTACTTCGAGCCAACAAGGTCCTTTGATCTTTCTGTTCATCAAGAACAGTTCCAAGCCGGATGTGTTAGTCCCAAATACATGAGAAAAAGTTTCTCCTTTCAAATCTTGAGGAAGCTGTGGCATTTCAGACTGAAAAAGGCAAAGAGGGGAAAAAAATCTTTTTTGTTTAAAATTACTACTTCACATTTTCCAGTCTATATTTGAAATAAACAAAAGCCTCTCTATGAAGAACCAGAAGAAACTCCTTTTATATATATGAAATGTAATTTGACACAAATGAAATCCAAAACAATTCACAGTAGGAAACAAAAACAATTCACAATGACAAAATAATGCATCTTGATGACACCCATTAGAAGAAAAATAGGCCAAGAAGCTCCCCCAAAGAGGGTTTCTGCCCAGAGCCATACATGCCTTACTGATAAAGAACGGCCACATAAGTGCCACTGCGTTAGAAGAATAAAAGCAAGAGAATGGGACTCATTCAAAAATGCCTCCATGGTACATTTCATCACCACTGTCAGAAACATTTCTTAAAAGTTTCCCTTTTCCAACATTGTGGGATCAAAACACTAGAACAAAGGTAAAAGGAGATTAAGGTCCAGTTAATTAACGGCCCACAGCCATGACCTTGCCTGTCAACAGGAGCAAGAGCAGCACTATAGTGACACTACCGACAGTCTCCTCTCTCACCTTCCTACTGCTCAGAAGGGACACTTCAACAGACTAACGATGGTGACTCCATCATGCGGTATTCGTTCCACTTGACAAAGAGTTATGCGGTTTTGACTTATTTATTTAAAGATGCAGAGGAAAGCAGTACAATCTGTAGTCTATGTATTTACATTTTTATCCATTTTAATTATTCATTACTGTAAGCCCACCTCAGTGAACTGTGGGCTTAAGGAGCTCTGTGAATACTAATTGAAAGTCAGCTGAAATTTCAAAAATAGAACAATGTCATTCTCTCCAAAACCCAGCAATTTTCTTTGTTCGACTTACCGAGTATCTAACTTCCAAGTACTCAGATTTTTCTGGAATATCAGGTATCTCAAATGCATAGTTCTTTTCCACTATCTGGGTAAGCAGATATTTTACAATTATTAACGAAACCTTCTCACAAAATAAACTGACAAACATTACATACACAATGCGTGTCCCTGTATTTAATCCTTAGGAATCTAGTATCCTTATGGAACACAAAGGTAACTGAAGCCTAAGAGGTCCCAGTTTCCCCTTTCAACTGAGACTACAGCACTGTGTGACTAAGTGCTAAAAAGACTTCTTTTAAACACTACAGAACTTATAAGTATTTGCGTTCAAGAAGGGCAATAAAAGATTTAAATATTTTACAATGTCAATTCATTAAATCATTTGCTACTCTTTAATATTAAGCAACCCCATCTTTCTAGAAAATTTCACAATTAGCATTATAATTAGAGCTGATATTTACTGAGCACCTGTTATGTACCAACAACTGTTCTGATAACCTAATACGAATTAATTGAATTAACCCTTCCAGCAACTCTTGATACAAATCCCCACTTCTCAGGAAGAGAAATAGGCCCCAAAGTCACTGAGCACTTAGAAAGCAGTAGGGGTAGGACTTAAAGGCACAAGGTGTATGGCCCCAGCGCCTGTGCTCTTCACCATTACACCACATGCTTTTAGAATTTTAGAGACTTGATCCATCAGCCACAATTCAAAGCTCAAATAGTTAAGACCATTAGCCTTACTTATCTTTAGCAGCTCAACCCTCCCTTTATTGCAGTCACTGTGAATAGCCAGTATGATGAGTGAGTTACAGCCCCTACATTGATGGCCAAAGGCATCGATTATCTCACAGAATCACTATCTCACAATTGATCAACATGTCTCACAGGAACAAATGTTTTTTGTTCTATCAGAATAGCATCATAGCCCCTAATTTTTAAAAATAAAACCTCACTTAACCTTCTGACTAAGACAACTTGGCAACAACTACTACACACAAGATCAGAACGGTTTCTCCTCCATGTAGGAATAAGAACAGAAGATATGCTCCAAGTACTGGAAGCAATTACTTTGCTATGAGTAATCTTTCTATTCAAATTAATGAACATTATTTCATAAGCAGTTTAAAGAGACAGAAAACATTTTCACAAATCTATCATACTGGTTTTACATTGAGATCCATAAAACTTCTATTCGATGAATTATCGCCACAGAGGGCATTTTGCACAAAGATATGCAACAACTATTTGCTAAATTAGGAAATGAACAATCAACTAATAATTAGAGCCAGAAAAAATTATCACCAAATACAAACCTTGGACTTGAACTTCATAATTTTATATTTTGTTGCAATTTTCTCATCAAATTCATTATAAACATCTTTCATCGTAACTGGAGTTCCTGTTTCTTTGCCTGTGTTCAGATCAACTTTCTGCTCTCCCACGGAGAGGGAAGAGGGCGGTAAAAAAAGAGTATCTGTACATAATTCTTTTCAACCACCGGAAACCCAAGTCTAAATCAATTTTCATCCTCACCCACTTACACATTTAATAGAACAGTCTTACAGGTGAGCTCCAAGATACAAACAGACCCAAAAATGTACTAAACCCAATGCCCAATGCTTCCCAATGGCATCATAAAAGCAAACCGGAGATAAAGGTGACCAATCAGTCCTACAAATTGGGAAAAGAGTGTTGTAAATCCTGATCAGGAATCTTCACAGTTCAACGCAGATGAGAAGCTGGGTTCGGAAGGGGAGTGTGGATATAAAAGGAGGAGCAAATGGAACTGACCCTGTTAAATGGCCACAGAGGAAATGGTACGTCTGCCTACACAGCAAAAGCATAAAAACAAGGCCAAACTCCATGGCACATTTTAGAGCCACACACTCCCAACCACCATTACTATGGAAATGAGAGGTGGGGGAAGGCAGGCTTGCACATGAAAACTCAGACACTTTTACAGTCTTTCACACTTTCTAACAAGCAGAAAAACAATTTTACTTCATTTCTCTACTTTTCCCAACCTCTAATGGAGCTACTGACAATCAGTGGTGACTAGGCAGGCAGCAAGATAAAAGCATCAAGGTCGTGGCCCTGGCTGGGGTGGCTCAGTAGATTGAGTGCTGGCTTGGGAACCAATGGGTCGCTGGTTTGATTCCCAGTCAGGGCATATGCCTGGGCTGCGAGCCGGGTCCTCAGAGGAAGGCACACGAGAGGCAGCCACACACTGATGTTTCTCTCTCTTTCTCCCTCCCTTCCCCTTTTTCTAAAAATAAATAAAAGTTTTTTAAAAAGCATCAAGGTTGTGGATAATTCATAGTCCTGTTGAAGAACAACCTGATGGCAGAGCACAGAATGCACTGGGAATTAAAAGCTAATCACTAACAATTACCGTTTCACGGGGAAGGAAGTAGAGCGTTCGCTCAATGTTTTTTACCATGACACAACAGCTCACATGGGTTTCGGCAGATTTGATCCAAACTTTGCCGAACAGAAATACTACACCTAAAAGAATAAGAGAAAACCATGAAAAAAAAAAACACTTCAATTATATCACATTAAAAGGGCACTATAAAGATTCAATGAATGTGTCCATACATATGCCTTCATGATAAGTAATTTTTAAAAAAGATTTTATTTATTTATTTTAGACAGAGGGGAAGGGAGGAAGAAGCAGAGAAACATCAATGTGCAGTTGTGTCTTACACGCCCCCTACTGGGGACCTGACCAGCAACCCAGGCATGTGCCCTGACTAGGAATCGAACTGGCGACGCTTTGGTTCACAGGCCGGCGTTCAATCCACTGAGCCACACCAGTCAGGGCATGATAAGTCATTTTTTACAGCAAATTTCTACCTGATATCCAGTCCCCAACATCGGTTTCTTTACTCACTATTTATGTCATACAATACCACACTGGTAAAACCTGGGACCACTAGGAGGACAGGGGACAGAATGATTCTTGGTGTAAACATCTTTCCTATTATTAGGGAGACATCCAGGTAAATAAGAGACAAACCTTGGTTATTAGGGAGACATCCCAAGCCTGAGTAGACACACTTGGGAAACTACTGAGACACCCAGGTCAGTGAAGAAACCCCTGGGGAATTAAGGAGCCATCCTAAGTCAGCATTGGGTAAAAAACACACAACATATATCCCTCAAACCAGGATTACCCAGATAACGAGAAACAAAAAAAGCAAACTATTTTCTAACACATCTCATAATTAAACCTGTCGTCTGAACTCTGAGAATTAACACTAAAGTCCTCTATAGCACTTGTACTTACTGATAAAAATTAACATTCAGGTATAAGGATAACTATGAATGGTACCCCAGTATTTTTCTATATGTAAAATTATGTTTCAGAAAAACAATTTATCTCATATGCCTTACTCCATATAATAATAAATGTTTCACAACGGGGTTCAACTACAATCTCCTATTTCACCTTTTCTACCTCAAAGGCCACTTAAGACATCTAGCTAGGCAGTGTTTATGATGTTCATCTCTTCCATTTTAGTTTAACAAATAGTCTAATAACCAACGCAGCAGACACGCCCCTTTTGAGATCCCTCTGTAACATAAACTACAAAGTAAAAACAAGCCTTGATAAGATATCAAGTCACTGCTCATAAAAACTGGCCATCGAGACAGTTGACTAATGGATTTGTCAGTCAACCTAAGAGACGATCGCTGTGCAAAATCCTGGGCTCTGTGAACAATTAGATAGCAGTAATCAATATACCACTCAGCACAGCCACCTGGCTGAGACACTAAGAAAATTCTGCCACATGTAAAGGCTACTACTGTTCACAAGGCCAATTACTCCGTTTTCACAAGATAACTCATCAGTGCTTCCTTTTGTCCCTCATTCTAGTAGAAATAAGACCATCTAAGAATTTTCATTTCTGCAGATGATTAAAATTCTTACAAGCGTTGTGTGATTTTCATCTGGGGGAAAGAGGCAGGTGGGGGTGATAGGGGAGAGGGGAAGGGAGGACTGTGGGGATGATTAAAAAGAAATCACAGTAGTGCAGAAAATTAAAAGTCATCCTTACAACACTTAGAGATGAAAAAACAAAATTTCGAGCAAAGAAAAATAAAGACCCTAATATTGGATTCAAAGATTCAAATAGCTCATTTTACAGTCAAACTAATATCACATTTCATGCAACACATTTGACACTGTTTATGCCTCATTTGCCACAAAAAGATCATGGTAAACAAAGATTATATCCCCCCCCAAAGTTACTAACTGAAACCAGGTGCAGTCAGGATTATTCAACCTTGAAAAAGTCATAATGAAGACAGGATATCTTCCCATTTGCAAAGAGTAAAATTCTTTTCATAATTATGGAGCATTCAGCAACAACTGACTGACTCAGAATCTGTAAGAAAGCGAGAAACAATAACAGGGTCTTTGGGAGTACTTTGGTTTTATTAGCAGCATTGATTTCACCAAGGCTCAGTGATCATTACCTGCTATCATGATGAAACTGTTCAACCCTCTGCAATTAAAGGACTTCTTTTTAAGTCATCTTATTTTAACCCATTGGCATCAATCACAGAGGACACAACTTGAGAAGTGCCACAGAACAGCAGAGTGGACTGAGGGTGAGAAGCCCAGAACTCTGCTAGGGAGAAGCTGACCACTTTATTTTTAGAACCTCAGCTTCCTCCTCTGGAAGTGAATTAACTAGACTAGATGATCTCTGAGGCATTCCTCAGGCACCAGAAATTTCCTTTTACCTTAGCATTTGAAAGACAGACCAGAAACACACAGGTATCTCTTTCAATTGCAAAATATGTCCCAATAGTGGTTGAAAAGGCCTATCCGGGTCACTCTGGTTAGTACCAGGAACTCAACAATACATTTTGTAAATTGGTTGCTTTGCAAATGTACCTGGTGCTTCAATGCCTCAATCTTAACTTCCAGCACGTATTACTACAGGACTAGCACTGGCCAAAAGACATTTCAGCACAGCCTGGCATCGTTCTGAAAGCTGGAAATAAAAGGTCCCAGCCCTCCAAGAGTTAAAAGGCTTTAGGGAAAGCAAAAGCACAGAATCAGATCTTTTCAAAAAAATACGACAAATGCTATGATGGGAAAAGGTAGGATGAGGTCACAGAGAAAGGGCTCCTAGGCCAGTCCGAAGGATTAGGAAACTTCTAGATGACCCCTGGGCTAAGCCAGGTGACGGCATTCTGGTCAAACACAGTGAGTTAAAGGGACCCACAGGGAGCTGTTTCAAGGGCACAAAAGTCATGCATGGCAGGCCTGAGAAGCCTGGCTAAGGAACTTGGACTTTATGTTACAGGCAGTAGCCACTGAGGATTTTTTGTTGATGAGGAAATGGTACAGTCAGAGTTACCCTTCTGAGCAATCGCTCTGGCCACAGTATGGGAGATGGTAGCTGAGGAGGGATCAATTCAGAAACTGGTACGAGGAAGGCAAGAAGGGATCAGAGGAGGTGGCAATTGTGAGGAGAAAGAGAAGACAGCTCGCCTACTTTAAGAGAGAAAACTAATTAGACTTGATGAAGAAAGTGAGGAAAAGCAGGAATCAAGGCTGGCTCCCACGTTTCTGGTTTTGATGGGACCGTTAACTGAGACAGGGAATCAAAACCAGATCAAGCAGATACAGCAAAGCACAGAGAGAGGGGTATGGAGAAGGGCAGGCCCACCACGTGGTCACACAACTGCAGTGAGCACCATTCACACCACCACACTCCTGAGGCCCTATGAAGCACATGTGAAAACAGTGCCTGGGCTCAGGCAATGGATGGGCGATGTTTGCTCAGCCTCGTGTAACCATACCTGCCAGCCTACCTTCCACTGACAAGTAACAAAGAAGCAGTCGAAGAGGTGAGAGGGTCTAACCAAATTGACTTGCCCTAGCTAAAGTAGATGTGATACCATTTCTAAGATTTCTTGTATCTTTACCTAAGAAACTAACACATGGAAGTTTGCTACTAAATGGCTCTGCAAGACTGTGTGCATATTTGATAAGCTGAAACATATTAACACTTCTGCCTCCCCTCTGAGAGACCATTAAGGTCTTTCCAGTTAAAGTCACGTCTGCCCCGGCTGGTGTGGCTCTGTGGATTGAGCGTTGGCCTGTGAACCAAAGGGTCACTGGTTCAATTCCCAGTCAGGGCACATGCCTGGGCTGCAGGCCAGGTCCGGGTCCCCAGTGGGGGGTGTGAGAGAGGCAACCACACATTGATGCGTGGTTCCTTCCCCTTCTTCCTCCCCTCCCCTCTGTCTAAAAATAAAATAAGTAAAATCTTTAAAAAAAATAATAAAGTCAATGTCTGGTTATCTTAAAGGTAAATCTGGCCTTCAAGTCTGCTGGTTAATACTTACTCTTTACTCATTCACTTGCTCCACTGACAGTGACACTCCCTCTATTTTCATTACCAAATGCAGCCTCCAGGAAACCTCTCTGAAAAATACATTTTGCATCTACCCTCAGATCCAGAAATGGATCTCAATAAAAGTAACTTTTTTCTTTAAGGGTATATACTGTATTTCCTGTTAATCCAACAGACCTCGTCATGCCCAATCGTGTGGTGAAAAAGGGCCCAAAGGAGTGGAAAAGGAAACTGGAAAGCCTCCTGGTTTTCGTGAATCAGAATTCACAGTACCAGCTCATTCAGAGGAGGAGGACCTGGGAATCATTCTTTTTTTTTTTTAAGATTTTATTTATTTATTTTTAGAGAGCGGGGAAGGGAGAGAGAAAAGGAGGGGGAGAGAAACATCGATCAGTTGCCTCTCACACAGCCCAAATTGGGGACCTGGTCCACAACCCAGGCATGTGCCCTGACTGGGAATCGAACCAGCGACCTTTTGGTTCACAGGCCAGCGCTCAATCCACAAAGCCACACTAGCCAGGCCTGGAAATCATTCTTGATTTCTTCGTTGAAAACCCTAACATCAATCCATCAACAAGTTCATGTCAAAATACATGTTAAATGCATTCACTTCTCTCCACAGCCACCACTACTCTAAGAACTAGCATTCCTGCCCTAGACTGACTGATCTCCAGGACTTCCACACTTCCCCACTACCCCACTGCAGCCCCAACACACACACACACACACACACAATTCTCCACACAAACTGGAGCGTTCCTGTTAAAATGTCCACCCAACCACGAGACCACCACCCCACCCACTTAAAATCTTCCACTGACGCCCCATGGCTCTTAAAGATCTAAATTCCTTAATATGGCTTTCAAGGTCCTTCATTATTTGGCCATGGCCTTTATCTCCAACTTCATTTTCTACCAATCTTGTCACTTCATTACTGTGCTACAACAACACAAGCCACCTCCTTTCTCTCTCCAGGCCTCTGTGCTTACTGGTTCATCAGACTGAAATGCTCTTTCTTCAGATCTGCACATGCATCAAATCTCAGTCAAGCGGTGGTCTCCTCAGACAGGCCTTCCCAGACCATCCCCAACTAACTGCCTTTACACCATTTATCAACTTACCTTATTTATTGCCTATATCCTCCCACCCACTCCCACCCCACTGGAATATAAGTTCCATTAGGATAAAGAATTTGTCTAGCTTGTTCATTCCATCTCAGTGCCCGGCATATAATACTGTGTTCAATTTGCTGAGTAAGTGGACAAATTAATGACTGCTTTTATTTTAAGTGCATAACTACAATATAACTTCAAATACATCAAAGATAAACTATTAACATCTGTGAGGATTATTCACACTACACACCTCCTCTCCATCCAGGTGGCTCATGCACTTCATAGTGACTCAGTGTCACCCCCTTACTATGCACATATGTGAGTGCAGGGCCTGTGCCAATTACAATCACTACAGCATTTAAGGGAAAGGAGCTGCTCTGTGTTACAGACATACAGTGTGATTACCTGGTTGGCTGTACTGATCTTCATAAGCATCCAGCCAATAGAATTGAAACACTTGTTCTTCATCTGCCCCTTTTACCAGTGGCAGGTAATTGGAATCCACTTGAACTTCCTGGACTGAGAAACTGCTGTCATCTTCCTGATCGATGTCCCAACAAGAGACATCTGGGAGAAAACCTCCTCTGCAAAAATCAAATTTTTAAAAACCTTTCAAAATCCAACACAGTAATTGCAGCAATACTTGCCAGAAAAGTCATAAAATGCTCTTACAAGCAGGACATGGTCCCTTTCCCAAGATCTGCCTCATGTTTCACCACCTCTGCCGGTTCACTCTCTTGGTTCCAGGTCTTAGCAGCCACAGGCTCCACATCCACCTCCTCAGCTTCCATGGGCTCATCGAAGTCGCCATCTTCAAAACCTATTGCCCCTTTCTCCTCCTTGCTGTGCATACGCAATTCGGCCGGTGCTGACTCTCCTGTAGGTGTCATTGCACATTCCCATCATGGACTGCTACTGCAGAGCACAAAGGCTTCCCTCACACAGGCATAGCGGCCTACCCTTTTCCCACACTGCATTCATCTGTCTCTTCAATCTCCAAATGGAATGTTTATAACTTTTACTGCTATGAATTCAAACCTTTCACACCTAAACTTGCTATCACAAATACCTTCAAAATCGCCTCCACTTCCTCCTTCCTGGGACCTCCAGTTTTGACAGCACTTTGCAACTGCTCCAGACCCTTGTACTTCTGCCTGACATCAGACTTACCAGCAAACTCAGCACGTTTAAGAGGAATCGGAGTTAACAGAGGCTCCTTCCTTGAGACAGGGGAAGCAGTTTTGCCTGAAGGAACTGCCTGTAAATGTTTTCAAATGTTTAGTCAGTTAGACCTGCATACTAAAATATGCCAACTGTCCTACCCTGACCAGAAATAATGACAGTTCCCATTTATAAAACGATTTTGCATATTATTAAGGTAACAGCTTCAATTATTTTACTGTTACCTAGGCTTACAAAAAAATACTTGTTTCCAGGAGAAAATTATTACATTTAGCGCAGCTGTAATACCTATAATAAACACACACTACTTACTACAAAATTTACTAAGAAAAAAGCAGGCGCATGCTATTTTTGAAACACATGAAACTATATAATGAAACGGGAGCTCTAATTTAAAACAAAAAAAAGAGAACAAATTCAAAGGCATTTCGCTCACATAGAAAAGCAACAAAATAAGTTTTAAGCATAACATAAATCAAGTTTGAAGGCATTTCCACACACTTTACCTTGGGGGTGTGCGCAGAGAAAGGATTCAGTGAAGCTCCACTGGATCCTTTCTTCTCTGGTATTAAATCAGGTGGTGGAGCTGTGTGAGGTGGCTAAAGGGAGCGGTAAGACAGACCTTCACTGCCATGCTTGGTTTACCACAAGACAGAAAAGGTACGTTGCTTCCCCCACTGAAACCTAATAAGCAGAGCATTCTTTTCCTTCCCTGCTCCCCCCACAGATCTATGTTCTGCACTACGGTTACTATAGCAACAATACCACAGACTCACTAGAAAACCAGGATACTGAATCCACCCCTGGCCAATTTTTTTCTTTGCAAAACTTGACATACTTTCCCCTTACCCTTCCAGAATACTTTATTTAAAAACTATCAAACTAGAACTACATGGTGCTGGTGTAAGTCATTTTAATCATGAGTCATTTAGAAAGACACACACCTCTAAATGAGAGCTTAGTTTTTGTGTGAAATAGCAAATTCCCGGTATAGCTGAGCCTGTCTGAGTTCTATCATGGACAGCTCGCTGACTCTTCCTTTGCTCCCACTCCAAATTCCAGACAAGGATCTCACGCCTGATTGTACAGACTGACAGGCTTCATTCTATTTTGGGAACACAGTGCAGCAACTGTGAGTGCAAGCAGTGTGTATTCCCAGAGCTGACTCTCATGTAAAACACTCGTGTGTGTGTTTATACTACCTCAAACACACTCCCATGCAGCTCGATCTACAGAAGTGCATCACTTTTAACAGCTAGAAACTATTCTCACCTACAATGGTGAGAACAAAGCAATGTGAAGGGTTGTTCTTTTCTGGTTTGGGGTTTTTTTTGGTTTTGGTGGTGGTGGTGGTGGTGGTGGTGGTGGTGGTGGTGGTGGTGGTGGTGGTGGTGGTGTTGGTAGTGTCACTGCATTTGTAAAAATTCTGGCAATAGTCTGTTTTGTATAATTACTGAACTGTTTCTTCAGCCTATGTCCCCTGCATATTTAACAACTCCCAGGGATTCACTTACCTCAGTGGTCAGATCTTGTAGAATGTTACCTAGCAGATCATCCTTGGCCACCTCTACAGCTTTCTGGAAGTTATAAAGGAAGGTAGAATGAGATAGCCCTGCATTTTCCATTTTCACCCAGACAACATGTCTAAGAAGGGAAGAACCTAACCTCTTCAGGCCTCACGCTGAGCACTCATCTACTAGTCACAGATATTAACAACCACCTCTGTATACATAACTCCCAAACCTAAAGTTCCCATCCTCTATTCCCATCCTAATTCCATGATCCTCCTGTTAATCACTGAAATAAACACAGTCAGTTCATTTTTTTTAAGATTTTATTTATGTTTTTAGAGAGAGAGGAAGTGAGGGAGAAAGAGGGAAAGAGAAATATCAATGTGCAAGAGAAACGTCGATCTGTTGCCTCTCGCATACCTACAACCAGGGACCTGGTCCACAACTCCGGCATGCCCTGACCAAGAATTGAACCAGCAACCTTTCAGTTTGTGGGACAACACCCAACCCACACTGAGCCACACCAGTTGGGGCTCAGTTCAGCCTTTTGATTCAATTTTCTTTTCTGTCTCCAAGTTCCAACCACTGAGGTGCCCGAATTCACCTAAAAATCTAATCACTGAAATAAACACAGCCAGTTCAGCTGTTTGATTCAATTTTCTTTCCTATCTCCAAGTTCCAACCACTGAGGTGCCCAAATTCACCTAGAAATCTAATCACTGAAATAAACGCAGTCAGTTCAACTGTTTGATTCAATTTTCTTTTCTATCTCCAAGTTCCAACCACTGAGCTGCCTACATTTGCTCAGAAATCTGTATCTGACTTAGTGATTGAAATTGGGAAAATATTACTCAAAAATCTGAGCTCAGATATAGTGAGCACCTGTTGTCTGTATAATCAAATATTGAATTCTTTTCACAAAGGAAAAGGCAAAATAAAAGAAAAATATAAAACTCACATCTACAGTTTTCTTCCCAGCACTAGCAATGAACATTGATTTGATATTGTTTGGCTTTGTCACCACACTCTTCTTTACATTCCTCTTTTCTTTGTTGCGTGCTTTATCACCTTTTCCTGTTGGAACATAAATTATTTAGAAACATGCACTGGCAAAAATCAAAATGAAAAAGTAAAAGCCCAGGGGGCTTGGTGGAGGGAGGCAAAGCCGGGGTGAGAAGGGGACATGTGTTATAGTGTCAAGAATAATATATAGAAAGAAAAAGTAAAAGCCCAGTCACTCGCTCTCTGTGTATGAGAATGAGAAAATATTAAGAATTCAAAATATAAAAATATGAAATTTTATGCAAGGTACACAAGAATCTTTAAAACAAGCTTAATTCAGAAAAACTTAGGCTGAATGTTATTTCAAAAACTGATGAAATACCAGGAAAATATCTGGGTGAGTTATTAAGTGTGACTGTTTAATTGCTATTGTTAATGTGAATAAAAAGCTTTTTACAAGGTCGGGGGAGGTTCTATTTTCCCCATAGAAATAAAAAGATCAAGTCCACCTGGAAGCAGGGGATTAGCCTAGCAGCTTTCATGAGATCACCTTTTCAGCACTATGCTGAATCCAAAAGGAAAAACTAACTACACTGTGAAAAAATAGGATTACTAGTTATGATATTGTAGCATCCCAATTTCCATTTTATAAAGAATGGAAACTACTTACATGCAATATGTTGCAGCAACACGAAGCTGCAGTCATTTACTGCAGCTAGGAACAACTTGGAACAAGTTGTTCAATAAGGAACAACTTGGCCATGTTTTCTCTATGACCATGTGTAAATAAAGCACCTGTGAACTCTTCTAATAATGTCAATTCTACTCTCACTTTCAGATTCACACCAGAGCAGTCTCTATCTCAAAAAGACCTGGAATGAGTAGTTAATATAGTGTGGTATAGTGGCATATGAACACACAGACCAGATGAAACAGAAAGAAGAGTCCAGAGAAAGGTCCAATTACTTATGGAAATTTAGCATACAATAAAAATGGCATCTCATATCACTGGGAACAAGATGGATATTTTAATAAAGAGTGCTGGCTCCCATCTGTGAAGAAAGTAACCAGCATAGACACCAAATATACCACAGATCAGATCAAAATTTTAAAATGAAACTATACAAGTGCTTTAATAAAAAAGGCAAAAGTTCCTTTATAAACTGGGTGTGGGGAAAGTCTTCCTATGATTCAAAATCAGCTTGCAAAGAGAAGATTAATAAATCCGATTACACCAGAAAAAAGTTTAAAGACAAAACAGGAGAAAATTTTTTAGTGTTTTACAGATAAAGGACCAATTTCCCATATATTAAAAAAGCCCCAAACTCCAAAAGGAATGTGGGTAATAAATACAAACATATGGTTCACATAAAAACACAAGGCACACCTCATTTTATTGAGTTTCTTTGCACCTCACAGATGTTGCATTTTTTACAAATTGAAGGCAAGACCTTCCACAAGCAAAATGATTATGGCTCACTTAATTGTGGTGGTCTGAAACAGAACCCACAATGCCTCTGAGGCAGGGGTGTCAAACTCATTTTCACCAGGGGCCACATCAGCCTTGTGGTTGCCTTCAGAGGGCTGAATGTAATGTTAGGACTGTATAAATGTAACTAACTACTCCTCAACTAGGGGCAAGGAGCTCGGTGCTGCCGCTGGGTAGAAACCAGGTGCTGGGCCTGGTAAAACAAGGTGGAGGGCCGGATTCAGCTCACGGGCCTTGTGTTTGCCACCTGGACTCTAAGGTATGCCTGTTTATATAAACAGCTATTAAGTTTGAGGAACCGATGCCCAACTTCATGTGTAAAAGAAATGCAAATGAAAAGCACAATAAGATGCCATTTCTCACATACTGGAATGGCAAAAATTCAAAAGCTTGACAACACACTCTGTTGGTAAGGCCAGGGGTCTAAACACACACTCATATACATTGTTAATGGGAGTGTAAAATGGGACAATTCCTATGGAGAAGAATTTGACAATATCTCATAAAACTTCAGGTGCATTTACTTTCTCAGCCAGTAATCCCACTTCTAGGAATTTTCCCTGAGGAAAATACCATTTGCACAGAGTCGTTCAATGTGGTATTATTTGTAAAAGCAAATTACTGAAAATCTAAACATCCATTCAAGGAATCCATTTGAATAAGCCAGGGTACAGCCATACAATGGAATCCTATGCAGTGATATACAAATAAAATAAGAAAGATCTTCCCTGTCCAGTCCAACCTCCTAATTTACAGCTGATAAAACTAATGTGCAGAGAGGGACTCATTCAAGGTGACACAAATAGTTAACAATGTAGCCAGGACTCTAACAGAGGCCTGCTCAGTTCCGGGAGATGACAAGAGCACATGGGCTCATTTCATCTCACTCTCTTTGTCATGGGCTCACAAAATCTCAGAATACGCAATTAGCCACACCGCTACCAAAGGGTACCAATGTGTAGAGCTACGAGGTTTGGCAGAAACCAGGAAGATGGTCCATATATTCTAATCCAAGTCATGAAAGAATAAATAAATAACGTTACACACGAGAAAACACACACACATTCTTATTTTCTGTAAATGGAAACACAGGAAGGATAATCAGAAACTATTAAAAATAGTTGGTTACCTGTGGAGATGGGTAGAGACAAAGTAGAAAGCAAAGGAATAAAAGTAAGATCTTACCTTACTATCTTCATACCATTTTGATTTTTAAATCACAAAAATGTTTTACAATATTCTAAAGTGGTGTGGCTCAGTTGGTTGGGCACCATCCCACAGACCCAAAGGTTGCTGGTTCAATTTCCAGTCAGGGCATGAAAGAGGCAACCACACATTGATGTTTCTCTCCCTCTTTCTCCCTCCCTTTCCCTCTCTCTGAAAATAAATAAATAAAATCTTTTTTAAAAATTAAATTAAAACTAAAAGATTTCTTTAAAAACCTAAATTTGAAGGACCAGGCCAGATAGCTCAGTTGGTTAGAGCATCGCCACCCCCATATGTGAAGGTTGCAGGTCAGATTCCAGTCACAGCACATATAAGAATCAACCAATGAATGCATAAGTATGTAGAACAACAAATCGATGTTTCTTTCTCTATCTCTCCCCTCCTCTTTCTCTAAAATCAATAAATTTTAAAAAATTTAAAGAATTGAGCAGAACAAATCTTAATATTAAAAAGAAATTAAAAATAAAAACCTAAATTTGAATACAAACAGAATGAACGTATACAGTAAACTGGTAATACCATACACAAAAAATTACTTCATACACCATCTGAACACAATACTCTGACTATAATAATTTAGAGGATATATGCCAAGAACAAATAAAACAGCAAATAAGATATACTTTACTGAGAAAGGTTGCTGGTAGAGGTATTGGTTTAGTGATTCTAAAATTTCCAATATTACTTTGTATGCACTTCAGGAGATAAGGGTTTTCACTGAGCATGAAGGTAGATACAAAGAGAGAATTGAGAAAGATGAAGAAAAACCCTGTGGGGTTAGGTTTCAATCAAGTGTTATCAGTATGGACACACATACATATCAAATCTTCTAGTTCTGTTCACTGAAAGGACCTAGAAACCATTACACTGCAGTAGCAATGAGTACACGTATCCCCCAAATAGGAATGCCATTCTCCACTAAAAGGAACCATGATTCTTGGGGGAAATGATTAATTCAAAGTCTGAGACAGGAATAATACACGGAGAACTGGGAACATCCTGTTCACCAAAAAGAAGGAAATGTTCAAAGACCAATGGGGCCAATGTCAAAAGGACTCAGGAGCCTGCTCAAAGGGGATTCCATTGCCAACTCGGGATAAGGTGAACATCAAAAAACATGGTGATAATTGATAATGAACTATAACGGTAGTTTATTAAAATCCATGAGTCTGAAGTGATCACTTTCAATATTTTTATTTATTTTTTTTTTAGAGAGAGAGAGAAACACTGATGTGTTGTTCCACTTATTTCTTCATTCAATTCATTGCTTCTTGTATGTGCCCTGACCAGAGACTGAACCGGCAACCTTGCCGTATTGGGACAATGCTCTAACCAACTGGGCCACCCCGCCAGGGCGGAAGTGATCATTTTAAAAAAGGAGAAAGAGGATCATCAATAGATGCTGAAAGTACTGGGTGAATATTGGTGGGAAAAAAGGATATACACCTGGTCTCAAATTATCACCCCACATTTACATCAATTACACAAGTAGAAAGGTAGCTTTACAAGGAAGAGATCTGACAAACATCATCTTAACCAAGAGATCAAACTTAGCATCACCAATAATGAGACAAACTGACACTATGTGCCCTGACACAATTGATGGGAAGAACACAAGTTCATCTATATTGTCTTTTTGCCAAAATATTGAAACTGACTCCAAGCACAAAGAAGCAATCATGCAACTCCTAGACTGTGGGACATTCAACAAAATCGCCAGCCCGGACTCTTTAAAAATGTCATAAAAGACCCCACCCCCAAAAAAACAAAGGCCAGGGGGAAAAAGGGAGGGATAGTGCTGTTCTACACTACATAAAACTAAAAAGACATGAAAACTAAAGTGGACTCTGCATTTTAAAGAAACAGCTATAAAGACTAAATGAGGGCTAAATTGGGCTAAATGAGGAAATCTTATTATGGACAATACAGTAGATGGTATCATAAGAATGGCACTGTGGCTAAGTGGACAAGTGTCCTTGTTCTTAGGTCACTGCAGAAGCATGTACAGGTGAAGTGTCATGCTGTCCACAACTCACTTTCAGTGAATTCACCAAAAATAAGTCTCTGTAGTTTTGGTTAGGAACAGGGAAGAGACAGAAAGTCAACAAATGTTGCAAAATGTTATTCTACAAATTAGGGTCAAGACATTCTGAAAAGGGCAAGATAGCACAGAATTTAGACTTTGTGGCCACATATGCCTTCTTCTTTGTACCTCTTCTTTTCCTTCTCTGTCTCTGTCTTTTGCTCTTTAACATTCTTCAAAAATGTAAAAACCAGTCTTAGCTCAAGGTTAAGTCTTATCTTATCTAATCAGTCTTAGCTACATGATTTCCTCCTGGAGTAATGAAAATGGGAAATTGTGGTGATGGCTGCACAACTCTGTAAGTATATTAGCTACCATTGAAATGTACATAGACTTTAAACTTTGTTTATTTTTTAAAGAGAGGGGAAGGGAAGGAGAAAGAGAGGGAGAAAAACATCAATCTGTTGCCTCTCATATGTACCCCAACTGGGCACGTGCCCTGACCTGGAATCGAAACAGCGATCTTTTGCTTTGCAGGATGACGCCCAATCAACTGAGCCACACCGGTCAGGGCTGTATGTATACCTTAAATAGGTAAATTGTATAGCATGTGAATTATAGCTCAATAAAGCCATTTAAAGATAAACCGGCTGTGAGTGGGCCATAGTTCGCTGATAATGAACTAAACGAAAAAAACAATACTGAAGAGAATTTTCCTTTCTCATCTCATGGGTACTAAATCAGGCTTGTTTACTGAAAAAAATGCTTGCCAGTGATTGTGTAGCTAAGAAAATTTGACATATCCATTCATTATTTTAAATTTCAATTAAGCAAAACAAGTTGATAGAAGTTTTAAATCTTGTTGTAGTACTTCACTATCATCAAAGAGGTGAAATTCTAAGTACATCACTTCAGCAGGAATTAAAAGACATCACTTACCAAAATCAGCAAGGCTAAAATAACTAAAAGACTGAAAATTCCAAAATAAGTGGAAGACCAAACTCTTCGGGCAACACAGACATGAAACTTCATTTCTCTGTGGTGTTTTTGCTTTTCACATTTAATTTTCTACATAACTATGCTCCTCTCAGTAACAGAACATTTTCTATACCTGAAAACAGTGGTGGATACATGATGACTTACATGGGAAAAAAAAATGGTGGTAGGTCCTTTTCCCTTAAAGAAAACAGATTCCAAGTACCAAGTCATCTCAAATTTTAAACAGTTCTTTAAATGTCAAAATGGCACTCTCTGGAAAACAAAATGCAGGTACCTAGTTCATGGGACTCAAGGGCATCATCCTCAAGGTCATCGTCAAAAATCTCTCGGCCGTCCTCCACATAGCCGATACCATCTGCAGGAACAAAATGGAATCTTGGGATCAAGTTTCTAGAAGTGACCAATAATATTTTAGCCATGACCAAACCAAACCAAATCAAAAAAATAACCTTTGTACCCACTCAGACGTTCTCCTGCCCTGTGCCATTTTTAAGTGCAGCAGAATCCTGCCTTTTTGTGTCAAAGCACGGCATTCACATGAGTTTTCTGAATCAAAACCAAAGGATATACGTAAAGTATGCAGACATCCCTCATTTTATTGTGCTTCGTTTTACCGCACTTTCCCGATACTGCGTTTTTTACAAATTGAAGGCAAGACCCACACCAGCAACAAGATTACAGCTCTCTTTATTGCAACGTTCACTTTACTGCAGTAGTCTGAAACCAGACCCACAATCTCTCTCTGTGTGTCTGTACCAACCTAGGTTCAGATAGGGAAATGATTTGGCCCACAGGATGCAAGTTCGCCATATATTGTACTTTACAGTAGTTTTCCTCTACCAGAAGAATGACATAAAAAAAATGAAGGTCACAAGCCCAGAAAAAGTGCCTCAGTCTACAAGGGAAAGCTGACAATATTGCCAAATCCAATTACAGAAGTAGAAACATAAATGTGGTCACAGGTGCAATCTATTCCTCCTCCCAGTCGTCATTCACATGCCCAAGAAGTCATGCCACACCAGCAGGAACCTCGAGCTTTCTACAAGGGGCATAAGAGCACATGGACCATCCTTTGCATGGTGCCTTCTAGTGCCCACAGTAGCCCTCATGCGCATAGCCTCGTATGATCCTCACAGCCATCCTGTGAGAAAGGTAGTTTTCTTATTCCCAAAATATGTGGGGATACTGCACCAGAACATGGCTCCTCCCAGTTTATCCTGAGTGATGTGCCTGGATTCTCCAAAATGCCCCCAAATAAATGTGCTATTGTTCTGCTTCCACATGAAATGTATTGTACATGTATTTGAATACAAAATACAGTATTGTTCAAATACAGTATTTGAGAAAAACCCACACCAACAGTATGACTTGAACAGAGCCTTACATCTGCCCATGCAAAGCAGCACAAAACGCAACTAAGACAGTGTCTAGCAGGCAATTTCTTCCCACGTACCATCATCCACGATCCAGTCATCATCCTGGCGTGCCTGAACCAGCTTCGAATACTGTTCTTCGTCAACCTCTTCGTAAACGCTTGTGAAGTCCTCAACCTGCCATCATACGAGTTTGAGAAAGCTTTCAAATGGAGGGAAAGTGTTAAACAATTCTGATGAAAAAAAAAATTGTCAAAATTGAAACTGGAATGGCAGCCTGAAGGAGTAGCTGCAACCAAATCTTGAGTTCTGACATTCAACACCACTGCAGGGTTTTCCTTAAATAGACATCAATTAGCTTAGTATTCCTTTTAGGTGGGTGTTAACATAAGATATTAAATGATTCCATTAGCATAATACACTTGTCACACCATCAATTACTCATCTACTTCATAAAAAACAAACTGAATTATAGCCAATTCTTCATTAGCTGCTTTGGGGATTATTCACTTATAATTTCTAGACTGGTTTCTCCTGTACTTAGCAAACCTGTAAGGCATGTCACCTCCCTCTCCACTAGGTGATGTTGCCCTGCAAATAAATGATAATTATGATAACTGTTCAACCAACCAAATATAATTCAAAAGGAAAAACCTCACCCCTCTACCACCCTCCAAAAGTTAGAAAAACATACTCTATATTCCACAGATACACTACAAATGGTTTTTGAGTGATCCGTTTGAATTGCCAATGATCCCCCACCATTCTCAGGTCTTGAGACTATACAGAGACAAACACTGAGCTCCGGGGAGCAACCTAACTGTCCACTGATTGATAGACAAACGGATAAACAGATGGTCTATGCAGACAATGGAATATTACTCAGCAATAAAAAGGAAATCTTGCCATTTGGGACAACATTGATGGACTTTGAGAATGTTTATGTTAAGTGAAATAAGTTAGACAGAGAAAGACAAATACCATGATTTCACTTATATGTGGAATCTACAAAACAAAACCAGACTCATAGATACAGAGAACAGACTGATGGTTGCTGGGTGGGGTGGGCTGGGGTGGGAAAAAAGGATGAAGTGGGCTGAGAGGTACCAACTTCCAGATATAAAATAAGTCAGTCATGGGGATATAGTGTATAGCTTAGGGGATACAAGCAGTAATATTTTATCAACTTGCTACAGTGACAAATTCAAACAGAGGGTCATTCAAAATGTACACTCACAGGTGCATTTCTAGTATACCTGTAGAATATAGTGCTTTGCTAACTTTTGGAGGGGAAGAGAGGAGGGATATTTTTCCTTCTGAAATATATTTAGTTGAACAGTTATTAGACTTATTGTGATGATTTCATAATGTTTATAAAGTTGAATCACTATGCTGTACACCTGAAACTAATGAAACACTGTATAATAATTATATTTCAATTGCAAAAAAACATTGAGCTACTTGGAAAGCAAGTCCAGAGAGTGGCAAGTCCTCCAATCACACAGGCTGTCCGACTGCCAGAGGGCCCGAGCACCATGAACTATTGGCACGAATAGAACAGACCGCCTCAGCACAGTTCAAACAACAAACGTATGCACGGCACTGCTGCAGCTGCCGTGGTGACAGGCCACTGACCTTCCAGACGAGAATTTGGTGGGCTGGTTAGCAAGAACTCAGAGGTCTCTTTAAAAATATCCTCCTTCCCCTGAGAATTCTGCCTTATCTAGTAGGGCGGAAGAAACAACTAACTCCACCTGAGGAGATAAAACCCTAGGAAAAGAACACTTGGGACACTGAGCTTTGAGAGCACAATGGGTGGAGCTAATTGGATCTCTGCCACACTTACAAATTACAGGACTAGGCTTAGTTTTTCACCTCCTGTTTAATCTATCCTACAGGGATCACTGGCAAATATTGATTTGGCCTTCCAGCATTTGATAACAGGGATCACTGGCAAATATTGATTCAACCTTTCACCATTTGATAACAGAAACTACCTGTCCTACCAAATTAAGTTTTTGACAACCCAGATACAAACCAGTCCAATTAATATTACTGTACTGACCAATTTGGGTTTTTTTTTTGGGGGGGGGATAATTTTTGTTGGTTGACGTCTATGAGGCATATTCTGTCTCTTATTTAAGCAACTCACTTACATACTATCACAAAGATACCAGAAAACTATTCTTAGAAATCACTTTGAATAAAAAGTCACTTTGACTTTATCTCTAAAAAACATTGCTACTGCTCAGCATGTACTCTTAGAGCCATGCAATTAAAATCGGTGATTAAAGGGAAATCAGTCACTTTGTGCCAACATCTGAAATGCCCCACAGAACTCCTTTATAGAAGCACCCACATGAAAAACGCTTTACTCCTGCTTTACTGTAAACCTTTAGTAGCCCTTTCCCATCTGATTGGCTCACTTAACTTGAATGGATGATGCCAAATGACAAAAATCCTCTTCTGCTTGCTTAATTACCCAGTACACTATGGGCCATGGTTAAACATCATATTTTGAAGCCTGATTCAAATCAAGCTTTTGCCACTGTGACCTCAGATATCTCAGCTGCAAAACGCTGTTAATCACAGCATCTAGCTTTATATTGCTGTTGGAAAATTAAGTAATTGAACATATTTGGGAAAGCACTTAGAATAGTGTTAGGAAAAAAAAGTACATTAGTTGTCGTTATTTTCTAATATTAATCAATCACTGTCTGGCCCTGAGGCAGTTAATATACTCAGCGAACTCACTGAAGGTGAAGCCAGACAATACTGTGCAGATAGTAGCCACTCTGTTTTTACCTACAGACCATAAACAGTGGGAAAACAGCCAAAATGTCATGACATTCTATCTTACATCAGGGCACAGCAGAAGTAAGGTCCAAGTCCCCATCACTAGTCTCCTTGCAAATGAAATTAGGAAAAACAATTCTCTCCGAGGATAAGTAGTGATTAGCTAGATTGCTCAATACCTTGAGAATGAAGCAAAAGCATCTCTAAGGTCCTCCAACAAAGCCATAAGACTTAGCAGAGATGCAGTGTGCTTTATCAGGAAAAAATACATACAGCTACATTCATTTCAGAATCATGAAAGCATCTAGAAAGGGCTTACAGGAACTTTAAGGGTTAAGTGGTGCTCATAATCTGTAAATCTACTTCATGCCCTTGCTTGTTCAATATTAAGAAATTATTATTACAATGAGCTTGAAACATATGCAAAGGTGACTGACTAGCTACGGGCTATGAATTAGATGAAGCACAGAAGGGAAAAAAACAGAAAAATGGTTACTTACTTCATATTTATACTTCTCACCAGCTTTAGCCTTTTTCAGTCTTTCTAGAGCTTCCTGGCGCCCTTTCTTTGCTTTCTTTTCTCGCCGGGATCGAGAAGCTACAAAACTTCCTGAATCTGACACAGCTGGGGGGAAAAAAAAAAACCAACAGGAAATGTTACAAAATTGTCAGCCATCTTCCCTCAAAAACAAAGAAACACTTCTAGCCAGCAGTAAAACAGTTTCAATACAAATGATAATATTATAACATAAGTAGTTCACAAAGTTTATGGCTGAGTCTGCAGCTCCTGTGACTCATCAGAAATTTTCTGAGATACAGTTGAAACAACTGAAGCAACTGTTAAAATTTTTCCCTCCAAAGAGAAAAAAATTCCAGATTCAATTCTTGTGTCCTAGAGACACTAGAAAAGGGAGACCAGCTGTTAGTCTATACCCTTTCCATTAGAAATGAGGGGCCTAGTAGAGTTACAAAAGAGTTGAATTGTATTAGTCAGCATTCAACACACCTTAAGGAGCACCTGCTCGTTGCTAAGAGCAGGTGCTCTGAGAAACACAAAGATCAAAAGGTATGATCCCCATACTCAGAGAATTTAAAATGTAAAATAGGAGATAAGGAGCAACTAACTCTAAAACAATCTTTAGAAGTCATGTATGGCCTAAGAGAGGTTCAGATAAACTACCTGGAATTTAAAAGGGGATAAACTGGGGGTTGGGAGAATTTAACAAAGGTAATTCTGAAAAGGTTCTTGATTCTTTCACTAATTTCCAGGCCTCACTTCATTGGTTATGACGTAATGTGATGATAAGGACAAATTACAAAGGTTAAAATGTTTTGTCAAAAGTTACTGAAATGCCAAAGGGTTTCTGTGTTCATTTACTCAGCTTTTGAATTATTCATGCTTTTGTTCATTATAAACTGATGTCACACACACACACGGAAAAAATTTCATGCACAAAATTAAGACCTTCATATACCAGCTGATGAATAACCAAGCCAAGTGAGACAGCTGCCAGCCATGAGTTTAGGCTCAGCATGTTTGCCATCTACACCTGTGAAATTGAGTATTTTATTCTATTTGGTGCTAATTATTTTATAAAAAGGAGTAGGCACAGAAAAGGAAAAGTATTGAGAAGAGGTATCCTAAAAGCTCCAACCCCACTGCAAGACCCTTAACAACATTAAGCGGTTTGACTAAGAGTCTGACTGAAATAGAAGATGCAATTTCAAGAACATGTACCAAATGCTGGCAATAAAAACCTACTGAAAACTGTATCTCAAAAGTGAAGCATAATTAGAGATCTTATTTCTTTTAGCTTCCTGGAAATGGAATCTCTTTCTAACATCTCAGTCTATTGTTTGACTTTCACATTTGACTTTTAAATCCATTTTAAGAAAGGCATTAAGTAAAAATTAAGGAATGCAGGTACTTAATGATGACAGTCAAAATCTCAGGTGTCACTCAAATATTTTAAAAAATCATAAGCGGGTCTATATGAAATGGTTTCGGAGATTACTAAATATGACCACTACGAGTGAAAAGTAGGCCTCAGTGGGTTCCCTTCAAGATTCTCTAGACTCCTCTAGATTAACTTGACAAAATTGATAGTCTACAAATAAACTTACTCCACAGGCAACAATGCGCCCTCTACCGGGCTTGGGGTGCAATTACAACTATGAAAGGGTTGCCTGTCCTCAAAGGGCTCACAGTCAAGTAAAGCAAAAGGACTTGAGGCCCCACCATCACATAAACAGGGTGCCATATAAGAGGTAAGGACATGGTACTCAGGAAACTAAAATACAGCTGTTAATTGTGCCTGGGAAATCAGGAAAGGCTTTGCAGGAAAAGTTTTCCAACACAGACCCACCCAGAAAGAGCAATAGAATTTCACTATCAGAACACAGGGTAAAAAGTGGTGCAAGCAGAGGAAAAGGCATGAGCCAAATTATAATTATGGATGAAAATGCTAGGTGTATTCAGAAACCAAAAGAAAATCACTGCGGAAGGTAAAATATGAGAGTGTAGAGTGGGAGAATGGGAGATCAGGTAGAAGTAGCACAGCCCAGCCCTGCCACTTACTGGACCACATGAGACCATCTGCTGACCTCTCTGAGCTGCAATGGTCAGCTGTCTTACTACTGTTTAAGCTGCCCAGAATCTGAACCTGTTTGTGAAACTTCCCTCATGTAAGTCTTGACGAGACAGAGACCACGTCCTACTACAGAAGTTGAAAAGGCAGATGCTCTTTCCCAGACACCCCTACAGCTAGGGCATGGGCATATAAAATAGGCGCTACCAATTAGGAACACCTGTTCGGACTTTAAATCAGAAGCTAGTGTCAAAAGGAAAAGGGGTGTGCTAAGGAAAGAGATTGTAAGTAGCAACAGCTGCAGGATTTAGGAACTGGGGCAAAAGTGTCAGCACTGGTAACCAGAGCTGTAACTACAATGTTAATAAGCAATAACCTCAAGTACTTGCCCAGTGTTGGCAAGGACCTCCTCACTGAACCAGCTTTTGTGACAGGACTTTAATCACTATTCCTGGCTAAGCAGCCCCAGGCAGACTCTCCAGTCCTCCTGGAGTTTCTGTGAACAACACAATATCCTAATAAATTCCTTTTCTGTTATAATTAGCTACACTTCACGAATGGAAAATAACTGGCAATAGCTTGTTGTGTTATTTCTTTTATGTTTGTATTTTCTACTTATTTTTCATTTTCAATGGTCAATAAAATTATAAGTGTTTAAAAAATTAGCTAGAGTTGGTTGCTGTATCTGACCCTAAGGACTCAGACTAATGCAGAGTCTCAGGGTCCTCATCTGTGAAATGGGGATAATCATGTCTGCTTCATAAAGGTGTTAAGGATTAAATGAAGATACTTGGCTTTGTACTCAGCAATATAAGAGAAGTTCATTTAATGTTCATGTGTATGTAGATGCAGGGTAGTCACACACACCACACTCAGCAGTACCATGGTCTAGTATCTAGAAAACAAAGATAAAGCAAAGCAGTTTTCTCAGGGAAGCCTGAAATATAGTACTGCACATAATTAGAGGTGTTTACGATCTCAACTCCACAAAGACAAAAAACACATCCAGCTTACCTACCACTGTAACACCAGAGCTTGGCAGAATGCCTTTGCCTAGTAGGTACGTAATAAACATTTGCTGAATGAACAAATGAATGAACTACTGTACATGCTTTATTTAATCATTAAGTTCTCCCTGATCCCTTTTCATACATAACAGCTAGTTATAGACTTTTCAACTTTTCATTGCCATTGTCAAGGTACCCCACCTAATACTTACGGAAGAAAAAAGGCCTAGATTTTCCTTTCTGGAATGCCTCCAACGCTTCACATAGTAAGTTAGCAAAAAAGAATAAGCATGGAAAAAAATCCAGTTACAAAAGTTTAAATGTTTGGTTCCAAATTACCATCTGAAACATCACCATCCTCCCCAAAAGCAGACAGACAGACACTAGCCTGCGACAGTCTTTCAGGTACCAATCTTTAGTCTGCTCTCAAGGAAAAATTCCAGTCACAAGTCTCCAGCAACACCTAACACCATGCCTTACGAGAGGTGGGTCTCAAGACTGCACAGTATCCTCCAAGGAGTGATTTATTAATGTTCACAGATGTTGTACAGTTTTTAGTGTGAAGAAACAGCTTGGTGGCAAATCACTGATGTAGGGCTGCAAAGACTGTTCACGTACTCACATCCTACATCCCACTTGCAATCCAGGCTATCGACTCTCCAAATTATCTTAAAAGACGAAGGGCTAGAACAACAAATTCAAGCCTATGCCTCACCACGAGGTGAATGCAAAGGAAGCTGATTACCGGAGGTATCAAGTTCTCATTAATGGTGATGCACTTAAGTGAGAGGAGATGTGACGCTGCAACTAAGGAAGTGCTGCACCTGATTTTAAGTTAGAAGCTCATTAAAGTTACACTTTAGTTGAATTGAACACTGTTTAAACAATCAGAAATCAGACAGAGCCACTTGCATTTTTGTATCCTGTTTTTGGAAATAAAAGATTACCAGTGAAAAAGAAGTGATACAAGACATCTGAAATGCTGAGGAAGAACTGATACATTTTTAAAAGTTTCATCAGAGATGACTACATTGTGAACACTACTTCTACGCAATGCTGGAAGAACTTCCCATAGAATGTGAAAAAAAAAAAAAAACCGTTAACGCAGAAAGTAGAAACCCACTATCTACAAAGGCAAAGTGTATCTATATCTTCTGGTGACAGCTCGTAAAACAATTTTCTTCAAACCGGATGACAAACTTCCCAGCCCTCAAGCGCATACTTGTACTGATAGCAGCGAAACGCCTTTGGCCAAAACTGCCCCCCGGGCACAGTCTTTACAAGCGTGGCCAGCATGTGCGACCTGACTCATCAAAGGGGGATAAGAAAAAAAGGCAGGTTAGTGCGGAGACCCGCAGTGACCTAAGTGAGGTGGCCTCCTAGACAAAAAACCCCGCAGGGGGCTTTCCAGGAGCAAAGGGCCCTGCAGGAATGACCCGTCCAGTGCCCTACAAGTAAGTCCTCGCCTTGGGCAACCAAGGTCTGTGCCAAACAGACCTGCAGGGAGACCCCACCGCGCGACTGCCTGGTGAAAAATAAGAGACCTACCCCCTAGTCCACACCACCCACAATTATGCCACTGTCCCCGCACTCCCAACCAGGGATCCCACGTGGCCCCAGCTCACAGTCGTCGCCGTGCACAGGCGCCATGGTCCGGAGTCTCTCGATTCCGCGCCAATCAGCCCGAAACAGAAGCGGGGGTAGATACAGGCGCCAGCCTAAAAACCAATCAGAGGCCCCAGATCTGCTAACTTCCGCCCGGAAAGGCCTTGACGTGCACCGTTGTAAAGTGCTCCGCCCCAGGTCTTCCCGCGGGCGCGCGTTTAAGGACCTGAAATTGACCCCTGAGGGGAAAAAGACTCTAAGAGAGCCGAGGCCCAAGAGTATAACAAAAAGCAGTCGAGCCCCCAAAAAAGAGCTGCGTGGAAACTCGCTGCGCAGGCGCACCCCCAGAAATGGAAAAAGATGTGGGTGCATTAGAGCAGGGACTCTCCGGTTCTGAGAGGTGACTTGCGTGGAAAAGAGGCGCGGGCGGGCAGTAGGATGGTTGTGGGGGCACCGTTTCCGCAGAGCCTGGCAGTGCTACTGCCTCCTGCTGAGCACTCTTGAGTGTGTGGCCTGATACTTTGTTTCTCAGAGTGCGAAAACAGTCGCTGAGTGATATGTACCACCGCATAAAGGTATATGCGCCATCTTAGCCAAAATACCAAAAGTAGCATCACCAATACGGGGTAATCAGTCAGCTGCCTCCTGAAGTGATGCACTTGGAAAAAGGAACATCACCTATGTAAGTCTTCCCAAGAAATGTTTAACCTGAATCTAACCATGAAGAAATAACTAATGTATCCGAAGTATAAGGCAATCTATAAGACATCCGGCCTACACTACTGCAAAATGTCAATGTTATTAAAGACAAAAAAGCCATTATATTCTTGTGTGTGGCACAAAACATGCAAAGTAGGCATCTCATTTATTGTTTAACAAACAGTAAGAACAGAGACATCTGCATGTGTATCTTAATAAGAGAACATAATTAAACCAAGAACTTAGAATGAGAACAGTCTTTGAGTACCATTTTATGTAGAGGTAATTTTAGCCATCAAGGCAAATGTATCTGAATCCTTTTCTCGAACCCACTAATGTACAATGTTTCTCACACCATCCCCTAGAGAACAATGTTAGATCCATGCCCTCAAGTGACTCAACATGAATTATTGACCAATGGGCAAGTCTTTTGTGATAACTGAGCCGTGGATCCTAACATAAATATGCAGTGTCATCACGAATAAAACCTATCCCAGTGACCAATAGCTATACTAATGCTTCGGAACCTTCTAAACCAGCAGCCTGAACTCACACTTGGGAATGGAAAACCAGAATTCATCTGGGAATTATTAAAGGTATTGGAGCAAAGTTAAGAAAGAATTACAAGTTAGAACACTCATCATACAGTCAGTCATAGTGAATTTTAGCCAAGGATGGCAGCATGAGGGTTTCTTAATCTACATATGGCCATAAAATTTATAGAGTTTAGAGCAGTCATTCTATGAAGTTAAGAGCAGTAGTTCTCAACTTTGGCTGCACATTAGAATGATAGGAGCAGTTTTCCAAAGTTCCAGTGCCCTCCCCCAAGGCTTATTAAATCATAATTTCTTAGGATGGGATTCCAATATGGGATTCCAACGTGTAGCCAAAGTTGAGAACAAGGGGTCTAGACAAGGAATGCTAAACCTGTTAGAGTCATCTGCAGGATGGCTAACCTGGACATCAACATCAGGTTGAACAATACTGGTCACATACTGGTCCTTTCCATGAGAAAGAAGGGCTCATCTCCCTCCAGTTCTAAAGACTTTCACCAGTTCTAAAGACTTTCACTCTTTAACATCTTTTTTAAAATTTTTTAAAGATTTTATTTATTTATTTTTAGACAGAGGGGAAGGGAAAGAGAAACAGAGGGACAGAAACATCAGTGTGTGGTTGCCTCTTGTGTGCCCCGCTACTGGGGACCTGGCCCTCAACCCAGGCATGTGCCCTGACTGGGAATCGAACCGACAACACTTTGGTTCACAGCCAGCACACAATCCACTGAGCTACATCAGCCACAGCTCACTCTGTAATATCTTAAGGCATTTAGTATTGTAGCTTTCTATGAATTGAATGATATCTGGGTTACCTAAAAGACTTTTATGTAAGGCCAGCACTACTTCAAAAGATCATCCTGAAAACAAAAGGTGTTCAAAAGTGGGAGAGAGGTATTTCTCCTAGATCAGATACTACTAGCTAGGTAAGTCTGCTAAAAAGTTACACGTGTGTATAAATCTGATGCTTTCCAGAGTCATATATGTTATCCTTATATCAAAAACAAAGATTATATCTTGGTTGACCTTTGCTTTCATTTGCTTCCCTTGGCATAAATAATCAATGACTTACTATGTTATATCTATATGTCTTTAATACAATGGGCATGTTTCTAAAAATTCCTGTTAATAGTTACTTTTTTTTTACATTTCATAGTCCACCCTACATTTTTTTTAAGATTTTATTTATTTATCCTTAGAGAAAGGAAGGGAGGGAGAAAGAGAGGGAGAGAAGCATGAGTGCGTGGTTGCCTCTCACACATCCCCTACTGGGGACTTGGCCTGCAACCCACACATGTGCCCTTACTGGGAACTGAACCCGAGACGCTATGATTCTCAGGCTGGCACTCAATCCACTGAGCCGCACCAGCCAAGGCCCAGCCTGCATTTTTAAACTAAACTTTTAATTTTGAGATAGCTGTAAATTCACATGCAGTTATGAAACATAATACAGAAAAAATGTATCCTTGTATCCTTTACCCAGTGTCTCTCGATGGTAACATCTTGCAAAACTGCAATACCATATCACAACCAGGATATTGATATTGACACAATCAAGATACAGTACACTTCCATCTCTAAGGAACCTTTAGGCTGCCCTTATACAGCCACACCTGTTACCCTCCTGCTTGACTCCCTCATCCTTAACCACTGGCAACCACTTATCTGCTCTCTACTTCTATCATTTGTGTGTAGGTCTTTGTGTTCATTTCTCTTAGGTTAATAATTAGGAGTGGAGTTTCTGTGTCATCAGGTGTTTAAATTTAAAATAAACTGCCAAACTGTTTTTCCAAAGTGGCTGTGCTATTTTATATTCCCATCAGCAAAGTCTGAGAGATTCGGTTGTTCTGCATCCTCAGCAGTACTATCAATTTTTAATGTTCATTCTACTGGTTATGTATTAGTATCTCATTACGAGCTTTAAACTTCCACTTCCCTGATGACTAATGATGTTGAATATCTGTTACGTGATTATTGACTATTTGCAACTGTTTTTATTTGTTCTTTGTTTCTCTTTGTTCCTTGCTTTTTTCTTTTCTCTAGTTGTTGTTTTTCAATTACAGTTTCCATTCAGTATTATTTTGTATTAGTTTCAGGTGCACAGCATAGTGGTTAGACAATCATATCCTTTACAAATTGTTCCCCTGATATTTCAAGTACCCACCTGGCACCACACATAGTTATTACAATATTATTGACTATATTCCCTATGTTGTACTTACTGCTTCTCTGGTTTTAATGGAGTATTTTATATGATTACATGTTATCTCCTCTCTTGGCATATCATTTATACTTTTTTTAAAAAAACTTTTTTAGTGATTGACCTAGGCTTTACAATATACATTTTGCCCAGTTTCTAAAATTGAGTTATTTGTCCTATTATTAAATTATAAGGGTTTTTATACATCCTAAATAAAAATTCTTTATAAAATATGTGTTTTGCACTTATTATCTCCCAGTATTTTGCTGACCTTTTCATTTTAACTGCATCTTTTGAAGACCAAAGTTATTATTTTTTATGTAATTCAACTTACCCATTTTTTCCTTTATGTGTCATACTTTGTATCCTATCTAAGAAATCTTTGCCTAATCCAGGGTCACAAACGTTTTCTTCTAAGTTTTATTCTAGAAATCTTATGGCTTTTACATTCAGGTCCATGATCCATTTCATGTTAATTTTTGTATGTAGTGTGAGATAAGGACTGAGGTTCTCTTTTTTACTCATAGATATCCAGTTGCTCTGGCTTCGCTTTTTTAAATTTTTAATTATGGTAAAATACACACAATGTAAAGTTTACCATCTTAATCATTTTAAGTAGTGTTAAGTACACACATTGTTGTACAATTGATCTCCAGAACTTTTGCATGATCTCAAACTGAAACTCTATGCCCATTCAACAGTAACTGCCCTGGCCACTGGCAACCACTATTCTACTTCCTGTCTTTATGAATTTGACTATTCTAGGTGCCTCATATAAGTGGAATCACATAGTGTATGTGTGTGCATGTGTGTGTGTGTGTGACTGGCTTATTTCACTTAGCATAATGTCTTCAAGTTTCATCCATGTTGTAACATGTGTCAGAATTTCCTTTTTAAGGCTGAAAAATATGTTATTGTATATATTTACCACATTTTGTTTATCCATTCATCTATCAAAGGACACGAGGGTTGCTTCTAGCTTTTGGCTATTTTGAAGAATGCTGCAATGACTGGCATGTTCTTTTTAAAGGCATTTTTTTAAACCATTGAATTGGCACTTTTATCAAAAGTCAATCTATCACATATATGGGGGTCTATTTCTGGATTTGCTATTTTGTTCCCTTTATCCATATGCTAATGGCACTATCATACTATCTTGAGTACAGTAGCTTTATAGTAAGTTTTAAAATCAGGGAGTCTAAGTTTCCAACATTGTTCTTTTATTTTTTTCAGAATTTTTCTGGCTAATTCAAGTCTTTTGTATTTCCATGTCATTTTTTAGAACCGGGTAGTCAATATCTACCAAAAAGCTTTCTGCGATTTTGACTGGGTTTTTATTGAATCTATAGATTAATTTCAAGAAAATGGGTCTTTTAAACAATCTTGAGTCTTCCAATCTATGAACACAGTATATTTTGCCCTTTTTGTATGTTTTCTTTTTCTCAGCAGTCTTTTAAGTTTTCACTGGACATAAGTTCCATATGTTAAGTTTATCCTTAAGTATTTCATGTTTTCATGCTGCTTTGAATTGATATTTTTTTAATTTTATTTTCCAATTGTTTGTTGCTATCTAAGATTTTAATGCCAGCCCAAAACAGATGACTGTCTCTCTCTTCACTCAACTAGGGCAGGTGGCACAACTGTGGGAACAGAATTTTCTTTCTTTGGCATTTCCGCTGAATTGTCATTTATGCAGGGAGGGGTTTGGAGCACTACTACTGAGCCACCCAACATTTTGTTTTCCTTTGGAGCCTGGTATGTAGCAAAGCAAGATACCATTTCTAAATTGGTATCTTGGTTTCAATTCCAAAACCCTGCCACAAAGTTTCCTAACTACCTAGATTTATTTCAAGACATTAGAGTTCAGCCTTTCTGGTTCCCCGGCCATCTTGGTGGCTGCGCTTGGTAGGGGTCCTTCCCGCACCTAAGGCAGGAAGATGGTGGCCACAAAGAAGACAAAAAAAGTTGCTGGAGTTGATCAACTCTAGGCTCCAACTTGTTATGAAAAGAAGGTGGCAAGTATGTGCTGGGGTACAAGCAGACTCAGAAGATGATCAGACAAGGCAAAGCCAAACTGGTCATCCTCACCAATAATGGTCCAGCCCTGAGGAGATCTGAAATAGAGCACTATGCCCTGTTGGCTAAGACTGGTGCCCATCACTACTGTGGCAATGATACTGAATTGGGCACAGCATATGGAAAATATGACAGTGTCCACACTGGCTATCATTGATCCAGGTGATTCTCATATCATTAGAAGCATGTCAGAACAGACTGGTGAAAAGTAAATCATGCAGAATTTTTCTTTAATAAAAGTGGCCAGAGCTTGGTTTAAAAACAAAAACAAAAACAGACATTAGAGTTCATTTTCTTCAGTCAAAACTTTGGAAACACTATTTGTTGCTCTTTTTTCTCCATAGACTTTGGTGGGACATCTAAGTATGTTTCTCTTATAATCACCAATTTATTCAGATGCATTATCCACAGTCAGGAGTATTTGGAGGTGGAGAAGTTCTTAGAAATCCTTTAACTTGTGGACCCTCCTGCAAAATAACTTCTTCAAGATTCACAGTTGAAGGTAAAGATACCCTTTTGCCTTAGTTGGTAAGAGAATGGAAGAGAGGAAAGGGAGAAGAAAGAAAAACAAACCAGGTTCTCTGGTCAAGCATAGAAATTTTGCATCATGAGAGGGCTTCTGGCAAATAGCAAAAAGCCATGGGAAAGACGTAGTAAAAGTTACAAAATATATCATAAGCCCTGGCTAGGTAGCTCAGTTGGTTAGAGCATCATCCTACTATGTCAAGATTACAGGTTCACTCCCCAGCAGGGCACATACAAGAAGCAACCAATGAATGCATAAATATGTGGAACAACAAATTGATGTTTTACATACTCTTTTCCTTCCTCTCTAATAATCAGTAAATAAATAACATTTTTAAAACTATATGCATATCATGTTCAGTTTTTCTCCAAGTCAGTTATACATCTGGCAAAATGTCAGTTTTTCTGTTAGGGAAAAAAATGTCTGCAAAACCCTAGTGATCCATTAAAATAATTGTTATGGGATGAGGGGAAGAAAACAATTTCTGAGTTACTTGACTTATTACCCTAACATCTTAGAGAAGTTTTGGGAATGACCCAGTGGATGAACAAATGTATGTCTTTGCTCGGAGCTTGGTTCTTTCAGAGTGTTTCTGCAAATTAAAACTCTTGTGTGTCTAAAAAGAAAGCTAATAAATTCCAATGGTCCTTGTTCCCTACAGTTTCTCAATGCATCTATTTTTGTTTGACACCAGCTCTTCTCCGGATCCAAATTCCATCCTCAGCATCACTTATCTGTCCCCAGTCCTTTCAGGAATACCTCTTGCTGTCAAATCAGATTGCTTTGCTTTCTGCTATTCTCCTAGCCACTCAAAGCCAAATTAAACAAGAAGAAAATCATGCAGCTTTGACACCAAAATTTTTAATTAACAAAATATTTATTGAGCACTTAATACGTGCCAGGTCCTCTTCTGGGCAGTAGGGGTTTCAGCAGTGAAGTCAAGTGCCTGCCCCTGTGAGGCGTAGATAATAAACCAATAAACATAACATGCCCCTGGGAGGTGGGTATGAAGTAAGACAAAGCACAGGCAGCAGGAATAGAGGATAAGTTGGAGGTGGTAAAATAAACTGTTAAAGACAGGACAATAGTCAATTTAATAGCACCCCATATAATGATTTGTAATCCCATGAAGGCTGGCACTGCTATAATTGCCTTTATTTTTTTCACCTGGTTGAGGGCTTGACACAAAGTGGGTGCTCAATAAAGCCACTGGCCGCAGTAATACACAAAAGACCTAAACTCTACACTTGAATTTGAATATAACCCTGGAAGCAGGCTGAGAACATTTGGGCAGCAAATTCCAAAGTATTCTAGAAGGGTATGTGAAGAACTCCAGAAGTGCATGTGGGGGTCCCCATGGTCACATGGACTCCTCAGAGGAGGAGAGCCAAAATAGGGCCCTCTTAAATACGGCAGCCAAGGCAATGATTCAGGGTATGCCCTGCCCACCAATGAGGTACTAGGAAGGTCAACAGAATGCTGCTGAGGAATTCATGGAAAAGGAGGGTGGTTTTACCTGCCCTGGAGCTGAGGCCTAGTTGACCGTCCACACCTCCCAACGTTGAACACCTCCTGGGCTATGAGGATACTCATCCCACAAATTCCTGTGATGAGGCTGACACAGTTTGCTTCCCCAACAACCCTTTCTTCTCTTGAGGGTCAGGGGCTGCAAGGGCTCGCCACAGACTTGGAGAATAGGGGCTGAAATCCAACCCTCCCTCTGCTCACCAAGTGAGGCTGCTTTGGTCCAGAGGAACACCTTTTTCAAATTCACACATGGTGCCGTAAAGGGTAGCTGAAATCTTCTATGGATCTATTTCCAACTGTGTGGGCCTGCATGACTAGGCTCCACCCACTGACAACCATCAGAGCTCTGGAGCACCCCATGTGGTAGACCACAGGCAATTGTTCAGAGGGATCCCCTGAGACCCTTTTCATTCATGAGACTCAAAAGCAGAGAAGACCCCAGAAAACTACCACTAAGTGTTCAGGTAATAGACACCTTCATAATCCAAGGGTAAATGGCTTCATTTATTGACCTGACTAGGTCTGTGATACGAATACAGTATGTAATTGTATTGGTAGCCCTGTATCAGTTCTATTTCCTGGACAGAATCGAAACCTATTCCCTCAACTTTCTCGTGGTCATGAGAAATAATCGCATTCTCTAAGCAGAAATTAACTGAGGAAATAGATTGGCCGTGATTCTTCTTTTGAATGTGAGACAGAAGCTTGGGAATATAATCAAATGCACTGTTCTTCTATGAAATGACAACCAGAGGCAATTTCAAAACAAGCCTCTTGTGAACCATTGGGCTTTGATGACACAACAGTGATTTTTCCATTACTGAGAAGAGCAAACCAGTGCAAATAGAGGTGGATGACGTCTTCCTGACAGCTGAACTAGGCTTCAGTTTAGTTTCAGAGAAACCAGCCATTCGAGTTGATCTGTGATGCATCAAGTTAGGGCATCATTTCAATGGATCCAGTGAATCACTCTGCAAGCAATAAAGTATCCAGGACTTGGTTTTTTCCCCTCTTTTAGTTTGCTATCTAGAACCCACTCCTATAGTGTGGCTTACCTCTGATGGCCCATCCCAGTCTCTTTGGGGGGATGAGTCATAGGGGATGAGAATGAGGATGAGGGAGGCTGTGGGTTCAATTCCCAGTCAGGACACATGCAAGAATCAACCAATGAATGCATAAATGCAACAAATCAATGTTTCTCTCTCTCTCTCAAATCAACACATTTAAAAAAAGTTTTAAAGAATGAGGATGAGTGGAAAGCATAGGAATGAAGAAAGGAGAGGTACCTGCAAAAGAACTTGGATCTGAAAAGAAGTATTGCAGGGTGCAGGCTATAAGGAACTGTGGGGAGAGATCTGATACAAATATAGCATCTATTTTCTTGGGTTTCTCTGTCATTTCTAGACCCAAGTTGCATGGAGTTTGCTCTCTATTTCCCTCCAAACTCCTCCCATGCTGAAGACTCTCTCCTAACAGTCCTCATCTCATTTGGAAAAACAAGTGTATCAGTCTTAGTTCAGTGAGGGAAGCAGAACCACTTTGAACTGTGGAGGAAGGGATTTATTATAGGAAATAGACCTGGCCCATTGTGGGAGGCACTGGGGGAGTGGAGATCTAGAAGGGAGTTGGAGGACAGAAGAAACCACCCACCTGGCAGTCAGCCCAGCCGCCAAAGCACAGGGTCCAACACAAATATTGCCCCTTTTTTATTACAAAATCTTTTATTACAAAATCATAAGCATGTTATTGTGAACATAACAATATCATGTTCAAGCATACCATATGACATTTTAGGTGAAATGTTCAAATTAAAACTATAAATTATTACATCCATATTATTACCCTACCAACCACACTCAAGCAGGCATTACTTCTGCTGGACCCTGTAGAAGCCTATGGGAAGCTGCTCCTACTTCTGTGGGGTTGCATAAATGTCTGATGCTGGTCCTCAGGCTGTTGTTGGTCAACAGCATCAGCAGTTTGGAAGACGATCTGGACACAGAGTGAGGGAACGTGAGGATCAGCTGGGACCATGTGTTCATCACCACACTCAGCCATGACAGCCTTGGGAAAGTAATGACCGCTGATTCACCCTTGTCTTGCAAATCTTGTGGAAACTCCTCTTTTGGCCAACTCTTGCCCAGAGTCCTAAGGGGAAAAGATCCTTGAAAATACAGCTCCAGCTCACCAAGTTGGCATACTATACACAGCCACGCTAGGGAACCAGCAGCAAATTCACTAACAGAACTCCCCCAGCAGCCGGGACAGCACCCATCGTGCTGGAGAGTGTAGAATGGATGGATGGACGGGAGGGTTGAAGGGATTCTTCCACTGATCAGAAAACAAGTTTTACCATCCTGGAAACTGGAATCTGTGAGAAAGCAGCAGAGAATTTTCCTGCTAGTGTGGGTTGTAAGAAATCTTTACATGACTAAGATAAAGATGGACAGCAGTCTTCATTCTGAAGTATGGTATTCATGTTAATAGTTAGCAGCCAAAGTTCCCATAGCACTTTGCTGCAGCCAGATTTTGAAAACTTTTTCTCACGAAGGCCCAAGCACATGCATATGTGAAGAGTTCTTTTACCACCCAGGGTTATCTGAGGAGAAATGACCTCAGCACAAACTGTGAAGATTCTATGTAGTTAAAATGTACAAATTCCTTATCAGCAGTGCTTAGAATAGCTCCTTGAAAGAGAAACTGTTTATTAGAATCTAAGTATGTATGAGAGATTTATTTTCTCTATATTTTCCTATTTAAAAAAACTACTGAGTTGTATATTAATACTTCAAGGTCTTAACCACTTTTTATCTTGAAAAATAAAAGAGAGAAAATGTTTGTCATTCCAGGAGCATAATCAGTTGAGCCAGCACACAAGGACATAGTTAATTCACCAACAGAATTTGTTGCCATAGCTCCAGTGAGGGACAGGGTACATTAAACAATGGCCTTTTTCATGAGTCCAGCTTTCACCACAACCTGCCTGTCCCCACACAACAGGCCATCCTAGCGCCAGTCCAGAGCACGGCGATTGTCAAAGAACAACAGCCCAGAGGGGACAAAGAGGAAGCTTGTGGTAAATAAAGCAAGAAGCTCTAGCAACTTGGATCTCTGCTTATTCAATCACTGGGACACGGATAGCTCCTCTGAGCTTATCTTTGAGCTTAACCATTGATCAAGTGCTCCGGTAAGTCCAGAGAAAGAAAAATTTCACCCTGTGACTCCAAAGAACTCCAAAGAGAGGACACTGGAAAAGAGGAAAAGCAGGCCAGGAACAGACATGGTGGGCCACCAGGAATGCACCATGGAAGAGAACATCAGGGACAACTGCACTCCCAAATTCTTGCGCAAGGTACTGTACATACTTTCTTACTAATTTTTGCCTCTGAATATCAAAGCACAGTCCTATGTATCTGTGAGTGTAATGGACCTGTGCTAATTAACAGAGTCATACTCAAAATGGAAAATGGAAAAATAACCTTCTCCATCTTAAGGTGATACAAAAGAAAAATTACGGCTAATATTTCTTTATCCCCCTTACTGAGTATGCGAGTTCCCCGATAGAATTAGATGAGAGGAACAAATTATCTCTCTTAAAAAAACAAACAACAACAAAAAAAAAAAACGTCAAATCAGGATGAGGCAATGTGAGTAGTTCAAGAGGAAGAACGATATCATGGGAGCCTAGGGGTGATGGGAATGTTTAGCAAAATGTTCATTATTCTATACAATTAGAAATTCTCCTAGTAGAAAGGTCACAAAATCCTGATTACAACAGCAACTTCTGAATTCTTTGCAATGCAACTAGCACAAAAGTGAGACCACCTTGTGTGGTCTTTTATTTTTTTTTTGTGGGGGGGGCATTGGAGAATGTGCATTTTAGTGAAGCCTTGTTAAAACAAATGAGTTCTGGATGAAAAAGTTTAGGCAGTGAACAAAACAGTAAGAAGGATTCCAGGTGATGTGAAGAAGAGATCGGGACCAGAGGAACCTTCCTAGCAATGTTGCAATTTCTCTGCTTCATGGTGAAGCTGGTTTTATGCCACTTCTCTGAGAGAGTGGTTTCTCAGGCTTCAGGACACAGGTCATGCTCTTTTCTGTCCCAGAACTCATTCGGAGCCTTCCCATGCCCCCTTGGAGTAGCTGTAGATTACTGGTTAAAGCACCACGTGTCTTAGAAAAGTAGACTGGGTCCATATCCACCGGCACTTGAGCTACGACTGGTAGACTATTTACCTCAATCAGTCACTTTCCCATTCGCCTCCATATTATCTCACATTGGAGAAATTTGTATGTTGAGGACTCATGAGTTTTGCCAGCTCATTTTGTTGAGTTAATGGGGAAATCAGGAGGCATTTTAGTCATTCATTCACTTATTCATACATGCATGCCTCATTTTAAAAGATTTTATTTATTTATTTTTAGAGAGGTGAAGGGATGGCGAAAGAGAGGGCGAGAAACATCAACGTGTGGTTGCCTCTCACACGTCTCCACCAGGGACCTGGCCTGCAACCCAGGCATGTGCTCTGACTGGGAATTGAACTGGAGGCCCTTTGGTTCGCAGGCCAGCGCTCAATCCACTGAGCCACACCAGCCAGGGCTTAATCATATTTCTTATCTCTTGAGGAATGCAAACTCCCTTTAAATGAGAGAGTTGGTTATTCACTTTCTACATATTTAAATTTGGTACTTGATTGGCACTTATGTGGAAATAGGAGACTACCTGAACATATCTTAATTCCTCTTGCCCCAATTTTTGTGAGGAAGATATTATTTATGTTCTCATTTTCAAGTAAGAAAATTAAAGTTCACAGAGGTTAAGTACACTGTCCAAGGTAGTAAGCGTAGAGCTCAAATTCAGGTAAGGTAGCCACTAGCCACTTATGGCTATTTAAATTTTAAGTAATTAAAATTTAATTTAATTTAAAATTTAGTTCCTCAGTTGCACTAGCCACATCTCAAATGCTCAGTGGCCACATAGCTACCTTATTTGGACAGCTATACAGTGCAGATATAGAATATTCCATCATCACAGAAACTTCTATCAAATAACACTGCTTTAAGCTGTAATCTCTCTTTTAGATATGTTGACATGTGTTCTCAAAATATATTGCAGTTCTGTTACAAGTAATATGGACTTAAAATTTTACAGTAAAAATCTCATTCCTTTGAAGTCTCTTCATTTGCATAGCACCAAGTTAACTTTGATCTGCAAATTAATAATATAGATAAGAGTCAAGGAGACGTTAAACACACTTCAGAGACCAAAGATTTTTGAGCACCATCAAATAATTTCAGAAGCACTCACTTAGATGCAAGCAATTGATATGATAATTACACATCATTTTTATTTATTCATTAAAACAGGGATCCCCTACGGTGCTCTGGTAGAAAATAATGTAGTTAGCCTAGTTCTTTCTAGCAACCCTTCCGCTATTTTAAATTATATGTAAAATTATTTTATACTACTGATTTACCTTCCTCTGTTCTTTTTGGATTGTAAATTGATAGCATAAGATACTTTCACGTTGAAATTTTTACTAGCTCAAGATCTAATTCCAAAGCCCTTGCTTCTTCCACTATCTCCCAGGAAGGAGCATTTCTGTGGGCACCCCAGAAAGCTTGGCTTAGAGTAGGGGTTTGATAGTTAACTGTTGATTGAATGGCAGAGATAGTTCTTTTTTTAAGATTTTTTATTTATTTATTCTTAGAGAGGGGAAGGGAGGGAGAAGGAGAGGGAGAGAAACATCAATGTGTGGTTGCTTCTCAAGTGCCCCCTACCAGGGACCTGGCCCACAACCCAGGCGTGTGCCCTGACTGGGAATTGAACCGGCAACCCTTTGGTTTGCAGACTAGTGCTCAATCCACTGAGCCACACCAGCCAGGGCTGAATGACAGAGATAGTTCCTTCAAGATGCCACTTACTGGAGTGAACTCCAATTTTCTATAGCAAATTCATGGATCAAAATTAAAACTGTCTCCCATTTATTCTATTCCTTTTACCAGTCTTTGCTACAAAATGGTGAGATAAGGGCTTTCATGCCCCTTCAACAGCCCATTATATGGATTTTCCTACTCTGAACATTTCATATAAATGGAATCATACAAGATGTGATCTTTTAGGTCTGGATTCTTTCACTAAGCATATATTTTCAAAGTTAATTCACATTATAGCATGTATCAGCACTTTGTTCTTTTTATGGCCAAATAATATTCCATTGTATGGATATACCAAAATTTGTTTCTTCATTCTTCAGTCAATGGACATTTGGGTTGTTTCCACTTGTTGGTTACTGTCAATAATGCTGCTATAACATTTGTTTACAAAGTTTTTTTTTTTTGGACATATGTTTTCAAGTCTCTTGGATATATACCTAGGAGTGGAGTTGCTAGGTCAAATAGTAACTTTATTTTTAGCTTTTTGAGAAACTGCCAAACTGTTTTCTAAAGAGGCTACACCATTCTACACTCTCATTAGCAATGTGTGGTGATTCCAAATTCTCCATATCCTCACCCACACTTGTTATTTTCCATTTTTAAAACTGGAAATCCACTATTCTAGTGGATATGAAGTTGTATCTCGTTGTGGTTTTGATTTGCATTTCCCTAATGGCTAATGATGTTGAGAATTTTTCATGTGTTTACTGGGCATTTGTATGTCTTCTTTGGAGAAATGTCCATTAAAATTGTTTGCCCCTTTTAAATTGTGTTATTTGTCTCAAAGACCCATCTTTGCCCTAAAGCAAGTTTTCTCAACTGTGGCTGTATTGACATTTGGGGCTGGATAATTCTTTGCTGTGGGGGTACTTTCCTATGCATTGTAGGATGTTTAGTAGCATCCCTGGTCTCTATCTACCAGATGCCAGTAGCAACCCCCTCCCAATTTGTGACAATCAAAACTGTCCAGACACTAAAAAATCACCTTTGGGAGGGGGGCACAAAATCTCCCCTTGTCAAGAATCACTGCTCTGGGTTTTAGTAGGATAAGCTCAGTCAGCACCAGGTATGACCTGTGAGCCTCTACATTCCCTCCTGATGTATTGGGAACTGCCCTGCCTGGTTTCAGAAGCTGTAACCCCCCCATGGCTAAGGCTGAGTAAAAGACCTTGGGACCATAAGCCACTAAGGAGACAAAGCTTATCTTCCTGGCAGGGGCGCCCCCTCTGCCCCCTTTACTTCACCCTGCTTGGCCCTGGGCAGATGACTGGTTAGCCAATGACAGGTAAGATTCCTCAAGGGAGGGACAACCTAAGACAGGCACAGTCGCGATGGGGCCATTGCAATGGACCCTCACCCCTTGGCTTTGACATAGCCTGAGTCCTCATTCTATCTGTAAAAACTCTCCCAATTTCTTGGCTTCCCACATCCCACACCTGACTTAAGCCTAAAACAATGCTGGAGGTGAGTGTGGCCCTGTGCTGGAACAGGTGGTTCCCCAGGGTGACCAGGCCTAAGAAAGAATGTATAAAATCCTGTGAAACCTGCTTCGTTAAGAATGCCCTCAATTTAAATGATAAGGGTCCAAATATAAAATGAGTTTGTTTCTCCAAAGTTTTATGGCCCTTTAGCTATCTGACCCTGACTCAGAATAAGCCCTCATAGTTCTTTGAGTGTTATCTATTGTTTGATCATTACTGCCTGACAATGATTGACAAGCTTTAGTTGTATTCCTCTGCAAATTGAATCCAATAAAAGCCCATTGAAGAACAGGCTCAAGGCTCTTCTCCTTTGAGAGATTGGTCACCTTTCCTCCCCAAGCAGACCATGTCTTGGTAGACTTATTCTCATCTGTGGTGGATGGGGGTGCTCTGCAGGTAGAGCCCCTCCACACTAATGGAAGAGTTTTTCAGGTTCAATACACTATGAAGGCTGTGAAAAATAGTAGTACAGCTATTGGAATCAGATGTAAAGATGGTGTTGTGTTTGGGGTAGAAAAATTAGCTCTTTCTAAACTTTACGAAGAAGGTTCCAACAAACGACCTTTTAATGTTGATTGGCATATTGGAATGGCAGTAGCAGGTTTGCAGGCAGATGCTCGTTCTTTAGCAGACATTGCAAGAGAAGAAGCTTCCAACTAGATCTAACTTTGGCTATAACATCCCACTAAAACATCTTGCAGACTGAGTGGCCATGTATGTACATGCATGTATACCCTACAGTGCTGTAGGTGTACCCTTTTGGCTGCAGTTTCATGTTAGGGTCTTATAGTGTAAATGACAGTGCACAACTCTACATGATTGACCCATCGGGTGTTTCATGTGGTTATTGGGGCTGTGTATTGGCAAAGCCAGGCAAGCTGCAAAGACAGGAATAGAAAAGCTTCAAATGAAAAAAAAATGACCTGCTGTGATGTTGTTAAAGGAGTTCCCAAAATAATTTACATAGTACATGACAAAGTTAAGGATAAAGCTTTTGAGCAGGAGCTCAGCTGGGTTGGTGAAATAACTAAAGATAGACATGAAATTGTTCCAAAAGATATAAGGGAAGAGGCAAAGAAATATGCTAAGGGGTCTTTGAAGGAAGAAGATGAATCAGATGATGATAATATATAACATTTACTTTAGCATTTATTTAAAATTTCTAATATAGTCCCCATGTAACTATTTAGCCCCTTGGATTATTACTGCCCACTGGCCAATTTTCATTAAATTTTTGTCTTGCAGTCATTGAAGTTTGCTTAAATATCTGTTTGACAAAATTGGTGGGAATAACTGAACACATATTTACTTAGCATTAACATGTAGATTTACACCTATTTAAAAATTCTTTAGTTAAAATACTGCAAATAGAGGCTTTTGAATTAGATTAATTCAAAGCTCCATTCTGTCACTCAGCTAGGATCTAAAGATCATATCCTGTTGGGACATTGTGTAAAAAATACCCACCAATGTAGTAAGTAGGCAATTAATTGATGCCATTGCTCAGTATTTAGTGAAATGACTGCTGGTCATCAGACACTGTTAACCTCTATGTGTACACATACAAAAAAGATGTTAAGTGATAGTCAAGAATGTATTTTTTTTCTTTTATTGTGGTGAGGGGCAGATTTAAGTATCCACAAAATTGCTATTGTGTCACTTATGAAGTTTCTCAATCTATAAAGTTCAAATAAAAATACCCATATTTTATCCTGAAGAAAAGAACCACTGCTCTAAAATACCCTCCTCTGTACCTAAGAAGTACGTACATGGAAACATAACCAAGTTTGAGTGGAGTGTTGGAGGCAGAAGCTGATCTGAGTGGGTTGAGGATGATGTAAGAAAGTAAATGGACCCTGGAGGTGTCAACTAATCTACCCAGTATTTATTTTATGAGAGATACATATCAAGGTCACAAATAAGCCTTAGGTAACATTATGAGATAAACAATAATTCTATATAATAACACAAAAGGAGTTGTAAGACTGTATATACAAGTATCAAAAGTGTAGTATAGTGTATCTAGAACTACAAGATTTCTGAGAAGGGGAATTTACTATAAGCTGGTCTCTGGGGCGGAGTTTCATCCCTTGATCCTCCTGAGCATGAAGCACAAATGACTGTTAAGAGGTCTTGCCTTGCTGGTAGGCAGCTCTCAGCTTCATCTCTCAGGTTAGTCTCATCTCTTGGTGTGGATGTGTATACGTCTATCCCGGAGATAGATGGTTATGTTACAAGGAACAGTACCCACTAAGTTAGCTTTTTCATTAGGGAGAAATGCAAAGGACTGACTATTAGAATCCAGGAAAAGCTGGAAAGCAGTCCTCAGCAAGAACAGGACCCAGAGCAGCCTGAGAAGCCCGTGAAAGGAGCCATTTCTGGACATACTTACTCTAATGCTCTGCTCACAGCTCATCTCCCAACTTACTTGGACTCCATCTCTTAGTTCTAGTGCCTGAAGGAGGGAACCTGAGGATCTGAGAAACCACTGAACAGGCCCTGGCATGGCTCTCTTAATCAGGTATCCCCAACTGCCTGGCTGTGGGTGGCACAGTTTTCATAAACGGGCTGGGAAAGGGGGAGGGAGACATAAAGAAATAGGAACACATCATAGATCCTTAAGCCACTCCACCACCCACACAGATTTCCCCCCACTTTTTATCATCTCACCCATTTTTACTTTACTGCTCCCCAAAACACACATCACATCTCACAGAAATGGCCTTACTATCGTTTTCCAGTTGAATACATAGTTATTACCATTTACCTCACTCATTTCCTCATTGCCTATGATACTGTGGTCTTGACCTCAAGTATTCTGCCTTTAGAAAGGGGGTGGGATGGGTAAATTACCCATACTGTTTCTATTTAATAATGACATGGTAGGCAGGTGTCATCTAAACTGAGATGGGCTATTGCAGCAGGAGAAATGTATCTGTTTGGGGAGTAGTGTCTGAATTCCCTTAATCCTAATCCTCCCCCTTTGGCATAACAGGAATAAAGACGACTGAGATGCTGGGAGATGGTACATTCTTCCCAGTAGTTAATAAAGTGATGCCCCCAGCCTTTACCGTGTACTAGAGTTAAGAAGGTAATCAGTGCATTCTTTGAGTTTGCTATTTGAAACTCAAAGGTAATGAAATCAGAACACTACTCAGATTTTTTTCTCATAAAGAAATGAAAAACAAAATAGGGCCACAGAGCTAGAGTAATCACATTTTGAATGATTTCTCCTGAGCATTCCTTTAATAACCTGTAAGTGTTGGGTAAGAAGAACAGAGAAAGGCAAAGTTAATTATTTAGGAAAAGCTTCATCAAGGAGTTTTGGTTACCTTACCCTGGGTTTCTCTGTAACCTTGGTAATACTGATATTTGGGGCCAGATAGTTCTTTGTGGTGGGGAGCAATCCTGTGCACATAGTAGGATGTTTAGCAGCATCCCTGGACTCTAACCAGGAGATGCCAGTAGCACCCCCACCCAAGTCATGACAAATAAAAATGTTTCCAGATATTATTAAATGTCCCCAGCGGGGCAAAATCATGCCAGATTGAGAACTACTGAATTAACCACATATATTTCCTTTTTACTGCTCATCTCTCCGGGTCCCTCCAGGGTCTGCTGTTTTAAATCCTCAGAACCAAACATTTCATAACAGGACCATCCACATTTGCCAGGGAATTATTTGAAACAAATCAACTAGGTCAAAGTTACTTGTCCAGATAACAAGAAGGCCTCTTTCCATTTCTGTATTGAAAACTAGCAGACAAAAATAACAAAGGAAGAAGAAGGTCTAATAAAGTTATTTACTTAAGACACTCAACTAAACTGGTTACTTATATTTAAAACCTGTGAAACCCTTGGGGCATTATTAACCTTATTTTGCTGGTGAGGGAACTGAGGCTTAAACAGTCTAAGTTATTTGCTCAAAAAGACACAGTCCTGCCCTGGCCAATTAGCTCAGTTGGTTAAAGCATTGTATCAATACACCAAGGTTGGGGGTTGGATCCCTAGTCAGCGCACATATAAGAATTAACCAATGAATGCATAAATAAGTGGAACAACAAATTGATGTTTCTCTCTCTCTCTCTCAAATCAATAAAAAGAAAAGAAGAGTTGTAATTTGGCAGTGGAGCTAGAAAGAAGTCTGACTGCAAACTTTGGGCTTTTATGCACTTAAAGTGCTAGATATTTAATAAAGCAAGGTGACCAATTTTTTTCATGGATATCCACACTTAATGGTTAATAACATGATCACCAATTTTTATGTTTTTTTAAATAAAATTTTTATTATGGGAAATTGCAACCATATGCAAAATTGGACAAAACAGTGTCTTCCAATTTGTGCTGTTCATGTACTCCTCCCCTAGCTTCAACAATGATCAACTCATGACCAATATCGTTTCATCTAGAGCTTCTCAATCTTGGCATTATTGCCATTTGGGTCTGGGTAATTGTTCTGTGTGTCCAGTACACATGCAAGACGAGGCAAGACCAAAGACAAGGTCAGACTAATTTGCCTGATAAAAGTACATTGAGTCACTTTGGATTCAGAGAGTTTACTACTATATGGACAGTGAAAGAAAGGTAACCAATGGTGCCAGCTTCCTGTAGTCCTTGTCCCACACACCAGAAAGGACAACACGGAAACAAAGGAGGCTGGATGACCTCAGCTCCAGTTGCTGAGGAGCCCATTGTAGAGGACAACTAACTGGTTCTCTATTCTGCAGCTCTATACAGGGGACCAAGGCAGGAAGCTCCATATCTCCACAGGAGCGAGGAGAGGATCAGCAACTGCCTCCCCTCTGGCAACTATGGGCTTTTTCTCTGAGTCTATGAGTCTATTTCTGTTTTTTTTATTTGTTCATTTGTTTTCTTTTGCTTTTTGTTTTTTTTTAGATTCCATGTATAAGTGAAATCACACAGCATTTGTGTATCAACTAAAGAAAAGAATTTAACAAAAAGTAAACCTTGATACTATGTGCCACAATAACTGGCACATAGTAGATTCATCACAAATAGTAGCTATTGCTATTGTTATTATTGTTACTACTACTAATATTCCTTTCCCTCCCAGACTGTTAACTCCATTTAAATTTTAGTAGAAGAATCATATGTTCTGTCCTGGCATGTAACAGGTGCTCAATAATATTTAATTAACTAATTGATTGGTGAGATTTGAAGCAAACAACCTTGCCTTCCCACCTGTTACCCCAATACGTCCCTTTCACCACACCAAACAGTTTCATTTCCTCCGATACATTTGAGTATACAGGACAAAGCTTCTCACCATCACGCTAGGTGCCCTGAGGCCCAGTGAAGTCATAGCAAAAATGTCCTCATAATGGAGACTTCCCAATTGCCTTCTTCTTTATTTGAAAAACATTGTGGAGGGTGGAAAATCTCAGTACAGAAAAAAAACTAGAAGGAAATACATGAAATGTTGACAGTGACGGTGATCACTGACTACAAGGACTTTTTGTTCTTTTTACAATTTTATATTCTCCTAATTTTTTTAACATAAAGCAAAGATAAATTTTTAAAAACTTCCCAGTGACATCTTCTCAGGGGAGATAGGGAGGTGAGCATGAGATAGCCTTGCAGCAGCTCCTAACAGGCCTCCCGCCTCTCACATTCCAGGAAGATCACAGGCGTTCTGCCAACAGTTGGATGAGCTGCAGTGCAAGTCTTTGCTGGTGTGATCTATGTGGGCATGTTCAAGGTCGTCTGTGTGCCAGGGCAGACTCATTCCTTCACAGTGGATCACTGTTCCTGCACATTTTAGGATGTTTAGCAGCATCCATGGCCTCCACACATTAGATGCCTACAGCACCATTCCCCAAGATCTGACAACCAAAAATGTCTCCAGGCATGCTAAATGTACCTTGGGGAGCAACATTTCACCTTGTTGAGAACCACTCATCTAGAGCCCTGTCCATTTCCCACACCAACACAATATATTTCATCTGCCAATACGTCAGTGTATATTTCTAAAATAAAGTTTTTCAAAACAAGCACAATATCATTAGCATACCTAAAACAAATAATAATAATTTCATATCATCCAGAAATTGTTCACATTTCTGTGTCTTTAAGATCTTGTTTAATCCATAGGTTTCTTGCAATTTTTTGGTTACAGAAACTAGGTCTGTCCTATAGAGCTTCTCACAGTCTGAATTTTGTTAAATGCATCCCTGTGACATTAATGTATTTTTTTATCCCTGCTGTAACTTCCGTAAATTGGTCTGGGATTGTGTGATCACAACCAGGTTCTACTGATATTTATTTGGCAAACTACTTTATAGGTGGTACAGGTACTTCTGGCAGGTGTATGTAACATTTGGGGTTGTCTGCCTTTTTGTCATGTTAACAATTGTTGGTGCTCAATGCCTAGATCCAATCACTCATTAGGTGTTATAAAATAGGGATACTCTACTTCATTACCTTCTTTATTACTTTCATTGTCACCATTGGTATTTAGCTAATTATCAATGGGAAAGGAAAGGAAAAAGGACTTAGACACTGAGCTTTAATAAAATGGGGAGTATGAGCCTGCTTGCCTAGCCAGGAAGCTACAGCTTCACACACCAGGGAATTATGGTATTGCTCCACCAAGGGGATTAACACCCCTCCCTTCCCCATTCTGGTACAAGATTGTTGAGGTGCACAGGAGGCGGTGCTAGATCAAAGAGTCCTGTCAGTCTAACTGGGGGGTGTAAACCTATCAAAAGCCCATGAAAACTTAGAAATTTCATTAGCCAATTTGAAAAAGCACCTGGTCTGTCCCAAGCCCAGGCTAATAGAATCCCACAGGAGCAAAGAAGCCCTCTCTCACCCACCTGGTAACACACTTGCCCCATGCACGTGCACGCCCTCTCTCCGTAGCCATGTGGCCTGAGCAGCCATGTGGCCAATGGCTATGCGGACTGCACATGCAGGCTCCAGGCAGGAGTCTAAGTACCTCAGCACAGCAACGGATTGAAGCTGGGAACACAAGCTAACCTAGCCAGATGCTAGACTGGACTGTATTTTGAAGTGGAGCAGAAACTCTGGGCACTGGCCTTTATACTGGCCCTATGGAAGACAAGATTGGATCTCTACTGGGGACCTGGCCGGCAACCCAGGCATGGTGCCCTGACTGAGAGTCGACTGGCAACCCTTTGGTTTACAGGCCGGCACTCAATCCACTGAGCCACACCAGTCAGGGCAGGTGATACACTTTTTACATACACTTTGTATGAGAATGGCGATATAAATGCTTGATTCTTTCCCTTTGGTTCCCAGTTTTCAAGATAATGCATTTTTTTTCCTTGCATTCTCCAAAGCAGACAACTGAGGTTTTTAGTTTGTGTGGGTTTGGTAGTATTATGAATTCACGGATTTGAACATACTTGATGATGCCCTGGCTGATGTTGCTCAATGGATTGAGCGCCACCCTGTGGACTGAAAGGTCGCCGGTTTGATTCCCGGCTAGGGCACATGCCTGGGTTGCAGGCTAGGTCCCTAGTTGGGAGCATGCAGGAGGCACCAATGGATGTTTCTTTTGCACACTGGTGTTTCTTTCCCTCTCATTCTCCCTCCTTTCCCCTCTCTCTAAAAAATAAATAAAACATTTTAAATAAACTTGATGGATTTCAATCCATTGCAGTTCTTTATCCTTACTGATGCTTCAAGTTTCCATCTTTGGCTGGCAGGAGTCTCTCCAAATTGGCTCCTGAGTCCTTTTGACAATTTGTATCCTTTTTAAAGAAAGGATAATAGAGTTTCTATATTCTCTTGAGTATTTTTACCTTCACAGTTTTGCTCTGCAACAGTGTTACTCAAAGTGTGGGCCTCAGGCAACACCTGGGAGGATGATAGAACATTAAATCAAATCGAAGGTTGAGAAACTTGTGAAGAGATGCAGAGACAATGAGAGACTTTAAGACATGAACTTAGACTCTTAAAGTGTTGGGCTCTATTTTTTTCAAGAATAACATATTTGATACACTCATGGGCCTTTGGAAAGACCATTTCTCACTGGCACCACCTGGTGTTATTCAGAGAGTTACATTTCACTCAGAACGTAACCTAGTGAATCCACTTCTGCTTCTATTATGGAGGAAGAACCCATCGGATGCTACTGTTTGGAAGATCTATTAGAGCATGTGGAGACATCATCTTGAATGAGTGTTTCATGATGATATCGTCCACCGGCACCTATGAGTGAGTCAAATACGGGATTTATAGAGGCTTAATAAAAGGTTTTTTATCTAGCTAAGTTGAATCATTAAACATCAAACTAAATGAAAAGCTTTCAACATGAAGGCTATGCAAAGAGAACAAACCGAACGGAGCATGGGAAATGTTGAGCTTCAGGGGCAGCGTACAATGAGCAGGAGCAGGGGCTTTGAAGTCCAGCAGGCCTGAGTTGAAATTCAGCTCTGCCACTGACCTTGAGCAACTTATTTAACCTCTCCAAGCACTGATTCTTATATGCAAACCTAACACAGTGCCTGTGCCTGACACAGAATAGGGTTTCATAAATTACTATCAGTTTCATTCATAAAATGATAGACACTATATTGTTCGAGTATCTGGAGATGAGATACCAGGTCCAGCTCATGCTAAAGAAGATGGGGTAGGCAGAATAATGCCCCCCACCAAGATGTCCACATTCTAATTTCTAGAATCTGGGAGTATGTGACTTTACAGGGTAAAAGGGGTTTTACAGATGTGATTAAGTTAAAGATCTTGAGATTATCCTGGATTATCCAAGCGGGCCCAAGGTGATCACAAGGGTCCTTTCAAGTGAAAAGAGGCAGGCAGGATAGTGAGAGATGTGACTACTGAAGCAGATAGAGGCTGGAGTGATACAATTGCTGGCTTCCAAGATGGAAGGAAGAGGGTCATGAGCCCAGTAACATGGGTAGCTCTAGAAGCTGGAAAAGGCAAGGAAACATTTTCTCCTAGAGCCTCCAGAAGAAATGCAGTCTTGCCGGTACATTGATTTTAACCCACTGAGACCCATTTCAGACTTCTGACCCCTAGAACTTTAAGATAATAAATTTGTGTTGTTTTAAACCATTACTTTTGTGGTAAATTGTTACAGCAGCAATAGGAAACTAATACAGAAGATTAAACCAAATCTCTTTGAGTATTTAACAATTCTGCATGCAGTTTTTCCAAGATGAAAATTTCACTTTGGACTCCATGCCATTCATAATCAATTAGTATAACATCCAGGCATCATAATAATAGTTTACTTGTTAAGAAATTTATCTATCCTGGCCCTGGCTGTGTAGAGCGTCATCCCGATACACCAAGGTTGTGGGTTTGATCGCTGGTCAGAGCACATACAAGAAGCAAGCAATGAATGCATAAATAAGTGGAATAACAGATCCATGTCTCTCTCTCACTCTCCCCTTTCCCTCTCTCTATAAAAATCAATAAAAAAATTATCGATCCTGGCATCAGGGTCTTGATTACTCACTTGCCAGTCGAGCACATTTGTATCAATTGAGAAGGTCTCAGGTGCACTCCTCAGAACTGTGCAGTATTTGCTGCAGTACCAGGAAACCTCCTGGTGGGAAAGCAGCAAGGAAGAGAACTGGTCATGGCAGATCAATAACCAAGAAAGATAACTCTTTAGGAATATCAGATGTGTACATTTGGGCAACTATTCTGGAGGACAATTTGATAATAGCATCAGAAAACATGATGTATATATAAAACCCCCAAAATGCAAGGAAGCAATTCTACTTGTAGGCAAATTTGTCCTGGGTAGGGGGTGAGGGGTGGGAATCTGGGTTAGTATGCCTATCACTCACCTGCTTTAAAGAATCCTTTCATGATTCCCATAATCGCTTATAGAATAACACTTGGAGAGACTGAAGGGCGAGAGCAGTACATCTACTTACATTGGATGATTAAGACTGGCAGGTGTTTGTGCCGTCCATAGCTTGGTCTAGACTTGAACCTGGTTAGATTAACCTTGAAGTCCCTGAGCCAACTTTGCTACATTTGATCTTTTTCATGAAAATCACTGAAATGGTGATTGTGACTAACAGTTCCAATGTTAAGTTGGTGCCTGCCCTTGAACATTTATTATAAATTATTATACAGTTTTGTGGCTTAAATAAATTAAAAATATTATATGTCTGTGTAATTGAGCCATTAAGTGTTGAAAATTACCTATATTCTTACTTACCCGCTGACATTCAGATAATATATTTGGCACGCAAAAGTAGTGAATCCAAACTATGCTCAAATCCAAGTGAGGAATCTTTATTCATTTTTTTCTCTTGTATTATCTATTTCAGCGGTATGTCTGGACCCAAACCCCATAAAGGAGGGACCAAAATTTACACAACATTCTTGAGTGATGGCGGCTGCATTTGGAGTTTTGATTATACTGCACTACATGTGTGATTATTACTTGTAAACAGATGATTAGATATTAATTAGACAATAAGTGATTGTAAAGCACTTAGAAAATAAAAGTGTTTATAAATACCACCAAGTAATAGCAACAATAATTCTTTACTGACTACACAGCTGCTAATGTCAATAAGAATGATTTATTCCAGCTAAGGGCAATTTTAATTTATGCAAAATAAAAAGCTGTTACCATATCTGTTTTGCTACAGCAAAACAAAATATATCATATTTACAACAGATTTTATCATCAGCATTTAGATAATACATCTTATTTTGATGAAAACCAACTTACCTCTTTCAGGACCTTCTCAAACACAGGCACAACCACTATGGTATGGTGTCTTTGAGCGCTAAGAACTGGAGCTCTTTGCGGCTCATCTCTCTGACTCATGTCAAATATTCATTTCTTTTAAATATAAGGTGTAAGATGACATTTCGTTAGTGGCATTTGCATTCATGCAGTAGGTTGGTCATGTCGGGTCTGTGCAGTTGCTCCCTGGCATCTTACAACTACCCTTCAATTCAGTAAATTCTGGTCAAATGAATGAGCGAAAGTCAATTCTTCTTTGGTTATTATAGAAGCTGGAAAAAGAAGAAAATCCATTTGAAGAATAAACTAAAGTACTTTCATTCTATCTTCTTGATTTTGTTTTTCAAAAAACAAGTTGTGAAGCTCTGAATGCTTTTTATGTCTGACCACTATTTTTTTCCCCTAATGGCCCTTACAGGTCATAGACCTGTATCAAGCCTACCTCTTTACCCGCCTGTGAATCTGGCAATGCATCTGTGCTTATTTTTCTGTCATAAGTAAATTCAACCACCAACAATGAGTCCAGATCCATAAATTGAATAAATACAAGTAAAGAGTACTTCATGTTACATGAATTTAGCAGGAGTAAAGGTTTATTTTGGATGATGAGATACATATGAGTTAGCAACCTTGTTAACAGAACAAATCCACTGTAGCTTGGTGGAAAATAGAATGAACTTTGATTCAAGAGACCTGGATTCAAGGGATACTTATGTCATTTACTATGTGGCCTTGCTCATATCACTTAACCTCTCATTTGAAACTTCTCACTATTAATAGTTGTCAGTCTCAGAGTGCTATTATGATATAATTCAACACGTAAAAGCACCAAGTGAGGGGTGAAATGCTCTACAATAAAAAATTATTAATATAATTTTACTGGACTGGGTGAAAAGGATTTATGCATGGGTTTCACTACTTAGTAGAGTGAAAAAAATGTTTGGACTACGTCAGGTTATTTTTTTATTTTTAAAGATTTAATTTGTTTATTTTTAGAGAAGAGGGGAAGGGAGGGAGAAAGAGGGAGAGAAACATCGATGTGCAAGAGAGAAACATCAACAGGTTGCCTCTCGCATGCCTCCAACCGGGGACCTGGCCAAAAACCCCTGACTGGGAATCTAATCTGCGACCTTTTGGTCTGTGGGATGAAGCCCAACCCAGTCAGCCACACCGGGGCTGGACTATATCAGGTTTTAGGCCCAAACCATAAGCCACATGTGGAAAACTGGGGAAGTGGCTCACAATAGAGCCGTGAAAGTAACAAAATTCCATAGAAGGTAAATAATGTTGTCTGGGTAACCTGAAATTCTTTGGTGAACTTTACCTTGCTTCCTCCATCTTCTCTCTTTGTTTTTTTGACACATTTCTGATGTGATGAACCTGGGGCAGTGAGAAAAATGAGAAAGAAGAAAGAGGAGACATGAAAGAAAGAGTGGTATCTGCAGTGATGGTAGTGAGGGGGAAGGACTTGAAATGAAGGGGCTTTGCATATGGCCTTGATAAATATTAAGAGCAGTGTGATATATGTATGGGCATACATTATAGCCAAATAATTTAAAATTTTCAGTATAATTGACCTAATACTTTTATACAATGGATATACAATATCTAGCAGCATGACGAGTTTAAAAACTGAAAAATTAAAGATTGAAGGTTATTTTTAAAGAAAAAGCCTAAATGTGATGCCTACTTAAAAATAGGCTTTTATGTACTGTTATGACTCATTTTTTACCCATGTGATGATATGAAAGGCATTTCACCATAAAAAACAGATATTAAAACTTTTTGATGGGACACTGAAATAGTGCCTTAGTTGGAGATCCCCCAGAAGCAGATGCTGAGAGAAGGATTCAAGTTCAAATAGCTTATCTGGGAGGTGAGCCCAGAAAACAGCCAGAGCAGGGTGGGTGAGTGAGACGAGGAAAGGAAGGCAGCCAATTCAGGATTCACTGTCAAGGCATTTATCACCATGATGATTGGAAATTAACGCCACTGGGGAACTTTGGAGTCATGTAAAGCAGGGGTCCCCAACACCGGAGCAGTGGACTAGTGTCGGTCCAAGGCCTGTTAGGAACAGAGCTGTCAGGGAAGTTCGCCTGAGCTCTGCCTCCCGCCGCGCCCCAGACTGAGCTTGGCCTCCTGCCTCCCCACTTCCTGCCCCCCCACTTCCTGATTCCCGCCACTTGAGTCCCGCCTCTTGCCTCCACCCCTTCTGTGTGAGCTTGGCCTCCTGCACCCCACTTCCAGACACCCCACTATGGCCTGAGCTCCACCTTCCGCCCCGCACTCCTTTAACTGACCACCTGAGCTCCATCTCCTGCCTCCGCCACTCTGGCCTGAGTTCTGTCTCCTGCCTCGCCCCCACATGAGCTCCACTTCCTGCCCCCCACTTCGTGATCCCCAACCTGAGCTCTGCCTTTGCCCCGCCCCTGCTTGAGCTCCGCCTCCGGCCCCAACCCCGCCTGAACTCTGCCTCCTGTCCCCCCATTTCCTGATACCCCTCCCTCTCCCCCTCCCCCCAGCTCTGCCTC
>CM052552.1:58449271-58628383 GCA_028533065.1 Trachops cirrhosus
CCCAGCTTTGCCTCCTGATCCCCCACTTGAGCTATGCCTCCTGCCTCCCTGAGCTCCGCCTCCTATCCACCACCACTCCTCCTGAGCTCTGCCTCTTGCCTTCTCCCTGAGCTCGGTCTCCTGGCCATCCACTACCTGAGCTCTGCCTCCTGCCCCACCTCCACCTGAGCTCTGCCTCCTGCCCCACCTCCACCTGAGCTCTGCCTCCTGACCAACCCCCTCCCTGCCTGAGCTTTACCTCCGGACTCCTCACCTCCGTCTGCGGAAAAAACAGTCCCTGGTGCCAAAAAGGTGGGGGAACCACTGATGTAGAGTAATTGGGTATTTGTATATTCACTCTTAAGTCATTGGTTGAGGGCTCTTAGGGATTTAGGCTGCTAATTTTTTCGTTCTTCAGCCCTGCTTTGGTGGTGGTGATGCTGGGAGGATGTGGCAAAGGGCAAGGGTTTCCCAGGGCCAGAGAAAGCCTTCAGGCAGAGACATGCAGGTGCTGGCCAGGTGTTCACCACAATAAGGCTCGAGGGGATCAAGCAGAACTCAGATAACCTCTGCTCTGAAGAGATTCTTTTAGTTCTTCCCTGCAGATCTTTGGGAATGGTATTTTCAACAATTTGATGTTGCTGAAGTGAATATGGTTTACAGGAAGAATGATGTCATTTGTAGGTCTCTCTTCGAAGCTGAAGGGCTATATGGCTTGGTTTCCTCATCTGCAAAGTGGGGCAACTCTCTCTGATCAGGTGTTGTGGGGATTACAGGTGCCGGTGGTTAAGTCCCTGGCATGGTGCTGACAATGTGAGAAGTACTGGGTAAATGGTAGAGAAAAAATGACCGGGCTTGTGAGGGGCAGCAGAGCTAACACATTCTCACCCCAGCCACACCCTACTTGCAGAGGTTACAAGACTCAGGAGTCTTGTCCCCAACTGGTCTCTGGGGATTTTCTTAACAGCCTGCCGCCAATGGGTTTCCTCTGCTTCTGTTAACTGGAGATAGGACCCCCTTACCTACAGCTTTGTCCCTCAGTTTCAGCTTTCTTGTTTCTTTTCACTGTGTCCCTGCACCTTTCTATTTGCTTACGTGCTAACCTCTGCTTGCCTCATCCCCACCCTATAGCCAGCCATCAGTGCATTCGGGAGGAGGGGTAATGCTCTTTTTTTCCTGACTATAAGGGCAATGTATGCTCTTATTTTTAAATACTTGTTATAGACAGGACCATGTAAAAAAGTAAACAGAAATCCCCCATAATCCCACAGTTTAAAGATGTCACTGTTAGCATCTTGGTGTATTTTCCCGCAGTACTTTTTTCTAGGCATGTACATAACCATAACTGGGATCATTTTGGGGGATTGTATTTTGGGCTCACTTTTCTCAACCTGACATAATGTTAACATTTCCTATAGCATTAGAATTTCTTCAAAAGCACGACTCTCTTTTTTTTTTATAAAAGGACTAATTTTTTAAAAATTTTTATTTATTTATTTTTAGAGAGAGGGGAAGGGAAGGAGAAAGAGAGGAAGAGAAACATCATGTGTGGTTGCTTCTCACGTGGCCCCCACTAGGGACCTGGCCTGCAACCCAGGAATGTGCCCTGACTGGGAATCGAACTGTCAATCCCTTCATCTGCAGCCTGCGCTCAATCCACTAAGCTACACCAGCCAGAACAAAACCATGACTCTTAATGCACATATAATACTATATCAATGAATGTATTTTATTTTTATTTTAATCATTCCTCTTATTTCTGTAAATTGTATCTTTTTTGTCTTTTATAAGTAATTCTGCATTAAGCATCTTTGTATATAACCCCTTAAGGGTTATAGAATATTTAATTCTATAGGGTTAAATTAACTGGCCATTCTCAGCTAATCATCTTAATACCATTACAAAGCTCCCAAATTAAAATAACCCATTAAAGTATTATCAAGAAGTTCCTGAATCAGACTGCAATAGCAGCCAAGACTTTGCCCCTGGAGTGAATGGATCTGGTAAAGACCCCTCTAAGAGTAGTGTCAGAAGGAGTCTATTTTTACCCAATAGGACTGTGAGACATACTGAGATTCAAACTCTGGGCTGTGGGGCGAGGGGCATGAGGAAGCCAAGACAAGTCTGGAATAGGATTAGTGGGAATGGAATCGCTAGTAGTTATAGAGCTGACATTCAAGACAGAAGTCTAACTTTTGAGGTACAAGGACTTGGGCTGCATATGTGTCAAGTGTCACTTGGATTTAACATATTGGCACTGATAGGTAAGGGTTTGACCTGGGTGCACAATGAATATACTCATTTTAGGCAGAGGCAGTGTCTTGGTTTGATGGGACTGGGGAGGATGAGGAAGAGAGGAAGGGGGCATCTGCCCACTTTGAGACAATAAAGGCTGGTTGGGGTGATAAAGGCATGGTCTGTTCTTGGGCAAGAGGTGTTCACAAGGACTGCACTAGACATCAGGACTCTACTAAATAAGCAGGTGAACAAGTGAGCTGCTCATTTTAGAGAGGAAATTAGAGGACCAATTAGGAATCTAGCTGGCAGCTCAGTGGTCCAGAACAGTGGTGGTTTGGTACTTTCCATTGAGATCATATGGCTCTAGGCAGTGGTTCCCAAATTTCAGTATGTGGTAGAATGCCTCCAAAACCTGGGGGGTTTTAATTAAAACACAGATTCCTGGTCTCTACCACCCAAATTTCTGATTCAGTAGGCCTGAGGTGAGGAATAAGAATTTCTGATGAGATTTCAGGGGTGCTGCTGCTGCTCCTTTGAGGACCACCCATTGAGCCACTGCTGTGTCATTCAGCATGGGTGGGAAAGAGGCTCTAAAATGTAGTGAAGGGCTTGGTAGAGCTAAACTTGCAGCTCAATGTGTTTTGTGCTTCCAGGAAGGCAGACAGGATAGAAAGGAAGGGGTAGGAAGCAGGTAGGAAGACCCCTTTTCAGATGGCCCAAGTATCACTGGAATTCTTACATCACTGGACTTCTCTCAAGCATTGGTAATAACTGAGATGTCAAGTGACGTCATTCTGATTTAATGTGGCCGGCTCTATAACTGTCAATCTCTGCTGCAGAACCCATTTTGTTCTTCTTTTAAGGCTCTCTTTGCTTAGAGGAGGACAAATAAAAATAATGCTCCCTTACATTAGTATAGCACATTCTAATTTATAACATGCTTTCACATGATATCTTATTTGACCTTCCAAATTCTGTGAGGGAGGCAGAGCAGGTCTTTTTATCCCATCTTTTGGACTACTGATTCTCAAACTATGGTCCCTGGACCTGCAGCATCCATGCCACCTAGGAACTTGTTAGAAATGTGAATCCCAGCTCCTCCCCAGACCTTGGGGAGCCAAACATTTGCATTTGTAACGAGTTTCCAGGTGATGCTGATATTGCTGCTGCTGGTACTGGACCACAGTTGGATGAAAACCACTGCTAGATTGAAGTGAAAGATCTAGAGGCCCAGGGACTTATCTTAAGAGGACTCCTACCTAGGTTTTTTTTTTCTACACCTGCTGCATCCCTGGCTCATGCTCCATCCTTCCAATCCCAGCTCTATTGCCTATAAGTTTGAAGCCCTGAGCAATGGCTTGTTCCTCACCTGTAAAATGGGGATAATAAGATCCACTTCTTTGGGTTCTTATGAAGATAAAGCAAGATCTAGGTAAAGTACTTAGCACTGTGCCTGTGCTTAATGCTAGCAATTATCATGCTTTTTATCAATGTTATTACAAGTGTGATATTTCACTAGAATGGATACCTGCGTAAGTCCTTTTGAGTGAATGGGGGATATTCCTAGCCAATTTAGACATGAAGTCACTTCCTTTTTAACACCCCATCTGGGATGTTTCTGTGATTGTCATGAGCCTTTGCTGATTGCTGGGGGCTTGGGAAATGAAGCAGAGGAAACCAGCATGTATAGAAGGGCAAACAACACCGGCTTGGCTGAGGAAACAGAATAGTGGACCAAGGGGAGTGTGGCTGAACAAGGAAGCAGTTGGAGGTGAGAGGCAGGTCATCAAAAACAATCTACCTCCCTCAAAGTTCCCCCCAGGGCAGCCTCTGGACAAGCCCAGGGGCGAGGCCCCAGGAGGCCAAGCCTCAGGGGATCTGCCCTGATCTTGTCGAAATCAAGCGAGTAAACATTCAGCTGCCCACAATAAATGCCTCTGAGAAGTCCTCGGAGGCCAGCTGACAATTGTGGGCACAGGGAGTTTGGGCTCAAAAGCGGCTTTGTCTTCAGAGTGACTCCTGTTTGACAAAATTCTGACTAGAGCACCTCAAATGCTCAGGCCAGGGACATGGTCTTTTTTTTTTTTTTTTTTTTGGCGGAGATCTGCAATGTTCTTTCTCAGGGTCTCCTGCCCCCGCCTCCGGAAACGGTTTTAGCTTATCTGGGTAGTGCAGCCCGAGCTCTTGCCGCGAGTAGACCAAGACCTTTGCAACAGAATTAAAGAAAAGACACAAAAGCAGCAAGTTCGGGCCCCGTGGGCACAGCCGGCCGCCAATGGGGCCCGGCCGCTCCCAGGCGGAGTGGTACTATGATGACAGTAGCCAACCAGCGCGCTCCATGCAAATGAGGTACTGTATCCCGCACCGCTGCTCCAGTGCCGCCTGCTCGTTCTAGTGATAAACTGAGGCCTTGCCTCCCAGCTTCTCTCAGAACGAAAGGGCCGGGGGTGGGGGGTAACCCCTTTACTTCCCCCAGGGAAAAAAGAAGGGACGAAGAAGGGGGATGGGTAAGGAAGAGAAAAATACGTGACAAAGAAAACATTCTCTGCCTGGGAGGAGACTGACAGAGGGTGTAGAACTGGAGGGAGCATTCGCTGGCCATGCCAGTACTTACCACTGATGCTGAGTCAGAAACAGGTATCCCAAAATCCCTTTCCAATGAGCCTCCCTCAGAAACCATGGAGGAAATAGAGCACACATGCCCACAGCCTCGACTGGTAAGTAAAGACAAAGGATGCAAATGTATGCGTGGCTATGGCACAAAAGAGTTCCTTTTGCGCCCGCAGCCAGCGAGGAAAAAAGATGCTTAGAGGATTTTCATGTAAATGAGAATGGAGCTACCGCCTAATCCTTCTCAGCTGTTTATATTTAGCTTCTCTACCCGGCGCTGCTCTCAGCTTACAAAGCATTATTGTACAGGCTGGGTAGGAAACGGGCTGCTTGGGCTCTGCTGTGTTTTTGTGCCTGGGGAGGAGGGGATGGCCTTTTTTCCTTTTAAGTGTGTTCTTGTCTGAAGGAAAAAAAAATCCTACAGTGCAATTTAAAAAATGGTATTCTCTTCGCAAAGCTTTGGACGAGTCCGTTAAGTTCTCAATTCTAGCTAAGGAATGATTCGGTTCTCAACTGATTTTGGTGCCTAATGCCAGTTTTGGAAAAATGAAAACGACATGGAAGCAAAACTTCCCCATTCGTTTAAACATTTCAAAATAACTAAGTAAAAGAGTCCCTCGATGATGTATTTAGAAATAATGTGTATCATCTTAAATGAATTGTAAGCATTTCTGGATATGCTGTGAGGGTTTCTCTTCAGGTATAGGAAGCTACATTTACTTAGGGGCTGCATGCCTTTTAGTAAGAGTGCAAACCGGGCACTCAGAGCTTCCTTCCTGCTCAGTAACTGGTTCACAGCCACCTCGGCGTGTATCCTCAAGGAATCAGAAACACCAAATGGGTGGTGGGTTTTCCGTGGCCTGAAGTCTTGTGGAGCTTGGGTAACCCGCAATACACTAGTTAGAATTATACACTAGTTAGAGCTATCTTCACTCTAGCGATTTCCCTTAAGTTAAAAGGTGCAATATTTTGATTGGCTGTGGAGTTTGACCCTGGAAAGAGTTTTGTTTTTTTTTTTAGGATTTTGTGATGTAGCATTTTCCCAAAATGAGGGCTCACAGATTCCAAAGCCACCCATCCTGTAACTGTTACTTCTTCAGAAGGGTTAATAAGGGTTCAAAGGCAGCCTTAGAACAACTTTCTGATACATGAAAACAAAGGAAGTTATATTAGAGCAATGTGGGCCTTTGTTCACTGTGCTTGTTTTTTAAAATATATTTTCTTAGGGCAATTAGATATTAACTTCTCCCCAGCACTTTAAACCACTTACTGAATGACACACACAATGTGGTACCTATGTTCTCATGGGGTACAAAGCATCCCAATAAGTTTGTTACCAAAGGATCTCTTTAAACCACTAAATATCTCATGGTTTAGCACAGAAAAAGTTGTCCACTAAAGACTTGTTACCATATCACCCAAAAATATTTTTAAAAGTTAAAACCCAATGTTCAAATTTGTGTCACCCTTCTTCCTGACAGGTAAGTCAAGGGTGGGGGACAGAAAGGCAGCATCCAGCTCCAGTTTGTGTCTTGTTTCAGTCTCTTGTGCCAACTTCTTTTCCCCCCTTCTTGCCTTTTAGCTATCCTGCTCCTTGCTTGCTTCTGCCTGAGAGGGTGGGCAGAGGAAATCAAGGGAAGGAACAAAGTTCAAGTACTTTCCACTTTCACTTGTGACAGCTCGTCCTGGAGTTAACTCCCAAGAACCATGCAAAGCTGGCAATGTTATACTTCCATCTTCCTGCCGCTTTAGAAATGAGGAAACTGAGGTTCAGACAGGGTAAGCCGACTTCCCCAAAGTCACATTGCTTCCCAGGGGTAGATCTGGGATTCAAACCCAGAGCTCTGCACCTACAAAGTGGAAGTTCTTTCCCCTACAACACACTCTTAAGTGAGATACATTCCCTTCTGATCTTTTTGGTAGTTCTGGCTTAAAGTGTGTGTGTGTGTGTGTGTGTGTGTGTGTGTGTGAAGGATGTATAGAAGTTCCATTGTTAAAGTAATGGCTTTGATCTACTTTTGATAAAAATGTTCCATGTTGTCCATCTACTGAAAATTGGCTCTGTTTATAGGAGCTGCAAGCAATTTATAAACCACTACACTAAAATTTTTGAAGCACCTTTTATCAAACTTTGGTCATTGTAGGGATATATTCTAAGTTTTGATTTGCATTTCAGAACCCAACTTTCCTTTGCTAACGATTTTACTTTAATAGTCAAGGCACATGTTAACTACTTAATAATAAACTTCGTTCATGAAGGGAGTGAATGCCAAGTGAAAATGCTAAATTTGCACTTTTTAAGTTTTTAAGTAGTTTCTGTTGATCTTCAGCTTTGCTAATATCTTTATATTTCAAATTATATAAACTCTGTGTTTCTCCCAGCACCCAAGCATTTCGCCCAAACGTACACGTGGGTCACCAGCGCCACAGCTATCAGCAGGGTGTGGCTGCTGAGTTGCTTAACTAACTTTGGAAAGTGTGCAAAAGGCTTGAGAGATTCCCCAGCAGAGGACAGGATCCTTCTCTCAATAGTCACCAAAGTTGAATTCATACAGTTAAAAGAAAACAGGACTCAATAATAAAACATCTTTAAAAAAAAAAAAGGTAGCCATTGCCCCAGTGGTTCTCATTATATTACCTGAGGCATACACTGGCTCCCCAAACTCTTAACTTTACCTAGGGGTAATGGAAAAGGAAGTTTCTGAACATATAAGGGCTATAAAGCTTTACGACCAGCCCCAGAATGTGAACTTATGTCACTGGATGTTATTATCTGGAAGTACAAATTTTATTTAAATCTCAGCAATTGTGTAAAATGCCCTTTTTGTAGTGAACTGGGCTGTCTGTTTAGCATGGCACTTCAGAAGGTGTGCACAGTGTTCCTGGGTCTACATGTGTGTTTGTCTCTGTACGGTTTACAGTGAAGGTTATCGATTGTGATCCAGTTTAACTCAGCCCTTGTTGATTGAGTACATACTACAGGCTGAGCTCTGAACCCTCAAGTACTTTGTGATCTAAAGATTTGAGAGCAGACTGAAACATAAACAGATAGTTTCCATACAGGTTGATAAGAGCGCAGCATGCTAAGAATTGTGTTACCAGGTGCAGTGGGGACAGAAAGGAGAGTGGTGACTCCCTGAGAGTGAGTCAAAGTTTGCCACGGGGATGTTGAGTAGACACCTGTCTTGTCATCACTGTATCTCTGGTCTCTGATACAGAGCCTGGCATATCTCTTTAAGGGAATGAAGCGGGAAGTTGACATACTTAAGAGGACTTTAAAAGCAGTCTGTATTTTAGATCCTTGTAAGTAGTAAATTGATAAGGATATTGAGGATTCAATGGAATTGTGTTCAAGGGGAATTTTTTTCTGAAAGGTATGCCTGTAGTTGTTCCACCTGCTTTATTTTTCATTGGAAGAAAATATACAAAAGGAGAGGCATAAGTAGAATTAAATAACACTGTTAAAGAGATGGGAAAAGATTACCTGGGTTTTATGATAGAGCTGGTATTTTAGAAATGCACTCTTATGGCTCTGGCTACTTTACCATACTACATGGGTTTGAGATGTTTCTTCTTTCCATTGTTACAGTGTTTATTCTTGATCCTTGATTTCTTTTCTGTTCTTTGTTTATTTTTTTGCTTGAACATGATGCAAGGTGACTCATAACCTTGACTGTCAAGAAGAGAAACTGAGTAAGTAGCCTTGGGCAATATGATGTAACAGCCCTCTTTGGAGACCCAACTCCTGAGGGATGAGGACTCCTTGTGAACAAGGACCGTGTCCTCTGATCTCCCCAACCCTCAGATTTTGCCTAGACAAATCCTGTGGGTCCAGCAGGTGTTCCACCAACCCTTTTTAACAAGACCCAGCCACCCTGAAAGCTGTCTGCTTAAGGATTTGGTTAACAACCTTGGTCAGGTTCTTCTAGGAGTGCATTCTGCTGTCAGAAGGAAGTTGTAATTCTAGCCTGCAATAGTCACTTCCATGAAGATGGATGTCCCATGAATCAACTGAGAAGGCCTTGGAAATAAAAACGGGCTAGTTCAATATGCTACTTTAGCAGGAGTTCATTTCAGGCTTTTCTTCAAAGGGGAGCAGTGCCAAGAGACTGCTGTCTTGCAGAAGGTGCATTATGTCAATTGTGAGGTAGGATGCTCTTTGGCTGGTGCGCCAAAAGATGACGGATTTCCAGAGACATCAATGACTTCCTTTACTAGTATTGCCATCTATTTAGCCACTGAGAGCACAATACATTTTAAAAGTGAGACACTTAATGGGCTGTGTTAGTGAAAGTAAACAAACATGGGCTTCCTTGGGCATTTACTGTGGTCACCTGGAATTCTGTCCAGCGTTATCATTAGCCATTTTCCTGCTGATCTCTGTCCAAAGGCAACATTCATTTCTTGCAGATTGATTACAGTCAGGCATATTGAACATGGAATTAATGAATTTGTTTCTTCTATTAAATTTGTTCTTTCACTACCCCTCCAACCCACCATTTGCTTCATGCTAACCTCCTTATGGAAGAAAGGAATCTAAATCAAGTATAAGAAGATAGGTAGGTTCTTTGTTTTATTGTGGTGTCTGAGCATATAGAAATGGACAGGGTGCATGGGTCCTCACTCAGGCAGTGAGGGGGACTTAAAGAACTCGGTGATGGCAGGGCTTTAGAAGATAAGTGAGAGAAAACTCATTCCCCTACCAACATGATCCACAGTTAGCCAGCTGGTTATCAACTTTCATGCAGAGCAATGCACCAGGTGCTGTGGAGAGAAATGAAAGAAGTAATCCACAGCCCCTGCCTGTAACAATCATTTCCATTTAACAGAAGGCGGTAGTTGGCATGTGGAAGTGTTTGGCATGTGGAAGTGTGCCAGGAGGCTGAAATCCCTTAAGGGAGCTTTTTTGTAAGTTTGACTTTATATAACCTGATACATCCAAAATATTTCAATATGTAATCAATATGAAAATGATTAATTTTTATTATTTGATGTAGAGGTATTTTATATTCTTCATACTAAGTTTGAAATCAGGTGTGTATATTACACTTGCAACACATCTCAATTCAGGCTAGCCAATTTCAAGTGTGCAGTAGCCACAATGTGTCTTTAGAGAGAGCTCAGACACCTGCCCAGTCCAGTGGAGGATAAGCTCTGAAAAGCCACTGTGATTAATACATATCATGTTGCATAGTATATACATATATTTACTCATAGCTAAAGAAAAAAATCACTTTCAACCCTGGCCACCGTGGCTCAGTTGGTTGGAGCATTGTCCCATAACTGAAAGGTTGCAGGTTTGATCCCCGGTCTGGGCACACGCAATCCCTGGTCTGCATGTGTATGGAAGTCAATCAGTTGATGTTTCTCTCTCACAAAGATCTCCCTTCCTCTCTCTGTCTAAAAAGCAGTGGAAAAAATGCCCTTGGGTGAGGATTTAAAAAAAAAAAAAACCACTTTCCATTACTTCATATTTTTCACTGATTTTCTGTGCGATCCCATTCTGTTTTAGTTAGGAGCCTGTTGCAGTAATGTAGATGAGAATGCTTGAAGTTACTGAATGGGGCAGTGGAGAAGGAGAGAACCAGATGGATATGGGATGGGATACATTAGGAGGCAAATGCCCCAGGATTTGATAACTGAGTCTGAAGGTAGGGCAGTATCAAGGAAGATTCAATTTTCTGGTTCCAGTGAGTGGGTGTCTTCACTGAGATGACAGCATCAGGTGACAGCAGTTTGTGAGAGTTATATTAGGGAAACCATGGGGACTTCCCTTTGTGTAGTTAATGTTTGGTTTTGAAACTCAGGAGAGAGTTCTGAGCTGGAGATGTAGGTCTGGGAGGCATCAGCATGGAGAAAAGGGAAGGAAAATTGAGGTAGTGAAATTGAGTCAAGACAGTTCCTGGACTTAGAGGAAGTGAATAGAAATGGTTACCAAGAGTGCCTCAGGATGATCCTACTACTGGGTAATTCTGGAAAATAACTGACCCTGAGCCATCCTATCAGGGAAAATAGAAGAGCTGTAATTAAAGGTATTAGAAGTGTCCTTATATCTATCTGCCTGTCTCTACATGAAATCTGGTTAATTTAATCTGTGTTATCACAGAATCTTTTCAGGATAGAACCCTGAGAAACACCATTTAAAGGGCCCATAGAGAAAGAATTGTGAAAAGAAGACAGAGATAGTTCTCAAATATTTGAGAGATTGGGTGGGTAGGGGGACAGGGGCAGGATAAACTAACAAGATTAACAAACAAAATAAAAACAGACTCATGCATAGCTGTCAGAGGAGAGGGTTATTGGAAGGCTGGGTGTAAAAGGTGAAGAGGTTAAGCAAAGAAAAAAAAACCAGACAGAGGACAGTATGGTGATTGCCAGAGGGAAAGAGAAGGTAAATGGTGATGGAAGGAGACTTAATTTGGGGTGGTGAACACACAATACAATATATAGATTATGTATTATATGAGGGGGGACCCCAAAAAACTGGAATTATCTTCTGGAGGGCAGGCTTCTTGTAGTACAGGTTTGCCCCACTAGGTGAGTATTCTAGGAACCCACCTGTATCAGTGTACCAACTGGTGGTGTTGTGAGAGGCTGAGTTCTACTTCATTGAATTTTTTTTTAACACTCTTTCAATATGTTTGTCCATTTCATGATGGCTGATTTACAAGTGCACCTGCCCACATGGTGTTGCGTGTTCAGCAGTATTTTACCAAAAAAGGCATGACCCCCATGCCCCACCCTCCCTATTTACCTGATCTCACTCCCAGCAACTATTTTTTCTTTCCCCAGATGAAAAAAGTCCTCAAGGGAAAACGTTTTGTTAATGTGGAAGACATGAAACAAAAAACAGCAGAAGCACTAAAAGGCATCAAAATCAATGAGTTCAAAACTGTTTGAACAGTAGAAAAAAACATCTTGATAGGGGTATTTCCTAAAATGGAGAGTACTTTGAAGGTGACTGGAGTTTAAATATGTAAGGATAAATACACAATTTTTATAAATAAGGTTCTGTTTTTTTTGGTTCCCCCGCATAGAATTGTACACCTGAAGCGTATATAATTGTATTAACCAACGTCACCCCAATATAGTCAATAAAAATAAAAAATAACCAGCCTGGCTGGTGTGGCTCAGTGGATTGAGCGCAGGCTGCGAACCAAAGGATCGCTGGTTCAATTCCCAGTCAGGGCACATGCCTGGGTTGCAGGCCAGGTCCCCAAAGGGGGACGTGTGAGAGGCAACCACACGTTGATGTTTCTCTCCCTCTCTCTCTCCTTCCCTTCTGCTCTCTCTAAAAATAAATAAAGTCTTTAAAAGATAAATAAAAAATAACCAAATGCAAATGAGATAATAAGGAAAAGTCTCCTTGGATTTAGAAAGAAGTCAACAGTGATGTTTCAGTGAAGTGGTGCGAGCAGAGGCCAGACGACAATAGGCTGAGGAGCCTTTAGGAGGCAGGGAAGTAGGAGTTGACTGAGAGGGGAAGCAGATAGAATGTATAGGACCGCAAAGGTGGATAAATCAGGGTTTAGGGTTGACAGACGCTAGCTTTTCTCCTTTCTAACTTCTTTCCTTTCATCCTTCCTTTCATCCTTTTTCCCTTCCATTAATCCAATATGCCAAAACTTTTGGTTGGCTCATTCTTTTAAGATGGCAGCAACTTGCACTTAAATATAAATGGGAAAGGGCCAATGGGAGAGGGTGAAAGTGATGGGGAAGATTGTGGGAGGGAATTACTTTACGAGCTGTAGACACTGGGCTCCAGTGCACACATAGAAGACTTGGCTTCAGGTAGGAAAAGAGACACCTTTTCCAGTGGTGATGAGGAAGCTGGCAAGGATGTTTTGGGTAAGAAATAACTCATAAGTAGAAGGGTGTTGAAAGTTGAAAGCCTCCCTTTATCTGACTCTCTGTTTTCTCTGTGAAGGTGGAAGGACAGTCATGGTAGTTTGCTTCTGGTTGGTGCAAAAGTGTAGTTATGGCATACCCTGGGAAGTTGAGTCCAGCCCCAGGGTATTTCCTCTCTGGAGGCAGGCCTTCAGGCTCAGGGGGAGGTAGGGAAAGGTAGAAAGGGTAAGTGGTTCCTGATGAGATGTGGTAGTGATGAGAGGAAATGGATCTGTTCCCTTATGGCACCGGGGGGCTCCACACTGATCCCCAAGGTCAAGGCAAATCCAGATCTGGAGCTACAGGGGACCTGGACTGGCCCACAGCAAAAGGATTGGGGCTTGGCAAGACAACTATGATGTAGCTTGATCTCTGCTTCCTGGAGCCCACAGTCTCATTTCAACCTCAGTGTTGCCATTGAATTATTGTGTGGGCTTGAGCAAATCACTTCTCTCTAGACCTCAATTCCATTGCCCACAATGGATTGAACAAATGATCTTTTCTAGTTCCAAGACTGAATCTAGCTTCCATAGCCACAGAACATTGTCTACCACAGTGTACTCTGACCTGATGCTCTTATCAAAAAGCGAGACTGGCCCTGGCCAGGTAGATCAGTTGGTTGGAGTGTCATCCCAATGCACCAGGGTTATGGGTTCAAACGCTATTGGTGTGCATCTAGGAATCAACTAATTAATGTGTGGATGGGTAGAGCAACAGATCGATGTGTCAGTCTACCTCTCTTTCTAAAAAAAAAAAATCTAATTTTAAGGAAAGGGAAAAAAAAGCAGGGCTACCCCACTCTTCACCTCCTTTGGGCTTTGTCCATTTTGGGGAAAACCAGGTTGAATGATCTTATCGTAAGTCATATTGGCTAAATATGAATAACAAATTATCACAAAATACTATGGAACTTTACATGATGTTGTATTAACTAATACAACATACAGTTCTGGTGTCTTCTGCTTTATTCTTCAGATACTTCCTCAGAAAGGTTGAATGTTCTAGTTACTGTCCAAAGAAACCTAGGTCAAATCTCTTTTTAATATGAACAATTGCCTCCTAATTTTTCTATTTCATAATACTGAAGTTCAAAATGCAGGCATACCTTGGAGATATGGCACGTTTGGTTTGAGACCCCTGCAATAGAGTATTGCAATAAAGCAAGTTATAATCTTTTTGCTGGTGGAGGGTCTTGCCTTCAATTTGTAAAAAACACAACATCTGCAGAGCACAATAAAGCAAAGCACAATAAAACGAGGGGTGCCTGCATTGGGTTCTCTTTGAGGCATGGCAGTATGGCATGGAACTACAGAGGCCTTGTCTAACTGATGCTATCCATCTAAGCTTGGGGTTAAAGTCCAACAGTGAGTCAGGCCATAGTCTTGAACTCTGGCATCTTTCACTGGTGCGCACACAAGGCTTCTCAGAGCCCCTTAGTGAAATAAATGTAGAAAAAGATTTCATCTCATCACTGGGGGCAAGATGAAAAAAACAAAGCAAGGAAGGTAGGAACAAACTAAGTCATTGCAAGCTAGGCCTATTTTCTTCCAATAATCTCCCAGGTAACAGCCTCTACCTTGCTAGGATCTGATTACCCGTTGCTGGCCTCAGACCATAGCATTATTGTTTTAACATTCCTACCTTCCTCTTTATCCCAGCATGAACCAGGCTATATGGGAAGCTGGGGAAGCTGACCCTGCTTGGGGATAAAGAGACAGCTTAGCTCTCAACAATCTTGAAGGCCCACTTGAAAACACAGTGATTAGAAAATAAAGCAGCCAGCCCTGGTAGCGTGAGCCTATGTTATAATGTGCAGGGCCACACGGGGCCAGCCCATTGAGCAGGTTTCATTTTCATGCAACCTCCTCCCTCCCGCCAAAGTCTTTGACTTGGTGTTTTTGTTTTTTACTCAGTAATTTATGCCAATTGAACCTGACATCAATGTAAAAGGATGCTGAGGGTTATTTAAACGTGCATTTAAAGAAAAGTAACAACAACAATAATAATAGGTTAATAGAAGCATCATGAACGATGTGTATAGTCTATTGCCAACCAAATGATGTCAAAAGCCTGTTCCTGGTATGCACAGGCTCCTGTGCTTCATTGCCAGTGTGCCTAATGCTGATCGGAGGCACAGTCACATAATACTAAAATCTATTTTATGTCCAATTTGTTTAGTGATAAGGTTAATTGTTCTGTACTGGGTTCAAGGCTACAGCTCTCACGCGTTTTTTCCCCTGTGGGCAAATGGAAGCCTGGAACAACTATTTATAGTGCAAACTGTGCTGGGAACTGTGCTGGGCACTGTGCTGAATACCTTATGTGTGTTATCTCATTAAACCAGGCTTTAGACCTGTGAAATAGGAATTACTATTCCCCGTGTTCTAAGTGAGGAAGGCAAGAATTAAGTAATTCCCCAAAGATTGAATATGAACTGATAAAGCCAGGATTGAAAATTAGGTTTGTCTGACTTCTAAAGCCCCCTGTTTCCACTGCACACAGTTCTCCAACATCAATAAGCAAAGAATCACCGCAGGCTCCCAGCTGGTTCAGGAGCCAGATGCACTTTGAGAAATGTTGCGTTTAGCTCTCTTAGGTCACATTTTTGGCTTTCGGGACCAGGAGTGTAAATAAATCAGATGTCTAGGCTCTTTGTAGTGAACTTAGAAACTCAAGATAAGTATTTTTGACCCAGCTCTTCCACTCCCAGGAAATTTGTACATATGGCCAACAAAAACCAGTGTTAGGATGTTCTAAGCAATATTATTCATAAACCCAAATGGGAAACTACCCAAATGCCTAGCAGAAGTAGAATGGATAAGTAAATTGTGGTACATTCACCTAATGTGATGCTACACAGTAATGAGTATGACAAATCTACAACCACCTGCCAAAAATATGGATGACTCTCACAACCGTAATATTGAATGAAAGAAGCCAGGTACGAAAGAATATACACCACATGATTCCATGTCTATAAAATATTTTTAAAGTAGGCAAAGCTAACCTATGGTGTTTGGAGTCAGGGTAGTGCAAAGGGTACAAGACTGAGGCTGGTGGTGGCTGGTGACTTGATCTGGCTGCTGTGTGTGTTTAGCTTGTGCAAGTTCCTGGAGCCACATACTTAGGATATGTGCACGTTTCTATACAAACTTTAATACAAACTTTAAAGATATTCTGACCACAGCAATGGAGAGAGTGTGTATTCTACAACACATTTCCCATTTCCAAACAATTCTGGCAGGCTGATAGGTCACACTCTAAGGAATGACGTCCAATCCTACCTAAAATTACAAGAGCTTTAATGTGTTCAGGCCTTCCAGGAATCAGTATATCCAGCCCCAAAGAGAGCATATGTGAGCCCTTGAACTAAACTTGCCTTATTTCTAGAGCCAGTCAAGCCCTAGTCAAGTAATCTATGAACTAAAATCAATGGTTCCCAGTCTATATGCTTTTTTTTTTTTTAAACAATGGCCTGGTCTGGAGTTTCTAGACTCAGAAGGAAGTGGATGGAATTGGATAGCTTGCAAGACTGCCTCAGGATAATCCTGCTGGAGGGAAAATTCTAGAAAACAGCTGGCCGCAAGCCACTTTATCAGGTTTTTAAAGGGAAGAAAAACAGAAACTGTCATTAAAGCTATTTATTAGAACCCTCCCTATATTTGCCTATCTCTTTATGAGATCTGGTTAACTTAATCTACAATTCTTCCACAATCTTCCAGGATGGAACCCCAAAGAGCTACATGTAGAGAGCCAATAGAGGAAGGGTCATGGAAAGAAGACAGGTATTTCTCAAATAGGTGGGAGATCCAGGTGCAAGAGCAAAGCAATCACCTCACTGACAGGCTTACAGAATGTTTCTGTAAAATGCCGTTTTTATTAAAGAACTCATCCATTTTGCAGAATCAATCTTCTTTGGACCATCTTTCTTTGGAAAATCTTTCTTCTTTGGAAGATCTTTGGTGGCTCAGAAAAAAAGGTTTTATTATTGAAATAGCATCTAGCAAATACCTCAAGCTGAGACATGTTAGAAATATCTGTACTTCCATCCAACTGTATAACAAACCTCCCACACTGCATAATTTATTCTAATGCTTGTTTCTTCCCATCTTCAGCAATGTTTTCTATATGTCGTCTAAATATATTTGCTGACAAAGGAATGCATTTTATTTTGACATCAATTTTTTTCTACACATTAGAACAACCAGTTTTACTGTGGCATGAAGAGCAGATTTTTCTCTGATGAATCATGGAAGCTCAAATAAGACTTCTAAACATTTATCATTACATGTAATAACAGGATTTTGTAGGACTGAGTATCACATGGCTTGAAACCTTGCTGAAAAAGTCATAGAGGCTTGTCCTCATGTTCTGGATGCTTTCTTTTTAAGGATCACAGTAATTACAGTCACTTCATGCCATCATTAGCCGGTATCTCAAGGTCCAATATATGTTCCAGGTGAGGTTTAATGCTAATAGTAGCAGATATTTCAAATTGCCCTCTTTGTGACCATTTTTGACTCAGCTGTCTTCCTGTGAGGTCTGATTAGGTCACAACCTAGTAATGTGGCGGGCGGGGAAGCTCGTGCAGGGTGTCGAAGGGCCAGCTCTGCCACTTTCCTACTGTTTGTTCCTTCTTGTGTTATCTTTGCTTTCCTATGTCATTGCAGGAAACGTTTTAAGCTACCTGCTGATCTTGTGAGTGCTGATTTAGTAGATAATGCAAGCAGGTAATATAATCTACAAATTTATTTATTCAGGCCCAGGTGAGCTGCATTGTATTGCAATAAGCTAAAAATAAATGAAAATGTCAGGGAGCCAGGCCCTCCTTCTCTATCGCATGTCTTCCCTTCTTCCTTGAGGACACCTTGTGGACTTTATGAGACATAGACGAGGTGCCAGTGTGAATCCGTATGTTAGAATTAGATAGTAATGCTTCTTGTTGTTTTTTTTTTAACATGAAAACTAAATATCTAAGCATTGCTGTGTTAGACAGCAATCTGTTAGAGATTGTCTTGATATCCTACATTAGAACACCCTGGTCTTGGTATTCTAAATCTTGCCCGTGGATCCAGCCGTGTGGGAGATAACCGCATTTTCAGGCTGCATGTTTGGCCTCTTGTGGAAATGTTTTTCTGCGTTTTGGTTCTGGGGCTCAGTCTTGCCTGGAGGGCACGACCAAGACAAACATAAAAAACAGGATTGTCTGTATCCGGGCTGTTTTGGGGGATATCAGGTCACTACACATCACTCAACCTGCCCCTTATGGAGACACCAGGGGAGGAATTTCTATAAAGTTTGGCATCAGGAAATGGTGAGCTTCTTGTTGATAGTGGTTTTGGGTTTTTTTCCTCCTTCTTTCTTCTTCTTCTCCTCCTTCTCCTTCTCCTTCTCCTCCTTCTCCTCCTTCTCCTCCTTCTCCTCCTCCTCCTTCTCCTTCTTCTTCTTCTTCTTCTTCTTCTTCTTCTTCTTTTTTTTGCTTAAGTACAATATTAACTTCGTCTTCCTCTTTGCTTTGACTGCTGGGAGCCTAAAGCCACTCTGTGGTCCTCCTTTCTGAACTGCAGAGAACCATGATAGGTGTTCCTGTGTGCTTATTTCACCCCGACCCCTCATATCTTGCAACTATTATTTTAAACTTTCAAATTGTATATTTTAAAGTCACCTCAAGTACTTCGGGGAAGGAGATGGGATCTGAATAAGATATGATTGTTATTGATACTCATTATAAATTCCTTGTGCTCAATTGCTGAAGAAAAAAATGATTTAGGGTTTGGAATTTTTAGCTCTAGGTAAGGATGATTTTCTATTGTTAATAGCATCTATTCATTTTATTAATCTAAGATGCCATTAACTATAAGACAAACTTCCATTTTAGAGGGGTTAAAATGTTAGAAAGTTGCCTAACATTATTTCTGATTTTAAGATAATTCTTGTAACATTCCCCTCTTAATCTCAGGGAGGTTACAGTGTGGGTGTGTGTGGGGGCTATGTACCCTTTACAATCAATGAAATGGGGTATATTTTTAAAGATTTTGTTTGTTTGTTTTTAGAGAGTGGGGAAGGGAAGAAGAAGGAGACAGAGAGAAACATCAGTGTGCGGTTGTCTCTCACAGGCCCCCTACTGGGGACCAGGCCCGCTACCTAGGCATGTGCCCTGACTGGGAATCGAACTGGCAACGCTTTGGCTTGTAAGCTGGCTCTCAATCCACTGAGCCACACCAGCAAAATGCACTTTAAAAAGGCTATTTAAGCCCTGGCCGGTGTGGCTCGGTGGATTGAGCGCCAGCCTACAAACCAAAGGGTCACTGGTTCGATTCCCAGTCAGGGCACATGCTTGGGTTGCGGGCCAGATCCTCAGTTGGGGGTGCATGAAAGGCAACCAAATATTGATGTTTCTCTCCCTCTATTTCTCCCTCCCTTCCCCACTCTGAAAAATAATAAATAAAAAATAAAAAGGCTATTTAAGGTAATGTTTAAACTATGCTATTGTTTTGCTTTTAATGAACTTCAAAATACTTGTTCTCAATAATAGAAAAAACGAGCAAAGGACAGCTCAATCTTAGAAGAAAACACAAATGACTAATAAACAGTGGAAAAATGTTCAATCTTTCTTATAATCAAAATAATGCAAATTGAAACAGCACGAAACCATTTTTTGGTCTATACAATTGACAACAACAATACTCAGAGACAGTGAGATGGCAGCAAGAAAGGTGCTTTCATACATCGTAATGTCAGCATAAATAATGCAGCTTTTGTAGAAGGTAATTTAACAATATATGGTAAAATATTCTTCAAATATTTATATTGAAATGTTCACACTCCTACTCTAAGTAATTCAGCTCCTAGGCTCCTATCCTAAGGAAATAACCAGAGGTTTAGAATTATATTTAGAATGTTATTTATATTAGTAAAGCATAAACAACTTAATATTCAACAATAGAGAAATATGTAAGTAAATTTTGGTTTTCCCATTCAATGGACTGTTTTACAGCTATCAAAATTAGTGAGAGTTATATGGAAATATCTGGACCTTTTGTTCATTTGGCTGTGACCCTACAACTGCTCCTCCCCCCGAAATAGGCTGTTCATTAGAACAAGTAGTGAGGTTGAAGAGACTATTTAAATAATATGATACAACAATCATGACATATTGAGTGAAAAAAACTGTCCAGGCAGTAGTAAGATTCCCAAGTTGTTAATATGTATATATAATATATTAGAATGCCTGAAAAGAAATGTAGAAAATGTTAACAATGGTTGTGTTTGGGAAGTAGAATTCTTGCTGAATTTTGCTCTCTTCTCCTTTTCCCCCTAGTTTTTATAATACGTATTATGATGACGTGATAAGAAAAATTGATAAGTGTATTTATTTGAGTTCCATTTTTGTCAACAGTCATTCTCTCTCCATTGACATTGGCCAAAGTGAAGGGGGCGGGGGGCTGGGTGAAGGTGAGCAAAAGGGGGGAAAATGGGGACATCAATAATAGTGTCAACGATAAAAGTGAAGTTTAAAAAGCTATATCAGGAAAAATAAATCCCCCCCCATTCAACAAATGTTTATTGAGGAACCTTCTATACGCCAGGCGCTGTCCTAGGAAGTGGGGATATAGCAATGAATAGGACAGACCAAGTCCCTGTTTTCTTGGTGCTCCTACAGTCGCTGGGGAAGACCGGCTATAAATATCACAATGGCCAAGAATCCACTGATTCCCTGTGGGGCCTATGGTCAACTATAAGATTTGCTTTTTCTTTCCTCTGTCTTCAAAAGAGTAAAATAGGCTGATCCCAACCAAAACCAGGCTTTCAGAATATGTTCAGAGATGTGTAAATATAAACACAACAGCATGAGACTGAGGGGTGAGATGTTGTAATGTCTTTTTGTAACTTCTGAGTTTGTGGTGCTGAAGCTGGTGAGTGCTGAGACAAAAGGCCTACCTGGGAGAAGTAGGGTCTTTTGCAGGTCCTGCCCATGTCTCCTTTGCATCTCCTGATTAAAATGTTCCGTTACTGTAAAATTGTGTTCTACCGGAAGGCATTCCTGAGATGATTATGACTTATTAACTGTGGGGGATTCACTTTTCAATTGATCTCTGCACTTCTAACATGCCTTGTCAACATTTGCTAGTTAACATTTATTAAGCCTGGCATCGTACTGTTACATATACCATACAAGTCAAGGCTCTGTCAAGACATAGACGCTCACTGTAGAGAGGAAATTTGAAGAAACTCTAATAAAGGGACTATTTACAAAGGCGTGGGCAGGGTTAAAGGAAACCTCAGGGGATAGTATGTATCCTTGACCTGGAAACATTGAGAAGTTGCCACTCTTAGGTGTGAAGACACAAGGGGAGACTGATTCAGAGCAGAATCAGCAGAAGGGCAGAACTTCACAGAATGCTCTAGAAAGAGGGGTCCCTCACAGAAGCTGTGGGTTTCATTAAAAGGACGGAGCCAACATACCCCCTCCTAGCAGGTATGAAGCCAGGGAGACAAATACCCTGAGCTCACTCTTGTCTGCCCTCCATTGTTTTGCATGCACTTCCCGTGGACCCAACCCAGCTGGAAGCAGGAAGGCAACCAGAGCCTATTGGTGCAGCCCATACAGGATGCCATACAGAGAAGAGTAGAGAAGGGTAGGAAGAGAGTGGATTCTAGAGAGGCAAAAGGAAGATATTAATCACACATACATCATTTCATTTACTCCTCACAACAGCTTTATGAAGTAGTTCATGTTATTATCCCCCTTCTATAAATGACAATACTGAACATTACAGGGATTAAGAACCAGCAATTTTCTAAAAATCTAATTTAAAAAATCGAATGGGTTGAAGCTAGGATTTGAACTCAGGTCTGAGTGGATTGCCTCATTATAGTTAAAAACAACTTAGCTTAACAAAGCAGTTCTGTGCTTGGCCGTCACTAGCAGCAGTACTATGCTAAGTTCTGATTGGGTGATGGGCTGGCAGTCTGATTGATCCAATTGTCAGTTAGTGATGCATACTGTATAAGTACAGGTCCTACTGACCATTTTTCATGCTCAAATAATGTTTGCATTGTACATTTTATGTAGTGTCTAATAGCTTTTGTTCTAATATTTGACAATGTCCAGGTAAACACATTCTGCCAGTGAAATGCCCAATATCTAATGTCTTCATTTATTTTTTTTAAATAATATTTTTACTAATGTTCAAATAGAGTTGTCTCCATTTTCCCACCACCACTTTCTCCCACCCTCCCCACCCCCACCTCCTACCCTCAATCCTAGCCCCCTTTGGCTTTGTCCATGGGTCCTTTATACATGTTTATTGACAACCCTTTCTCTTTTTTCCCCTTTTACTTCCATCCTTCCTCCCCTAATGTCTTTACCTTTAAAAAGCCTGATGGGAATATGGCTTTGGTATGTTGCTATGGTGCAGTTAACATAACCAGAACTTGCATGACAAACAGGCAACATATTCACATGCAGTAACTGGGTATCTTAAATTAGATAGAAAGAGTGTAGCTCCAAGTCTATGGCCTGGCAAGACCCATGCACATGTGAGGTCCAGGGCACTGGGCCAGGGTTTCTTAACCCTTTAACATCCGTGCTGTCTTTGGCCAAACCTAAAAATTTCATGTGCCACCCCAGCTGGTGTGTGTCTCAGTGGATTGAGTGCCAGCCTGCAAACCAAAGGGTCACTGGTTTGATTCCCAGTCAGGGCACATGCCTGGGTTGTGGGCCAGGTCCCCAGTAGGAGGCATGATAGAGGTAACCACACATTGATGTTTCTCTCCCTATCTCCCTCCCTTTCCCTCTCTCTAAAAATAAATAAAAAATCTTTAATAAAATTTCACATGCCTCCCCAAACCGGAAGTTGGAATATGGCTTCCTGGGGGAGCGGAGCGGGATACAGTCTATTCTCTGATGATCTCTACCTGTCCAGAGGCTTAATTTCTGTGGCTTGTGTGTTGAACAGGGTAAGGTTTTTCCCAAATGTAAAATTATTGAAAATTAAATATGCCTTTTCAAACCAACACCTCCTCCTATTCTAAAATGGCCACCCTTCAGCTTTGAGGATTGCTGCCCCAGAGCCAATTCTGTTCCTTCCTTTCTTATTTATCTCTTCTGTTTATTCACCCTGCAAACATCTAGATCATAAGAAACACAGAGAATGTGCTAGTAAACACTTGACAGTCTGATCTGGGTGATTTGGACTCTAAGCTGAGGCTAGCCTTAACTGTATGTAAGTCATCTAACGTACTTCACTAAATCTGGGTAAAAATATGGTCACGTGGTTTTTTTATTGTTTGCCCCCTCTTTTCTAATTATCAAGAAGCCCAGTATCTCCTTTTTAAGGCTCCTCCATCCTAACTGTCTAAGAATCCTAAGTTTCCTCAGTGTAACGGGAGCCAAAAAGGTAACTTGAGTCTGAGGGATCTACTGCTGCAGTTGTTTCCTGCTGCCACTTGATGTCGCTGTTGAAGAGAAGTCCTGTACCCTTCAATGGAGATAGTACCTGCTTTACCCAGTTGTGGTACAAATTAAATGTGCTAATATAGTCCAAGTGCTTAATATATAGATGGATATCCATGGTACTAAGTAGGCACTCAGAGATTTAGTTTCATGTTAGTGGGCCCCAGTTTTATGCCTACCCAGAGGATCTCTGGAACCATCCCAGCTGTGGTGAATGGTGAGGAACAGATGGAGGCTTGGATCGACTGCAGGCTGGTGTAGAGTCTGGAGGCCAGAGTGGACCAGTCCTTGCCCCTCTCTAAAGCCCTTGACTGTCTTAGTCCCATTGTTCTGAGGTTGGTCTGCCTTTTGTAGGTGGAAGAGACAGAACCTGAGTAGTATACAATTCCTTGTAAATCAAATTATTTGTTCTGGCTCAGAGAAGGAGTAGTTCTAGGGGGTTCAGACTCAAAAAAAAATACTGCCTCAGCTCACAGAGCGGGTTGGTGGGAGCTGGGCCTTAACCAAGGTCTCTCTGAATGCAGAACTTGACTTGCAACCCATGGAGTATTCTGCCTCATTTTGGAAAGTGATGTTCTGGAGAGCAAGACTGGGTCTCATTTATTTTTACATTCTCCCCATTCCAAGTACAATGCCTTGTACATATCAAGAAATACCCCTTCTCCATGTCAACTGCTGTTACAGATGCTCAGGTGCTTATAAGCACACATGTACATGTGCACACACACACACATACAAACACAAATTCTTTCTGCCTTCCATTTCTTTGCTTCTCCCTTTTTCCTACTTCTAGGCTACAATAATTAAGAACAAAATGCACAAAAAAGGACAAAATGCACTGTTTCTTCATCTTTGAGTAGCTATTGTTGCTTTACGACTTTCTGTATTTCTGCTTTAATTACCATGTTTCACACCCTCTAGAGTACACCTTGGAAAATGACAACACCTTATGACTTTAATAAGCTTTGTGACTAGCACATAAAATATCCCCAAATAATAATTTTAGATCATGTGAAAAAGATTCACTGTTCACATATATTAAAGGTTAGTGATCGTGCACCTGAAACCTGTATAAATGTGCTAACCAGTGTCACCTTAATAAATTCAATAAAAAGGAAAAAAAGATGAATGAATCATTAACATAAGAACCCCGTTTGCTAATCTGTTTACCTATTTGGGCTGTGTCCTGGAAGTTCATTCAGAGTCAATTTGCTTCTTTTTACGGGGACCTACATTATCTATTATGTCATAATATAAAGTATTATATATTATGATGTATAATAATGAATACTAATAGCAGTAATAATAATTGCCACAATTTATTGAGTAGCAGGTACTTGACATAATTATCTCTATTTTTCACATCAACCCTGTGAGATGGGTATCCATTTTATAGGTAAAACTGAAATTCAACTAAATTAAGGAACACCCTTTTAAGAGCATACAAGGGCAAATACATTTCTTGCCCCAATAACAGCGCCTGCTAAAGGGGCAATGACAGGTCACCCATGATGTCCCTTGCCACTCCTCCTGCACTCACAGCTGGTGGGCACCTGATTCCATGTAGGCTAATTGTGGTTGTGGCCTGGTTGAAACACATGAGCTTGGCTAATCTGAGTCTCCCTTAGGAATTTGAATGGGGAAACATGGAAAGAAGCAGTAAGTTGGTAGGAGCAAGCAGAAGCTGGGACTGAAAGGCTCAATCTGAAACTGATGAATGAGTGTTAGGAAGGGAGGCCGAGGAGCCCGTGATGCGCCCCATTCAAACCAAAGTTTATGGGACAGTGGAAGGCACGCAGAGACTAAATGCCGTGGGAGGATATAGGATAAATGGGTGTGGGACAGAAAGAATCACATGCAGAGAGCAGCCAGGTCAGCGCAGAGCTCTTTGGGGCCAGGTGCTGCCCCTTCCCCCACCCTCCCAGTTTCTATGCCAGGTAGCCCTAAAAGAACCTGTCATCTCTTGAGCTAACTTTAGTGGGTATCAGGTCATTTCAACCAGGAGAGCCAATTGAGAATACACAGCCTGTAAGTGCTTGAAAAGGGATCGGGACCCCAGTTTTGTGGCTATAGAGCCCCTGTTCTTGTCACTGTACCTCTTTGGCATATTACAAATGCTGCCCTGGCCCACCATGGCCCACAAGGTCACCTTAATGTATCTGAAAAAGAACCAATACTGGACTCAAGTTTCCTGAATCCATGTCCCAAGTTTTGGTCTGCTTTCAGAGCCCTGAATGGGATGGTGGGAGTTAAGAGTCTTGGGCAATTGGGAGGTCTCCAAACAACTCTGGGGCAGGACTCCAGCTTCCAGGGAGGAAGATGCTACAATGCTGGTGGGTGGGAAGGGGACAGGATGGGTTCTTGGCAGTACAGAGGAGAACAGGGACTCCTCCAGTATGGGAACTGGTCTTATCCCTACTTGCACCCCCAATTCTAAGATTGGGCCTGACATATATTTGAATGAGCATGTGAATAAGTGAATGAATGAGTGAATGAATGAATGGCAGAAGTGGGTCCCAGGCCCTCTTCAAATGTATGGATCATTCTTCCGTTGAGTTTTGCCAGGTTGAGGAACACCTGTGTCTATCTCTAAGAAGCAATCCATGCAATAATATGAGTAATGTTTACAGTAATTTCAGCTTAAAAAATACCAAAGCAGATGTAGTGACCAGGATAATGATATAGTTCAAAGACTACAAATGGACAACTCTGGATTGCATTTGCCCTGTTTACAAAAACACCACACGCTTTGTCTTCCTCTGTCTGGAGAGAGTGAGGTTTTCATTTTAAGAGGCTGACTAAAAAATGCAGAGCCACTTCCTGGGCACGCTTCCAAGTGACTACATCTCTCTTGCAGAGCTCCCCAGAGCCCCAGCCCCAGCTGTCTGGGGCGGGGCCTCCAGCCGTTGGTGGCTGTTGGAGCTACCACAGTAGCAGTTATCTGCAGCCCGCCAGAAATACTGTGCTTTTAGGTCCCAGGGAACAGATAACGTCTTTGGCCTTTGCGCTGAAGAGATATCAGATCTTATGATTGGCCAGGCTGCTGTGTGTGAAATACAGATGTCTCACATTCCTGAGTATGGCATTCCTTCCAGATGAGTACCCCAGGGTGTGGGTAAGTCTTACTGCTTGAAGCCTGCCCTTACTGGTTGTGAAATATTCAAAGCTGGGCATTGTGACTTTCCAAGGGCATGACTTAGCATACCTCCTAATCCTGCTGAGCCTCAGTTTCCTTTTCTGTGAAATAGAGATGGTATTATGCTATACTATAGAAGGATAGAAGGAGCTAGCCATCACAGGGTGTCGTGAGACCTAAAAGAATTAATATATCCAGAGTACCTCATCTGGTACCTGGCATATAGTAAACACAAAAGAGCTCTCATTATTTCTGAAGCAACAGTTTAAAAAAAAAAAAGGTTTCAGTGCCAATGTCCCTGTTTTTATTTCTAGCAGTACAATATTTCTCTAAAAGACTCAGCGGCTATAGTCTACTTCTTGATCATACCTGTGTAGCCAACAGAAATAAAACTGCTGGGGAAGTTAGTGCCCAAGGAAAGTTTGTCAGACTGTATTTCCTTTCTCTTTTTCCCTTCTAGACTCTGACTGCTCCTGCTCCATTTGCAGACGAAGTCAGCTGCCAGTGCCAAGCGCCCCATGAAAAACTGACCATTGCTCAAGCCCGCCTAGGAACACCAGGTGAGGCTGGACTTCCCCTCCGAATGGGCCCTGTCTTGACATCTAAAGTAGCAGAAAAGCCCATGATTATTTGAGCAGCACTCACTGTCAATCGGAATTGAATTTAGAGATGATAACACAGCGCAAGGATAACACCAACAGTAATAAACACCACAAAGCAAAGTAGCCAAGGAAAAGATACAGCGAGATGTCAGTGTTGGAGCCCCAGGTCTGCCATGTAGTAGTTCTGCAGTCTTGATCAAGTCACAAGAACAATCTAAATCTGTTTCCTCATGTGTGAACAGGGACCATGATGATACCTGCTTCACAGGTTTTTGTGACAACTAGGCTCGGTTAACAACTCCGAAGCATTTTTTAAACTGTGAAGGCTTACACAAACCTAAGCTGCATAATTATTACCATTCTTATAAGTCTGTGTTGTAAAAACGTTTTTCCAGGTGTGCCTTAAATGAAAGAGCTAGGAGGTTGTTCATTCGTTCACTCCTTTAGTGGATGCCAACCAGAGCTGGATAGGGAAGGGATTGAAAAAGAACTATAAGGTACTGCCTTTGTTTCCCACGAGCTTCATTATAAAGAGACAAGACAACTAGATATGAAATAAACCCACCAATAGCGTGCATGCATGTATTTAGGGCAGCAATGTTCAACTGGCTTGCTGCAAGGATTTTTAAAACTTGCAATACCTGACTATTTAGTCATGGGCACTGACCTCTTTTCCCTTAGACTGTCAAATGAAAAAAAATGACAATGGCCAACACAATAATAGCTGGCAAAAAATATATACTATTTTTTAGTGTGCTGCAGAATTTTAATAATTAGTTTATGTGTGCTGTGAGATGAAAAAGGTTGAAAATCACTGGTTTAGGGGTTAAATCCTACAACACAGATGAAAACTGATGGTTTTAAGAAAGGCCGATTCATTTGGCCTGGAGCAGTCAGGCTACCTCAGCTGATCCTTTTGGGAGAAGTAAGATTGGGACAGTGTGGGCAGAAATGGGAAAGGTATTCTGGGCAAGTGGAACAGGAACGGTGAAGGCGTGCGGGTAGCCAGCTGTGTAGCAGTAAATGAATGGTATTCCATTTGGTTAGGATGGAGTGGAAAATCAGACTGATTAGCCAAGTAAGATGGCTCCAGAACAAACATCCCAAGTTTAAAAGAATCCATGGGACAAAGGACAGCCTTCTTAATAATAATAACAATGGATATTTATTAACTGTTTACTATTAAGTTCCTTATGTGTATCATGTCATTTCACTATCAACACGATGTGGTTAGTACTTTTAGCATATCACAGGGGAGGAGATGAAGGCTTTAGAGAGGCTGTGAATCCACACAGGATTATTCAGCTAGTAAGTGGCACTGGGTCTCATACCTGAGCACGCATCAGAATCACCTGGAGGGTGTGTTGAAAACACAGATGGCTGGTCTTCACCCCCAGTGTCTCTGACTCAGTCCAACTGGGGTAGGACCTAAGAACTTGCCTCTCTAGCAAGTTCCCAGGTGATGCTTCTGCTGAGGGACCACACTTTGAGAACAAATGGTAAGTAGTGAAGCTGAGATTTGATCTCAAACCTCTGCGTTCCAGTTTGCTCTCTCAGCCATGACACTGCCTCCTCTTTAAGAGTATAGTGGGTCCTTTAATAAAGTCATTTTCCTCAATGTTGCTTCGTCATAACATTGAAAGAAGGAGCTCCTACCCTTCCTGTCAGCATGGATGGAACTGGAGAGCATTATGCTAAGTGAGATAAGCCAGGTGGGAAAAGACAAATACCATATGCTCTCACCTATAAGTACAACCTAATGAACAAAACAAATGAACAAATGAGCAAAACAGAATCAGAGGCTTTGAAACAAGGAACAGACTGAATGTGACCAGAGGGGAGTGGCGAGGGGGATAAGGGGGGAAAGAAGGGGAAGGGACTAGTTAAAGAATAAGTATAAATGACCCATGGACACGGACAACAGGGCGGGGATTGACTATGGGAGCAGGCTGGGGGTTGGGGGCAGGGCAGGGGACAGCAATGGGGGAAAACTGTAATAGAACAGCAATAAAAAAAAAATAAGATGCTATGGGAACCAAACTCTTGTTTATATCAATTAGCCAATGGTAAAACTGGTTTCATTATACAGTGTTTCACTTAAAGTCACAGAAGCTATTGACGATGTTAAGTGAGGACTGTAGCTTGGAGAGAGTGAGGTGAGGAAGAGAGCAGACCAAATTAGTAAGCTTTTTTGTTACTTCTTTTGAAAAAGGCAAGAAGTGGCTTGGGGCAGTAGTTCACAGCAGCTAAACCACTTGTTCCTTATCCTTCAGTATGCAACGAATCGCCTGGTAAATTTGTTAAATAAGCAAATTTCCTGCTGTCTCACCACCACCCCTAAATCTGGGTTGAGGCCCAGGCATCCTCACTTTTAACGAATAGCCTAGGTAAATCCAAAAGATGAAATGAAATTCCAGGTAGTTGTGAAGAGAACAGATTTGACCTAAAGTTAAAGGATGAGCTTTAGGCCCAAGGAGAACACAAAGCTTTTTCTAGGGAAAGGGAAGCCAAGTCTAACTTACTCTAAATCTGCCAGGTGCTCTTTCCTCCAGGGGTGTCCAACCGTTTGGCATCTCTGGGCCATGCTGGAAGAAGAGTTGTCTTGGGCCACACATTAAATACATTGCAATACATAATCACAAAAAAATCTCATCATGTTTTAAGTAAATTTGCAATTTTGTGTCAGGCTGCATTCACAGCCATCCTGGGATGCATGCGGCCTGCAGGCCGCAGGTTGGACGCCCCTGCATGTGTCTCATTTAGTTTTTGCAAAAACTGTGTGTGATGGGTATTAGTATATCCTTTCTACAGATGAGGCAAATGAAATTTGGAGAACTGAAAAGTTATTTGTCAAGTTTCCTAGCTAAGTGGGTAGAGCTAGGATTTGACTCTAGCTCTAATCCTAGCTTAGCTAGGAAATTTGACCCCAAGTATCTTTTACCTCAAAACCCTGCTTTGTCTTCCACATCGGGCTGCCCTGTGGAACACAGCAGACCATGGAGGTAAGAGAAAACATGCTCAGGCATTGAACTGGAGGATGGAAGGTATCGTAACAAGACAGGCAGAAAGTACCTGTGATCTTCTGCAGTGGCTGGGCTGTCTATTGTGCTCACTGCTGTTTCACCAGTACCTGGAGGTATGCTTGTCAATTACTGTGTGTTCAGTAAATATTTCGTGAGTGAATGAATGAGTGGAAGTTTGGGACAAGAGAAGGAGCTTGTTTTCTAGAAATAGAATTAGCCATCGCTGGTGTGGCTGAGTGGATTGAGCACCAGCCTGCAAACCAAAGGGTAACTGGTTCAATTCCCAATCGGGGCACATGCCTGGGTTGCAGGCCAGGTCCCCAGTAAGGGGTGTATGAGAGGCAACCATACATTGCTGTTTCTCTCCCTCTCTTTCTCCCTCCCTCCCCCTCTCTCTAAAAATAAATAAATAAAATCTTTTAAAAATAGAAATAGAATTACAGAGAGCTGGTCTGATGCTTTGAGCCAGCATCAAGCTAATTAATTGGGTGAGATCGGGTGCCTGCACATTGCCTAACTGCCAAGCAGTTTAAACCCAGAGAATAAAGCTAGAAGATGGTGTTACATTTTGAAAGAGCTGTGTGGTGGGCTCCGTTGAACATGGGTCACTGCAGGAGGAGTGAGACAGAGGAAAGCTGAACTCCTAGTCTTAGAAGAGTTCTCCCCTCTTATCTCAGGTGATGACCCTGGGAAGTTATCCAAGAGAATCTGTGATGTTGATGGGCACCTAGCTGGGGAACTTCAGTTAGCAATTCCTTTATTTAGAAACGTTAGTTCTTTCATTACCTGGAATGCCCTGATAACCATTGTTTTATTAGAGCAATGGTCCTCAAATTTCAGCTTACTACTTAGAATCCCCTGGAGAGCTTGTTAAAACAGACCGAAGCTCCTGATCAGATAGGTCTGGGGTGGGGCTCAAGAATTTGCATCTCTAAGTGTCTAGAATGTGCTGATGCTGCCTGTCCTGGGACCACACTGTAAGAACCACTGCTGAAGAGTAACTGTTGATAGTAGTTGGAGGGAGTGACAGGAAGATTATCCTAAATAATTGTTGAAGCATTGTACTGTTACTAGAAAAGCTCAGAGCACGTTTTTTAAATCTTGCTGTTGTACTGCTCTTTAAAGAAAACGAGAAAAACATTACTTTTTTGAAGTGTTTGGTAATTTTCAAGAGTAGTAAGCAATTACCTTTTTGTGGCACTGTCTTGAGCATTCCATCAAAAAAGACAAAACAGACCCACACTAGGGGTTTATAATGTGCTTCAAGATTATAGTTATAACTGAAGTCTTTCACTATCTTTTCCACCAGCCCTATTTTATGACTCAATACAATTGCCTACAGTGTATTTCACAATCTTAGGTCTGCCCAAACAGAGGCTAGCATATAAATTCTAAAAGAGGTAATGACAAACTCTGGTCATAACTGTTAGCTCCTGGGCCTCATCAGTGAGGTCACAAGGATGATGAAACATCACGAAAAATAGTAAGGCAGTCAGAGTCAGCACCTTTGACCTTAGCTTAACTAGTCCAGTTGTGGAACTATGCATCTACAGGGTTTAGTATGTGTCCTGAGAAAAAGAGAATCAGTCCTCTGTCTTGCAGTTCAAGTGATCGTTTCATAGGTTCCTTTCATCAAAAGGGAACTCAGTCCCAATTTCCTATTTTTCCTCTCAGAATGGGGATTTATATTAGTCTGTTTCCACAGTGTATACAGTTTCCAAATTCATTTTTCAAAAGTTACCTTAATGATTTTTGTTTCATTTGTGTGCCACCTATACTATTATTTATTTAATTTTTCTTTAATGTTCTCTTTTGTTAACTTTAATGTATTTAAAAGGGAAACATCAATCATTATCATCTATTGAAAATAGTATTGCTGGCTTTAGAAGGGAGGTATAAAATTTATATAAAACTATGTAAACTTTATAGAATATGTAACTATTAGATTTTAAAAAGTTGATTTCTGTGCCACTTTTTGCACATCAATTGTACACAAAAATATTAGTTACCATAATTACTGGGTGTTGGGAATTCATAGTTTGGTTGTATGACATTGTGTAAGCTGCTTAACTTTGCTGAGCTTCCATTTGTTCCTCTATGAAATGAGAATACTAAGTCCACTCTCCTCTGTGTACTTCACAGAGTTGATGTGAAGATCAAGTGAAATATATGGGCTTTATAAATCGTATGTACTTTTTAAGGCATTATTAAAATGTAGGTTGCTAATAGCCATAATAAAAAATGAATAACTACACTTTTTTGTTGTTACCTGAATCTGAAATAATACCAAGAAACAGCATAATCTGTAGGTGTAGAAACGTTAATTAACGTATTAAGAAACGTTATTAATCTTAACTATTAAACCAACGCCAAACTGATTTCCAAAACAATTGTACTATTTTACATTTCGACCAGCAACGTGTAAGAGTTCATTACTCTATATCCTCACCAATACTTGATAGGTATGGTCAATATTTTTTAAAAAATTTTTAGCCATTTTAGGGGTATGAAGTGGTATATCATTCTGGCTTTAATTTGTATCTCCCTGATGACTAATGATATCGAGCATCTTTTCATGAGCTTTGCTATCCATTTATTTTTTTTGGTGGAATGTTCATTTTTTTGCCCCTTTTAAAATGAGTTATTGGTCTTATTGAGTTTTGGGAGTTCTTTATATATTTTAGATACAAGTCATATATCTGATTTTTTTTTGCAAATGTTTTCTCCCTATAACTTGCCTTTTCATTTTTGAAGAGTGTAAGTTTTAAATAAGGTCCAATTTATCTTTGTTTTTTGGTTATATAGTGTACCCTTTTTGGGTCCTATTTAAGGAATTTTTGCCAAACTCACTGAGATTTTTTCCTGTTTCCTCCTAGAGGTTTTATAGTTATAGCTCCTACATTTAGGTCTATGATCCATTTTGAATTAATTTTTGTTTGCAGTGTGAGATGAGAGGTAAGCATAGCTCCTTCTATCATTTCATTTACTTCAAAGTACTGAATAACTTATAAAAATTTGGAATGTAATATCTAGAAAGTTAAAACAATCAGATTTCCCCCACAGTACTGTACCATGGTCATTATTTGTATCCATGATCCTCAAGCAAATATCAAGCACCATTTTGGTGTTATGCCTAATTTGTTATTGTTTAAGTTACTTAAAATACAGTTATCAGTGTGTGGTATATAGATATACATTCTACCAGAACATCACATTTAACTAATATACTTATTGTAACCATTCAGGATAAAGAGGAATTTACTTGAAATGCTTGAGAAATTTTATAATCTGTGGGCAGAATGTGTATAATGCCATCGTATTCATTTTCTATGATGTATAACGTTTTGTCACAGACCTAGTAGCATAAAACAGTGCCCGTTTGAGCCACAGACCTAGTGGCGTAAAAGAGTACACATTTCAGCTACAGGCCTAGTGCCGTAAAAGAGTGCACATTTCAGCCACAGGCCTAGTGCCGTAAAAGAGTGCACATTTCAGCCGCAGACGTAGTGCCGTAAAACAGTGCACGTTTCATCCACAGACCTAGTGCCGTAAAACAGTGCATGTGAGCCTCCCCCTTTTCCGGTGAGCCGCCCGCCTTCCGGTGAGCTGCCCGCCATCCTGTGAGCCGCTCCCCTTCCCGGTGAGCACCCCTTTTCCCGTGAGCCGTCCCCCTTCCCGTAAGCCGACCCCAGTCCCTGAGCTGACTCCGTCATGTGGCCCAGCGCACTCCAACAGGCAGCTCCGGGGTGACTTCAGGTTTCGCGTGCAGCCCGTTTATCATTGTGGTCGTCGTCGTCGTCGTTGACGAAGGTAGTTGTGTGGTAAAATGGCACCTGTAGGTCTGCGGCTTGGTGATTTGGTGTGGGGGAAACTCGGCCCGTATCCTCCTTGGCCGGCAAAGATTATTCCTGCGCCCAAGTGTTTGCGGAAACCGCGTGGAAAGAGATACTACTTTGTAAAGTTTTTTGGAATGGAGGATCATGCCTGGATGGAAACGAAACAGCTAAAGCCATATCATGCGCATAAGGAGGAAATAATAAAGATTCACAAGGGAAAACTATTCCGGCGAGCTGTGAAAGATGCGGAAGAGTTCATACGGACAGCCACACAGGAAAACCAGACGCCGTCTCACAATTCCGCTGATGACGAGAATCGGCATAATTCCAGTGGGGAAAGAAGTAGACCAGACTCATGTGATAAGAATCGTGAGCTTTGCCTGTCTGAAGGGAATCTGAACGAGAACATGGGAGAAGGAAAGAAGACAGTGTCTTCAGAATCTTCAGAGAGAGGCCTTGAGGTCCTTCTGAGAAAGGCCCAATCGCAGGGTTCCTGGAAGCATAGGCAGCCCCCAAAGAACATCCCCGTTCCTGAGTCTAGAACCATGAAGGAGACGATAGCTAGACCAGTGGCCTCGTTTGAGCAGTGGACTGTGAGCGGCGAACCTGTGAGCGGAGACCCCCAATTTGACCACCTCCTGCTCAGTCAAATCAAGAAGGCAGCTATCTGTTACGAGCAAATCACAAAGAAGTTGAAAACAAGTGGAAATGAGACTGGATCCGTCTCTACCCAGGCAGCAGACAGCAGGGTCATGGATAGCAGCATCACACCCACAGACAAAAAGATAGGATTTTTGGGCCTGAGCTGCATGGGAACGGGCATGGTCTCCAACTTGCTAAAAACGGGTCACACGGTGATTGTCTGGAACCCGACTACAGAGAAAGAGGAGGCCTACCTAAGAAGAACCCCCGCTGAAGTTGTTTCATCTTGTGACATCACCTTTGCCTATGCACCTGATCCAGAGGCGGCCAAGGATCTGGTGCTGCGCCCCGATGGTGTGCTGCAGGGGATCTGCCCTGGGAAGTGCTACGTGGACCTGTCAACAGTGGATGCTGACACAGTCACTGAACTGGCCCAGGTGATTATGTCCAGGGGGGGGCGCTTTCTGGAAGCCCCGGTCTTGCGCAACCAGCAGTTGTCTAATGATGGGATGTTGGTGATCTTAGCAGCTGGAGACAAGGGCTTATATGAGGACTGCAGCAGCTGCTTCCAGGCAATGGGGAAGACCTTCTTTCTAGGTGAGGTTGGCAGTGCAGCCAAGATGATGCTGATTGTGAACATGGTCCAGGGGAGCTTCATGGCCACCATCGCTGAGGGGCTGACCTTGGCCCAAGAGACAGGTCAGTCACCGCAGACATTTTTGGACATCTTCAATGAAGGAAAATTGGCCAGCATCTTCTTAGACCAGAAGTACCAAAATATTCTTCAAGGAAACTTTAAGCCTGATTTCCACATGAAATACGTTGTTAAGGATCTTCATTCAGCCATTGCACTGGGCAGTGCCGTCAACCATCCGACTACAATGGCAACTGCAGCCAGTGAGGTATACAAAAGAGCTGAGGTACTGAGCCAGTCTGACAACTGCATGTCTGCCCTGTCCCGGGCCTACATGCACTAAGCCCCTACTCCCCCAATCTCCCCTATGACCCCCCTCTTCCTCACACGGGGTTGGGGTCCTGGGACTTGACTTTGGACCAGTTTACTTGTCTTTATTTCCTTTTATACAGACTTTGAGACTTCTCATCAGTACAGCACACAGCATTTACTCTTCCCCTGAAGGTCCTGGGAAGGGGAGGAGTGTCAGCAGGACTGGCCTATGGCAAGGCACAGGTAGATGTGTGTTCACACACCCACACCTACCCCCACCTGTTTTTACTCCAGGATACAAGCTGCCCAGAAACTGCTTCCTGGCTTTTTTTACCCCTTCTTCCAAGCTTGTGTTATCTCAGACCCCTTCCAGGAACTAGGATCAACAGTGGAAACTGGAAGCCTTCCCACTGCTTCCCTCAGAGTGAACAGGCTGTGGTCATTTCCACAGTCCCCACTGGATTCCTTGCACAGAGAGGCTCTGGGCCAAGGATGTCAAACTCATTTTCACTGGGGGCCACATCAGCCTCGCAGTTACATTCAAAGGGCCGGATGTAATTTTAGGACTGTATAAATATAACTACTCCTTAATTAGGGGCAAGGAGCTCGGCACTGCCGCTGGGTAGAGAACAAGGTGCCGGACCAGATAAAGCAAGGTGGAGGGCCAGATTTGGCCCTCGGGCCTTGTGTTTGCTACCTGTGCTCTAGGCCAAGATGGACCAGCAGAGACTAAACAGAGGACCCTGTGGGCCCTGCAACCTCAGGTGGCCAGCTGATGAGGACTGTCATGTTTAAGCCACCAGCATGCAACCAACTCTCCAGAAATGCCTTTGTGAACTGGAAAGAGATTGCCAAAGGCAAGTGAAGGCAGGACTTTCCAGGGACAGCAGCAAACAGTCAGCCTGTAGGTGAGCCTCCCAGAAGCCTGTTCTCCTGCTTTTCAGCACCCTTCCTGGAAGACATGGGGCGAGGGCAGGGAAGATGCCTGTGGGTTTTCGGAACAGGCGATTTCACTTGAATTTTGAATTCTTTTCTGTCTGAACACAAAGCCTGTTACATTCCTAGATCGGGGTGTCAAACTCATTTTCACCAGGGGCCACATCAGCCTCGCAGTTGCCTTCAAAGGGCCGGATGTAATTTTAGGACTGTATAAATGTAACTACTCCCTAACTAGGGGCAAGGAGCTCTGCACTGCCACCGGGTAGAAACAAGGTGCCAGGCCAGATAAAACAAGGTAGAAGGCCAGATTTGGCCCGCGGACCTTGCGTTTGCCACCTGTGTCCTAGATGGACACTAGGGCCACCATCGCTGAGGGGCTGACCTTGGCCCAAGAGACAGGTCAGTCCCCACAGACATTCTTGGATATCTTCAATGAAAGAAAATTGGCCAGAATCTTCTTAGACCAGAAGTGCCAAAATATTCTTCAAGGAAACTTTAAGCCTGATTTCTGCCTGAAATACATTCATAAGGATCTTCACTCAGCCATTGCACTGGGCAATGCCGTCAACCATCCAACTACAGTGGCAACTGTGGCCAGTGAGGTATACAGAGTGAAAGGTGAGGAGGAATATCTAATTACATACCTAAAATGAGGTGGCCTGTGAAGAGTCTGCCTGTGGGTTTTTGGCACAGTTGATTTCACTTGGATTTTGAATTCCAACAAAAAAATGCTATAATGAAAGTGGTTGCTCAATGTTGTCTTTAAGTGTTTTTTTTCTTTTAAGAAACTCTTATTTACTGATTGATTTGAGAGAGAAAGAGGGAGGGCGAGAGAGAGAAATATCAATTTGTTGTTCTACTTATTTATACATTCATTGGTTGATTCTTGTGTGTGCGCTGACCATGGATCAAAGCCACAACCTTGGTGTATCGGGATGATGCTCTAACCAGCTGAGTTACCTGGCCAGGGCTCAGTGTTGTCTTAACATTATTGACAATTCTGTAAAGTTCCTTTTAATGAATATTTCTGTTAAGGTATTTCATCTTTGTTTTGAAATCCTTCCCTTTGATTTGAGAGTCCTTGAGAGTAGGTGATATCTCAAAAACATTTATTTAAAAAAAAAACACTGAAGTGGAACAAGGAAAAATCCTAGTAATTTTTAAAGTATATAATATAAAATTCTAATAAATTTAATCTCTTACAGGCTACTTTGGGTTACCCAAAATATTTTATAATTTCCACTCTGAGTCTTCTTTGGTGCATGGGATTTTTAGAAGTGTATTACTTCTAAACATCTGGGAATTTGCTATCTTTCTGTTGTTGATTTCTATTTTAATTTCCTTGAATTAGATTAGACCATATACTCCATAATTTCAGTTTGAAATTTTGAGAATCATTTATGGCTAGTTTACAGTGCATTTTGATAAATGTTCAACGTGTTCCAGTAAAGATGGTATTCTATAGCATTTGCTTGTAGTGTTCGATAAATAGGCCTAGATCAAGTTGTCAGGTTAATCATCATGCTTTTTAAATCTTCTGCGTGATTTTTTTTATCTGCTTATTCTATTCGTTGTTGAAGAGGGTATTACATTTCCAACTAGGTATCGTTAACATTGAAAAGGTTACCCATAGTAAAACATGAAAATGTTCAAAAAAGAGACATTGTTCCTTTTTAAGGAGAAAATGTGACACTTGTGGAAAAGCTTTCGAGAAAGCCCTTCCTTTTTTCTTTAAATGACATCTTCTAGGTAACTAAGGTTGTGAATTTTTAGTTTTGCTTTCTTTTTCATGAACATGTCTTTCAGAATAGGATTGTATGATAACATTTAAATGGCAAAAACAAAACATGATTTTGTGCAATTAACAAAAGGTTACTACAAGCAGAACAATACGTGTTTTGATAAAAATAACAAATCAAACAATACACATTTGTTACATCATAATTTCTATGGCTCGGGAGTCCAAGCCTGGCTTAGCTGAGGCTTCTGCTTAGGGTCTCACAAGGCTGTATTCAGGGTGTCACACAGAGCTCAGTTCTTATCTGGAGGCTTAACTGGTGATAGGTCTCAGGTTGTTGGAAGAATTTATTTTCTTGCAACTGTGAGACGAAGGATCTAGCTTTTTGCTGGTTGTCAGGCAGAGGTCACCCTCAGCTCCTAGAGGAACCTGCAGTTTCTTGCCATGTGGCCCTCTGTATAGGCCCTTTCACAATGTGGCAGCTTGCTTCTTCAAAGCCACCAAGGGAGAGTGAGTCTGCTAGCAATACGAAGTCGTATATGCTGTAACATCATGGGAGTGCCATCTATCATCTTTGCTAGATTCTACTCATTACAAGGGCAAGTTACAGGTTCCACTCACACTTCAAAGGGAGGGGTCACACAAAGGTGTGAACAGCACTGGGCAGAGATCATTGGGAGCCACCTTAAGGTCTCTAAACTGGCCATGGAATAGCTGTGCTCCTACTTGTGATAATTGTCAAACCCCAGCTTCACCAGCCACTGCTTCCCAATATAGATGATGCCCAGATGCCTAAAAGGATGTCCAGAGAAACCTCAAGCAAAAGATTAAGACAAAGAAACATACAAACTAAAAAAAGGCACATTCTACTAAAAATTTTATTATGGAGAATTTCAAACATACACAAAAATAAAACAACATGATAAATACTCATGAGTCTTTCACCCATACCTAATTGTGACCAAAACCGTGGTCAGTATTGTCCCGTCTGTTCTTCCCTCTTGAATTATTTGAATAGGGCTTCCTATAATTTCATCTGTATATTTGTGTGTCTGTATATAAAATAGAGTGATACCTCGGTATTCGTCATTAATTCGTTCTGGAAGTCATGACAAGTGCCGAAACCGATGAGTCCTGAGCAAGCACCGAGTGCTGAAACATTTTTTTCTCGTCAAAATGTGACGAGTACAGGCTTTGACGAGCGCTGAAGCCAACGAGTACTGAGGTATGACAGTAACTTTTTAAAGCATTATCACTAGACCATTATCTCACCTAAAAAATTACCAGTAATTCTTTAATATCATCAAATATTAAAATTCCTAGTTGTCTTATATCATCATTTATTTATAGTTTGTTTGAACTGAAATCCAAATAATGTTTATATATTACAATATGTTTATATGTCTTTTAGATCTCTTTTAATCTTCAGGTCCCTCTTCCATCTCTCTTCCTCTTTTTTTTTCTTGAAGTTTATTTGTTGAAGAGGCAGAGTCCCTCCCCCACCCCGCCTGCTTTCTTTTGGTCCTGTAGAGTTTCCCAATCTAGAAATTGCTGACACATTACAGTTGTAAAAGTGGGCTTATTGCAAAATCAGCTCCACAAATACTCTTAAAAGATGTACTAAATGGCCTTTTTCTCAATAATTATGTCACCATTCTTTATTTTTCCTTCTTCCTTGCTTCTTGAATCCATTTATCTTGATCACCTTTGAATCAGTAAGAAAAAGTTCTGTAAAACTGCCATCTGCTTTCTCCTGGGGTTTATAACTTAAAACAAATTTTCCTCAATTGAATTCAAATTGAATAAGAGCATTGAAACCAAGGATCCCTCATTAGGCAGTTTGTTATTTCAAAGCATTTTCTATTTACTGCGCTTTATTTAGAATACAGGATAATCCTGTGAAGGCAATTCTGTTTGTTCAAAATGGTGTATAATTGGAAATAATTGCAATCCCTATCTTACATAAAGCCTCCAGTATTTTTATTAGAGAAATTTAATTTATTAGAAACATTTTACCATCTGAATCTATTAATGTAACATTTCTTCTAATTTATATTCCAAATTAATGAAGTTGTACTACATTAAGAAATAATCACAATTTTAAATCTAAGTCTTAAAGATCACTTAGCTGGAGTTTGCATTGATTGCTTTCTTAAATTTTATTTTATAGCATCAACATAATACATGTATATAGTTTTAAAAATCAGTAAGACTCTTAGGCTTTTAAAAAAATAAACTAGCAGTCCCTTGCCCCACCTGCCCCACCCCAGAGTCTTGCTTCCTATAGACACTCAGCACTTGACAATCAGCTTTCCAAAATGTTGTGGACATCTTTCATCCACTGTCATTGCCTTTTTATTTCTTATACTTTTTAAATATTTTTCTCTGTAATTCTTATGGTATTTGGCAGGAAGTGGAGATGTGTGTGTATGTTCAGTTTGCCACATTTAGCTTGTAGTTTGCCATCTTTTCACTTTGTGGTTCCTTCGGTGAGAGTCCAGAATCGTGTAAAACTTGGCACCCAACCCCTGTGTCCCCCAACGTCTCCCTCTGATTTGAGGGGATAGGTCTTTGTGCTGGCTCAGCAAAAGGGTCATCCTGCATTTTCTAGCTCAGTCTCCTGACTTCCAGAGGGCTGTGGTGAAGTGTGTCCTTTTTCCTCATGGAAAGGCACTTCCCAGAGCTCCATATGCCATTGTGAGAGTGTCTGCTGTGGCCTCTTCACTCTTGACTTTTCTCCTTAGGAAAGATTGTAGTGTTGGTTGCTTGCCTCCCACCCTGAGCCCCACCCCACCACATGTAACTTTTGTCCTCGGATTCTCCTCTCTTTGGGGGCATGTGTTTCCCCTCCCTCAACTCTCATGTTACCAAAGAGGTTAGGGAGTGATCCTTGTGCAGTAGTATGCTGGTAAATGTTTAACGATCAGCCCTCCGGGGGGACATAAGCCCTGATTTGTAGCATTTGCCAATTTCTGTAGGTAAATGTTCCTACCAAGGCTGATTTCTAGCTACCAGTGTGACTTGAAGTTGGAGATAAAGGCATATGTAAATGCCTTGGGGGACAGGACTCAGGTCTTCATCCAGGACTGCCAGACTCAAGGCTAAAGTCATTTGTCCTTTTCATTGAGCTCCTCAGTTGCTCCTGCCTTGGTATTCCCACTGGGCTGACTCCGACAACCCTTTGGTTATGCCTGGTCTGTCTGAATGTGCCTGCTCTGACCCCCAATACTTCGCTCTGGGTCAAGAGAACTCCCCAGTGCTCTGTGTTTGTCTTTCCTATTAGCTAAAAATATGTGTTCTTACTGTGAGCCAGTCTTAATTTTGTTAATGTTTTTACTCTCTTTTGATGTCCTCCGAAGAACCTCTTTGTAAAATTAATTTCCCACACTAATAGGAAATTGATGGTACATGACCTTGTATTTTATACAGGTAAAATTTCCTATGCTGCTACACTGATGGAAGAATCAGGTAACGGGGATTTCTTATTCTGCAGTTCTGTTAATGATGTTTTCTTTCTCCAACAGTTGACAGACCTGTCAGAGTGTATGCAGATGGAATATTTGACCTCTTTCATTCAGGCCATGCAAGGGCACTTATGCAAGCAAAAACACTGTTTCCCAACAGCTACTTGTTGGTAGGAGGTAAGAAGTACATTTTCTTTTTGTCTAGAAAACTCCTTTATAATGTGCTTCCTGAAAGGAATCCCTTCCAGAGTCTCATCATTAAACTCTCATGTGGTTAAGGCTCCCAGTTTATCCCCTATTGACTCACATGTCCACTTGTCTGAAATGTAAAACATTTAAAAAACTATAGGGGAAATTATATCATGTGATTTATACATCACTGATCCCCAGAAAGAGAGAGGGTAGCTGCTTCATGGTTTCTATTAATGCCTTTTTTTGTGTTTGAGACATGATCCAATTTATGTTTCTAAAGTTTTCTAGAGCGTTAAGAGAAAAGCAACATTATTCGGATGTCAAATCTAGGAGAGCTGAAAGGGGTTCAGAATCATTAAAGGTAAACAAGGTCGTTGTTTATTTATTTTGTGTGACCCACAGCAGTTAGGATGATGTTGTGGTAACATGAGTGGCTTACAACAGCTCCAGTCAGTTGAATTTATGCACAGTGTGTTAAAGAAATGGAGATTTATGTACCCAAGTAATCTTGGTTCACAGGGAAGAGACTGACTGCATAAGCATGTGCAGAGAGAAGGGAGGTTAAATGTGGAATGAAATGTTCCTTCCCCAGAAGGCCTACAGATTTCCACTTGGGTAAAAGGGACTAGGAAAACCTGTATCTCACCTCTGTGGCTTCTGAAAGCAGCATATCCTTTCCCTGTGAGCAGTTTTTGTGGCATTACATGAACCACGCACCATCAACTCTTAGGCCACTGCTATGCAGATAAAGATGCTGATAAGAGACTATATATCTGGGGGTTTTTTTTTAGTATTTCATTATCTTCTGCAAGTTTAAAACTACTTTTTGAATGTTTAAGAGGAACCCATCTACAGATTTTGCTGAGGATGGTGACCATGTGGTTATTGAATGGAATTCTTTCCCGAAGGAAGAGACAGTAAAAGGCAGTGGTTACTGGACAAGTCATGCAGAGAGGACGTGGGGCAGGCAGAGAACCCAGCCCTTGTTCATCTCCCTCTATCTTGAGAGGAAGATCACTGCTACCTGGAGTCTGGTCCTAAGCTGCTGGGACCCTAGGGAGACCTCTGCGGTATTTGGGCTTTGGTCATTTTGGTGACTCAGATTTGGAGGTAGCTAGGTGTTGGCCACACTTAACAGGAACACTTGCCATGGCCCTGAGTTATCACACCAAAGGTAAGGACAAAGGAAACCTGTAGCTTTCCATATATTCTCGTAAGTTGGAGAATGCAGTAAATTCATATTAGCAACTATCTAGGTCATTAGGCAACAATGATTTCACTGATTCAGTGAATGATCCCTTCTTTTAACAACTATTTATTGAGATCTTATCATGAGCCAGGCATTCTTCTGTACACTGAGGATGAAGCCATGAACAAAGCTGACTATGTCCTCAGAGAACTCAGAGTTTGAGGACATATTATAGAACTGTTCACCTGAAACCTGTATAATTGTATTAATTAATGTAACCCCAATAAATTCAATTAGAAAAAGATTCAATATGAGTATTGAGACAAGCTGGAAAAACATGCTTACCCTTAACTACGTTAAAAAGTAATTTTCAGTATTCAATAGTTTTTCCAGTGCTCATTTTGCTTTGAATTCCTGAATTATATCTCTCGAGATCCTTATCCTTTGACAATACTTAGGAGAAGGAAGAGGCAAAGTTCTTAGGCAAAAATTTGCCTATTCTCCTGGCAACCATATTTCGTTTCTAAGACCCAGCTTCACCTGTATCAGAAATGTGTGCAACACAGGCAGCTTTTGTAGGTTCATGGTGCTTTGAATAGTTATTTTAAAAGGTTTCCATTTGGTTTGGCCTGAAGTCTTAACTCCCCACCCCTTGCAATGCAACATAGTGAGGTTTGCATGGTGCCTTTCTTTTGTAAAGTGGATAAACATGGTTTTGGACATCGAGGCTTTTTTGAGACTGTTAATTTTAGGAAAGCACCCCTTGGAAGTTGATCTGGAAATTAATCCCTTTGCAGCTCCCTGTGCTTGGATAACCTCTTGAAAAGTCTTTGTGTATCCTCAGGGGTATGTGTGCCCTAGTTTGAAGACCATTCATTGCCTTAGACTGTATTTCCTAAGTATCACAAACTAACTTAATGGCAGACAGTTCTATAGTGAGGACAGTTAGGGAGCCCTTTATGAATAGATATTCTGTGGTTGAAAGACTGGCTCTTGATCATGTGTGTGCAGTTAGCAAATAAACACTTAAGAGGAGTTGAAAGAAGCTGCTCTATTAATTGTGGGCCCCCTTACATCTGCAGGCAGGTTTGTTGTAGGAATTCCCCTGGGTGGAGCGAGGACTTAGCCAGTGCAGCCTCTCTGGTCTGGGCAAGTGCATGGACAGACACTTGCTTGAAATACTTGGTATTTGGCAGAAATAATTGATTCAGAAACCAGAAACTGTGATAACTGGAAGTACTACAGTCTACTTCTCAACTTTAGTCAGTAACATACACTACAGACTGCCATGATTTTGCACTATGATTATAATACCTGCATTTCTAATTTCAAAATGTTTAATTGATTTTAGAGAAGAAGGGAGAGAGACACAATTGTTTGTGCCACTTATTTATGCATTCATTGGTTGCATGCCTCATGGGAGGGGAATAAAAAAATAATAATAAACCTAATACCACTCTTACTATAGTAGACATAAACATTACTTCATAAATAAGGGTTTATGCTCTATTGTATTTGAATTGAAATGAAATATTCCTCTAAGACTCTATTTTGCCTGACTAGTCAGAAATTCAGTTTCAGTCCGTGTTTGACTTCAGCTCCCCAGAGTCAAACAAAATTTCAAAATACTTACTGAAACAGGAGAGGGCCTTCCAGTCTTCAGCGCAGCACGATTTTTGCACTGCGCTCCTCGTCCAAGCCCATGAAATAACTAGAAGGGAGCAGGCCCACTGAGCAAGGTGAGGCACCTGTGGTCAGTGCCCAGCTGAAACCCCAGTGCTCAGGGCAGCATGTCCCTCATCCCCAGAGGCTCTGCTTCTGGCACCTGCCACCTGTGGGCTCCTCAGACCTTTGGTCTCGTCCTCATTTGGAGGAATCTTGTCTCTGTGTCTTTTTCGTAACAGAATTCCCCCCAAGGATCTCTGACTTAAGGGAAATGGTAGCCAGAATGGCAAGCTGTCTGCCAGCAACTTGAACTTCACAGTTTCTGTGGGGGAGTTTGTGGTAAGGGGCTAGGCACCTGTCTGGAGTCGGGGCAGGGAAAGGACATAGCCCCAGACACAAATGAGTATTGCCATCAATGGTCCTATATTTCTACTGCTCTTAATAAATGATAAACATTACTGAGCATGGCTCTCTGTTTGTACCGATGATCAAATTTAATTCTGAAAACTTTGCCATGTTTTAAGGCAGACAACTGAGGCTTAGAGAGTTTAACTTTCCCAAGTAGCAGAGCTGGGATTAGAACCCAAACCAAATCCAAAGTTCAACCCCTATTTTATATTTTTTTACTCCTGAGGGTACCGGTAATATTTTTTAATCTAAAAAGTTTTTCAAAACAACTATATTTTCAAGTACAGTTCAATTGCATACAATATTGTATGTTTCAGACGTACAGCATAGTGATTAGATATATACGCAACTTACAAAGTGATCACCCCAGTAAGTCTAGAGGTACCAGCAATATTTTATTTTAAGCACAGGGTGCTGCCAGGATAGGTTAGCTGCACCATGAGCTCCCCGATAGCTCAGTGAATTCATCCGTGGAACACCATGGCTCAGAGTTCTCCATCTGGTTGTCAGAGTGCATTTGCCAAGACTCAAGAACAACAGTGCTGCTCTGGGTGTAATTAATGTTTAGACAATAACTGGTCAGAATGTTCAGCTGCTTCTTGAGGTCACTCCTGGGATATGAAAATAGGACCCTGTATTGGCATAAACAGGATGTTGGTTTTCTCTGTGCTCTGTCAGGAGGCCATTATCTCGGTCATCTAGAAGTTATACCAAATTGCTCAGGTGCAGGTTCAAAAGGGGGGTGGTAGTGGAATATTATCTGGCCTAGTTTTGTGGTGTTTAAAATAGAAAACTGATGGATCTGAAATCCATTTCTGCTCAATATGATTCTGGAGGTAGTATTTTAGTAAAGTCCTAAAAGAACACTTAAAATCTTAGATCAATTTTTAAATTGTACAGCTTGGCCCATAAATGATTCCTGTTTATGGAGTCAAAAGCTAACACAGCCAGTAAATCAATACGTAACAGTCATTATGGACTTACTCCCTACCTCCCCTGACAGCTGGCGTTGTGGGTGATTCAAAACAGGCTGGGCTCTTTACTCAAGATATTCATAATATGCTTCAGGGGCTTTCAAATGTTGCATGCATCAGAATCTTCCCTGCAGGTTGTCAAAAACAGAGCTGCCTAGGGCCCACTCCAGGCCCACTGTCTTAGTCCGCCGGGGCTGCTATAACAAGACACCATAAACTGGGTAGTTTAAAAACAACAGTTTATTTCTCACGGTTCTGGGAAGCCTAAGATCAAGGTGCTAACATGGTCTCCTGCTAAGCCCTCTTCCTGATTCGTAGCTGGCACCTTCTGGCTGTTTTCTTACATGATGGAAGGTTCTAGGGAGCTCTCTGGAGCCTCTTTTATAAGGCACCAATCCACCCTCACTAACTATGTACCACCTTTTATTTCACTGCTTTGGGAGATAAGATTTCAACATATGAATTTGAGGGGACATATTCAGACCATAGCACCCACTGAATAAAAATCTTGGGGAGGGGGACCCAGTCATCTTTATATTTAACAAGTCTTTAGACGGTTCTGATACTCATCAAGGTTTTCAAGCCAGCCACGTGGCTGATGGTGTTTCAGTAATATAAACCACCACTATACTGTTTTCTCCATTGTACTGTATTGTATTCTGTATATGACTATCCAGCATCTTAGGAAGCATGTATAGGAGATATACAGGCATACATATATGTATCTAGAGACACACTAGCCTCTTACTTGCATGTACGGTATTGAAACATGCCTGCAGGTAAATATACATCTATTATTGTAAATCATAGTAAACATTTACTGAGCATCCATATGTATCAGACACTGTTCATTCATTCAACAAATATTTGTTAAGAGCCTACTATGGGCCGTCAGAAAATGAAACAAGAGAAAATCCCCTGTCCTCTCAGATGTTCTATTTTAGTAAAGGAACACAAGTCATAAACACAAGACAATTATATGATGATGAGTACCAGGGCAAGAAGTCCAATGCAAGGGGACGGGGACTGCCAGGGGTGGTGGTAGGATTGCAATTTAGAGTAGGGTGGTCGGGGAAGACTCGAGGGAGGACAGGGAGTGAGACCTGTGAATATTTGGAACGCAACTGTTCCAGATTTGGGGAACAGAAGATGCGAAGCCCTGACCTGTGGAAGAGTATTCCTGGTGGCTTCAGGAAACAAGAAGGAAACCAGGGGCTGGTCAAATAAAAGATGTGGTCAAAGAGGGACCACAGTAAAAGATGTGGTCAAAGAAGCAAGGAATGGGTGGAGGTGTGGATTTTGTAGGAGGAGCTGGGTGGTCTCTGGAGGAGTTTAGCTTTTACTCTGGGGTAGATGGTAAGAGTCCTGAGCCTGGGAAGAGGTCTTAAGGGGATCATTCTGGCTGATGAGAACAGGAGGTGTGTAAGGCCAGAATCAGGATACCAGTTGGGAGGCCACTGCAATAAGCCATGGGAGAGATAGTGAATGGGAGCGGTGAAGGTGGTAAGAAGAACATGGCTTCTAGCTGCACTGGGAAGGCAGGGCCAGCAGTTTTGCTGACGGTTTGGATGTGGAAGGTGTGACCCAGGAGCTTTTCCAAGGATCCCAGGCGTGGCCCTTGGCTGTACTATTAGCTCTGAGGCCAAATTTGGTCCTGAAGGTGGGTCATGATTTGGTCCCAAGGAAAGGATCGCATGTTGTTTCAAAAATTGTATCTTATACACTTAAAATTTTTAAATGTATTGTCTGTACATAACACCTTAAAGAAAAAAAAAACAACTCATCTGAAGAAGCAGTCAGGCAGTCTGACCCACTGCAACAAGACCCTTCCTGGGATGCTGGTAAATGGGGACCGTGCCCACAGTGACATTTCTTCCCGACATGTAGTTAAGCTCTGGAAAGCTGCCTTTGCCAAAAAAACATATATTCTGGATAGGATAATGAATAGTATTTTTTGTTCCATTCGTTTCAAAGCAGTTTTATGTAAATTCTCAAAAAATCCGTTCCAAGGCTGATAGTGGACATTGTTACCGTCCCCATTTGAGGGTTCAGAATGAACCTGAGATCCAGGGAGGATAAGACATGTGGGAAGGACAGACTCTGCTGAGCAGACCTTGTATTTCATGACTTTCTCCTCTTGATTGTGTGGCTAGATGTGTAGTGACTGCTCCTCAGTCCAGGTAACAGAGGTATGCTTGTGCACGTGCCCATGCACGTGAGTCACACTTGGGTTATTAAGTACAATGATCTAGTAAAGGAATTGGAACTGACTGTTCAATCCTTCTATAATTCAGGCCTCTTGGCTCCTTTCCTTCTCTCTCCCTTCTCCGTCCCTTTGATCATTGTATTTCTAAATATTCATTTTTGCTGAAGGGTGGGATAGGGAAATAAAAAGATAATGAAAGTCATATTAGTAGTGTGGAGAATAGTTTTAATAAAAGCCACAGTGAAGAATGCAGTTGTAATTAGCACTAAAATGAAATTCTGAGTGCTAGTGGATTTCAGCTTGCTTCGCTTTCCTGATCCTTTGTTCCTGTTAAAAACTGAGTTTGATTATGCAAAGCACCTAGCGAGACTGAGCTCCTTTAACACAAATACCATAGGATTTCACTCATATGTGGAATCTAATGAACAAACTGAACAAGCAAAACAGAGACAGACTCATAGATGGAGAGCAGATGACAGCTAGTTGGGGAGGAGGTTAGGGCGTGGAGGGATTGAGCAAGAAGGAAGGACTCATGGACATGGACAACAGTGTGGTGATTGCTGGGGGCAGGGGGGTGTAAGGACTAAATGGTAATGGGAAAAAATACAATAAAGATTAAATTTTTAAAAAGAGAAGCCATGTCTGTACTGGATGGCTGTGAGCAGGGCTGGGGCCAGTGTGCAGCATTTAATGCGCTTGCCTGTTTCAGTTTGCAGTGATAACCTTACCCACAAATTCAAAGGCTTCACTGTGATGAATGAAGCCGAGCGATACGAAGCTCTTAGACACTGCCGCTATGTAGATGAAGTCATTAGAGATGCTCCATGGACACTCACACCCGAGTTTTTGGAAAAACACAAGGTACTTATTCTTTCTTATTCTCTAAGTAGCAGAATTGGGAGTCTGGCTCTGCAGCCAATATCCAGAAAGCCCAAAGACGCTTCCAATTTCTAAAAAAGCAACTGTCACTTGGTGTCACTTGATGTAGCACCTCTCTCCTGCCCAATCCTGGGGACTGATACCCTCTCACTTCTTCGCTGTGGGTTTTGGAGCTAGAGTCTCCACCAGGTCTAGGTGCGGCCTCAAATCCCTCCCTAACCTTGAGCAAAATATTGAACTCATTTACCTAAACTGTAAAATGGGGTGATATTGGTGCTTTCCTCATGGTGCTGTTTTGAGGATCTAATGAGTTCATCTAATTGGAACCCTTGAAACAGTGGCTGGCTCATAGCAAAAGCTCCAGAAATGTCATCATTGTCATCATCAACAGCAGCAGCAGCCGCTGCACTGTCATTATTTGTGCTTATAGATTTATAGGATTATTTTTCATGGAACAAATGAACACACAATCTTACCCAGAAGGGCAGGGGTCAGCCTTTAAGGAAAGAACTTTATGTCTATGATTTTGTGACCCTGAGGCTCCTACTGATATAAGATTTGTATTAGCTGAAAACATGAGAAATTCTTTTGATTTGCATCAAATTACGTGCTTTGTATCTCCCTACCAGCCCCACATTAGGAGCTATTCTTTCCTTTTATAAGCAGCACAAAAAAATAAGATTAAGCTGTTCTAAGAGTTTTCTTGTCTATTTTTAAATTCACGATGCAGAAGAGAATAGAGAACACTGATAGATGTGCATTGGTAATAGCAGAGGAGACAATTTCCCAGCGAGGATAAAAAGAAAAAGGAAGAGCTACAATATGATTTACTTCCAGCAATCACTAACACATTTTTACTAAGCATCTATTATATATTCAATTTGTGCTAGGCATTATGGGGAGACTCATGATGGTGATGATGGCTGCCACTTACTGAGAATTTACCATGTGCCCAGCCCTGTGCTAAGTTTTTTGCTCTTACACAAATCATATTCAATGTCATGGCTACCCTGAAAAGTTGTTATTGTTATCATTATACATTGGACACGAGGAGGAACTAAGTACTAAGAATAGAATAATAACAACATTTATTGAGTACTATGTACCAGTTATTACTTTTAAACATTTTTACATAGTATATCATTTAATCCAGTGATTCTCAAGTAGGAGCAAGTTTGCCCCCAGAGGACACTGGGCAGTGCATGGAAGCATTTTTGGCTGTCACAACTAGAAGGGTGCTACTGGCATCTAGTGGGTAAATGCCAGGGGTGCTACTGAGCATCCTACAGTGCACAGGACAGAACCCCTCGAAGAATTATCAGCTCAAAACGTCACTGGTACCGAGGTTGAGAAATCCTGATTTAATCGATACCACCAATTTATAAGTTATATAGCTTGTAAGGGGTGGGGCAGGAATCATATCCAGGCAAATTAAACTGCTACTCCAAACTACCTCTCAAGGTGGATTGTAGTTGTGTTATGAAGAGCTGTGAAAGCTCGGCAAAGATGTTTTTAGTTGATGTGGTAGGAAACGGAACTGGTAGAGATCAGCAGGCATGAGGATGACAAAGAGAAAATTCTGGTTAAGGAGGTTCCCCCATGAGACAGAGAGATGGCTTGGAGAGGAGCTGGCAGTGAGGAAGGCCAGCTACAAGTTGGTATCAATAATCCCGGATGAGTGTAGTAGCAATAAAGAGGAAATGAGGCCAATTCCAAGGTGTTTGGGACCTATGTGAACTGGGAAAATGGAGGTGCCATTGGAAGAGGACACCAGTTTTTAGGATGAGTTAAATTCCACCCCAGTGGTGACATACTCTTCTCTCTTTCCAACAGATTGACTTTGTGGCCCATGATGACATTCCGTACTCTTCTGCTGGCTCTGATGACGTTTACAAGCACATAAAGGAAGCAGGTGAGGAGTTCTGCGCGCCCCTGTCCACTGTGGCACACTAAGCGCGTTTAATGAGACATCTGCCCTAGGCCTGCAGTGTACACATACCAGGTATTGGAATTTCAGAGGTCCCCCAGGTAGCCTCTACAAGACTGTTCCCTTGTGCTAAATGGTGCAGATACTAGTTAGGTAGTTATATAGAAATTAACCTGAGCCCCAAAGTACTTAACTTCCGGTTTGAGGCTCGATTTTAGAGTTCATCAGAGTAAAACCACAGGACCTTATGGAGGGGCAGTCATTTTCCTTACAATGAAGTCCTCAACGAAATTATTTTATACTCCTAAGAAAGTCCCTTTCAAAAGAAGACAGATAACTGGCTAATTAACGACCGGGACTCCTTATCTGCAAAGTTAGTCCTGCCATATGTCATCTTGTCACGTGATAACAATATCCTCAGGTACCACATGCAGAGGCCAAAAAAGAAGGGATAAGTATTTGTAGATTTAGGTAATATATTTTCTTCCTGAAGCTGTTAAGTGTTGTGAAGGGCAGACGTGGTGCCTGAACATTGGAAGTTGTCCCATTTGTTACTAAGCATTTCTGTTAAGGTCAGAGACCGGTCAACTTGAGGGTGTTCTTGGGGAGGGGGAGATGGAGAGGCGGGTTTCCTTCTATTGCAGACCCCCTGGAGTTAATTTCTTCCTCAGGTTCTGTGTTCCTACTCCTATCCTGCTGGATCACTGCTAGAGCTTTGTAACAGATCTGTGGTTTCTAGTCTCAGTGAGATTCTTGGGGCTCCTTGGTGACACTTATCCCCTCTTCTTCCCCCCCAACCAATTTATCTGTAACTCATGCATTCTTGCCCCCTCTCCTGCATCCTGAGAAAGAGGGGTTTGTTTTCTGTCCCAGGCTAACCTCTTGATCTGAATCTACCTTCTCCCTTCCCTGGAGCCTGTTTTCTTTCATACTTCCTCTCTGCTCTCCAAGGTTCTCACTTTCTAGTAGTTTATTCTCAGCTTGCAATCATGGGGAGGTCTATAAAAACGAATGAAACAAACTCAAATGCTTCCTCTACGCTCCCTCTTCCTTCCTTCTCCAGCCACATCCTTCTCAGGCCTCCTTTTCCAGACAAGTTGCAGGCACATCTCCCTGTCATTCCTCAGTCACCTGCACTCTGACGTTTGTCCATCCTTCCTCAGTTCTGCAATAACCTTCGAACCACCAAATCCAGGAGCCTCATTTTAGTCCTTGTCCGGGCGTAACAACCATGCTGGCCATTCTCCTTTCTTAGATGCTCTTGTCCACCACTTGTGGGACCTTCTAATTGCCTTTTGGTATCTCCAGCCACTCCTGGGTTTTATTATCAGTTTCTCTCCCTCGGCTCTCTGCAGCCTGTCCATCTCACCAGTCTGGGCTCTCTGCACTGCCTTCCACAGACCCTATGGTCCAGACACACCCTGTTGAGCTCCTTTGCTCTGCTGTTCTCTGGGCTAGGAATGCCCTTTCTCTAAGCTTCTATGCCTGTTCCAGGCCCAGGTGAGAAGCCAGCTTAGACATGCTCCCCCCACCCTGCCTTTCTTGGACACTCATTGCACATGGACCTCCCTTTCAGTTTCCTTCTCATGTCATCCTGGCAGTTTCTTGGTGTGCGTCCCTAGCTAGAATGAAGTGCCACAGGCCATAGCCATATCTCCTCCATTTTTGTATCCCCAGCACAGTGCGTGGTACATGTGTAGTGTGCATTAATGCTGGAAGAACAAGGGTACTTTCATGGAATATGATGGGGAGTTAGCTTAAGATGGAAGCCTTCCCAACACATGGGGAATGGAGCCATTTAGATAATTTGCCACAGTTCTTTTGTGTGGGATTGTTTCTGTTATTTATATATAAGGGTGATATTTTGGCCTGAATTATGTGGACCTTTGCATCCAGTTTGTTTGCTTTTCATTTGTCTCTTGGCTCCGAGTCCCTCACACACCCCTTTATTGAAGGAGATGCTAACCACAAAATTACAGGCAGACGTTGGAGATCCTTCAGGTTCAGTTCCAGACCACCGCAATGAAGCGAGTATAATACTCCCAACCGTCAAAGCCTCACAGCCCAGCAGAATCTCAGTGAGAGATGGAAGCGTTTGCCATTTGATTGGTTTCAAAAGTGACTGTAATTTGAATTAAAAACCTTTAAAGTTATATCTATGGATTTGCCTTTTTGTTGCTCTAATTATAACAGGCAAGAATATAAATCACAAATTTTAGGTACTTTGGGGGGACAAATGTATAATGGAAAAGTAGGCTCTGCTGTACACTCACTACCCAGTACTTGTCATTTTTCTGAGCAGAGGTTTTTCATCAGTGTTGTAGAGTTTAAAACAATCACCTAAGAATTAAAATAGTCATTGCTGGGATTTTGAAAATAATCTGCCTCCCCAGATTATATCCATTTGGATTACTTAAAAAGACAGATGGGGAAAAGGTAATTACTTTTATCCTCTTATAGAGTCAGATGGCTTTTCTGGCCCTAAAAATGGAGGTGTCCGAGATGGAGGGGGCAGTATAGTAACCTGAGTTACTCAGCTTCTCCATCCCCTTCCGTCATTAGACGCCCTTCCGTAAAACTCTCGTCAGCCTATTACTGCATGAGAATCTTGGAGCAGGAAAGAGTATGGAACAGGTATTTTATCTAGAGGTAGGTGCAGAAGGAGATTTTTAATGTCTCAGTTTATATTTTGCTATTTTGCTTACTGTCATACATCCCATGGATAGGCACTGTGGGTGCATCCATGCGTACCTTCCTACATACATTAAACCATGATCTGACCTGATACAGATACTCTAGTGAATTACCATATGCTTTACTGAGGGATTTCAAGAAGTCTGATATACACCCTACATTATACTTGAGCTGCCCGCATTGCTGACATTTGCCATCAGAGCTATCTTCCTTGTTCACAGGGACCACTGGAACCCAACCCATGTTGGTTCCACCATCCCGCACCCTCACCCTCCTGCCATTCCAGCCTTTCCCTGGTACCCATGGACCTTCAGATTCTTGAGGTCGATGGGCCCCTGAGAGTCACTAACTTAGTCTCCTATCCCTTCCTTGGCATCACTGTCAGCGTCTGGTAGACCTGATGCTTGTCCAGCTCCTGCTGTGGGGAGCTCCCTGCCTCCACAGCCTGTTTCACCTTTGGATGGTTCTGACTCTCATTGGTTAACCCATGAATCCCCTGAGTGCATCCCCAAGCCAGCAGTTGTTGGAGGGGAAATGGAATGCAAATATGAATAAGATAAACCCTAACCCTTGAGAGAGAACAGAAACAGACATAAATAGTTCATTATTACCAAAATATTATAAGCTTGTGATGGGGCATATATAGCAGGCTAGGGAGGCATGCCCAGTGGTAGGAGTGTATGAAGAAATGCAGCATATTTGGAGAAAATCAAGAGTGTTTATGTAGTATAGGGTGTGTAGAGGCGAGAGCAGAGGTGGAGACCTGAAGGATGGGTGGTTCGGGCTTAATTCTGTATGTCACATAAAGCTGGCTGCCACTCTGACTCAGGGGAGTACCATCAGCAGGTCTCTTGTAGGGGAGTGACCAGCTGGCTAAGAGAACAAAAGTAATTTCTGTAAGTGAACTTATTTAGAATCCCCTGTTTCCAGGAAAAACCCTGCTTACCGTTTGAAGTAATTCAGACTTTTCTAGGTTTGCACTTAGGTTATGTAGACTCAACTTGGGACCTTTTTTTCCTGGTGTTTTCTGGGCCTACGTATTGGCCTGTCATAGGGTAGAGATCTGGTTCTGGCTGACCTTAGATTTTGGGGCATTAAGTCCCGCTCAGCCATTACCTGTGGCTGCCAAACCCCCATCACAACCCTCTGACACTCAGTCACCTTCTCCATCCATTCCCCAGCCACCTTCACTCCCTGTGCTACTAGTGTGCCACTCAGCAGTCATGCTGCTCTTAAATCTCAGCTACCTTAAGTCTTCCTAGAGAGGGTCACTGGAAACTTGGGAAATGTCCCCCATCATTTCCTGGAGGGCAGGGGAAACACAGGTAGTGGGAGGGAGCAGTGTCAGGCCCTGCCTGACGTGTCCATCGTGCAGAACACTGTACTGAGGCCTCACCTCCCCACAAAAGTTCCTGGAGGTAAACAGCGTGCCAGATCCTCTGCTTTGGGCTTTCTCAGGGGTCTCTTCCCTGTCCCTCGGGCTTGAGCCTGAGTGGGGGGCATGGGACAGGCCCTGCTCACGTTCTCTGGCTTCGCTACTTGTCTCCTGATCCCTGTCTGGGCTCTTTCCCTCAACCCCAGGAGGGGCTTTGCTTTCTCCTGGAGGCAGGAAACCACCCCCTTGTCAATTTCACGTCTCCCCCGCACTCCGGGGCTTGTGGTAAAACATTCTGTATCTTGAGTCTACTCAGCTTTTGGTTCTTAACAGAGGGACACTTCTGGGATTTAGAAAACCTTTTTGTACACCTGGAAGCCTGGCTCCTACAGGTAGAGGCCTTACCTTTCATAACTATTCTTTTTGAAATGAGCCTTCGCAAGAGCCTATTTTAGAAGTCAAAAGCTAAACGCAGTCTACTGGATTCTTAGTTCCAGCTACCTTCCCTTGACGTGGGGAATCTCCATGCAGCCCCCAGCAGGGCTGGTGGTCAGTTCTGTCCCTGTGCTCTTAGAAAGGGCTCCCTCAGTGATCAGGAGCATTGGGTAAGAATGGGAGGCCTGACGTTCTCAAATCCTGATCTTGTTTAAAAGGCATTCCAAGACAGGAAACCCAATACAGTTCAGACTTGCAAGGCTGCTAAGGACCATGTGCGGGAGGGGGAAATACTGGCTGATACAGCAGTTACATCAGTTTAAGTCTTTGTAAGATCTGAGCCGTGAGCCAGCTGCTCCAAAACTGTCATGAGGACCTGGTAGAGACCAGTGCTTGTCAAATGGAAATGTGCCTACAGATCTCTGCAGGATCTTTTTAAAGTGCACATTTGGACAGGGGGCCTGGTGGGACCTAAGATCCATTTGTGATGTGCTCCCAAGCTGTTAGAAACTGCAAGTCTATATACCTGACCTAGGGTAGTGAGAATCTAGACCAAGGATTCTGGTTCACCCAGGGTTACCCCCAGGGTTAATTGAATCAACATTTCCTAGGGTGACAGTTCCTCTCTCACCCCGAGAACAAGAATAAGAAGCATTCAGTGGTGGTTTTACTTCTGGATGAGTGACCTCTAGTGAGCTAAGAAAAAGTTGCTTTCTGATTTTAGGGAGTCAAACCTCAAGTCTACTTGTTTAGATGTAGAAACAGGTCCAACGTTTTCCTACTCTAAGCAGTCCAGCATCCTATTGGTGCACAAGAAATTACTGCCACAGTTAGTGACTTAAAAGAGCCACGTTATTTTGCTCGTGATTTTGTGGGGCGGGGTTTCACCAAGGGTTTGGCTGAGTGGTTCTTGCCTGGGGTGTCTGAAACAGTTGTTGTCAGCTGTCGGCCGGGGCTGCAGTCATCTGAAGTCCCAACTGGACTGGAGGCCCCAAATGGGGCACTTACGTGACTGGCAACAGAGGCTGGCTGGCTGCCCACAATGTTCTCAGTTGGGCTTGACACTGGAGCACCTGCACACGGCTGCTCCGTGTTGCGTGGGCTTCTCACAGCATGGTGGCTGGCTTCCAAAAGTATGCATCTTAGGAGGAGGCATCTGGAGGGCTGGCCATTTCAAGAGAAGCTGCACGCTACTTCTGACCCAGCCTTGGAAGTCACCCAGTGTCACTTATACCACATTTGATTTGTTACAAGCAAGTCACTAAGGACAGCCCAGATTCCAGGGGATGGGAATTGTGTCTGTGTTTAATTCAACCACAATTCCCATCTCCAAATTGAATAGTCGGGTGGTATTTCACTTGCCCTGGGAGCACAGGCATAACACTATGTGTGACTTTTCATATGCACAGGGACCCTTTCTTGTGGTCCATTGAGCTGCTCTGCTGAGTCCTTACCAAGGGAGAGGCCCACAGAGGTCTGTTTGGGGCCCTGGTAGAGGAGGCCAGAGTGCTTGCTATTCATTGTGGGAGAAAGATGCTCAGAAATGGCCTAAGCATCCACATTTGGCTTTTATACTGAAGGTGTATTTTGAAAGTCAGAAATCACTTGAAATGAAGCCAGAGGTATCAACAGCATGAATTAAACTGCATAGCACTCTGCTCTGCTTGTCAGGGCTACGTGTCAAAATCCTGCAGCCAACCTGGACGACAAGACGGAGCTTAAATGAAGTAGACTGTAAGGTCCACATTACTCATCATCATTCTGATATTGCCTACTACTGTTGAAAGTTTCCTTCATTAACATGTGCTTTGCTGCTGCTTAAAATAGCTCCATAACCAAACGCTGCAATTCTGAAAAGCACGATAAAAAAGGTTCTCTGATCATGCTCATTACTGAATATTTTTAGCAGAGCAATAATTAGGATGTGGAGGAAGCTGGGTGCCTCATTATATCAGCAGAGGGCTTGGCTTCTTTCAGAGACCTACCTCTCAACCAGCCAAAGCAAATCTCTCCCCAACACCAACTTTCAGTTCTTCAGCTACAGAGACCTCACCCTGTGGCTTCAAAGCAAGGGTGAGCTCATGTCACCAGTGTCTAAATGATTTGCTGAGGTCCATTAATAGCTAGAGAATCTTAACATTTCTGCAGGCGAGGTTGAGGTGAAATATCTATCTGCTGAAAGATGGGGCGTACTTCTCACCAGAAAGCTCCCAGCTGCTCCCACCAAGGTGAGGCTGTTATGTGACCCCTCCCCCTGGACTTGGGACCACTCAGTTCCCCGCCCACCAAAGCACCTCGCACAGCTGAGTCACGGGTGTTATTTATATTCATGCGTTTAGCTGTTTGCATCCTCTGCCTTCCATCTGATTTTCTGGAGTCCACCTTTTTAGAAGATGATAAAAGAATTTTTTTGTCTAGTGGCAACCCCACCTCTGTCCTCTGAGTCACAGGACATTAGGAACCAGATGCTTTTCTCCAACGTCAGCAGTGCCACCCTGCCGCCACTACTGTGAATGTGCAGTGATAGCAAATGAAAGCTCCAAAGAGACACCCTAGGAGGGTCCAAGAGACTAAAAAATGCACCCATGTTGACAGAATCAGAGAAACCTGGATTTGGAAAGGCACTTAGAGACCAGTATTCATCTAGTCATTCATTCAACAGATGTTCCTATAGTGCCCACTTGTCACCTGCCGCTGAGAAGGGGACACGAGCAGTCTCTTCCCTCATGTTAGCATATAATCAAATGGGGAAGATATTTTTTGAGCGAGTTGTTTTATAAAGACCTTGGAATATTTGAAGGAAAAGGGCAGTTGGGCCTTGGTAGGGAAATAGCAACCAGAAGACCCAGTCAAGGGTTGAGAGATTTCCTTGAGGAAATGACACTACAGGTGAAACCCAGTGGATGTCTGGGAATTAACGAAGTGGAGTGTGTTTGTGGCAGAGTAAGGGGAGGGGCTCAGCCCGTTGCCCAGCACCAATGAATACAATGAGAATGGGGCCCTTGCAGCTGTGTAGCACAGGGACTTGGCTCAGGGAGTGTCGGGGGTGGAGAGGGTTTGGGATGAGACTGGACAGAAGCACAGGAAAGATGCTCCAAGTTGCTGCGGAGCCAGGTTAGGGATTTGGATCTAAATACAGAGGACAGTAGAAAGCCCGGAAGGATGTTGGGCAGGCATATGACTTGCATTGTGAAAGACTGCTCTGCGATCTTGCTTTGCAGAGAGAGAATTGGGGGGGACAAAAAATGGCATTTCTGGAGACTGCTGTTGAGTCTCTGTGGAAATGATGGTGTTAGATTGGTTTAAATGGAGAATGGAGAAAAGTGGGTCAACTGGGGAGACATGTACGAAGTAGATTGGTGATTGGAAGGAAAGTGGGTGTAAAGCAGGGGTGTCCAACCTTTTGGGGTCTCTGGGCCACAGTGGAAGAAGAAGAGTTGTCTTGAGCCACAAATTTCACAAAAAAATCACTAAAAAACTCATGTTTTAAGTAAATTTACGATTTTGTGTTGGGCCACATGCATAGCCATCCTGGGACACATGTGGCCCACGGGCCACAGGTTGGACACCCCGGAAGAGTGAGGAAGAGGGAACTGACATGGATGAGATCGAGGTTGTCTTGTCCAGCCACCTCATTTCTGAGCTTTGAAGACTGAGATTAAGTAACCTGCCTTCTGAAGCTTGAGAAACTGCCCAGTCTACAAACCAAGAACCCAACCCCCTCGTCTCCAGGCTCCATCCATCATGCCGTCCCGTGCCTGATGTCTCTGACTGAGTAGCCATAATCATACTGGGTAGAAAGGTCTCAATTGTCAGCACAGCATTTCAGTTGGCTGTAAGAAAGTTCTTTTAGAATTTGACATCCTCTACTTTTTTTTTTTTACTCAGTCCCACATATTCTGGATGAAAGGGCCTTTGAGTGGTGAAATCAGCATGCAGAGTAGAACAGTCTTAGGGAAATAAAGTCATCTGGCACCCCACGAACATGTCTTTAGATCAGAGACAACAAAAATAGTACACCTTTTCTTCAGCATAACATGACACAGATCTCCTTGGGGAAGAAGCGGGGATGCAGTGATCTAAGTCATTGACTCAATTGTTATTCTCCATTCATTTACTGACTGTGCATTTACTGAGTACCTTCCGTGTGCTACATACAGGGGCACTGAGCCTTGTGCTGGAGAAGCAAAGACAGTCAAGGCATAATCTCTGCTTTCAGAATGTTCTCTTCAAGAAGACACACATTTAAAATACTTCTGTTAATGGCCCTGGCTGGTATGGCTCAGTGGATTGAGCATGGGCCTGCAAATCAGAGGGTCACAGGTTCGATTCCCAGTCAGGGCACATGCCTGGGTTGTGGGCCAGGTCCCCAACAGGGAGCCTGCAAGAGGCAACCACACATTGTTTCTCTCCTTCTCTTTCTCCTTCCCTTCCCCTCTCTAAAAGTAAATAAAATCTTTAAAAATAAAATAAAATACTTCTGTTAATGGAAGATGTGCTACATAGCTGCATGGGGCACCATTCTCATTGTATGTCCTCAATGTTGTGGATTCTGCCCAGAGGTGTCAGGAAAGACTTCCCAGAGGCCTAACCTCAAAGCTGGATGCTGCAGGGTGAGGACAAATGATGTGGCTGATGTGAGCAAGGGAGGAGGATTCAAGGCAGAAAGGAAGGGCTGGGTCTGAGCAAACACCAGGAGCCGGGTGAGTGCGTGGTGCATCCAGGGAACAGGTCTAGAAGGATGAACACTCAGTATTTATGGCAAAAAAGGAGCATACAAACAGAGCTGGGAAGGGTCAGCTGGGGCCAGATGTGAAAACCTCATTGGCACACCCAGCAGTACACCTTTGCCCTGGAATGGAGGAAGAAAGAAGATGGCTCAGCCAAGTGCATCTTAATTTTTTCTTTGTCTTGTTTTTACTCTTTGTACAGGAATGTTCGTTCCAACTCAGAGAACAGAAGGCATCTCAACATCAGACATCATCACAAGAATTGTCCGGGACTATGATGTTTATGCCCGTCGCAACCTTCAGAGAGGGTACACAGCCAAGGAATTGAATGTCAGCTTTATAAATGTAAGTGTGCCAACTTGTACCCTCTGAGGACATCACAGCACTACCACTGTTTATTGAGCACTTACTGTATGCCACTCAGTGTTTCTGATGTTTTACATGTATCGTCTCATTGAAGCCACGTAACAACCCAATGATTTATTATTATCCCCATTTTACAGATGAAAAAACCAATGTCCAAAGGAGTAACATAAGTCAACCAAGGCATACAGGTAGTGAGTTTCACATTTTACAAAGGAGCTGCCTTGCTTCCCTCCCCTCATCCCAACCTCTCTCTTTAGAGCTCTCAGACTCGGGTCAAGGGTTTCTGGGAGATCTACCCTCCTGAAAGGCAAGAGTTCTCTTCTACTCAAAGGGAAGGAGGGAGGCTCAGAGAGATGATGGAAAGCTAAACCCAGAGAAAATGCTTTCTTGTTCTAACATTTCAAAATTTTCATTTTTATTAAGGCCTTACAGATGCTTGCTAGACACCTTAACAGCTATTTTTTATTGTCCAGAGAAATTACAGCTGCTTAAATAAAGCCTAAAGTCTTTGGTTTCCTTGGATATTTCTGCCGTATTGTTCCCACTGAGCTGCTGTTAGTTTAATAATAGAGCAACTGCTAAAACAATCTTTAAAACAAGCAAAACATGCTGTTAAAAAGCAAAGAGGGCAGCCCAGTTGCTGGAGGTGATCGTAGCAAGTCTGGACAACTCTGTTTGCCCAGACTCTGATGAGCCCCTGTAGTTGATTAAAACAAGAACTCTCCATCCCTACAGAAGTTCAGCTCCCCAAAATAGATACTGTATTTTTAAAGAGGGATTTTTCTACAAAACTAGATGCTTATAATTACGCATAGCCATAATTATCCAGCAGCTCACACAGATCAACCACTAGTACCTTCACAATGAGGAGGGGCTCATGAATTGTAAATCAGGGATTATTAGTTGTCCCTCATGAGGTGGGGGTGTTGGCAGTCCAGGCTTTGTGGCTTCACGCAAATCGGACAACAAAATGGAAAATGTGGGATTCAAGCGGCACCTGAATAAGCGGCTGCAAAGAATTCAAAGTGATTATTCGGTATTCTCAGAGAGAATAAATCCCTGGGTATTTCAATAAATTAAACTGTTCTTTTAAACTAAATTCAGTCAACCATCCAAGCATCTCATGCCATTTCCAAAAGTTCTCACTCATTTTTAAGCGGCCTTTGGATAAGCCACTTAGCTCAGGGGACCGTGTAGTCAGCAAGGACACTCTCGTGGCCTTTCTGTGACAACCAACCTGGCTTCAGCCCAGAGATGGAGTCAAATGTGTTGGATGGGCATGTAGATGAATCACAGAACCTCAGAGGTGACAGGAACCTGCTGAGGGTCAGTCACCCTGTCCAAGTTCCTGCATTTAGAAATGAGGGAAGCTGAGCTCAGAGCGGCTGTGATTGCTGCGGTCCAGCCACAGCGAGGTCCAGGGGGTCCGGAAGGTGGGTAAGGTGTCAGCGATGGGAGACAGACAACAACACGACTCAGAGGACGGCAAGGTTCTGTTCCAATTTATTACAAAGCAAGCAAGGTTTTATACTTTCATTTTTGGCAAAGGTTGACATTTGCAGTTACAGTTGATTATAGAAGTGGAAAACCCAAAACCTGGATATAAATTCCATTAATCTAAATATCATCGCGGAAAAAAACATATTGACCTTAAGGGTGATAAACAATTTAATTATATAAGCGAGGTTTGACAATGACTATATTCTGAGTTATCCTTTCTTATAACAATAATTCAGTTTTTCTGTATGAGTTCAGCAAGTTCTCTTTCCAAATGGTTAGTTCACTCCAGACAACATCTTTTGTACCCTATGATTGTTTAGTAATAAGTATTTTTTGTTCTTTGGATAACAAACACCAAAGTGGTCGAGATCGAGCTAATCTATCCATGAAATTTAAACTATTAAAAGGCACATGTATTCCATCTTTGTTAACCATTTAGATTTATTACTACATTCTGGACATGCACTAGTGGATGGGGGGGGACTCCGCATTTCTTCAGAATTTCTCTCATCATTTTTATTAAACATTAACTTACCCTGAGCTGTGTTTTGCACATTTCTCATGTTAGTCAGACTCAGAACAAAAAAACAAAACTGTTCCTAGTACTAATGTTCCAGTAATAGTGACTAAACCCACTCCCATGCCACGTCCTCTTCCTGGAAGATGAATTCTTTGAACCCCCTCTTTCCACATCTGGACCCTGTCAGACAACATGGCTGGAAGAGGACGCGGCATGTGATCAAGGTCCCACAAGCAAAGTAGATGGGAGGCCGCAGCAGCCGCCCCGCCTCGTTGTGGCTCCCAGGCCAGTGCCCATTCTATCACTACCTGCTGCCCTGAGTGCTGGGTATAGTAACCATGTATTAAAAATAGCTGAGTGGCAGTACATACAGCTCACACCCACCCTGAGGCTGCAGTTAAGCTTGGAAGGTCTAAACCAGGGAATCTTTACCCAGTTTAGCAATATTACAGTTGCCTCAAAATATTCTGAAATATGAAATGAACTTCAATCCCATGAAGTTCATAGAGAAGGAAAACAGTAAACCTTAATACCTATTTAGGATAAACTGTATCATGATTTCATGGAGGGGAATACCCACCCCCCCGTCTCATGTTATTTTCATGGTTTTGAGACCACTCTCATCAGGTAACAAGATTAAATGCATATGCCACTTAATAGTAATGAGACAGGTAATGCAACTGAGCTTTTAATAAATGCCAGGCTGTGCCAGAGCACATTCCATGCATTATGTTATGTAATTGCTACAGTAACCCTATAGGGTAGGGATGGTAATTATCCCATTTTACAGATGAGGAAACTGAGGTTTAGAGGTGACACATGGCTTGCGTAACATACAATGCCTTCCAGGCACGTAGATACTAGCACTGCTGCATAAAGGCCATAGGAAAAGCAAAGTCCCAGTCAAGAGAAGCTAGTGGGATAAAATCTTTCTTCATCACCCAGGGAATCGATGCAGTTCTATTAGCTTAATGGAAAATATCATTACAATGAAAATTTGAGTGTAATACATGGATCCTAAGGCCCAGCCAGTGACCCAGTTTTTCAACCGATAGTGGTTTTAACAATGCCCAGTAAAACAGAAGACTCAGGCAGCCTCTGATTGGCCATTGTATGTACAGTTTATGCTTTTATCTAAGTCTCAGCAGAATTGAGGGGGTGTATTTGCCCAATATCTACCCCAATGGTGAGAGTAAATATGTATTTTTGGTTTTTCTCTTAAATAAGTGAATTCAACTAGGAGGTTTAAAAGAAAGAATATTAAAACCACTTGCACTTCACTTTACATACCCAGCAAGACTAACAACAAGGGAGATGCACCTTCCCATCAGTCCAGCTCTGGGAAACGGTAATGCCCTAACTCTTCAGATTAAGCACACACACAGGTTGAAGTAAAATATAACCATAGTGTGAATGCTGATCTCTCTTATGCACTCTCAGATAAATGCATTTTTTCCCCTTAATTTTTGACCAGGAGAAGAAATACCGCTTTCAGAATCAGGTAGACAAGATGAAAGAAAAGGTAAAGACTGTGGAGGAAAGGTCAAAGGAATTCGTGAACCGAGTGGAAGAAAAGAGTCATGATCTAATTCAGAAGTGGGAAGAGAAATCCAGGGAATTCATCGGCAACTTCCTAGAACTGTTTGGGCCTGACGGAGCATGGGTATGTGATTCTTTCACTTGGCTCCACAATGACGGGTGTTTTTAGTAATCACTTTTCATGTAACCGCTCCAGGGTGTCTCTTACCTCAGTCCAATATATGGCCTCCACTTTGGGCATGCATCAGCCTGAGTGACTTGAAGTTCATGCCACTTCCTTATTTAGTTCCTGTTCTACCTGTCAATATGCTACCCAAAAGTACCCAAAGCCAGCTCTGGCCTGTCTTGATTTCTTGTTCAGAGCTCAAAGCCATATAGTAATCATTGAATGTTATTACTGCAGAAGTGGGTTCCGCAGCTCATCCCAGGCTCCCAGTTAGAGAGGATGCAAAGCTTGGGGGTAAGGGTGAACTGGGTCAGTGGCATCATGCAACTTGTGTTGTAAGACCAGACTAACTGGCTCTTGGATCAGGCAGGGGAGGAGACTGCAAAAGAAATATATCTTCCTTGGTAACTTTTGTTGGAGCTCTCGTCTCTTATTGGTTGGAAGAGAGAGAAGAGGTAGGATTTTCCCCTGCTTCTGTGCCCCTCATGCCCTGCTTGCCATTTTCCATGGCATGTACACGTTGGCACAAAAGTCTGGGGACTGTGGCCACAATCTGAATCTTCAAACTGAGAGAGAAAATGTCGAGGGTCTGTCTCTTGCCTAAATTCTAAAGAAAAATCTGAATGAAAACTGAGAAGGGAAAAGAAAATTCTGGAAACCACCTTGTACTCCGCTGGTATATTCTATTGTGCCGGTGCTTCCAGAGTAAATAACCAGTATTGTTAGCAGAGTTAATGAGGGTTCTATGAAAGAAATACTTCTACAGCTAACTTTCTCTTTCAAACAAAAAGAAATGATTCCATTTGATTTCCCTGATTTTAAGTAGCCTAGATTTCCTATTATGACATGAGAAGTCTCTAACAAAATCCACTTTGGTTTAATTATTTTATTGATGGGTTGTCACTCCTGCCTCTCTGCTCATTTGAGCTGGTTCATTATAGGATTATCTAAAAGTAAAACACTCAATTAGTAATAGAAAAAGAAAAACGTTTGAGAAGTTTGAAGAGATGCTTTGCTTAAAGCCTAGCGGCCTATGAGTAATTGTAGAGGTGGATATTGTAGGCCAACTACCTCCTATTGGCTCAGTCTGCAAGGCGCTGCTTGAACCCTTGTTGACTTCTGGAAAGAATGGAGGAGCCACGGGCTGTATTCCTTTTCATTTTCCCTGGGCATGTTACAATGTTCACTCAGATCGGTTCCACGCATAGGACATTATTAAGGTCCTTGTGTGTGCACGGTACTAGGGAAGGGCATGAAGATAAAATACAGACCCCATTGTCTGCTATTCCATGATCTCTGTAACATAAAGCCTGAGGTTACCCATTAATCTGGGGTGTAATTGAATAGCTCACATTTTTCACAACTAATTTTCAGGCTCTGAAGAAACAGCTAGTGGTTCTTTAATGAAACCACGTAGGTATTCATTTGCTTATGGGGATTCAGAAATGTGTCTTTGCTGTGAAGCTCTATTGTAACTCAAGGGGGCGAGTGTTTTCTCCATCTGCAGTGAGCAAAGGCAGGGAAGGAATATGATTCCATGGAAACTTTATGTAGACCCTAGACATTTCAGGCTCCCAATGAAGGCGAAGTAGTAGCTGGAATTGTTCTAGGGGATCTGGTGACAGTGAGCTGAGGTGATTTTTAAGAAATGAAACCCAGCTTAGAGACTGGAGATTTTTCTCCTTAAAACTTGCTATTAGTGTCAAAACTGTTATTAACATTAATTTACCATATCAGCCAGACTTAGACATTACTTTTTTTCTGTTGACATTAAAAGTGCAGGAATAGTTACAAGGATATTCAACGCCAAGATAAGTAATTTGCTTTTCATGAATATGCTATTATTATAATAATTCTTTATTTGTGGATTTGGGACTGGAACTCATTTCTTAAAATAGAGGATCTACATTATCTGAAAATACAGTACTGGTACAAATAACTCAAACTTGAAAAGGCAGAAAATAGAAAGATTTAAGGTTCAAAATTTGGTGCAACAGGATTGTTGTATGTAGCTTATAGTGGGTATTCCATAAATGTTTCTGGATTGAATGAATGGATGTGTAATGAAGACCTATTCATAGAACCTCCCAACATCTGCAAAGGATATGGTGAGGCCCCCATCTTCCATCAGTCTATACTGATCTATATATACAGCAGTATATACAAATAGATATGGTGCTGGATACAAAGCTGGGTTCCAACTTGGTGTTTGGTGGATCAAATTTAGCCAGCAGACTTGATTGGCTTGGCCCTCAACAATGTTTTAAAATTTCTTTGAGGGAGGGCACAAGCTCTCTAACTGCGGTGTCCACATCACGCCCCACTGTTCCTCCTGCTACCTCCTCTAAACTGATTCACATATTTATGCTGCCCACCTGTCTTTAGGGAATATTTGTGTTTATTCCTCATGGCATAGAGTCTTTAGGTCTCCCCAGATGACCTCATATTTGATAGCAAAACCATGATATAAAATGCAGACCCTCACATTCCATCTGAGTGGAGAGTAGTGGAGGTCGTAGTCATCACGATGATGTTGTTACCGTCCAGAGCAGCGGTGTCCAACCCACGGCCCGTGGGCCACATGCAGCTCAGGATGACTATGAATGTGGCCCAACACAAAATTGTAAATTTATTTAAAACTTCATGAGGGGGTTTTTGTGTGATTACGTGTCACAGTGTATTTAATGTGTGACCCAAGACAACTCTTCTTCTTCCAGTGTGGCCCAGAGATGCCAAAAGGTTGGGTACCCCTGGTCAAGGTTGTACCCAACCTTGTACCCAACCAATAGCAGGTTAAACTCTTTTTCCAATGTCCTTTATATCCACTCTGCCCATTTGTAACCACACAAGAAGGTAGTTTTATGGCTGTGTTATAGATAAAGGAACAAAGGCCGAGAAAAACTGTGAAGCTTTCCTTTGGTCTCACAGGAGTTTGGATCTATTGGGATGGAGTTCAGGGCCAAGCCGCTTTCTCCCAGCCAGCACTGTGTCTTTAATGATAGGAATGTCCACAGGATGTAGTCACTTTGCTTCACTTCTGGGTGTGGCTTTGTGGAGAAACTGAGGTCTCCCAAAAACCTCTCTAAGGTTTTGTGACAAAGCCAGTTGCCAAAACGGTACTTTAGGCCAGGTCATCTAGATTCAGGAGAGGTACTGTTGGCCTTCTTCCTAAGCGAGCCAAGATCATGGTGTCCATGGCTGTATTCGTTATCTGTTGGTGTATAATAAATTACCTCCAAAACTTAGTGACTTAAAAATAACAAACATTTCTTTTTTTTGTATATTTTATTGATTACACTATTACAGCTTTCCCAGTTTCTCCCCGTTTACCCACCCCTGCCCTGCACCCTCCAACCCACCAGCATTCCCCTGCTTAGTTCATGTCCATGGGTTGTACATATAAGTTCTTTGAGTTCTGTTTCCTATACCATTTCTGATCTCTCGCCATCTATTTTATGATTACCAATTATGCTTCTTCCCTGTACCTTTCCCCCTATTCCTCCCCACTGAAAACCCTCCATGTGATGTCCATTTCTCTGATTCTGTTCCTGTTTAGTTTGCTTAGTTTTTGTTTTCATTGTTTGTCTTTTCTTTTAGGTTGTTGATAGTTGTGAGTTTGTTGTCATTTTACTGTTCATAGTTTTGATCTTTTTTCTTAGATAAGTCCCTTTAACATTTCATATAATAAGGGCTTGGTGATGATGAACTCCTTGAATTTGACCTTCTCTGGGAAGCCCTTTATCTGCCCTTCCATTCTAAATGAAAGCTTTGCTGGATAGAGCAATCTTGGATGGAGGTCCTTGCCTTTCATGACTGTGAATACTTTCCAGCCCCTTCTTGCCTGTAAGGTCTCTTTTGAGAAATCAGCTGACAGTGTTATGGGCACTCCTTGGTAGGTAACTGTCCTTTCCTCTTGCTGCTTTTAGGATTCTCTCTCTATCTTTAATCGTGGGTAACTTAATGATGATGTGCCTTGGTGTGTTCCTCTTTGGATCCAACTTCTTTGGGACTCTGGGCTTCCTGGACTTCCTGGAAGTCTATTTCCTCCATTTCTTATCTCACACATTCTATGAAAGTTGGGAGTCAGGAAGCAGCTTAGCTGGACAGTTATGATTTAGGGTCTCTCATGAAGTCGCAGTCAAGATGTCAGCTGGAGCTGCAGCCATCGAGGGCTAGAGCATCCTCTTCCGCACTCACTCACATGACTGTTGAGTGGATACCACTCACATGACTGTTGACCGGATACCTCAGTTCCTCACCACATGGGCCTTTGCACGAGACTGCCTAAGTGTCCTCAAGATGTGACAGCTTCCTTCTCCCAGAGTGAGTGACAAAGGAAGAATGACCCAGACAAAAGCTATAGTCTTTAAAAAAATTTTTTTAGAAATGTTTCAATTACAGTTGACATACAATATTACATTTAGCCCCAGGTGTAAAACAGTGATGAGACATTTATATGCCTTATGAAGTGATCAGCCCAAATAAGTCTAGTTACCCACTTGACACCACTTTTTGCAGTATTATTAACTCTGTTCCATATGCTCTAACTCTATATCCCCATGACTATTTTTATAACTGGCGATTTATACTTCCTAATCCCTTCACCTTCTCCACCTATCCCTCATCTGGCAGCCATCAGTTTGTTCTCTGAATCCATGAGTTTCTGTTTTGTTTGCTGGCTGGGTTGAGGGAGAGCTCCACAAAGGAGACAGGTATCCTGACCCCTGCCCCTTCAGCCCTCACCCTGAAGCGAGTCAGTTCAGTTCCTCCCTTATGTCCCTGTCACCTTTCAGCTGCTGCCCCTGCACTAGAGTCCAAAGCAAGTGAATTTGTGAGCAAGCGAGTCTGTGTGCATCAAGAGGATGCCTCAGTCTGCAGTAGCCCTCCGTCTCACTCGGACGCAATCTCTGCTGTCTTTCACAGCCAGACATTATGGGGACTCCTCTTCCCAGCACTGGCACCCTCAGCTGGGGAGCCCTTGCTCCTCAGGGGGACCTCTGCAGCTGGGATATCCCTCCTCCCTCCTAATTCTTAGTCACCACACTACGGGTGCAGGACCTGCCCGTTCCGCATCTCCTCCCCTCCTACCAGTATGGGCATGATTCCCTAGTTATAGGACTCCTGTTCAGCTCGTCTTCAGGTGGTTCTCAAAGATGTTATTCTGTAATATAGTTGTCATTGTGATGTGATCATGGGAGGAGGTGAGCACATGTTTACCTACTTTGCCATCATGACTTAAAGTCCAAAAAGCTATATAGTCTTTTATGCCTTAATAACAGAGGTGAGAAACATCGTTTCTGACATATGCTATTGGCCACAGAGACTAATTCTGGTATATTTGGGGAGGACAATAAACAAGGATGTGAATACCAGGAGGTGGTACGGCTATCTTGGCAGCTGGCTAGCATAATTGCTTTTGAGAATTTGAAGCAAGCAATCTACTTCTCAATCACTGTAATACAGTATCTGTTCCCATTTATTTAGTCTGATTGGTGGATGATCAGAGTGCAACATATTTTTCAATCTCATCCCCTACCACTCTCCTTCTTTATTGCTACAGTCACACACTGCATAAAGATGTTTCAGTCCATGATGGACCACATATATGATGGTGGTCCCTTAAGGTTATCATGCAGCTGAAACATTGCTGTCACCTAGTGACATCATAGCCATTGTAGCACAGTGCATTACCCATGAGTTTGTGGTGATGCTACTATAGACAAACCTACTGTGCTGCCAGTTGTATGAAAGTATAGCACCTACAATTACTCACAGTATATAATACTTGACAATGGTAATAGATGACTGTGTTACTGGTTTATGTATTTGCTATATTATGCTTTTTGTCAGTAGTTTATAGTCATTCTAGATCTAAAGTTTGCTGTAAAAGAGTATGCTGTGCAGCAGCTTCATACATCTTATGTTTATTTGGTCTCTTGATTACATTATTTTCTCTTGTACTTGATTTAATCTGGTGTTTTGTTGTAACATGCTGCATAGGCCTGTAGCCTAGGAGCAATAGCCTATACCTACTACTAGGTGTAGTAGGCTACATCATCTAGGTTTCTGTAATTGTACTCCCTGATGTTCACATAACAACAGAATTGCCTAATGACATTTCTCAGAATCTATACTTGTTGCTAAGTGATACATGACTGTTGGTGCTTGATTCTTGTAAACAGTCAGTGATACATGACTGTTGGTGCTTGATTCTTGTAAACAGTCTTGACTCATACTCAGAAGATAGCCTATAACTCAAGCAGAACTACAAAGGGAAGCCTTCCCAACAGAGATTTGGCATTACCTCTCTTTGGAGGGGGTGTCTCTTTGAAATACACTTTGTGTCAAGGGAGGGGCTTTAAAGACGCTAAATTTTGAAGCTTGGTTGCTGTATTGGAGGCAACACTGTTCACTTTCAAGGTATCAAGTGTCAAGGAGCCAGGATTGAGGAAGGCTAAGTCAGCTTTCAGGGTTAGGTTTTTGGGGTAGGGCCTTCCTAGAGAAAGTTTGTTGTTTTTGTTTGAAGTGTCTGAATTTCCAGAGCAGACACACTCTCTTTATAAATGTTAGCACCCCAACCACATATGCTGTTTTTAAAAAACATTATGTATCATTTTGAATGATCTGCCACTCCATCCCTTCATTGACTAAACTCAGAGAATCACTTTCTATTTGAAATGAAAGTGCGTCAATTCTATCTTACCCCATGAACACAGACCCTTTCCTTGGAGCACCAGGATGGAATGACCTACAGTCAGGTGCAAGTTTCTAGTTCATCCTGGACCACAAACACCCTCTGCCCCAGTCCAGTCACTCTGGCAGATCCCTATGCCAACCAAACAGGCCTTTGCCATCTGATGTATAAGATTATCTTTTTTTAAAGACTTTGATGGTGTGTTTGTTTTCTGGAAAGAACAGATTTACATGATGCGAGGTCTACTGGTGCTTGCCAGATGCCTCTGGGGCGGGGTGCTGGGTAAAGTGCGTGAAGGGAATCAAAAGGTAGACTTCCAGTTCTAAAAGAAATAAGCCTTGGGGATGAGACGAACAGCATGGTGACTATATTGAATACTGTATTACATATCTGAAAGTTGCTAAAAGAGTAGATCTTAAACGTTCTCATCATACAAAATTCTGTAACTGTGTACACTGACACGTGTTAACTAGCCTCATTGTGGTGATCGTTTCACAATATATACAAACATTGAATGTTATACACCTGAAAGTAATATATGTCAATTATGCCTCAGCTAAAAAATAAGTGTGAGCATAGACTTTTTCCTCTATTGTTTACTCCTGTATCTGCAAGGTTTAGATTAATGCCTGAGTCATACATAGTGTGCTATCAGTAAATGTTTGTTGAAAGAATGAAATTTTGGTCAATTTTCAGACTCTTCATGCCAGGAAAATCCTCCATAATTTGCAGTAAACAAAATGTTTCTTTTCAACTTCTATCATGGAAATACTCTACATCATGCTAGCAAAAAAAAAAAATCCCATTTCATGTGTGTTTATGTAAACACACATGTATAATGGGATATTATTTCTATTTCTATTTTGTCCATTCACCCATCGGTAGACAGGATTGTTTCCACTTTTTGGTTTTTGTGCATAGGGCTGATATAAACGTGGATGTACAAATATCTGTTAAGTACCTACTTTCAGTTCTTTAGGGTATATACTCAAAAGTGGGATTGCTAAATCATATGGTAATTCTAGTTGGGTTTTTTTTTTGAGGAAGTACCATACCATTTTCCATAGTGGCTGCACCATTTTACATTCTCACCATAATGCATGAGGGTTCTAACTTTTCTATCTTACCTAGTACTAGTTGGATTTTTTGGTATTTTTATAATAGCCGCCCCAATGGTACTGCTCATTTTAAAGAATGTTTTCATTTTGAGAAAATAAATATAAAATTTGGTTTGTGGATTTGAATTAGGCTTCCCACTTGAACCTTTTTGACAGTGGTTTCAAAATTTTGCCTTCCAACGAATATACAAGCAGGATGTGAATAAACGTGGAAAGCTTCTTATTATGAAAGTGGCTAATCAGAGAGTTAGTCATGAGAAGGCGCTCATGTCCTGGCTGGGGAGCCTTGGGTAAGTTCCTTTGCCCCTCAGCCACCTGCTAGGGTTACTGGGAGAATGAAACTGTTTTATATTTAAAACCCTTTACAGTGCCTGGTGGGCACATGTCATTACTTGTTTATTGATTTGGCCACAACTGAAACTCTCTGCTTGAGTTCCATTGTTTACCAGAGGTCCAAACCAGATGTAACTAAGATATTTTTCATTTCCTTTTTTGGCAGATATGGTGGAAGGTATCTGAAATGCTGAAACCTTTAAAGACATTTGTCATGCCATTTACTGCCTCAGTAGATGTCAAGATCTTCTTAAAAGGAAAAGCTTTGTAGGAGGGGGAAAATACTTTCATATGGACAGGACTCTAAATGGGGCTATTTTCCTGGGAGAAAACGTTATAAATGGAAACCTCTTGATACAGTAGAAGTCTGAACTTAAATACCTTTTCTCTTTGAAAACGCCATGCCAGGGTCTTCATCGTTTGTTATATTTTAAAGTGCTTTTCTTCCCAGGAAGCTCATTACAAATTGTCTCCTGACCTAATTCAGTTCAGCTACTTTGTAGGGGAGCTGCCCTTCCCAGTGCACCAGTAACAGATCAGAGAGCCTGCAAATTGAGACCCAGAGTTATTGTGCACAGATACCGCATTTTCTGAAGTGTGACACCATTGTTTATCATTAAAGGTTCAAATGATTTCATCCCCTTAGGCAGAATGCTCTCAGTTATGAGCTTGAGTCAAATACAGTAGACAAGTTGTAGGTTCCTTAGAAAGTGGGCTTCTAATGGAAATGCTGACAACCCATTAAAAGCAGGAGGGCTAATGGGTGCTACTAAAATTATACTTAAAGATTACAGTAATAAAAATACATATTTTAAAGTGCATGCTAGAAGTTCAAGGATTTTTTTTATGTTGCTGTTAATAATACACCACCCTATCCTTTCGGCATTTAATTTTGCGTCATAAATGGGCTTAAGCTATAGTATTTGTTTTGTTTGATTCTGAGAGGAGTTGGCTGTTTTGGCAGCGTTATCAATACCTTTAATGGAAGGTGAATAATTGGTATACTTGTAGAATGGTGGGATTTTTACATCTGGAAAGAATCTTAGCAATCAGTAAGTCATCGCTATTATATTTGCTAGGGGAGACTCGAGAGTCTAGAAAGTGATGGGCTAGCGAGAGCTTATAAAGGGAGAATGAGTGCGGGGTGGCATGGATGGTGGGCCTGAGGCCTTAGTATTTTTTCACTTATATCATTGTAGCAGCATCCTTCAGCCCAACCTTGCTTCAGTCTTCTCTCTTTCTCCCTATTATTACTGCTTTTTTATGATGATAAAAGTAATATGCGTTCATTACAGAACTATTAGAAAATAGACAATAAAAAGAGACTAAAAGTCACCCGTAGGCTCAGCACCCCAGAGTTGTCACTGTTAATATTTTGGGGGTGTTACCCTAATCTTTTTCCCATCTACACGTACAGGGTGGGGCAAAAGTAGGTTTACAGTTGTGAGTACACGAAATATAGTTTATTCTTGAATTATTTATTAATTATTGTAGTATTTTTAAATCTGAAAGCCTGGCCATAACACCTATATCAACAACTGTAAACCTACTTTTGCCCCACCCCTGTATATAATACCTTTTACAAAATTGGGATCGTGCAGAACATACTGTTCGAAAATCATTTTTATTACTTTGTAATAGCTCATGAACATTTTCTCACATTACTAAGTATTCTTTAAGGACTTGATTTTCATCAGCTGCTTAGCACATCCTCTAAGTTGTGCAAGATCTCTCTCGCCTAGTTAGGGAGTTTTCAGATTTGTGTTTTATGACACTGCACTGAATATCCAGGTACAGAATAAATATTTACATCCATCTCTGCTTATCTCTCCAGGAAAAAGGTTTTTGCACCTACTTCCAAATTACCCCTCAGGAAAACACTATTTTACCCTTGCGCTAGCAGGAACATGAGTGTGATCTTTTCTCTGAACTGTCACCAACCTTGGCCATTGCAAAGTTTTAAGACTCTTGGGAGAGTGACATCAACAAGATGGCGACATAGATCATTATTGACATTGCACCCCCTCACAAGAAGTAACAACTAGTCACGGATGAGACACTCAGGGAGAATCCTAGAACACATGGGTGAGGCTGAAGCACCCTCTACACCACCAGGCCCTAGACTGACCACATTAGAAAGGTTACAGGAGCAGCCGCCCGCCCCCAGGTCGGCAAAGCACCACGCCAGGAGGTCTCCCCTGAGCCTGTGGTTCCCTCAGTGGGAAAAGAGAGCCCGGGGCAGAGATCCAGCTCCCCCGTCATTGTAGGTCACTTCTTGGGAGCCCCCAATCCATCTCGCCCGCATCTCGAATCTACAGGGCTTGACCAGCAAATCCGCTGGTTTGGGCTAGGACTTGAGTGCTGCAGGTCTGCCAAGATCAGAGTACTGATTGTTTCAAGCCCCTTCTCTGTCCCAGTCTTTAAGATCTCCAAAGATAAAGATGAAATGGGAAAAAGTTTAAATTACAACCTTGAATCTTCCTCTCCATCTCCCTCAACGCCCCTCCCCCCCAAAAAAAAACAACCAAAAGAAGGTAGCATCAAACTGACTGATAATGGTTAATACATAGTCAAATTTAGATTCTGTAATGTGGTAATGGTGATATGTAATTCACTTAGGATTCTAATTTAAAAGCTAGAACATGTATAAAAATAACCAGAACTACAATAATCCGTTACTGTTTACACAATAAAAGCATATGTTAACTGTAACATCAATAACCTGAAATGTGAGGGGGAGCAGAAGTGAAAGCATAAAGTTTAGGAATTTCATTGAAGGTATCAGTTTAAAATAGGGTGTTATAATGTTAAGCTATTCGGTATATGCCTGGTGGTAACCACAAGGGAAAAACCTGTAGTAATTACATAAAAGAACATCAAAACACAGAACTGTACACCTTACACTTACAAAGCGCCATATGTCAACTATATCTGGAAAAAAATTTAAGTTGGGAAGGTTAAAATTTAACAACCTGATATATAAAAAATCTCACTGTAGTCATTGCATTTGTTTGTTTACTAGTCATGCCAAACAATTTTTATGGTTCATTTTTAAGTCTTGTGAATTGCCTGTATATGCCATAAGCTCCTCTTTCTATGAAGTCTTTTTACCTTTTCTTTTTTTAAATTTTTTTTAAAGTATTCTTTTTTTTTAAATGTCATAGATTTTATTATTTTTTTAAGATTTTATTTATTTATCTTCAGAGGGGAAGGGAAGGAGAGAGGGAGAGAAATATCAATGTATGGTTGCTTCCTGTGCATTCCCTGCTGGGAACTGGCCTGCAACCCAGGCATGTGGCCTGACTGGGAATCGAACCGGGATCTCTTGGTTCACAGGCCTGCGCTTAATCCACTAAGCTACACCAGCCAGGGCTACCTTTTCTTTATTTTTAAGCTTTGTTTATATGCTAAGATCCACAATGTGTAGTTAAATGCTCCAAAATTTTTCCATATTTTTCTTTTTCTTTTTACCTATTTCATGGTGGCTTTTTTCAGGTCCAGAAATTTTTATTTTTTAATTTTTATTATTTTTTATCCTCACCCAACGACATGCTTATTGATTTTAGAGAGAGGGGTAGGGAGGGGGAGAGAGAGGGAAAGAAGCATCGATGTGAGAGGGAAACACGAATCCGTTGCCTCTTATACATGCCCAGACTGGGACTGAACCCGCGACCTTTCAGTTTACGGGATGATGCTCCAACCAACTGAGCCGCCCTGGCCAGGGCAAGATTCTGAAATTTTTATATAGCCAAACATTAATTTTTTTCCTATATGGTTTCTTTCCTTGCTTTTATGCTCACACCCAAAGATATTTCTAAAACACCAATCTGAGCATACCCCTCCCTTGACTAAAATCTTCCAGGGGCTTCTGGGAAAAAAAATCCAACCTCCTCCTGGGGTTCCAGTCCCAGGCTACTACCACCCAACAGGCACTCGTACTCAGTATGGTCTACTTAGCTCCCTGCGCCAGCACACAGCCTCCTCTCCACCTAAGCCCCTCTTCACAAGCATGACTAAAGCCCCGGCTCAGACTTGACCACCTCCTGTACAGCGCCTGCTCCTAAGAGGGTCTAGTAGTGGGTTGTAAAATGAATAACTCAAACAATAACAAAGTCCAAAATGACTAACAGGAGAATTGATTCTGAGGGTCAGCTTAGGATCAAAAGATTGGACAGAGCTGCTGAGTCTTGGTGACAAGCAAAGGAAAGAAATGAGGAAAGAGCATGGGCAGGATGCTCAGAAGTGGATGGAACAGACCTGGGGGAGGGGGCATGCCACAGGCAAAGAGACGGTTAGATTTGCTGGCAGCTCTGGGAGGCTTGACACACAGGGGCTCAGGGCTATGACTGGGCTCCCCAGAAGGGCAGTGTCAGGGAAGGCTCAGTCCCCAAAGCACCAGGCAACAGTCACCTGAGGTCCCAGATTGGAAAGTCCATGTTACCACCCAAACCTCCTGCACAAAATCCCCCAGTCCCCTGCACCAGCAAATGACATCGCCGGCTTTCCAGTTTCACAGGCCAGGAACTGGAATCACTTGATTCTTCTTCCTCCCACACCCCACATCCCATCTGTCAGCGAGTCCTGTTGGCGCTGCCCTCAATGTGTGGCCAGACCACGTTACTGCACGATTCTATTTAGATGATGTTTCAAAACCACAGAACAGAAACCAGGTCTGTTGCCAGAGGCTAAGGGAGGGGCTGCCTAGAAACAGTCCCGAGGGAATTGGGCACTGATGGAACATTCCTATAATTTCTTTGTGGTGGTAATCACACAACTGTAGGCATTTATCAAAACTCACAGAACTGTATGCTAAAAAGTTTGACTTTAAGTAAATGATATCGTAACAAAAGTGTGGGAAAAGAACATACCTGGACTCCCAGCATTCCTCAGCATCTTCACAGCTGTCACCTTGGTGCAAGGTGCCACCACAGACCTGGATCCTTGTTGCAGAGGGCTCCCAGCTATTCCCCCTGCCCTGTCCTCACTCCACTGTAGTCTGCTCCCAGCACAGCAGCCAGACTGGTCCTTCAGAACAAAAGTCAGCTTGTTACTCTTTTGCTCAGAACTACAGAGGTTTCTCTTCTCAGATTAAAGGCCAAAATTCTCACGTGGCCACTAAGACCCTACATAACACAGTTCTCCGTGACTTCCCTGGTGACCTGCCTCCAACCCTGCCCCCCCCATACCCCCCTCACCCAGGTGTCTTCACTCCAGCCCCCATAGCCTCCTTATTCATCCTTGCACGTGAACTGTATGCTCCCCTCTTGGGCTTCTCTGTCTGGAGTGCGCCTCCTCCTAATCGCCCTTCACGTGGCCTCTTCCCTCATCTCTTTCAGGTCTTTGCTCAAGTAGTACCTTCTCAGTGTGGCCTCCCCGAGCCCCCTGTTTAGAGTCGCAGGCCACGCGTCCTCAGGCTCACATCCCTCTCTCATTGTTTTCCTTGCTATCCTTTTAGTTTTCTCACAGACCGTAGTTCCATGTGACACACTACATATTTTGTGGATTTGGTTTGTGACATTCCTCTTTATAGTCTTCTGGTACCTAGGACACTGCTATTTGCCTGGCAAATGCTAGACTCTTGCTTAGATTTTGTAAGTGGAAGAGAAGGCGGCATGAAGGAAAGCATGCTGGGCACTGGCAGTGATGTACCCTGGTGTGTCGGCAGCTCCCTGGGCCTCGATTCTGCACAGCTCCTCCCCAGAGAGAGTCTTGGCCCACGTGGGCTGTAGTACAAGTCTGCGTGGGAGGGCAGGCATTTGGGGCGGTGGCTCCCCTTCCTGCCTTCCTTTCTGTTTCGCTGCCATCTCAGATGTCTCAACTAACAGATGCCTTCTCTCCAATCTCTCTCCAGAAGCAGATGTTCCAGGAGAGGAGTAGCCGGATGCTGCAGGCCCTGTCCCCAAAGCAAAGCCCTGTGAGCAGCCCCACCAGGAGCCGGTCCCCTTCCCGCTCCCCATCGCCAACTTTCTCATGGCTCCCAATCAAAAGCTCACCCCCCTCCTCACCCAAAGCTGCCTCAGCCTCCATCAGCAGCCTGAGTGAGGGGGATGAGGATGAGAAGTAAAGGTTGCTGGCAGACTACAAGAGCCACACCATGCAGGCCAGGGAGGAGGGCGGGGACACTGGGGGTGCCTGGGTGGTGTTTGAAGGATAATAGTTACAGGAGCTGCAGCTCTGCAGGGAGACCCTGAGCTCTGCTAAGGGAAGGCCTTGGGACCAGCTCTCCCTCATTCTCCACTCAGCCCAGGACCTGGGTTCTGCAGGGAGGTTTCCAGGCAGACAAACTATACAAACCTCCTTAGCATCACTTAGAATCACTCTACTTTAACTAAGGAAAGATGCAGAGCACCTTCGGGAGTCTTGCACCAAGTGGGGTGCCTTCTGCTTTGGTCCTTACACCCACCCCTACCACGTGCACTACCTGTGGAAGCGGCTGTTCCTTCAACCTGCAACTTCCTGCTCCTAAGGGCCCTGCACGTTGCCTCCTGCCACCCGAGCTCTGCCATAATAAACCTGTCGCCAACAGAAACAGTTGAGTCCAAGGCAAATGCCAATCTACTCACTTTAGCCACTGGGACCTGACATTGCAATGTATCACTTCTTTGCAGTTCCAGAAATGTGGTGCGTAAACGAAGGTTTGCTTTAGGCCAGATAATATAAAAGGTCATCTGCTGTGGCCCTTAATTTCTTATTCAAAGGACAATTTTGTCAAGGAGAGCACCATGTAAGGCCTAATGTGCTCCAGGTTGTCCCTTTTCATCGATTTAACTTATTTTCCCAAACTACCTTAATCTGTGGGAAACGCGACAAAGAAAAATATCGTATATAACTAAGGAAGGAGGAGCTGCTCTGCTTTGGCTCCAAGTTTAGCAGATGGTAAATATCTCCTGAAGCTTCTCCTTACAGGATGCTATTATGGAATGGCTTTCCCCATTTCTGACCAGTTAACAGTTTCATAGACCTCAAGTAACAGTTTGATGTACCAAACTATGTAGTATACCCATAGGGGGCGCTACTTGCACGTACCTGTTCTATGACATGCCATCCAGGGTGCAGACCATATGCAACCTGAAAATATAGTTGGCATTTTACAATATACTCCTTTCCTGCTGTCTAATAACCCTGCTGAAGTCCTTGGTGTTAAGGACTAGCTGGTTCCATTGTGACTTTGGCACTTTTATCCAACAGCTCATCCTGGATTCCTGTAGAACTGGCTTGGACCAACCAGGAAATGAGTTGTGGTGTTCTCATGGCCTCCGTCCTGTTTTTGAGTGAAGGGAGGCTCTGAGAAGTTTCAGAGAGCACTGTGGGAGCCTCGGTTCTGAGCTCAGCATCTGAATGGACTGGGGAGTACTATATAGTTATTCTGGCCCTAGGTTTGCCAAACAGGATGCAGAGCTAAGCATTCCTGCTGAGTTGTTTCAAGTTACCGCCCCCTCCTCGCAGGAAGGAAGTGAGCAGGTAGACTCGAGGGGTAGAACCACACTCTTGGGTAGAAGAGGCACCGCCCGGCTGTCCCAGTGAAGCCCGAGACAAGAGGCCTGAACCAGCAACTTGTAGGCAGAGCCCAGCATTTCTTCTGACAGAAACACCCCTTTCCAGAGGCCTTGGGAACCGGCCTTCTGAGTGACAAGTGAGGCAAGCAGTGAAGGAAAGTGGCGTGTCTTTCCCCCTCGTGTTGGGTTTGAACTACCTCCTTGTCCACCTGGAGATGAGTGGTGTTTATTGGGAAGTGAAATCATAAGGCTAAGCTGGCTCAGAATGCCCTTGTTCTTGGCACTTCCTCCAGAATTCTGTCAAGCACTCATATGGGACAGAGCTGGCAGGAACATGGCACGTGAGAAGAAAATTTCACAGTCAAGGCCTAGAGCATTGCTGTGCAGACAGAGCAGGGCCCATTTGGTGGTTCTTCTCTTCGATCATGCACTCAGGGGAAGGTGGGCACGTGTGCCTGCCACTTTAGTTGGGCAAACTTACAGCAGTGAGAGGATGAGGAGACCAGCTGGGCCAAGCAAGGTGGTGGGAATAAGAGAAGAGAAAAAAAAGTGCCTAGAGAGAGGCCTAGGGCAGACAGATCCACTTTTACCTGAATCCTGCTCTGGAGCAAATACTGTGGGACGGATGTGTCAGGCTGATTCTAAGTTTGCAGGCCTCATACCCCATACTGACAGATGCCACTTAGGTGACTCAGATTCAGGGCCATCAAAGCTGCCAATTATGGGAAATGGCCAATGCCTGGGATATGCCAGAGATGGGCCAAAACAACCCACAAGCGGATTCTAAATTTCACCTTATGTCCCCCTCCTGACCTCTAGCAATACCTCCTAAGGCTGTAAGACTACTGAGAAGGAACAGGGGCGGGGGCAGATTCTGCCACCCAACATATGATGCTTTCTGGCCATCAATTTCTCCCAGCCACTCTCTCTTCCCAGGAGGAGGTGGGGTTGCTTTCTTTGGGCCGGCCAGTCAACAGTAATGGCCCAGACTGAGTGGAGGCTGCAGTGGAAGATGTGCAGGCTTGGGGAGGTCAGCAGTAATGACAAAAAAGGGAGGATTCTTTAGCTCCAGGCAAGGAGGGAAGCTTCGGACTGAGGTGGAGAGCACACCACTTAGGGTTCTGGAAGGGGGCAGGTTAAATGATGATGGGCAACAGCAGGGCTGAAAGAAGGTGGGGGTAGGAGAGTAGTTACTCTCAAGTGTCATACAACCCCCTAACATGTGAAGAAGGCAGGCTTCCTTTCACGGACACCCAAAGTCAGTGGGTACCCTGTCCACCCCGGCTCCCCAATTTCAGCACTTCTCCATGAGCTGCCACACCCTCCTCCTGGGAACCCTGAAATCAAATGTTCACCCTTCCACCCTCTGATAACACGGGGGACTTGTAATGTCATGGTCATGCTGAATGGCCCATTTGTGGAAAGCCAGCTCCCGTGTGCCAGGACCTTACAAAGGGAAAGGGAACCAACCTTAAGAAGAGTGACCCCGAGACTGAAGTCTACCTTCTGACCTGCTCTGAGGGGAAGAGACACAGCTGTGGGACTGCAGTCTTGCTCCATGCCCTAGGCACTGGTTACTGTGAGTCCGTCCTTGGAGGGAGGGACAGGAAGAGTGCAGATTTGTTTTCTCTCCATCTTCAGGCCTCATTTGAGTACCCAGCTGCACTCCAGGGCAGGATGCAAGATGGCGGCACAGGCTCGGATGAGCCCGATGAGCCGAAACACAGCAGAGCCGTTCCCGTGCCTCAGGCACCCGTTCGGCACCAGTCTTGGCCATCATTTTTTTAAAAAAGAAAATAAGCTCATAATGCGTTTGGAACTTCTCTCTAGACTTTAGATTTTTGTTGTTACAGCAATGTGTTCCGGGACAAAGCCATAAGAAGAGCATATATACTGTACCTATGAGACAAGATGACGATGATTCACCTAGCCCAAGCATTTGCTCTGGTGCTGAATAATGAGAACTACTGGAATCAGCCCTCTATCCCACCCCAACCCTTATGCTCCAAACCCATCCCTGCTCCCAAATGGAACACAGCATTTCCAACTGTTTGTAAATAAAGAGATGCAGAATTGCACTTTCCTTGTTGTGTTTCTCAAAAGTGTGCAAAAATACATGTGTAGCAGCTGTCCCGGCTCTGACCAGCTGTGTCCCCAGGACTTGAGTGGGACTCTGTGCTCTGCAGCACGGGGCAGAGTTTTGCCAACGGGCCAGCATCTGACTTAAAAGCTACTCAGGGACAGACCCTCCTGGAGGGGAGGCCACCTGGGGAGTCCAGTCAGGACCGTAGCTTGTAGGAGCCCTCACCCACTTGCTATGTGACCTTGGCCAAACCACTTCTCTAACCTCAGTATCTGCTTTTGTAGAATAAGGGGTTGGAGGGAATGATTTCTGAGGTCGTCTTTGCCTGGAAAGGCCTCCAAATTTACAAGGCAGCCTGCATTGTCCCTAAGCTTCTCCAGCTATGATGCTGTCACTGAGTGACCATGAGGAAGTGCCTACCTGTCACTAAGTGGGAAGCTGGAGAAGAGGTTGCCTTCCAGGTCCCTGGAGCTTTCATAACTGCAAACATCAGTGGCTGGTTTCACTCCTCAGACGCTGGGGGCTACATAGAACCTCGGGCTCCACCCACCTTTCTTAGACCTGACAGAATGCTTTTCACCTGTACCGAAACGTGCGGCAGTGGCCATTCTGACCTCTGTTCCATCTTTGGGGAAAAGCTCCTGTGATCAGCTGAAAGCTGATAGATGAGGATGGAGGTGCTAAATCAGGATCCCAAATGCCAACAATTAAGGCAGACCCCCCCTACACACAAACACATACCCTGCTCATGTTCTGACAATGCGCTCATGCCCTCCACTAGCCAAATTTAGGAGCTGCTATTAACTCCATCTGGTGATGTTTAGCTCTTTGAAATAACAACAGCTCTAACGTTAACCCTGACTCTGGAAGAAATAAAACCAGGTCTGTAGTCAGCAAAGGAATTCATTTAAAAACACAACACCTGTTATTCATAGACCATATGACTTGGCTTTGCCACACAGATCAAACACATTCTTGACAGGCTGTATTTAGAGTAACAGTTACAGGTTTTATTTTGACTTCCATGATACCTCAGAAATGTTTTCAAGGGCAAAACAATCAGTTGTAAGGCATAACCAAACTCATGTTTAAGAACTCTGACATATGCCCCAAAGAGAAATATCCTTTGTTAATAAATACAGTACCTGAGGTTAAAAGGTACACTATCAAAACTGTTTACACACATATACCCAGAGTCCTGTGATATTGGAGTCCTCATTGGCTATCGAAGTTGAATGTTTAAGCCAGTTCTCTACGTATTCAGCAAGAACCATTAGATAAAAAAAAAAGACTCCCTCAAAGATGGTTTTCAAACAAAACCAGTGATGGTTCATAAGCACCAAAGTATATCCTGTGATCAAATTCTTTAAAAAAGCATTGAGTAAAAAACAATAAATAACCAGTAAAATTTGAAAATATAATTAAAGACATAAATAAATATCTGTAGGTGCTAATTGACCTTTATTTTAGGTCCTCTTGAACTGCCATAATTTATATTCTAGAAAACCCACTGTATTAGCTGAATCTCAGCTGCAAGTTGACCAAATGTGAGAAATGTGAGGAAAATGTTCAGAGTAGGGGTGGCTTGTATTGTCTCCTATAAGCAATTTTTATTTTCCTTTATTATCTTTCTAGGGAGGATGGGGAAGGGGATTGATTTGCACAGTTACTTTACTAATAAAAGCAGAGTTTAGACATTACTAAAATATCTGATATATAACCTTCCATTCTCAAGAGTCAATAAATCCATACCTGAAAGAATTTGGATACTTTACTATTTCCACAGGGGCATTCTCAACTTAAGAACTTGTCACTCTAAAATTTCCAAGTTCAAATACATGAACGTGCATGTGGCATGTTCAAATGCTTTGAACATGTATGTGGCAGGAGCTGACTCATTACACAGCTTGAGGGGATAACCAGTGTTTCTCATCTGGAATCATGTTTCTAGTGGACAGGCATTGACAATATACTATTTACTAGCCTGACCACAAATCAACATTAACACAACTGAGTCTTTGATTGTTTTTCCACTTGTTTCTGTATCAGGTACCCAGGGATTAAGGATAGATGAAAGAAGCTGAATAGGCGTGTATTAGTTTCCTATTGCTGTAACAAATTAGTAGCTTCAGACAACACATATTTGTTATTTTACAATTCTGGAAGTAAGAAGTCCAAAATGGATCTTACCGGACTAAAATTAAGGAGTAGGCAGAGCTGAATTCCTGTCTGAAGGCTCTAGGGGAGAACCCATTTTCTTGACTTTTCCAGCCTTTAGAAGCCACTTGCATTCCTTGGCTTGTGGCCCCTTCCATTCTCAGAGCCAGCAACGGCCAGTCCAGTGGTTCTCACATCACATTACTCTGACACTTCTGCCTCCCTCCTCTATGTATAAGGACCGTTGTAATTAATTGGGCCCATCTGGATAATTCAGGAAAATATCCCTGCGTTAAAGTCATCAGCAACCTGCATTCCTTCTTGCCATGGAATACTACATATTCCCAGATTCAGAGGATTAGGATGTGGACATGTTTGGGGGTGGTACCTTACTCTGTGTACCATGAGATGATAGAAGACGGTGATCATAAGCACTTGAGCGTTCTTCTGGGTCCTGACAGAGTTGAGGAACAGTGACCTTCATGCAGGAGAAGATATACATGTTTTTCATTTAAACATTCCTACATCTACTTGTGATGAATCTGCTTAAATGTTTCTCTTGAGTTTTAAGAGAAGCATGGAATAGCTATAATGGAGATGCGGGACCCAAATATACATGCAAATTGATCCATGAGGAGAGGAAGTGACTAGAAATCGAACTGGCGTCCCTTTGGTTCACAACCCATGCTCAATCCACTGAGCTACACCAGCCAGGGCTAAGGAAAGTCTTTGATCATTGGATGTGTTCCTGCTGAAACAAGCTCTGGAATACAGTTTCTGGCGATCAGGCAGAATCTGTTTCCTGCCTATTCTCTGCATTGTCTGGTTGGTGTCTTCTGGTTTTGGTTTGGTCCTTGCATGTTGACCGCAGCCAGTTTAAGCTGTGATTCCCTTCCAGCTATCCAGTATGAAGGTACCCCATGCTCCTTTCTAGAGTAACTTATGTTTGCATTGTGGCCTTCGACCTGCATTGTAACTTAAGGTTTAGCGTACATTCCTGTCTTAAGCATTCAACAAACATTTGAGTGAGCTACTAGGTGCTGGGGATCCAAAGAATAAACAGGACACAATCCTCGCCCTCCACCCCAAGTTCAGTTCAGTACCTTGACTCTCAACTCTGGCCTCTCCTGACCTTTGACTTTACTGAGCTCTTGATGAATGGTCCATGTTTTTCATTCTGCCAATTAGAATTTTCTGAAGATTTTACTCACTTAATAATTTCACATTATTTTATAGTTCACTTTTGGGTGGGATGCTCTAACTTTCCCAAAGTGCAAATGTTGCCAATTCTTACCCAGAGTAGGGGAAAATAGGAAAAGTAGGTTTTTTAAAATAGATTTTCTTTTAGAAACCACTCATTGAGAATGCTGAATGCAGGAGACAGACAATGATACCCCTTAGCTAGGCCCATGGACAATAAGGCTCTCGAGCTACCAAAGTCATAAGGCGTTGGCACACATTTTCCTTGAAGGCCTTAACAAACAGGTGTGGGGCCTTTGCCTGCAATAGTTGAAACTCTCCCATTTGGACAGAACTGTCTTGCAGATGAGATGGTCATTCAAGGTCTTACCCTAGATTCTTTGATTGCATGGTAGCTGGTGGGCCTCTCTCACCCGAATAATGGGGCATTACTTGCCCTTAAAAACTGTTATTTTGTTACCAGTTGAAAGCCTAGGAAAAGAGCAGTTTTCATATAGGAAGTTATGTTCCAATTATTGTGCTAAGGTGACAACAATCATCCTTAACATCAGAAATAATGACCCTAGTATTAAGTGGTTACTAAGGAACTGTGGAAAGCTTCTGCACCCATCACTGTTGTTGAAATCGTTAACATGGTTATTTTGTATGAGAACTGGCAAATTCTGTTTGGACAGGAATGCCAGCAAACAATACGAGCAGCATTAGTTTAGCTTAAGAGTCCCCTGCACAGAAGGAAACAGCAAGGCTGCTTAGTTGCCCCAAATCCAGATCAACAAGGCCTTTTCTCTCTTTTAAGTGTTTTCCAATTATCTGTTAAACAGAACATCAATAAAATGGCGAGGCTCCCAAGCCTGCTCTGTACCAGGAAGATGGTATTTGCTGCTGCCAGCATTTTAGCCATTCTCAAAGGCTGGTCTGTGGTTTGGACTTTATCAGTGGTTTTCAACCCTGTCACACATTAGAAGCTCCTAGGGACCTCTTTTTTTTATCATTGTTAAGTCACTGGAAAGAATTTGAAATGAAGGACACGGAGGAGAAAACGTACTAAAGTGCAATGCTTTGCAGCAGCTTCATGGAAGCGCAGACTCTTGAGTTGGAGGGTCTCTTTATGAGGCTAAACTGTTTACTTTTGGAATTTCCAATCAGGGCAGGAGTGGCTGCTACCAGAACACTATTCCCCAGTTGTGAATGCTGTGCTAGCACAGCATTGACTTTTGGTGAAATACAGATGGATAATTAAAAAATTCTAACTAAAACCACTGTCACTTGCAAGAGTCATTGGTCTTGCATTCTTTGGGCAAAATATATCACAACATGAAAATGGTTGATTAGTAATTTTAGGTTTTGTGTTTTAAATGTTTTTATATATTTTTTCCAATTATAAGTTTACTTGGAAGGTCATAGAGGTACAAAAGGTGACCCAGCTGGGCTGCATGGGCTCAGGAAATAAGGTAAAGTGTCAAAAGAAGGGCTCTTAAAGCTTAGGAGAGAGAAAGGTCAAGGTAACTGGCCTGGGGGGAAGAGGAGGAGGTAGGGAAAGACACTGGCTTGCTCCAGAGAGAGCATGCCTAAAGAGGGCTATAAAACATCAGACCTGGAAAGAACCTTGGAACCACGCAGTCAACTCCTTCATTTTATTTTTATTTTTTATCTTCACCTGAGGACACTTTTTCATTGCTTTTAGAGCCAGATGAAAGGAAGGGACAGAGAGAAACATTGATGCAAAAGGGAAGCATCAATCGGCTGCATCCTGTACACACCTGGACTGGTGATTGTATGTGGCCAGTCTGGGGATTGAACCTGCAACCTAGGTATGTGTCCTGACCAGGAATTAAACCCACAATCTTTCAGTTCTGGTAATGATGCTCCAACCAACTGAGCCACACCGGCCAGGGCTCAGTTCTCTCATTTTATTGATGAGGAAACTATGGCACAGTTAACAGCTAGCTGGTAGCAGAACCAAGGCAAAGGTGTTGGTTTCCCAACATTACCACCACCCAAGAATCATATAAACCCAAGTTTCTTGCCTCAAATTTTGTTTTTGTGTGTGTTTCAGTGATAAACACACAAGACAGGAGTTATGTGGGTGTCAAATTTTAAAGACAGCCATTCACTACTGAAGGTTTAGCAAGAGTAACAACAATCACACATTGGAAAGTAACACGAAGACTACATCTCTTACTCAGGGAGCACATAGCTACAGCCATGTGTCTTTGGAGGCACCGGGTTCTGGGGTTGATGTGGCACCAGTTCCTCAGAAGAGACCATGGAACCAATAGCCCTTTCATTAAAAATTTCAAGTTTAACTTCTGCCTATTCCATATAGCAGCAGTTTGCAACCTACACTTTTTAAAGCACATTTCCAGGGTATTTGTTATATCAGAATCACCCAGCGAATCAGAATCAGCAGAGCTGAGGCAGAGCCCAGGAATGTGCATGTAACCAGCATTTCAGGTAACTCTGGTGTACCTGGTCAATGGCCAAATCTAATTTGTTCAGGACAGTCTGGTTAACACCTGTTTACAGCATCAAGTGCTCTTTCTCACTGTCAAAGGTGTCCTGGCTTGGACAATATATCATATGGTCCCTCTTCCCTGATCCACGGACCGTGTCTTGAAAAATACCACTGTAATAGTTTACCATTAAACAGATCCTTTATTTTTCCAATAGGACATTCCCCAGAAAGGACAGCTCAGTGTTCCTTGCTACAGAGAATCCAAATAACCTTATTTTTCCTTTGACTGATCATAAGAATTTCAGGATCCTTTGTCCATTCCCAGTAACTTGCAAAGGTGCTTGGTCACGTATTGACTTTCAGAAACTGAGGGAGTAGAAGGCAAAGCTTACAGGTGAGAGGGATGGACTACTGACCAGAGCTCAAGAAAAGACCACAGTGAAGCACAATGAATCACAATTGCCATTTTATTGTTCGATGATTGTGATACAGAATTGTTCACGTGCTGCAGGACTCGTTCGGCTATGACACACCATAGGTGGCTCCTCAACTTACGGAGAATATCATCTGAGTCACACACTTCTCTGGTCATGTTTTTTCAACAATCACAGCAATGAAACACTTTTCTCCACAGAATGTGGAGCGACAAATGAGCTCAAACCAAAGTCATCCTTCACTTGTGACAGTGTGGACCAGCCAGGCCACAAAACAGCACATGGCACGGGGGGTGGCCAGGCTTCACTCCATGAACCACAAGACAGCTCACGAGCACTGGACAGGCGCATACATTCATCACTGTGATTAAGCTGACAGGTGCACAAAGCAAACCAGGTCAGAGTTGGACTTACGGGTACAAACATTGTAATGAACTTGTATTTCATACATGAGTTAATATTCTTCTCTTGTCAAATCTGTTCTCATTCCCAGTTTAGAATCTGCTTTTGAGTTAAGGAGTTATGATGAAAAATCGGCCAAGCAAGTAACTTTACATTTAAACACAGGGTTAGATGTGTTCACAATGGTGTATTTTATTCCACCTTGACTTTTCTTATTTGGTTCAAGCATTTCTCAAGTATTCACAACTTGTATTCTGAATCTGGGAAATACTGAAGTTCCCGGCACTTGTGTACCTCTGTGGGGATGTGAACTTAGAGCAACAGATGGTGTGATGTGTATATAAACCTGAAGCAGCAATCACAACGTCAAATGACTCTAAGACCGAGAACTCTGCACAGATTAGGGTTAGCCAGAACGCTACAGTAGTATGTTCTATTCTTCTGAAACCTGTGTCATGTCACGCAGAATGGACTCAAACACAGCTCCGGGTTTTAACTGGAGTGTAGCCTTCAGTTCTGGTTTTGAGAAGTTCAGCATGAGAAGAGAGCATGCTAATTGTAACAACGAACATAACAGAAACAAACATGGATGCAATATAACTCAATTCCTCCCACACGGAATCAAGTCCACTTAAATTTTTAAAACACTCAGTACTTGACATTTTCTAGGTAAACCTTGCCTTGGTTGTCTACTGAATCGAAATACATTTAGTTTGGTCTAGTCTAAAAGAATTTTAAGTATCTGCACAATTGATTGGGCAAATTCACATGCCAGCTGTAACAAGGACTTTTAAAAGTGAGAAGCGAGAAACTAAAGGATTCTATGGGATGCTTCTCCCAGGAGGAGTGCACAGGCAGGTAGAGAAAAAGGGAACAGATAGACGATCTTGGAGAGCCCTTTCTACTGTACCTTTTAGGCTTGTTACAACAGCCAGGCAAAATCTGCCCCCTGCCTGCACTCGGCAAGCAAAGCCTCAAAGTCAGCGATTCAGCCTGGTCCTTCTTCACTGGCAGGTAGTGTCTATTGGTTTCAGATCCCTATAGTTAAAGGCTTTCACTGTAATTATTCTAAAACATTTGTCCTAATTAAAGATGTAGAATACTAAACTCAGCAGTTTTTTAGATAGAGGCATAAACCAGTTTTTAATGTAAATATAGTACCTTTTAAGACACAGACTGGGGTTTCCCAAGATTATAAACATTCAAATAGCAGAAAGAAAATGGAATTGGTAAGACGGGTGCTGTGATGTATTATAAACAACAACAGAACAATTCATACTCATCCCACCCGTTTTCGCAAACTCCCCTGCACTACACTTAACATGGACGGCTAAATGGCCGATGCCTTTGACTTCCAATTGGATCAAACTTCTCTAATAGCCTTTTCGATGCCCAGCATATACGAAGAGCCAAAAGAGAGTTTCAACTAAATGTTAAGAGTCTTTTTAATTTCTCTCAAAGAAAATCTCAAGGTAAGAATGTTTTAAAACATGAAGTAGTTGTTCTTAATATGCATTCCATTCTAAGGTGGCCATTTTCAACCAATTTGGAAGGCAAAGATGAACTGAAGAGCTGTACAACCAGTGATAAGTGCCACAGTTAGACAGACATTCCTTTACTTTGCTGACATAGTGCTCAGAGTATATATGATCTTTGACATTTGTGCTGTTTTAGCCCATTTGCAAAAGTTATGTACAGAACTCAAATTAGCAGGCCACTTTTAGGTTGGCAAAACTTAGACTTTTAATAGAATGTTCTTTCAAGTGATGTGTTATTATCCCGAAAGGATTCTATTCCAATGGGAAACAGAATCTCACTGAAAAGCCAAGAAGTAAAATTATGGATGAAAATCAAATTGCAGGATTTTTCTCTCTGTGAAAATCTCAGACATGCGTGAGAAAGACATCTTTTATATCCACTAAACAAAGGATATTTAGGTGTCATTGATCATGACAAGAGCCTAAAGCCCATGCAATCCGAGTGGTGATAAAAATGAGGCTTGAATTTCTTGGGTAATCTTGTATTCCTGAGATGACAATACTTTTGAAACTCTATCTCGAGAAATGTAGACAAGAACTATCAAATCTGAACACATCATGATAGAGTTTCAGAAATTTGTATGGGGATTCTTATCAAAGGCTATTCCCTGAGACGTGGAAGGGTAGTGAAAATGTAATTCTTTGAATACAAAAAAATATAATATACAAAACCAATTTGATCTCTTTACTTCTCCATTTAAAGTAATTGCTAAAAATAAAAAAGATTTATGATTATAGTCTAAACTCTTATGTTTTACCTTTAAAAATTTCATTTCATTATTGAAAGGCCAGTCATGGAAGGATGCTCTGTCTTTTATATACATTCTCTCTCCTAATACTTCTCTTAAAAGATCACTTCTTTAAAGGTAGAGAAATAAAAGTACAGTTCTTACAACTGAAACAAACTTAGTGGAATCCTAAAATGATTATTAGCAGTGGAAAGAATACAACTGTAATTCTTTACTTTTGGAATGTATAACATGAAAAAAATAAGCAAACTTGATGAAATCCTAAAATGATTAGAACTTTTAAACACTACAATTATAATTTTGTACTTCTGGAAAATATAAAGTGAAAAAATTCAAAATACCTCTCTGTGTAAATTAAAGCTCAAGCCATGGTATTCAAAATTTAAATGATTTACATAATCTACTAAACTTTGTGTTTTGTTAGTAATTAATCTTCCTGAGGCTGATTTTGTTCTCCTTAGTGTTTGCTTAACTAAAGTGCTCAATAAAATTTCTACAGAATATATTAGCCTCTCCAAAGATGAATATTATTCCAAACTACAATCTGACAAAAATCTAACTACATTTAATTATGCTTGATTAACCCAAATGTCACTGAGAGATTTATAGAATGGAGAAATATTTTTCAGGTTAAGTTCATACTATTTTCACTGTAAGCTTCCTGGATCCAATATTACCACAAATCTACTACTCAGATCTCTAACATTCAAAAAAATCCCACCCCCCAAAATATATTCCCAACCATTCAAACTGGATAGACCACAGGACTCCAGACACCAAGCTCTGATGTTTATCAACATCAAGATATATGCAGACTCCACCCCAGACTGAAGTCACCACTTCCCAATGGGGAACATGCTGCCCCTGCAGAGTCACCAGTGGGGGAGGAGACAGGAGGCATAGTCAGGAAGTCACATCCTGTTAGGGACTTATTAATACTGCAAGGAGAAAGGGGCAGGCTTTCTTTCAATGCAGGCACTAATCTGTACCAGACATTTGTTTGGAGTCTTTCAGTAGGGATGCCCTAAGGTGCTTTTATTTATATGCAAAAAAAGTCCATTTAAAGGTGACAAATTGGCCATACCTAAGGGAATAATTAAAGGCATCCTGGCAGCCTATCTTTCTCCATCACTTAGCTCTGCCCTCTGAGGGTGACCAGAGAAGCAGGTGTTAAAAGAGAACTGAGAGTGTGCACTACAGCTTTGCTGTTCCATCCTAGGGAGCAGGACCACCACGGAGAGCTGACTGTGTCACAACACAAGTAGCAGCCCATGTCCCTACCACTGGGATCATGCGCAATTCATGTCCCTGTTTTAGGAACAGAGAAAAGGCAGAAGCAGAGGTTTCTCAAGGATTCTATGACCACAATATTGTTATTTTCTTTTCCTCATTTTGGGAGGTGAACACAGCTAATGCCAACCTGTGGACTTCAGAAGGAAGCCTTCTGGGTGAAATCTTCCCTCCACCTCTGACATGGGTGTGGAAGTGTTAAAGAGGGTCTCCTCCTGCCAAGTATCTGTTTTAACTACAGCAGCATCACCCAGATGCTGTAAGTAGAAACTCTACACTTAAATAGTGATTTCTGAAGTCCTAGAAAGGCACGTGGATCCTGTTGTAACTGCATTTCTGTTATGAGGAAATAGCAACCCACATTTTTCAATGAAATTTGATTGTAAAAGCTGGTTCCTCTCATGTCACCATGATTCTCTGTTGGCCAGAGAGACAATGAAATGCAATAGTAATTACTGTGATATGCCACTTCAGTGAGAGAATTGACTGCAGCCACCCGGCTTAGTGCTTTTCTGGGTGCTACTCCTCGGGCCCGCCCAACACCACACACCATGAGCATGGCACTGATTCCTCAGGCTCTTGGGCTCTACTCTGAGCCATTTACATGAGAAAGCTGCAGGCACTGGTGTGGGGGGTGGTTGGGGCTGGGGGGGCAAGAAGAAAGTAAGGGAGGTGCTACAAGAGGAAGAGGAATATGTGGTGGAAAAAGTCGTCTACCATTGAGTGGTAAAGTAGAAGGGATTCTCAGATGAGGGCAACATGTGGGAGCCAGAAGAGAACCTGGATTGGCCCAACCTCACTGATGAGTTTCTACAGTCACAGAAAACAGCACATGAGACATACAAATCATAGGGAGGCCAGTGCAAAGCTGACTCTGATTCTGAAGATAACAGGGAGGGGAAAACTCAAGAAGAAAAGAAGAGTCAGAAAAGCCATGGGACTTTGCCTGGGGGGTCAGGAGCCCAAGAAGATTCTTGGAGCTATAGACTCCACTGGAAAACTCATGCTCCTGATGAAATGAAAAACTCTGATGAGGCTGACCTGGTCCCAGCCAAGGAAGCCAATGTCAAGTACCCTCAGGTCGTTGTATCTTTCTGTGAGGAAAAGCTGACATTACATTCCTACCCCTGGGAGGATGATGACAAAAAAAGATGACAAGAATTAACTCTCCTGAGTACTAGTTCCTGTCACATCTGACTGTGGGTTTCAAGTGGGGAGGGGAAGGAGTTCTGTCAAATGGGGAGGCAAGGACTTGGCTTGATACCATGGAGATGGCTTGAAAAGATGTCCAAGCTCATCTTATGAGGCCAGCATCACTCTGATTGCAAAACCAGATAAAAGAACTACAAAGACAGAAAATTATAGGCCAATATCCCTGATGAACATAGATGCTAAAATCCTCAACAAGATGTAAGCAAACCAAATACAGAAAGACCATGCACCATGACCAAGTGGGATTTATGCCTGAAATGCAAGGATGGTACAATATCTGCAAATCCATCAATGTGATACACCACATAAACACAATGAAGGATAAAAATCATACGATCATATCAATAGATGCAGAAAAAGCATTTCATAAAATCCAGCACCCATTTATGATACAAAGTCTCAGCAAAAGGAGAATAGAGGGAACATACCTCAATGTCATATAAAGGCCATATAGGACAAACCCACAGGCAACATTATACTCAAGGGGCAAAAACCACAAGCATTTCCCTCAAGATCAGGAACAAAACAGGCTTTCTGTACTTTCATCACTCTTATTCAATACAGTACTGGAAGTCCTAGCTACAGCCATCAGACAGAAAGAAGCAACAGAAGGCATCCAAATTGGAAAGAAAGATGTAAAACTCATTATTTGCAGATGACATATACTGTATATAGTGAATCCTAAACACTCCACCAAAAGACTTCTAGAACTGATAAATGAATTCATTAGAGTAGCAGGATACAAAATTAATATTCAGAAATTGACTTCGTTTTTATACACCAATAATGAAGTATCCAAAAGAGAAACTAAGAAAACAATCCCATTTACAATTGCACCAAAAAATAAAATAAAATACCTTGGAATAAATTTAACTAAGGAAGTAAAAGCTCTATACTTGGAAAATTATAAGATACTGAAGAAAGAAATTGAGGAAGATACAAATAAATGGAAGCATGTACCATATTCATGGATAGAAAGAATTAACATTATTAAAATGTCCATACTAACCAAAGCAATGTACAGAGTCAACACAACCCCTATTCAAAATACCAATGGCATATTTCGCAGAACTAAAATAATCCAAAAATATATATGGAAGCACAAAAAACCCTGAACAGCCTCAGCTATCCTGAGAAAGAAAAACAAAGTTGGTGGTATCATGCTATATCATATCAAACTATGCTACAAGGCCATAGTCACCAAAACAGCATGATACTGGCATAAAAACAGGCACAGAACAGAATAGAAAGCCCAGAAATAAACACATGCCTATATATTCAACTACTACTTGACAAACAAGGCAAGAACATATGGTGGGGTAAAGGCAGTCTATTCAATAAATGCTGTTGGGAAAATTGGACAGATACATGCAAACAAATGAAACTAGACCACCTCCTTTACGACAGACAAGAATAAACTCAAAATGGATTAAAGACGTAAATGTAAGACTTGAAACCATAAATATCCTAAAAGAAAACACGGGCAGTAAAATCTCAAACATTTGTCATAGCAATATTTTTTCAGATCTATCTCTTCAGGCAAGGGGAAAAAAAAGAAAAAATTAACAAATGGAACTACATCATTGTGACCTTAGGGGAGGCACTGTGTACAGTAGAATTTGATTAGTCTCCAACTACAGAGAACCAGGCTGTCATTCACACTCCTTGGTCGTTGTGCTAGGCCAGGGGTGTCAAACTCATTTTCACCGGAGGCCACATCAGCCTTGTGGTTGCCTTCAAAGGGCTGAATGTAATTTCAACTCTTTAACAGCTAAGGAGTAGTTACATGTATACAGTCCTAAAATTATTTCGGCCCTTTGAAGGCAACTGCAAGGCTGTGTGGCCCCCAATGAAAATGAGTTTGACACCCTTGTGCTAGGCCCTGAAGGTAAGAAAAGTGTGCCTAGTAGAATATGCATGCCACCAGGAAGGGAGATGGCACAAACAGGCCAAATTAAACCTCCAGCCTGTGATCCACCTGTCCTTTTGAAACATGGCCGCCTATGTTTCTACAGCAGGCTCCAGACTTACAAACCATCAACATGCACGTGCATGAATAACAGAAATAATGCCGATGAGGAACGTTTCTATTTCTTAATGAACCAAATTATAAAATGGGTTGGTTGAAAAGAGGCAAGAAAAAACCCCCAAACCCTTATGTCATAGTAGAGCTCTCATAAGGGTAACTACTCTTGGTGGGGTAGCTTGGCTAGTGAACTGCTAATAAAAAAAATAGTATATACTTCTCCTGATAACTCTGATTATGTGCTAGTTAGAAATATTCTATTATATTTAATTAACTCATAAATAATTCTCAGTGGCTGTTAACATCTTACATTCATTAAAATGTCAAATGTCCCTTACTTTCAAACCAGAAGGTACTGATATCTCTAATTGATGGAACAGGAACCTGAATTAAAAGTTATCTTTCCACTATGAACAATAAACAAAAGTCCTGTATCAATCAAGTTATTAATGGTTGTTTCCTCCTAGTGATATTGAGTCCTTCTGCTTACTAACATGGATTATGAGTATGATGTACATTACCTTCAAAGTTAATGTTTAAGCACCTGGGCCACTGGGAAAGATGGCAGAATAAATGCACCTGCCCTTCAATACACACAACCAAAAACTGAAGAAGCTCTCTGTAATGAAACAAATAAAAGCTACCACCACACACTGAAGACTCCAGGGGAGTGTCTGACAGACACAGTGAAGTTGGGGACTCATCAAAGGAAGATTCTGAAATTTTCCAAGTAAACCATAGTTGCTGGGCCATTCCCAAGAATGTTCCACAGAACTCTACCGATGACTGTTACTTAACTTGTAGAAAACCAAGAGTGGTGACAGCCCGGAGAAGCAGAGTACATACTACACGGCACATTTCCAGAAGAAAACCTAAGAAGGGAGGTTGAGATCTCAGGCGCACCATTTGTGTGCAGCAGACAGAAAGAGTAACTCAGGAGCCAGTCACACACATGCTGACTACAGTAAGTCCTCACTTAACATTGTGGATAGGGTCTTCGACTTTAAGTGAAACGATGTATAACAAAACCAGTTTTATCACAGGTGAATTGATATAGACAACAGTTAAGTTCCTATGGCATCTCATTAATGTTATAATGAAATGACGTTATTCAAAGACCTGCTGTACATATAATCCAGCAGAACCTAAGTACAAATTCTCCACACTTTTGCTAGCGCGACATCTAGTGTAAATGGGAAAAGTGAAGGGCAATCCCTCTCCCCCAGTGGGAACTGGCCACCCAAGGGCAGAGGATCCCACACTGTCCATGGAAGGGACTCACAGACAACATGGCCCAAGGAGACTTCGCTTCATTCCCTATTTCCCCATATCTAGAGAACGGGATGAAAAACAAAACAACAGCCTCACCAGTACGACCCATCAAGATCTAGCCTTACACTTCAAGTGCTAAGGTGATCATTCAAACACTTCTCACTTCAGAGAGGACTCAAGAAGGCCTGTCCATCCTCTTCTTGGGCACATAAAACTGGTCCCATGTAAGGACAAATAATAAGCAGAAAAGCCATCATGATACTTGTGTAATAACAGAGCAAAAACAACAGAAAAGGAAAGAAATGAAAGAAACAAAGGACAGATAAACACACACTCTGGAAACAGAATGATTTCAGAAACCATAAAAATGTAGACTACACTGTTCAGCCTCCAAATGAAATGAAATAAGGAGTCAAACAGGACAACATGATGAGAGAAGAAAGCTGGTAGAACTAAGAAAGGAACAGATAAAAAACCACGACAGAAGTGAAAGCCACATTGGAAGCATCAAGGCCTAGAATCAACCCTATGGAAGAAAAACAAGGAGGTGACAGTGATCGAAAAAGTGATAAATATGAAGGAGAGATAACCGACAGCCAATACTGGGACGAACTGTTGAAGAAGAAAACAAATAAACTAGTAAGAAATACAGTCAGGTCAAATGTCAATATTGAATGTCATTGAGAACCAGAAAAAGCCAACGGATGTCTGTCAACTCTGACATGCACTCAAATGGAGTTACTGAATTCAAGGATAAACAAGAAATCACAAGTACCCAGAGCAAACAAGCAGGTCATCTACCAAAGGGGAAGAAAGTTCTCTCTGGATTCAGCATCACCAGACACTAGAAGACAATAAAGTGAGGTGTCCAAAGAATCAAGGGACAAAGGATGTGACCCAAGAACCTGAGAGCCAGCCAAGTTACTGAACATACGGAATAGCAATGGAGGTTCATTTGTAAACATGCGAGAAAATCCAACTGAAGCTGCAACCAGCCCACCAAAAGGTGAAAGCATCGACTCTCGAATGAAGAGTCTTTGTATGAAGGGCTGGCAGTGAGCACTGAGTTCACTGAAACATAAAATTAAATCTAAATAACTCTAACAATTACCTACCGCTATATACTTTAAGTTGCCTGTCTTCCTCGGTAAAACTTGCCAAATCCATTCGATTATCTCCTCTAACTAACCATGCCAAAATGAAAACACACAAAAGAAAACCTCTCCTGAATAGAATTCTCTTGCACTATAGAAAAATTGTGGTTTACATCTTACCCTTGAGGGTTGGTACACCCAGGAATTTCCTCAAAAGAGAGAATGCTAATTACTTGGTGCATTGCTAGGAATAAGAAGACCCGACTACTCACTTAGGTTCTTCTATTCACTTACCGTGTCATCTTGGCAAACACCGCACTGCTTTGGGGCTCATGAAAAACAGAGATGATGCCTGCATGCTCCTCCGCATGGCATGGTAAGGATCAAGGGATGCTGTATGTAGAAGCTCTTTGGGATAGACAGGCAAGGCTATAAACCCATGCCGCTTGGTTGAATGGAGAGAACCAACTGTATTAAGGGGTCAAAATGAATATGCAAAAACCAAAAAATATCAGAAGCCTCCTGTGGGTCCATCCCTACTGAAAGAAGTAGGGACTTTCTTTTCCCTCCATTTTAAAGTCACTGCTTAGCACCACAAAAAGGAAATTGGACACTTCCACAGTTCCTGACTGGAATGATTTTTAATTTGGGAACAAAGACAGTTTAAGAACTTAGAAAGATGCTGCCCTCCACCCATGGTAAATGTCTCTCAATTTTCATGCCTTCATTCAGCTAATGTTTATTAAGCACCTACTATGTGCCAGGCGCTGTTCCAAATAGTAGACACACTCTCCAAATACTTAAAATCAAGTCAATGAAAGGCAAAGAGAGGAATTGGTTGAACTAAATGAATTTTGTGGAAAAGGCATCAATGTCCATTTATATTACAACTTACATGTACACTTTTGACCATTTGTTTAGAGACAAACCTGTCAAACAGCCAGAGAAATGCACCTAAGTTCAAAGAATCGTGCACAGCCAACAAAATGAATAAATGAATACTTGGGGGCACTAAACCGCGAGGATGCCAGATGTTCCTGAAACTCTTCTTGTGGTTACTTTGGGAGCAAAGTGAAATTCTTAATGCAGAAGGCAAAGAGGAGGCAAGATCATACTGGCATCAGATGGGTATGAGTGAACCAGAAAGCATATGAGTAAAGGACTACTAATTAAGTCACTAAAACATTGAAAGAAAACTTTACTTTTGAAAAAGACCTGAGAGGGAGGAATGCCATAGGATTTTCCCACACCATATTTTCCCTCTTCAACCTTTACATGGAGTTTGCTGTGAAGGTATAATGATCAATGGGTGCTCCTCAAGCACAGTGAAGCAGAGCAAGGTAGGAGGGAACACTTCTAGAACCTTCCTTCCCCCCCACAGTGCACCATACTTGAAAGTGTAAAGGAGTCATAAATGGAGGACTAGCAAGATACTCATATACTAGCTAATGCTTTAAGGAAACCAGGGTTTCTAAATGTAAAGAGCCACTATTTTTTTATATCTTTTACACAAGGAAATAATCATATGAAACAGCCTTGGTTGGGCCTCCACAAGGACCATCTCGTCACCCCTGTGTTGGAAGTACATCGGCCTTTCTTTTACCTGATTGTGAGTTTTCGGATGAGATCCTTCCAAGGATGGAAGAAATGGGATCTTTCTGAAGATGAAGGGTAACTACCACATGATGAAATGAAAGAAACACTTTCCGTGGAGCTATGTAAGTGGTAGGGTGTAATCTGGCTTCTTGGACAGCTCCCCTTTCTATGGGTAAATAATAACGAATCCTATTTCCTTACCCCAAGTCCTTTGCCGATTCCAACTTTCAGCAAAAAGCAAAGGATTGTGAAAATCAGATCGGCAATTCTAAAACTGGCTAAAATTCATGAAACTGAAAATTATAAAGACCTAGGGCATTTTTCAAAATAAACTCCAAAGAACTTTTCCCTTTGATAGTCTATTTTACAAGTAGTGAAGTACCTCACGGGAGGAGTAGCAATTCCTTCGAAAACTACAAAGGAACAGAATATGACAAAGGTACACTATTAGACTGGTAAAAAGGGCACATAAGTGTAAAAGCTCCACTTCCCAATCTTTACAAACTGGACAGTGACCACAAGGTAGTTTCTCACTTAAGATCTTTGAAACCAAGCAGCTAAGTGAAAAATTCCAAGACAACTTTTGGAATGCTTTAATGGACAGAATAAAAGTATACAAATGAATTTCAAAATAAAACCAATGCATCAAAGAGTAAGATCTAGCACAAAAGTAAACACACCTCACAATGAGAATATGGTCAGATGGCAGAAGGCAAAACTCTCCCTCAGAGACTGAGGACGGATGTATATGAGAGAAGAGGGGCTCTGGGACTGAATTATCAAGACACACTCAGCCAGTGTCTTCAATTTCATGTTCTCCAGGCCTTTGTTGGTGGTTTGGGACAAACGTGGTATTTGGTCACAAACTGCAACAGTAGAGATCTGCTGTATCTGGAATGCGGAGGGACCTTAGAACCCTGGGGACAGTGTAGACACTTGACTCATGATAATGAGGAGAGAGGTATGAGGACACAAGAGCACTCATGAGGCTCTGTGCTCTCTTGTGACGGCACCAACCAGATCACAACAAACCATGAAAAATTACTCAATTGACTACTTTAGTGGAAAATCTGAAGTAACTACAGGAAAAGTTTCTCTGGCAAAGGTCCAGCCTAGAATAATGATGGTGTCACGCTCAGAGTAGAGGAAAGGAGCTCAGAGGTTGACTTGCGCAAGATGATCTTTCTTCACAGAGAGGACCAAAGCATCCAGTCCTCTAGAAAGTTCTATTAGTCTTGATCTTGTCTCTACAAAGAAAATAATGGGAATATCCATAGTGAGTTTATAAGCATAACCTTCTTGATTTTAAGCAACACTTATTCAGAGCATTTAGTTACAGTGATAATTCAAAACCTCTTGCCTTATCTCAGAATTATTGTCTATGGTTACTACAGAAAAAGAATGATCACTTAATTACTTATGTATACTTTAAAATAGTTCTTTAGTCTCAGTTAAAAACCTGGTTAGAAATGAGGAATGACTGCTAACGGACACACGGTTTCTCTTGGGAGTGATAAAACTGTTTAAAATTAGATAGTGACAACGGTCACGCAACTCTGTGAATATACTAAATACCACGGAACTGTACACTTTAAAAGGGTGAATTTTATGGTATATGAATTGTATCTCAATAGAACTCTTGTTAAAAATCTGATTAGAGAATACATTTTCTTAGAATTTCTCATTCACCTAATGAACTTACCATACCTACTAAATACTTTCCCAAGATCACCACTAATTTTCCTACTTCTGTAATTTAACAACTTTAATTGCCAGGCTAACCATTTTAGAATCTTAAAAACTGCTTTCTGCTAAAATATGTTTGTCTAATAATATACTAGAAATTAAGACTCACAATTAGTATACAACGTGCTAAAAACTTCTAGTTTTAAAATTGCCTTCAAAACAATATCTAATTAAAGTCATCTCTTTTACAATTCAAATGGCCCTTATTATTTATAAAGACTGTGTCTGTACTACCCAGACAACTCCTCCATCAGAGCAATAGTTTGAGTTAATTAGTCACATTGATGCCCGCTATGCTACTTACTTCACATACGGACTGAAAATGGAATCAAGGGAAACTGATCCGGGTATTTCAAGGTGATTTAGCTTAATGTTGGCCAGGGATAGGGTGTGTGAGTGTGTGTTTGCATGTGCGTGTGAGTACACACACACACACACCCGAGTGTGCGCTTGCATTCACGGGCAAGTATACATTTCAGATAAGTGAGCAGTCCTGCAATACTGCTCCCAGGTCCATCACAACACTTCCATAGAAAAAAATACAGACACCCTTTATATCATTTGTCAGAAAGACCAATGCTATGACAAAGGTACAAAAGTACAATGCCATACAAACTGTATTCGCAAATACCTTTCTGTGGCATGGTGTTAAGACAAGGTTTTTGGGTTAAGAACAAATATATACAATTAAAATGCATTAGGGACAAACATTGCAATGCTAAATTTGAATGAAAAATACCAATATGATTTGGTTGTTTTTAAGTATACAGTTTAGTAGTGTTAAGTGCATTCACGTTGTTGTGCAACTAATCTCTAGAACTTTCTCATCTTCCCCAACTGAAGCTCTTGCCCCAGTAAACAATTCCCCCACCCCCTCCCCTGGCAAACACCATTCTAATTTCCATCTCTATGAATCTGACTACACTAGGTACCTCATGTAAGTGGAATCCTATAGTGTTTGCCCTTTTGGGTTGGGCTTAGTTCACTTATTAGCATGATGACCTCAGGTTCATCCGTATTGAAGCACATGTCAGAACTTTGTTCTTTTTAAAGGATGAATAATATTCCATTGTGTGGATATACCACATCTGTTTATCTAGATTGGTCATTTTAACTGCTCTATTTTTTCAGTTTCAACCCACAGAATTTCTGTAACTTATTTTTTCTGTCAAGCTCTATGGATGATGATAAACTGCCAACTCAATTACTTTTCAAATATAAGTCATGGCAGGATAAACTCTGCCCACTGCTGTTAAGGCCTCCATAGTGCACAGACCCCTGGAACAGCAGGGCCTCTATCTGAATGGCTGCTCTGGCCACCCAATTCTTGCTCTCTCGTTCCTGTCTGGGGTGAGAAAGCTGCTGCATTATTTGTTTCGGGGATCATTTTGCTTTTCCAGTGACAAAACCATAAGGAAGACTTGGCTGAAAGTATCAATTGCCCTGCTGGTTTATTCTGGGGCAAAGTCAGATACTTGAGAACAGAAAGCAAAGTAATATATTACTGTTTTGCCTTGTATTTTGAAGCATCTCTGGGCTCACTGCTGGGATTGCTCCAATCATCGGCTTCAGGCATGGTCTTGTAATGGCGCCAGGCTGACTTATTGAATACTGGAAGCCTCTCGAATGATTCACTTGAGAGAGCCTAATGGAAAAATATACACCAAAGGGCCACAGTGTTATTTGTCTCACATGAAATACTAACCCAAACTTTACTATTTAAAATGTCAAAAACCTCAATACATATTTTTGAATTATATGAAAATTATACTATTATACTATTTTAGATTACTTAGACAAGCAGGATGAAATAAAAGCTTTTTTAAAGGAATATAAACATTCACTCATTCAAAGCCAGAACTGACATACACGTGACCAGAACAAAAAGCATTTGAATCTAGTTTGAGATACTTTTTAAAAATTCTCACCCAAGGACAATTTTTTCACTGAGTTTAGAGAGGGGGGAGGGGAGCAGAGAGAGGGAGAGAAACATCAATGTGTGGTTGCCTCTCGCATGCACCCAGACTGGGGACCAAACCTGCAACCCAGGCATGTGCCCTGACCAGGAATCGAACTGGTGACCCTTTGCTTTGCAGGACAATGCCCAACCAACTGAGCCACACCAGTCAGCGTGACATGCACTATTGTTCACTGGGCAACTGCTCTTCCAAAGGGCCCACAAAGAAATAATGTTTCATACATGCTAGATTTATGAACATAACCCATAAAGTATTATCAAATATCACACCATTTAAATACAATGACATCCAAGATAAACACTCCAAATAACTGGCTAAGTTATGATAATAACATATTACATGTATATATGACAAAATATGCGGCTGTTAAAAAGAAGCCAGTTCCATGTGCATCAATATGGAAAGATATCCAAGATATACTGGAAAGTAAAAAAAAAGCCAAGTGCTGAAATAATCATTTGTGTGACAAAAATTAGATTTTGCCCTGGCTGGAGTGGCTCAGTGGATTGAGTGCCAGCCTGAGAACCAAATGGTCACCAGTTCGATTCCCAGTCAGGGCACATGCCAGGGCGGTGGGCCAGGCCCCCAGCAGGGGGTGTGTGAGAGTCAACCACACATTGATGTTTCTCTTCCTCTCTTTCTCCCTCCCTTCCCCTCTCTCTAAAAATAAATAAATAAAATCTTTTTAAAAATTAGATTTTTCTAGGCGAATCCATAAGAAACTTGTACCCAAGGTTACCTCCGGGAAGCAGAACAGGGTGCCTTAGGGCCAGTGGTGAGAGACACTTAGTTTCCATTTTGTAGCATGTGCCTATATTATCCATTCAAAAAATACTTCAAATATTCCAGTTTAGAAATAAAGTCTAACACCATCAATGAATGAAAGCCTGTGTTACAGAGATCTTTGCTATATAGTTACTTTTATGTAACTATATTATGATTACTGAATTGTTGTAACTTTGGGAAAGCTAGCAAGTTTTAAAGCAAAAGACTAAAAGACTCCAGTTTATGATAACCTGTCTCCTTTTTTAGATTAAGCCTTTCAACAGCTATGCAATTTGTTTTGAAAATTGCAACTTTGAATTATGATTTTAAAAGTCATTCTTTTACTTCTTATATCTCTATGTTTCATACTTTGCTATATCTATGAGTAAAATCAAGAGTGGGAATTATGTGGCATGGCTTTCACAAAAACTGAAGTAATTCTGAGCTAATACGACAGGTGATAGATGTTATGGTCTATTTATCAGTTATTAGAATTTACAGCTTTAAAGTTTAGATGCCTTCATACTAACAGAAATAAAGTGTAGTACCTTCAAGTAAATTACAGCATCTGTACCCACTCCTTCCATAGAATACAGTTTTAGATCTCCTTGAAAATATCTAGCATACAGACGAGAAATTGGCAAGCCATAACCAAATCCAGCCTACAAAGAAAAGAAAATGAATACAGTTGAGACAGGCACACATGCCAACACGTTTGGTATGAGGATCATTCAGAAGATTAAAAGAAATTCTTGATTGAGATTTAAAGAAAACACACTATTGATTCGACCTTTACAATGATGTATATGCTCATCTATGGCAACCAATCTATTTTCAGTCTACAAAAACATTTCTTGTAGGTTTGGAAAATACTAGAAACACCGCAATTTTTGACTAACACTTTCTTAGCACTCGAAAGCACTGTTTTTGTGTTTTGTTTTGTTTTGTTTTTAGTATGTTTAAAGCAAATCCCAAATTAAGTGGCATTTGAACTGGCAACAAAAGTAAACCACACTGTTCCGAAGTTTCATTATCAGACTGCTTTGCTCTTGAAGCAAAAATTAAATTGAATAGCACAGGAGTGCACATCTACCAGCACCGAGGCTAATGCATTGAAAAGAGAACAATTTCCTAAGTGGCTTCTTCCTAAGGTTCTGGGAATGCTACAAGATTTTGATATGTGCTAATCCACATATTTTTAGAAACAAGAACAGAATTCTAGTACCTGCCTATATCTCTACATCATAGAACACTGTCAATAACAGGTTTGGGGGGGTAAAAAAAGATCGCAGGTATTGACAAGAACAGTAAGACCATTTGGGACTGACTTCAGTAATGCTGGGGTTACAGGGGAAGATGTTGTAGCACACGCATCGGTCCCTCTGATTAAGTCCACTGCCAAGGTTAACGAAGAAGGCGGCGGGGCAAAGCACCGTGGAGTGGCAGTTGCCTGGGCTTTGGGCTGAGATACACCTAAGCTGAAACACACTTTCTGTGAAACCGAGCAATTTACTCAGCTTCTCTGAGACTGTTTTCTCATCAGAAAAATGTAATTTTAAAAAATTACCTCATCAGACATAATAAAACTAAATAGATGGTAATTGCTATTGTGGTTACTACAGAACAGCAATTCTACCAAGTTACATGAATTTCCACCATCTTTCCTAGATTTCTTCATTAGGGTAGGGACTAACTCAAAGGGCTGGGTGTGACAGGGGAGTACACCCTGTCATTTAAGGGTGTTAATTAAGACTGGCAGAATATGACCAGTAGTGAAGACAAAAATATCCATAATGGGGACTAAAATCACCACAGTAAAGAAACCAGCATACTCCAGCGAGACACCAAGGAAATTGGCCTCCTCCATTCCAGCAAGACCCAGGCCCTCATTCTCAGGCCTGCCAGGGACCAGCCGAGCACACCTGGGGCCCACGCAGTCCCCAGTGTGAGGAGACAGGTAAGCCTAGAGTCCCACGGAATGCAGAGGAGGGGCCTCTAACTTGGACTGAGTGAGGCTCAGGAGAGTTTTCCCAGGGTGTCAAAGGATCAATAGGAGTTGGCTAAGAGGACATTTCTGAAAAAGAAATGCATGTGCCAAGGCACAGAGCTGTAACACAGTAAGGTGTTTGGTGAGAGAATTATGTTTTCTAGCAGCACACACCCACATGCCCAGTTTAAAGCTGAGGACAGTTGACAAACTAGGAGAGACGTGAGCGGAAGCACGTCTTCCAAAGGAGAGGCCATGTGGTAGGTACACTGGAAAGAACACAGAGGCAGCTGGTGCCATAATGAGCTAGCTCAATGACCTGGGGCAAGGTACTAAGCTTACTTTCTCATTTATAAAATGGGAGGTTGTTTTTGTGTTTTTGAAGGTCTCAATCATTAACAAATAACTATGACCCAACAGCTGTTCCTAAGATGCTATTCTGAGACCTGGAATAGATGATCTGTATTCCTTTTAAATAAATGAGAAAGGCTCTAGTTTTGCTCGTAGTATTTTTTTTCCCCTTTCACATTTATTTAAGTAGGTACCAGAGCCTGGTCAAGGCAATGCCTTTCAAACTTAATCTTTGATGAATTTTCTTAAATTTGATATAAGTGACTTCCTCTCTGCTTTCAACGTGCTGCGTTAATAAACTCTGTCTTGAATAAACAATGCAAAGTGTTAAGAATTTATTCATACAAATAAAATATAATCTTACGTGCTTACCAGTTGGGTAGGACTTGAAAATGAAGCTTAATTTATACCCTGAATCATTTTTGCAGACTGATAGATGTTGCTGTGTTTAATGACAAAGGGTTCAATTGTTGTTTGTCAATTAGAAACACTCAGCAGGGGAAGAAAGTGTGGCCCTACCAGGATCTAAACGCTGCCATGGTAACCAGACTTTTCTCGCTGCCTTAATAGGGCTGAAGGTTATTTCCAGACTGAGGTAGAAAGGGCTCTGAAAATGCACACGCCATCTATATGGTTTCTGCTTATGTTCTTTAATATAAAAAATTCATATGTTCATAATTTAACATCTTAATTATATAAACAAATTTGGTGGGGAAGTTCAAAGGCCTGGGGTGATTTGGTACACAGCACCCAAATGCCAGGACACACTACAGCCAGACACGCTGCGCTGTTCCTTTGCTCACTGCGATTAAAACTTCCACCTCTTCCAAGGGTAGTGTCAGGTGGTAAATGGTGCTCCTGAAGTACTCTTACCCAAAGGGAAATGGCTTTTCTCTGTACTTGCGAATAAGACACTGAGCTCCCAGTGTGTCTCAGACACAAATTACAGAAGAAATCTAAGTCCAAAGGATTGACAAAGAAAGTAGTTGTGGCATAAAATGTGCCCTCCTTCAAACCATGCAAGAAACATTCCAATTCAGCGAGGTTCACGCTCAGCCCGGCCACAGTCCCTGCTCATGTTAAGGATCTTCCCTTAAGCCACAGTTTAAGATGCTTACCAGGGGGGCAGCTCTTGTAGGCTCCAGGCTTGGTCTAGGAGCAGTTGAATACATGTAGTTAAAAAGACGATCTATTTTTCGAAGGGGAACACCGCCACCTAGGTCACTGATCTGTAATGGAGGAGGAGGTGGGGTAGGCGACAGTTTATACTTAGTAGAAGACAACAAGTTTGTTAAATAAAGTCCATATGAAATTACTCTAAAACGTGCAGGGGCTTTGAACCCCCAATGAAATATGGTTCCTCTGTGAACAGTGTAAAACAAAGGAGGCAGGGAAGCTGTGGGATCCCACAGGCTTGGGTTCGAGACCCTGTTTAGCTTCCTGGAAAACGAGGTACTAATGAAATTTAAATGAGGTACCATATTTTTCAGACTATAAGATGCACTTCCCCCACCCACCCACCCAAATTTGGGAGGAATAATGGTTGTTAATGCTGCTATTGAGTTCAGTTTACATTTACATTGGTGAAGTATTATGTTATTAAATATTTTACTACACTTTTTGCTTCAAATTTTTTTCCCTATTTTCCTCCTCTACAACCTAGGTGCATCTTATGTTCTGAAAAAATATGGTAACTTCAGCCAGAGATCTAATACAGTACTTAAAAAAAAACGTTCAGTAAATGTCAGTTTTCTTCCCTTCCCTCTGATTCCTCAGTGTCTAGGTACCACTGAATGAACTGGTAATGAAAGTGTATGTGCAAATCGAGCAGTTACCTTAATGGACAAGTCTTCTTTACCCAGAGTAACAAGGGTTTTAACAGAAGGGTAGCCTTCTTTCTTGTCTTCATGGAGTTCGACGGTTGCTCTCATTGAGTTCTGAAATAAGAAGACCTTTTTTAAAGCATACCACTGACTCACACACCACATTTTAAAAAAAGAAACTCATGTGAGATTCCTTATACATAATTGTTTTGTGGGAGAAATATTAGTACCATGTACGTGGCTATTTTTTTCCTTCTAAAGAACTTAGCTAAATGTGCGTTCAGGTGAAGGAAACACTTCCTGATGGTTTGTTTTTCACCTAGTTTGAGCCCCATCTACCACAGTATACATCTGTTTTTCCTTCCTTCCTCTTTCCCATTTGTTTGGCTTTAGGGTATTCAATTATTCAACTTTCAACCCAGAGGAGTGTTTTGGTCACATGTGACGAGGCTGCCGAGGCTCACTGATGTGCTCTCAATCCTACCTAACGCTCTGCAGTGACAGGGCCCCTGCCCTGTAAAGAGGGCGGGAAACCTGCTTCCCACAAAAATTAACCATGTGGCTGAAAAGAAAAAGTGGAAGAAATGTCAGTTAAGAAAACGTTCTGAAAAAGCCACAGCTGTTCAGGAGAAAGCTCACAATTGGATGCCCATCTTGACCTTTGAGTAACAATATAATTTGGGGGTGCAAATCAGCACAACTGATTTTCAGGGGTTCAATTTAGGGTTTCACATGTATTGGAAGAAATGAAATTTTACTGCAAATGCCTTGTGCCTATAATACCGTTACTATAAATGCCACTGGCTACTGGCTAACAAAAGCAACAGCTTATGCTGTAGAGAGTCTAAAGACTTTTTTTGGGGGGTAGGGGGCCTGTTCTCTTTGGTCTAGCCATTCCATGTCTTGCTCCTATTCCTCTGTCAGATCTTCTGAATTGACTCAAATATGTTAAAGGGCTACAGTAGCTCTCAGAACTAGAACAACTACTAATGTACCAGTACAGCTAATGCTCAGAGGCATAAATATGCATAAACATGTTTTTATTTTAATCGGGCTACCATCAATAAAGTCTTTGCCAGGTTTGGAAATGAAAAAGCATCTCTAATCTCATAAATGAAGAAAAAACACTATGGATTTTACATAAAATGACTAAAGTACAATTAAGCTTCAAAATCAATATGTACTAATATTCACGAAAGCTATACTGTACACAGCAATTTTTCATCTCACAGTGTAAAAATTATAAAGCCCACAGGATATCAGAAATAGAATTTTTAAAATGGTTATGCAAAACCTTTTTCTTATGCTAATTTAATGAATCCATTATGCCCTGAATCAAAGTAATTTAAAATGAAGACTTCTTCCCATGTTGTTAAATTCCACTTACCTTGAACAACTCAAATAGCATGTGAAACAGATGTGAGGGCACATAAACTACCTGAATAGGCTTGTCTGGCGCTTTGGCTGAAAACAGAGACAAAACGGTCAATGAGTAAGGGCTAAAACTCGAAGAAAGTCAAGAGTGTTTGCATTCTGTTTTCAGAGTGCCTAAAACAGAACTCTACAAAAGGCCAATTTAGGTTTCCACCTCTAAAGGCAGGGCTGAGCAAATCTTTGGCAGTCCAACAACTATGGGGTGCCATCTGGTTCCTTTAGTTACCAGCTACATGACCTTGGGCAAATTACTCAATTGCTTTGGAATCTAGTTGAGCTAAAGTGGAATATTATCACTTAAGCCTAATGTTCTGAGCATTACATAAGGTCATCCAAATATCGCTCAGCATTTTCCAAATCGGGAGACACCCACCCCTAGCAGTGACCCCACAGGTCAGCAGGGGGAATGTGAAAGGCACACAGGAAACAGGGCACATCGTTTCTGTGAATCAGACTAACAGCGATGTTAAACTGTGACAGACAAGGCCTCCTATGGAGTAGAATGTAAGATTCCCATAACCTTTTTCTACTAGCAGTTAACAGACAGCCTCCCAGAAACCTACAGTCCTTGCTCCTTGCATCAGGGATTCTCTGGGGAAAATCTGAGAAATACCAAACTCCATGTCAAGCACTAAGATCAGTGTGGGCTATAGAGTAGAGGCTACAAAACTTAGTCCTCGTGACCCGAAATCACTTAAAAGACTAAAATTATGTGAACTTTCTCAAGTAGAACACAAAGGCACCCATGTTATAATTTCAACCTAACTGCTTCCTCTAATAAAATACATAATGAAGAGTATAAAGTGGAGAGAACATTCATTTGGTGTTTAGCAGTTTACAAAGAGCTTGAACATTATGCAATTGAGTCCTTGTGACAATACCGTGGAGATCAGAGAGTGGGCGGCACTGTGACAGGTAAGGACACAGGCTTTGCAAAGGCCACCGGACTTGCTCACCAAAACAGAAGAGATGCTGAAATTGGACACTTAAACCAAGAGCTTTTCATTCTAACTCCTGAATTGTCTGATGATCAAGTGTTTTTGAAATTATTACTATACACAAATGATCTTGAAATTTGTTAAAAAAGAAGAAAAGAACAAGTCCCTCCCCCCTTTCCCATAGTAGCCCTCTTTCAAAATAATAAATAGCATGTCTTGACCTAAGATCAAGTCCCAACTTAGGCATTTAATACATATATTAATAGGTACCTAACCCATCTGGACCTCAGCATTCCATTTCTGAAATGGCACAGAACAGATCTCCCTGGGTGAATACAAGGATTAAATGGGATCATAGTGATGAACTAGTTTACACAGAACCTGTCATATTGTAAGCAGTCAATAAATGCTGCCTATTATCATCACTAAACAAAATAATATTAATGGAGTTAGCAGTGATGGTTTTCGATTGTTATACAGAACCACTTGCCTGAAAATAACCACAAAAATATCCAATATTGGGAAAACCTGGAGGCCAACAAGCCCAAAATAGATATGTACCTTTTCTATGAAACCTCTTGTTACAAAATATACATGGTATGAACTGAAATTTTTGCTTCCCACCAAACCTAAGCTATAAAATCAACCTTTTGACAGAAACAACTAATCTAGAAATGATGAAAAATGCAAGGAGTAACCATACAAGTCTTATCTTTCCCAAGTCAACCCTCACTTCCAGTGGCTACCCTTTTGAAAATATACAGTATGTGCCCATGTTATATTTGAGGCCCTAGAAATGTCATCCTTTTATTGCTCCACAGGGTGAGCTTATGGATGAGAAAGCCGAGTGTCAGATGTGAAGAGACCTGTCTAAGGCCCACATCTAAGTTGTAAGATCCAGATTTCTACTGCCTGGCTAGCTACAAAGTTCACATCTTTCCCTTTAGCCATGTTGCCACGCCATATGGATGGATGCAGCAAAGGTTAATTAGAAATGTTTATTTGCTTAGTGTTTTGGCAACTGATTTCTGAAGAGAAGTGAGGACAAGTGTGATGAAATGGTTACTTGTCTTTGGAGGAACCCACATGGGTTGCCACAGGTGACCTATCAGAAATATTTGATACCTGATATGAGGTAACTAAAATGCTGTTACTTTAAGGGTCCTGTTAAACATATTACAGAAAAGATAACAAAGGAAGCTTACTATAGCTAGTCCCCAATATTGAGAATTGTAGTGAGGACTGGTAAATACTGTGGTGTCCACATAGTATGTTCTGCATAATCCTATTTACCACCTTCTCAGGAATCAACGTTGGAAAAGAAAAAAAAATTCAGGGAAAAAAAAGGTGACGTGTCAAACTAACAGAAATTAAATTCTCAAGCAGCAACAAATTGTTCTTTTGGGTAAATGGCAGTTTTACTCTTCCGAAGTACAGAGCCGAGGGGACCAAGCACAGTCACTAATGTTAGAGGCACCCGTTGGGTCACAGAGCACCCTGAAAGGCGAGGCCATGCTAGTTCACACAGGCACTGCACATCAACCCCTAAGTCTCTGGATGTGATCTGACTCCCCCCTGAAAACAGTCAGGTATCATGTTGTGGGAAACACGTGCACACTCTCTTTCATTGTGAAGCAATAGAGTCTACTTAAGGTGTTCAGGACCAACCTCCAACCCGCATCTCTAATACAGAGCTTATTAGAGATAAAACACAGTCTTTAACAGCCCTCACAAAGAGCTCTGACATTCAAGAAATCATAAATACATTACTCAAAGCAACAGGAAACTGGAGGCTGCCTATAACCACCGGCATTTATTTATCTTAGTGACGGGAAAAAGCGCTTCAAAAACCATGCATGAAACAGTGCCAAAAATAGGCATAAAGCTCTTCTCCTGGCGGGGTGCATTGCCTTGCGTGACAGCCTTGCTGGGAAGGAGCGCGCTGACACAGCTGGCACCTGGGAACCAGCAAGAACAAGCTCGCTGCTCCAGCCTTCGGAGTGAGTGAGGCTGCCATTCATGCAAAGAAGCAATTGGTTACTAGCTGTGAATTTAAGTTCCATGTTTGACAAACAGAAAGTTGGACAGTGCAGTCAGGCCCCACCTAGCCAGAGAGAGAAAGAGGGGTTATCAAGACGCTTCTACTCAGAAATATTCAAAGCCAAGTCCACTCGGTTCTCATAGTGTGTTGATTCAAAACAGGGGCACAACTCTTAGAGAACCCAAGAGACTTTGAAAGCTGCTTTGATTCCATACCTCCTAGTAGAATGTAGGAGCAAATGTCTTACAACAGCAGCCTGAAGTGTCTTCACACTTTGATCTCATTAGAAGAAAAATACAGTTTTGATATACAGGGTCCGGCACAAATAACACCCCTATTTACGAGCTTGCAATCTATACCAAATCTTCTATTACAAAATCTTAAGCATGTAATTCTGCAGCATAACAATATCACACTCAAGCACACCATATGACATTTTAAGGGCAATGTTCAAATTGCTGTCCATCTCGTGCGAGACATTCACGTACCCTACCAACCACACTCAAGCAGGTGTTACTTCTGCCGGGCCCTGTATCTTGAGAAAGAATTCCATTTATCTTTCATTGTAAATGCCCATACCCTAGGACTCAGTAATTCCACTTCTAGGACTCTAATGCACAGAAATACTTCCACACGTTCACAAATTTTCCCACCTTCAAACACACACAGATACACATATCTTCATTGGGAAATGATTAAATAAATTATGGCTAGCTACACTACAGATAATCTCTATGTGACAATACATGCAAAGATCTTCAAAGTGGAGTGAAAAACACATTATGTGATATGTATAGTTTCAACTCTATTTATGTAAATAACAAAGCTCTGTATGGGACTGACAACCTAGTGGAAACCTGCTTTTATTCTACATTTCTGTCTTGTTTGTAGTTTTACAGTGAGTATGACTTTTTTTGTAACTTATAAATTAAAAATAACATGAAAATAAAGATTTATATGATTAATTAAAAAGTTGGCTATAATGCTACTATCCACACTTCTGTTGTTTTTCTCTATAATGCTAGAAGTGCTTACAAATATTTTCCAACGAACTTGCACTATTACAAACCTTTATAGCCTGTGTTTAAAAGATTCTTTTTAAAAAGATTTTATGTATTTATTTTTAGAGGGGAAGGGAGAGAGAAAGACAGGGAGAGAAACATCAATGTGTGGTTGCTTCTTGTGCACCCCCACCTGGGGACCTGGCCTGCAACCCAGGCATGTGCCCTGACTGGGAATCGAACCAGCGACCCCTTGCTTCATAGGCCAGCACTCAATCCACTGAGCCACACCAGCCAGGGCAAAAGATTCTTTTAAAGCATTATTTTAAAGGGCTTCATTGGAGTCTATTGTATCGTGTAAGTGTACCACAACTTTCTTAAATATCCTCTGTTGTAGAAAACTTGGGTTCCCTAATTTTTCTCTATAAAGAAATCACTGTGATCACCATTCTTGTACATACAAGTGTGCATACCTCTCTTTTCTTATACTAATTTTTCTGAAGTTTAATTTACCAGACTAAAAATATGACTATTACTAATTTTATGTACTGGGCCAAAGAGAAAGAATATTGGTATCATTTTTTGAGAAAGGCCACACCAATTTGAAACTTATAACAGAAATATATAAGTGTTGGTAAGAAAGCATTTTACTGGGTGCCAATTCAAAGCAATAAAGTATTTTAATCATTGCTATTTTAAGACACAAAAATGGCATTTCTCTGTGTTTTTGTTTGCACTTCTTTGATTAATAAAGTTAAACGCTTTTCTATAGGTTTATTGTATATTTTTATTTTCTATTTTGAGAAATGCCTATTTATACCTTTGTGCATTTTCTACTGGAAATGTCTAAAGAAAATGTTCCAAGAACTTTGAGCTCTAGTAGATTACACATTCCTGTACAAAAACTCCTTACAACACACCTAGTTGACCAAAGATGAAGAAAAGGTTTTAAAGATATATAGAAGATTTTAAAAATCAGCATAATTTTAGGATCTCACTGAAATATAGCTCAGGTATAATCAGTTTTTTAGTCAACTTCTTTGTATTTAAGGTTAAAATTATTCTTCATTTACCATTAAATTCTTCAACTTCCAACTCTGGAGCTACCATGTAATACTGCTCACATAGCATCTTGGCGGTTTCATATGCATCTGCAAAGAAAGAAAAAAGTTTAGCAGCTGCACTAATAACTCAGGCATAAGTAGACAGATAGATAAACAGATGGACAGACAGACAGAATAGATAAGGAAACAAGGACAATTCCTAACCTGAAGGATTTAGAATTAATCAACTACTGCCTTCTTTAAAAATAGTCTTTTTGGCATTAATAGAAACACTATGACCCAAAATTTCTCCTTTCAAGTTTTAATGACCACAACAACATTGAAATACTGCATTAACGATGGTATGGCCTGCTCCATACTAACCACACATTTGTTTAACTTTTAAATATTCCTAACAGGCATTTTTCATGAAAATCTATAAGCTCAAGACTATACTTCTGAACACCATGCAACCTGAGTAAATTATAGCAAAATGATGTTTGTTGTAATTACATAATAAAGCCAACAGTCTCAAGATTTGTCAATTATTTGTAAATGAAACATCAATAAATGTTTGCTGAATGAATGAGTTTTTCATGAACCACACACTCTAAGTTATTGGAGATGCTACCATAGCTTAAAAATGTCCTTTTAGTTAAAGGTAACCAGGTTGGGGCTGATATTCATCAAAATCTGAGGAGCAACAGTTTGCTTTTGAAAGGACAGAGACAAAGACATAGGATAAGAAGATTAGGGCCATTACAGAGAGAGCTGGAAGAGAGAATTCAAGAGGTTACATCCTAAAAGATGGGGAACAATTTCAGAAAGCAAAAGAGCATTATTATATACTGCGTGTGTGCCTTTTCTCCCGAACTGTGAGCAATTTAAGGTCAGGGTTTGTCTTACACTTGTTTTGTAACTTACACAGAATTTAGTATATTCCTGTTAGATAGTCAATAAGTATTCCTTGTTTGATAAATTTGAAACCTTTTCATAATTTATTTTTTAAAAATGGCTTTATTGAAATACTATACAAGTCACCCATTTATAGTGTACATGCCACTCAGTGGTTTTTAGTGTATTTGCAGAGTTGTATAGCCATCACCACAATCAACGTGACATTTTTTAAAAGATTTTATTTATTTATTTTTAGAGAGAGGGGGAGGGAGGGAAAAAGAGAGGAAGAGAAACAGTAATCGGTTGCCTCTCTCATGCTCCTAACTGGGGACCTGGCCCGCAACCCAGGCATGTGCCCTGACTGGGAATCAAACTGGTGACCTTGTGGTCCACAGGCCGGCGCTCAGTCCACTGAGCCACATCAGCCAGGGCTCAACCTGACATACAGAAAGAAACTCTGTAACCACTAGCAGTCATTCACCCACCCCAACCCTGGGCAACCACAGATGTACTCTGTGTCGTTAGATTTATTATTCTGAATATTTCATATAAGCGGAGTCATAATATGTGATTTTTGGTGACTGGCTTCTTTCATTCAGCATAATGTTTTCAAGGGTCATGCATGTTATAACATGTGTCAGAACTTCATTCCTTTTTATTGCTGAATAATATTACACTGCACAAATATACCACATTTCATTTATTCATTCACCGACTGATGGACATTTGGATTGTTTCCACGTTTTGGCTATTAGGAATAACGCTACTATGAACATTCACATCCACATTTTTTGTGAACATACAGTTTCATTTCTCTTGGATATACAACTAGCAGAGGAAAACCACTTGATCATGCTGTAGTTCTATGTTTAAATGTCTGTGGAACAGCCAGACTATTTTCCAAAGTGAGTTGTTTTTTTTTTTTTAATTTCACCTTTACAATTTCTAAAGGTCAGATATTCAAATTACTTTAAAACAATTCATGGCATATTTGCAACATTCTCAACTAGATCTCAGCTCTTTGGAGACAGGCTCATACTTTTACATTACTTCATCAATACTGTGCAGACGCTTGTTTAAGATTCAAGGGGTAAAGAAAAAGAGGGAAGGAAGGAAAGGAAGAAAGGAGGAAAATAAGCCCCATAGAATTTACTAAAATTTGATGTATCAACCTAAAATAATAAAAACATAAGATTTGGGTGTATTCAGACTGTAAGTTTTGGTTCACTGACCTCATACTGCTATCAAATTAAAATTTTATATAGTATTGCACCACAGAGTAAAATTCTGATCATTTTATTGAATTTCTAGGATTAAACCACTATAAAGAACCACAGACAGAGACATCAGAATAGCTCTGATGAGATGGAATAATGAGGAAATATTAGTAAGAGGAGAGGAAAAAAGAGTTGATCAGTGTGAAAACAGTCATTAAAGTAGGACTTAATTTAAACCCTACAAAATTACAATCTAGAATTATAGTAAATCTGCAGGGTTTTTTCCTAGGGTCGAATAAATCTCATCAAATACCCGTTCAGTACTTTTGTCAAAAGAAACCAAGATGCACTCTTTCTGCGTCGCCTGCGCCACCAAACAATGCTACATCTCCACCTAGTGACATGATCGCACAAAGCCGGCCAAGAGCTTTCAGGGCCTCTTTCCTTAAACCAGCAAATACTGAAATCTAAAAGTCACGCTTCACTATCCATATACACAGCCAAAACGTCCCCACAAAACAACTGCTCCAAGTATATAACACCTTAAAGGTGTTCTGACATCGTTCTTCCTTCCACTGTAAAAGGAAAAGAACCCACTACCTGTGCTAGCTTCTCATGGCATTTACTTGCCCAGTGGCCATTATTAAGAAAAAGTGTTACACAAATGTAACATGTGGAAGAGATGGTAGAGTCCAGATAGGGGCAACCAACTTGGCACTCAAAGACCCAGCGTAGTTCCTAAAACTGCGTATGAGTAAGAATTTTTTAAAGCAACATGAGAAATTATGGTGTATTGATACTGTCATTAAAAACTGCATTATGATCCTTGAAAAACTCAAACCACCACAGTGAGACTCACATACACCAGCCGCCAGTCAAGTATTTGGGGAGCAGTAATAGTAAAATCTATATTCATATACACCTTCATAAATTCCCATAGCACGTAATACACAGCTAGCAAGCATTTGATAAATAGAACGGCCTTCTTGCCCATGAGAAAGTTCTTGTGTGTCTGACTGGGAACTAGAGGCCTTGTGCAGTTCCCGAACCTGGCTGTATGTGGAATTCACTACCAAGTCTTTCAAAAATATAGATTATAAAATGAACCCCTGGAGAGTCTGATGCGGTAGGTCTGTGTGGAGGCCTGGGAATCTATGTTTTAAAAAACTTAGGAAGTCCTTCTGAAGAGGAGCTAGAGTTGGGGACTACTTGCCACGCAAGTCAAGGCTGGGCCACGCTAATTCTGTCACTGTCTCTCCGAGGACATGAACGCTCATGGGGTGCTGGGGTGTGTAACAGCACATATATATACTCCAACTTGTATTTCACTTCTCTTTGAATGAACTAACACAAAAAAGAAAAAGCTTCAAAACATCACTACCATAACCAGGATTCAACTATGGGCTTATAATTTCATTTCTTTTATTCTACAGTAAAATGCAAGTTCTACTTATAACAAGCTTTCAAATAAGACTTTTCTACTTTTAATTAGAAACCAAAATTTTAAAATGTGATAAATTACCAAAGTACTTTTATCTACAATATCTCTGAGCCAGCATTCACCAAAAACATTTGAAAGGAAATACTAGTGGAAATGGTTATGGCTGCCACTGAACATAAATGCTATTCATTGCTTTAAGGATCGGTTTTCAAGGACAATAAGATATTGATCATAAAGTCACTTACAGAACTATAAGTGTGGCACATATATACTTCCCCAGGCTAGAATACTCAACCTCTAAACACAAGGGACTAATTATTTTTTTAAAGATTTATTTATTTTTTAGGGGAAGGGAGGGAGAAAGAGAGGGAGAGAATCATCGAAGTGGGAAACATCAATTGGCTGCCTCTTGCACGCCCCCAACTGGGGACCTGGCCCCGCAACCTTTTCGGTTCACAGACTGGCACTCAACCCACTGAGCCACACAAGCCAGGGCCTAATTTTTTATTTAAAAGGCCATGTCCAAGTCATAAAGAGTAGGGTGAAGGTTCACCAAGCAACCAGCTGAACAGATCCAACCTAGCCAGGAATTAGTTTAAGAAAAAGCACAGAAGAATATTTAAATACATTATGGAGGTTGTTTTATTATTTTTTTATTAGAAGACTTTCCTATTCAAAATTCACCATAGAACTTTGCTATCAAATATTGGCCTCTATCATGAATACACATAACCCTTTATTTAAAAATACCTTATAAGAGGCTAGACAAGGATAAATTTGACTGTGAGCTGAAAAAAACAAATGTGAAGGTGCCAGCGTCCCTAACTTGGCTGTAATAAGCTGCAGAAAACTGTAAAGCTCAAGTTTAAGAAGCCACTGTGAGAACAAGGGAACATAAATGATCACAAAGCACTGCAAAATCACAGATGTGCTGCTTTTTAGAAACTCTTTTAAGTTTCGGAGCAATTCTATTAAGGTATGTCTATCGTCATCCTTCTACCCGAGACCCATCCCAAGGGGGAACCACCAGATTTTCTTTTTGAATCCTCACCCAAGGATGTTTATTGATTTCAGAGACAGAGAGAGAGACGGAGTGAGGGAGGGAGGGGAAAGAGTGAGAGAGAGAAACATCAATCCACTGCTTCCCGTAACCTCCGTGACAGGGCATCAAACCCACAACCTAGGTCTGTGCCCTGACTGGGAATCAAACCCACAACCTTTTGGATACGGGACGACACACCAACCAACTGAGCTACCCAGTCAGGGCCCACCAGATTATTTTTTAAGTATTGGACCCTCTCTCGCTCTCCAAACCAGAGCTGACAGGAGAAGTGGGGGAGGGGGGTGGCAGAGCATCTAATGTAAAGGTAACCAATGTAGAGGCTGACCAAAATCCTAAAACCTGTGGTGGTAGACAGAAAGATAGGCTGAGCCAATTAAATTCATCTTTTGAGAATTTAGGATGAAGACTCAGGCAGGGCAGAAGACAAAAGGATACACTGAAAGTTAGCATCATCTAGAAGGCCGGGTGTGGCCAGTATTGCCCTAAACAAGTCCACCAGTCTACGGACAGGAGAGAAAGGCAGAGGAGCCAGGACTTGGCAACCCCGTTGCAAAGATACACAGAAAATAATCCTTTGTTTTCTGTTTCCCAGCTCCAGTGTCTCTAGCTCCAGCTGTGAAGTGTGTCTGCCCTTGGATTACCATGGGACCTATACGGTCCTTTTAATAAATGTTTCTTCAGCTCGCGTGAGTGGGTCTCTGTGACTTGCAACCTGAAGGGCCCTGGGTGACAGCACGAGACATTATTTCTGAACCAAAATAATGACACACTTTCAGGATACCATTTGTGTGCTATTATGTGAAGCAATAACAGCATATAGGAACAACACAGGCAAGCCAACATCGCTGTGAGAGGTGACTTTTGTACCAAGTATTTAAGTTGGTCCCTTTAAAATTATCTTACCACAGGATTTTCCATTTCATTCCCTGGTTTCTTACAAAGAAAGGAAGGGAAGGGTCACAATGGAAGGCACCTCCCAGAGGATAATAGAAACTACTTTACAACGCTAATTCTAGCATTCACTACCACGAGTCTATAATTTTCAGATGTGTAAAGGTAGATATTAATGTGCTAAATAAGCAGCAAGGAGGCATGCTTCAGTGTTCTGCACATTCAATTAATGTTATGCACACTGCACCCTACTTTTACACATTTATACAACTGGCTAGTCAAAAATAAAAATATTGTCCCTACCCTTCCACATAAAAGTTTTCCATAGTCTGTCTCAAGAGATCTAAGTATGGAATCATTGTTAGTTCATTAGGCTTCTTAAGGCTGTAAAATGTATGTCTGTGCACACATAGGGAAACATGCGTGCGCACCACACACAATGGGTCATCTGATGCTGGACATCTGAGTAGCTTAAACCATGGAGGATCTTCACAACTGAGAAAATCAATAGTAGAGCTCTCATTAAAACCCACAAGCCCGCCCTGGCTGGCGTAGCTTAGTGGATTAAGCGCGGGCCTGTGAAACAAGAGATCGCGGTTCGATTCCCAGTCAGGGCACATGCCTGGGTTGCAGGCCAGTTCCCAGCAGGGAATGCACAGGAAGCAACCATACATTGATATTTCGCTCCCTCTCTCCTTCCCTTCCCCTCTAAAGATAAATAAAATCCTTAAAAAAAAAATTTAAAAAAAAAAAACCACAAACCCAACTCCCTCTACACCATGCCTCCTAGAACAAAAGGAAGTGAGAAAATATTACAGATAGAGATGCCAAGTTAGAAGATTCACTGAGAAATCTAGGAGCACATGAGGAAGAGGTAAAAAGCTAGTGAAGAATACCTACTACTATAAGAAGGGGAAGGGAGTGGCTAAGCCTTCACTAAGAGTCCAAGGAAAACGGCGCATGTGTCTTCCTCCCATTGGCAGCACTTCCAAGTACTGGGAAGAACAGCTGGTGAGGCCTGGGCCTTCTGAGACCCTCTGAGGGTCACTCCTGGGGCCTTTGGAGGGGTTTGGGGTGCATTTTTGCTAGAAGAAATGGAAGAACTTCCAGGCCTTCTCACCATTGGTGCTCTCTGCCTTGTTGGTCCTCTCACAGTTCTGTTTTGAGCCAAAGAGGGTATCTGCTTGGGTATTTTGACACCCACAAAATTAACAGTAGGGCCCATGGGGAATAAAATGGAAAGCTGACTGCTAAAATTTGCTTTAGTCTACAGTGGGGAAGAGAGACCTTTAAGTTTCCTGCCTGCCGGCCCAGCCCATTTTGCCATGGTCAGAAAGGTAACTGCTTTAAGACCCCACTGAAGAATCCAGATTATATACACCAGGCTGGAAAAATCATTTGAATCTAGAGATTGTGGATATAGCAGATCAGATATAGGAAGGACTCCACTGATACTGATACAGAGGGCAGAATAGAGGCTACTACTGTCAGGTACTGATTTCACCCAGGAAGGTGGTGTGTGACGGGCTTTAGTCCTGGACATGGGGAAATGCACAAAGACTATGGATTGCATACAAAGATTGCTTACATCATTTGCAATTTTATACCCATCTGTAAATTTGGTATGAATTCAAATGTATAAAGCAATGTTCTCACTGGGTTATGAAAATGAGTCACTTTTTATTCTCTCCTCTCTTTTCCCACCTTTTCTAAATTTTCTTCAATGAGTACTGTTTTATTATTTTGGTAACATGGCGTTGGTTCCCTTAACTGACCCAACTGGGAACAGGAGTTGGATGATTGACAAAAATGCTGGATAAAATGGGAAACCATAAAATATGACTACTATCATAAACATAACTTAAAATGTACAGGTAAATATACCACTCATTCCTCTGCCAATCTTTTCACATAAGGCCAAATCCTCTTCTTTGAATATGGATGGGTTTGGGGTTCCTGGTCATCTGTCTTAGATAAACAATTCCACATCGATCTATGAATATTCCAATTCCTATTTCTTTAAAGTGTAATGAACTTGAAGATAACCATGAAGCAATCCAAGTGCAGATTCCTTCTAAGATTTTTATTCAGTGTTGCCCTATAACCTAATAGTTATCTTACTCACAGTCATTTCATTATATTTTTAAGAGACTCTTCTTTATCAAGTCTTTCCGAAGCATTCAACTTGATTTTAATAAAAGTAAGACTGTTTTTGGTACCATTTCTTCAGTTTACACAACATTTTATTTTACTTAAAGATTTTATTTCTTTATTTTTAGAGAGGGGGAAGGGAGGGAGAAAGGGAGGGAAAGAAACATCAGTGTGTGGTTGCCTCTCGCGTACCCCCTACTGGGGACCTGGCCTGCAACCCAGGCATGTGCCCTGACTGGGAATTGAACCTCTGACCCTTTGGTTCACAGGCCAGTGCTCAATCCACTGAGCTATACCAACCAGGGCACACACAACATTCTAATAAATTGTGTAGTCCCAACAGGTAGTATAACTTATACCAATAGTTTGAGGAAAAATAATTGACCCTTAGTAAGCATACACCTCGCCAGATGGGACACAAGCATTCTGGAAAGTATGTATGAGCCGAGCATGCTCAGTGTGCTGTGGGTAACGGTAGGGGTGATTTATGAAGGGTGGCAGAGAAGTTGATTGTGTAGATTGTGTAGATGCTGTTTTATGTGTTTATTCACTTTCAGAATCTGAAAGCACCCTCCACCGCTATTTTCCTTAAGGGACAAGGCTGTTGAGAAATGACAAACATGGTTTGAAAGATACAGTGGGGAGCAGGGGACATGCCAGTCCTTCCTCCACACCCCATCAGCATGGGGGTAGGAGTATGAATGCACATGTATGTGTTGGGGGAAGTAGCGTTCCGAGTGGCAGAGGGACCTCAGGATGACTTTTATTGGACATAGCCTCACCAGGCAGGAAGCCAGGCTTAAATTATGCCACACGAGTGATAGGAATGATTAAGTGAGAGGATGGAGTAAACTTTGTTCACTGTATAATAGTGTTCTCACTGGTTAAAACTCAAAGGGGGCAGGAGAGAGAGTGAGGAGAAGGCTGTGAACAAACCCAGGAAGAGGGCAGAGAGAGGAAGCGGGGATCCGGCCCATGGTAAAACTCATGACTACAAAGGACAAAGAAAGCAGGGAGCTGTGAGGCAGACAGTGGGCATAAACTTCCATTTTTTTCTTTTGAAATATTGACTGAACTGTTTTGCACATGATCCTCAGCTAGTTTTTGGTACAAAATTTCTGTCCCTAAGAGGAGCAATGCAAACGTGGGTAAGAGTAATTCCAAACCTTTGGTACTTTACTCCCCAGTTAGACGGATCAACAGAAGTATAGCTCATGGCCCTGGCTGATGTGGTTCAGTGAGTTGGGCCTTGTCCAACAAGGTGAAAAGTCACTGGGTCGATTGCTGGTCAGGACACATGCCTGGGTTGTGGGTTCAGTCCCCAACCAGGGGCATACGAGAGTCAACCAATTGATGTCTCTCTTTCACACTGATGTTTCTCTCCCTCTCTTTCTCCTCCCTTTCCCTCTTTCTGATAAGTAGCAGAAAAAAAATTTTTTTAAAAGTACAGCTCATGCCAAGGCCAGGTAATAGGTACCAAATCCAATAAGAGCGGTACCGACATTAAGTGCTGCAAAACAGATTCTTTTCTCCTTGAGTCCAGCTGAAACAGGTTCCTCCCCATCCTCGCCAATGCCCAACTCACTTTAGCACCACTCATTCCTCTGTTCTACACAAGGGCTAGCAGTTGCCTACTTGTACTGACTTGTGGTTAAAATTGCTCATATAAATGAGAAGCCACACGACTTGTATGATGAACAAGGAATACTGCTAGTAAGCTTGTCTATGGCCCTGACTGGGTCCTAGCACTGCTTTAAGAGCGCTACATATATTAACTCATTTCACCCTACAATACAAGGACCATTGTGTAGATGAAGAAACTGAGGCTCACAGAGGTTACATAACACGTCCAAAGTCGCCCAGCTAACTGAAATGTCCATCAGCTGATGAATGCACAAATGTGGTCTATCCATTCGATGGAATACTATTCAGCTATTAAAATAAAAGTACTAATGCATGCAACCACATGGATGATCCTTGAAAACTTACGCTAAGTGAAAGAAGGCAGACACAAAAGACCACATATTGGATGATTCCATTCCTATTAACTGTCCAGAATAGGAAAATCTATAGCTACAGAGAATAGATTAGTGGTCTCCTAGTGCTGGGGAGAGGGAGAGTGGGGAGTGACGGCTAAGGGGTATGGATGGGGGTTTCTTTCGGGGGTGATAAAAATGTTCTCAAATTGGATTGTGCCCCCGGCTGCACGACTCTGAATACTCTAAAAGCCACTGAACTGTACATTTTATATGGGTGAATTGTATAGTAAATTCTCAGAAGGTTTCGAATTTATCAAACCAACGAATACTTATTGACCATCTAACAGGCATATACTCAGTTCTACATAAGTTACAAAACAAGTATAAGACACAAACCCTGACCTCAAATTTTCAGGAGAAAAGGCACACACGCAGCATGCAATAATGCACTTTTGCACTATGAATGTGTCTTTCTTTCTCAGGGCAGTCAACTCTCTGAACCTGGCTTTCTGATTTGTTAACAGCCATTGGTCTAGGGTCTAATGAACATATAAATATGACAAGAAGATCAGTCCTGTTCCCCTCCCTCAGTGGGGGCCTGCAGAAGTTATGATCAACCACAGGGTTATCCTGTAAGAGAGCAACCTACAGGATTCTTAGGGAGCTGAGGCTGGGCCTGTCATCTGATAACTGAAATAATTTGAGAAAATGTTTCCTAATTAAACAGAGGCCAGGACAGCTTGGCAAGTATAGGCTGAGTGAGGGCCCGTAGGCCTGGGTCCTCCCCTCTGGGTTTAAAAATGCCCAAAGTAACCCTGGCCGGGTGGCTCAGTTGGTTGTAGCATCATCCCAAACACCAAAAGGTTGGGTGTTTGATCCCTGGTCAGGGCACATACCTAGGTACTGGGTTCGATCCCAGGTCGGGCTGCATTATGGGAGGCAACTGATCGATGGTTCTCTCTCACATTGATGTCTCTTTCTCTCTCCCCTCCCAAAATCAATAATAAAAAATATCCTTGTGTTAAGATTAAAAGGAAAAATTAAAAAACGAATGCCCAGAGTAAAGAAACAGCACAGATGTCCCTTAGCTATGGCTGCTGAAGGTGCGGCCTGTTCCTCCAGGGGGAAGGCTGCACACGCCGGGCTCCTCCCTTGGCTCTCTGAGTCTGGCAGCAAAGGCCACTCTGCTTGAGGTGGGTTTCGGGGCTTTACAAGGAGACAAGGCCCTCTTCTGCCTCCTACTGACTTAGCGACGCAGTTCAGAAAAACTAAGAGCAACAAAGATCCTTAACGAAGACCAGGAGCTGTGGTCATGAAAACCTGTAAGTGTGTGTTTGGAGGAAGGAGACGAGGGCCACCATAGGAGAGACACGAGTAAAGTTGGCAAGGGACAGTTTGGGGATGGGAGGCTGCACAGAGAACCATAATATTGAAGAGAACTGAAGAAGGAAAGGTCCAGAAACCTGGTGGTCCCTTTACAACCAGGATGGCTGTCTGAAGCTAGCATGTATCTTAAATGGATAAAAAGGAAACTGCAGTTCATAGTCCAAGCGCCCGGGTACTGGGGACTTGGGGCTCTAGAGCTCTGTTCTACCCCAAGGCGACTGGGACAGTGTCTAGCTCGATGTCCAGTGGCCCCATGAAGCACACACGCACGTAGGTTCTAAAGCCTAGGGTGCACATCAGAAAGCTGTTTAAATTTTACCAACACGTGTATTCAGCCAAATTTTATCATAAGCATTCTCTAAAATGTTCACATAACAGTGGCAATCGAAACTTAGAATCTTACTTAAGCTGGCAAATGTATATGGTTTAAGACAGAACTATAAGTAAAACCCTAGTCAGTGAAGTAGAAACTCCCATTTCGAGCATTACAAATTACACATCTTTTCCTGAACTGCCTAGAAAGAACATTTCCTATTTGAATTAAGTAGCTTGGGCCCAGACTGGCCTGAGGACTCAGCAAACAACTTAGCAACATCACCCTATCGCCAAGCTACCTTGACTGCACCGCAATCCTATTTGAACTACAGCCACTAACATTACAGTGGTCTCCTTACCTTTCACGACATCAGCAACATTGCAGGTGGGATCAATACTTCCGATGTGTTTAGGATGAGCAGGATTAGTGTCACCACCGAAGAGAAGGGCTAAACAAACACAAAAGGGAAGGGAGAGATTATAAACAAAGCCAGCTGGGATGGTCAGGCAGAGAAATACAGAGGATTCTCGTATTTGTAAGAATCACTTCGGCATCCAGTGACTTAAAGTAATAGAAAACAGGGTGGGGCAAAAGGCCTGCAGCTTGGAGTACATGAAACACAGTTTACTCTTATATTATCATCTATTACTGTGTTATTTTCCGCACAATGAACTGTAAAACTAGTTTTGCCCCACCCTGTATACACAACAAGGGAACAACAAAGGACAAAGGACGGACTTTAAGACCTGCCAGTTGCACCCAGCAGGTCCCAAAGCAGTGACACGTGCCAGGTGTCCAACCCTTTCTTCCCGACCCAGTGTGACGTGGATGAAAAAACTTCCTTTCATCCTTAGCCAGGTTTACCCACCTTCTTAGTACTACTGCAGACATTTAATCCAACATTCCCTAAATAGTTAGAAAACACAGTCTGCAGCATTAGGCCAGCCTTGGGAAATGTCTTCACTGTGAACATGTCAAACGCCTCCATCGTGGAGATTTTTTTTCGATGTAGTATACACAAATGATAGTTGTTCAAGTATCTTCGAAAGTACAAACGCTTTCACAATACAAAAGATTAGCAAAATTGCACTTGCAAATAAAAGCCAAAAGAAGCCCCAAAGGAAAAAGCAATCTGAATTCAAGTGTTCATAGGTGTACATAGATACAGGGTCTGGCGCAAATAATGCCTCTTTTTTACTGCAGAATCTTTTATTTGAAATTTTTTTATTGTTGTTCAGTTACAGTTGCCCCGCCTTTTTCCCCATTGCTCACCCCTACCCTGTCCCCCCACTCCCACAGTCAATCCCCCCTATTGTCCATGCCCATGAGTCCTCTACTCGTGTTTCTTTGCTTGCCCCTTCCCCTTCTTTCCCCCATTAACCTCCTCCCCTCTGATCACTGTCCATTTGTTCTTTACAAAATCTTTTATGACCAAATCATAAACATGTAATGCTGTAACATAACAATATCACACTCAAGCACACCACGTGGCATCTTAAGTGAAATATTCATACTAAAACTATAAATGATCACACCCATATTATTACCCTACCAACCACACTCAAGCAGGCCTTACTTTTGCCAGACCCTGTAAATATTTCTTTTTTTGGTGCACTTACCTTTAAATCAAACAAACATTGGAAATAACTTAGATTTCATGAAAGGAGAATGCGTAAATAAAATAGGGGAGATTTTAAATTATAAAAAATGATGAATATGGACACTAGGTCAATAGGGAAAGTTCTAACTGATTAAGTGAAAGAAAACTAGAAGTGAAAAGCTTAGTCAGTGCTCTAGAAACACACACGTATACATGCAGACACACATATTTGGGTCAGAAAGAAACTATTATCTAAGTAGTTTAGTTAAATAGTATTTCATTCTCTTTTTTCCCTTCAAATTTCCTGTAAGTTGTCATACATTTCTTCATTTAATAACAAATTACCTTTATTGTCACAGCATTGGCATGATAATGCTTTGATTACAGTTTTAAAGAGTTATATGTTTTACTTGAAACTATTAGTATCAGGTATACAGCACATACAGTTCTATTTTTAAAAGGTAGACATTTAGGACCAACCCACATTTAATAATTGCATAACATTCATTTATCCAAATAAATAAAATTAGTAAAATAAAGGGGCATTGTCTATTTTCTGATTCAGCGAAGAGGATGATTTAGACTCTAGATGTCTGGATGCTTTTTCATAAGAATTATGAAATCAGGCCAAGAGACAATGCTGAAAATAAGCCAAACAAATTTTTTTGTGGCAAGAATTTTAGTTTTGTTTTTCTTATCTGCTCATCAGCCTGAGCAGTGGATTAAAACTCTCAAGACAAGATTATGGTTTGACACTTCACTTAATCTGATTTTACTGATCACTGTGACATTAAGGATCAATTGCTCATATTGTCAATACATCAATATTCCCAGAAGGGAAACCACCTAACATCCTGGATAAAGACTAGAACTTTCTCTCAGAGACACATGAAAGTATTTGGAGATGAATGCAGCTGCCATTAAAGCTGGACCTTCGCCCCCACCAGGAACGTAACAGCAGATTCTTAAAGGCAAACAGTGGCCAGGTCTCCAATAGGAAAATCAAAGAGCCTTTCAAGGATTTCTTTCAACAAAGAATACTAATGACAGCTTTTTAATAGATGAGATTTACTTAGAAAAAAACTAAACTCGGAATGAAATTTCTACAGACGGAAATGCAGACCTGTAACAGGAAAACATTTGGAAGAAATCACTCTGGTTATGACTTCAAACCTGGGCCAAAACCCCAACTTACTGTGCTGGTTAATAAGCATGCGGAAGGAGATGCGGTTGGTATAGAAGCGATCCAGAAAATACTGTATGTTACTGCTAATGAATGGATCGAACCCAAACTTCTCTTTGTATTCAATCACTCCTTGTGCCATTGTAGGAACCACATCATTGTGTCTGTTTCTGATTTTAATCAGAACTTGTAGAAAGCTGTGCGGGAGGGAAACAAAAGTGGTCAGTATTTATATCTCAAGGCTAATGCATAACCTTCCCAGCTCCATCTCCGGACCACTTATCTTCTGGTATTTTCATAGGCAGAGATGACATAATCATTCCAGGCTACAAGGAAGAACTCGTGTGGAACTAAAGTGTTACCCAAGTCTTTGCTTGCGACTTCCTACAGAAATTCTTCTTTGAGAAACACAAAAAGTCAATGGTTCCAGTAAAGAAAAAAATGCTCAAATACCTTTTTAAGGAATCCACTGACTTGTTGGATAAGTGATTACACAGAATGCAGGTTCTATAAATATTTGCTGAATAAAGAATTGCAGAGCATATTATTTCTTCTGATGACATGAGGACAATTCAAAAAACATTTCGAAAGATTTATTATGGACTCTGAATGCAATAGCTTCCATGAATAAATAATGTGAAACTTCTGAAGAGTAAAATTTTAAAATATATTTCTCACAGCAGTAAAACACAATGATGAAATGTAGATAGAACAAAGGCAATTAAAACACCCCTATTCAAGTATTACAGTATATTATTGTAAAGATGCAGAGGGAAAATATATTACGGATGGTAAGTAACTAAAAAGAGAAAGACAAGTCAATGGAAGCAAATAAAAAGCTTGGAACCAGGACCAAGGGTGAGTGAGTGAGTATGTGTGTATAAAAATTGAGCATGTCGATAAAGCGACATTGTAAGTCAGCGGGGAGACAATCAAATTAGTCGGGACAGCTGGCTAACAATTTAAGTCACAACCCAATTTCGAGTGTTTAGCCAAAAAATGGGTTAGGAGATTTAAATACAAAAGGGCAAAATCACAGAAAAGATAAAAGAAAATCAGGTAAGTATACAACCTTCAAGTAAGGAAGGCTGTTCTAGGCTTAACAGCAAAGGCAGAAACCATGCAGAAACAAATGTATATGACCAGGTGGAATTTCAGCAATTGTCAAAAAACAAAGTGGAAACTGGGAAAAGTCTATTTGCAAATCTTACTATCCTCAATAGAAAGATGAACATCCTAATGGAAAACTAGGGAAGGAATCTGATGTCAAAGGGAAATTTACCAGGGGAAATGCAAATGCCAAAAACTTCACATTCACAAATAATAAAAGAAAAATGAATTAAATCAGTGCAAAAGCTGTTTTTAAGAACTGCTCTTCAGAGTAGACTACGAAAAAACTACAAACCATTCTAAAACCCAGTAATAAAGAGTTCAAACCCCATGACTTACCTGTAGATGGACCATTACGAAACGATGAATAATGGTATAGGTCTGTAATGTGGACATGGTTATTTCTGTAAAAAGTATTTTATACTTATAGAAATATGTATGCCTAGTTCAAAGCAGGGATGGAAGGAAATGTTAACAGTGGTTGGCCCCTGGCAGTGGAAATGTGGAATGACCTTCTTTTTACTTATCTGAGTAGCCTTTTTTTTCCCCCAATGATGAACTATGTCTGTAACAAATGCACACAAAGACAGCAAAGGTGAATAAATCAACTCTGAAATTAGGAGGTCATAATTACTCACAAGAAATTTTATGATGGACAATTTGTCCTTTATAATAATGCTCATTCCAATATAGTCATAAATTAAACAGCACTAAAGTGAAACAATTCATTGTGGTAGAGAAGTGCCTTAAGTTATCTGAGGGGAGGAGACTGGCCTCCACAGTTCAATTCTCAGACTACTTCCCCAATCTTTGGTGGCTCTTCTAAACGTTATCATTATATAAATGTGCTTCTCCTCCAAGCTACTTTCACTTTACTTAAATGATTTCCCTGCCTGAGACTTCTATATAACCTCTCACTGAACGAAAAAAGCCGCTACTATGAGTAAAAATGACTCACCTTCACTCCTTCCTTTGCCATGAGCCCCAGGCTTCTAAAATCCCAACAGTCCTAACGAACTGGCTGGGTGAACCTGAGCAAGTTATTGAAACCCACTGAGAGCTACTATCATCACAATCTTGTGCACACTGGCTGCAGCGCTCGGCAGTATACAAAGCAGGCTTGTCTCTATAAATCGCATCAGACGGACAACCTGTTCCAGAAACTGACACAGGTCTGGGAACCACACAGCAGAAATTCAGTATCACATACTTCCACAAACCTGGATCCTAAAATTTGAAGGTACAGAGAAGCCAGTCCTAATTTTTAGGATATCATCCAAACAAACTGTTACTTGCTAGTGACTTCTGAGAAAACAAAGCTTCTGGCTTTGATTCGTTTGTTTTCAAAACCTTAAATAACAGCAAGAGCTGATAGTAAGGAAAATGCTGTATCTGGAGCTCTGACCCAGTGACTCCCTCCCATGTTTCACAGATTCATTACACAAAACACCTAGCAAAATGGAAAGCAGATCAAGATTTGTTCCTCTTATATTCTAATTTACATGTAAACCTGACCTCACTACTCACGGCTCAAGTTCTGGCAGTGTGGTGTGTTGTAAAGAACAATGCTGTAAGGGAAAGGAAATGTGATTTCCAGGGCCAGCCCTATTACTAACTAATGTTATGATCTTGGGCAAGTCAGCTTACACCTGTGACCTCAGTGTTCTTGTCTGTGAATTGAGAGGCCTGGGTTTAATGCCTCAAGCTAAGGTCTCAGATAACATAGTGTTTTCTAGGTTTATTTTTTATGGAACACCTATATTTAAGGTGTTCAGTCTCACAATTGTGTGGACCAGGTTTCTACTTAGAATGAAATTCCTTAACACAACTGGCCTGCCATATGCATGCACTCCTATGTATATGAACCAGGAAGGAAGAAAGTAATGTGGAAAGGATACTTAATTTCTCTTGGGGGGAAAAAAATCCATGCTCAGAGCTAAGGTTCATGTTTTCTGGTTAAATGAAAATGAAAAACAGAAATATTTCCCATCAGCTTGAGAATTTAGCAGTCTTCCTGCAGAATGGCAGCAATGAAGCTCAGCTGTCATAGAAAAAGCATACTCTCTTCTGCTTGTCCGAAGTAAAGCCATTATTGTTTCTCAGTACAAATGTAATACTGCTTTGAAAAACAATTTTTTAACTGTAAGAGACTGCAAAGATTATGTAATAGCTTACTGATGCAGTGGAAGAAAAGGGCACTGAGCAAATCAAGAACTCAGAGAGCTCTCACCAATTAATTAGAAGGCAATGGAGAAGTAAATGGAAGGACTTCCAGTCCTTAAGAGGAAGAGAAGGGGCAAGAGGGGACATCCTTGTCTTGGTCCTGAACTTAGAGGAAAAGATTTCAGCTTTGCATTGGTCCTTCCTCAAGCAGCTAAAGAGATGAACAAGGAAGAGCAAGCAAGAGTAACAGGTTTAGAAGGCTGTAGGACAGATTTGTAAAGGACAGTCCACTGGCAGAGGACTGGGGGATCCAGGGGTGAGATAACAGAGGTTAGACTGTCATATGTAAAATTCTTTTTGCAAAAGATAATTAACGCATTTGTATAAGTTTCAGCATCACGCAAAAAAAGTTTTAAAAGCTTTCAGTGAACAATTTCAAACATCTCTCCTGCATCACACATTATTAAATCACTTAATCTATATGTAATAGAGCAGACTACAGTTTGTAAATCTAATTCATTAAGCAAAACGTTGAACTGTCTGTGGGAGTTAATTACTATAACCAGCAAGTAGTAATTTTGATGTAATGCAGGTCTCAATGAATGATGCAATTAATATCTCAAGTAAATGTCTTTGTAAAATGTCAGCAACTCAGATTTAAGGTAACAATACTTAATGCAAGAACTTCATCAGTGGTCAGGATTACTAACTTTAAACATGCTGCATGAAAATTGCAAGAGGTGTCCTACTGCAATAAAAAGATAAAAAATGTCATCACAGTCACAAATAGCCTTGTTAGTTAACTGTATGCAATTTGTATCTGGACTGTTTTAAGCTGTAAAAGTAAAGAATTTGTAAGTCTAAATAAATGAGTGTTTACCAAATACTGTGAAGGACTGAATAGGTAGATTCACGCATATACAGAGACCGCTGCATTCTTAAAACGACCACTAGGTGGAACATTTACTGCAACATTCAGAGTGAGGGTCCACACCAGTTCCCCATGAGCAAAAAGTATTAAGAATTATTAGATCACAGCATGCTAAGTGAAATAAGTCAGATGGAGAAAGTCAAGAACCATATGATTTCACTCACATGTGGAATATAAAACTGAAATCAACAACTGAACAAACAAGAAAAACAAACGAAGAAAAACTCAGACATAGACAACAGTGTGGTGGTTACCAGAGGGGAGGGGGTGGGGGGAGGTGGTATAGGAGGTCAATATATGGTGAGAGAAGGGGACTTGACTATGGGTGGTGAACACACAATGCAATATACAGATGCTGCACTATAGAATTGTATATCTGAAACCTATATAATTTTATTAAATGATGTCACCCCAATAGATTCAATAAAAAAATGTTTTTCAAGAATTAAATCACGAACTATGATTTAAGTGTCATTATCCATTTTGTACTGTTAAATTCTTAACTCAATTTTTTTAAAACAAGTGCAATGTTGAATTGTTGAAACCTAATATTTTAGTCCAAATCATACTACTTGGTTCTTACTGACATGAGCTCCATTCACCAAACTGTTTTTTACCCAGATCACTTTATTTTCCCATGAGGCTGGTACTATACTTACTTATCCAAGACCTTTGGATCCTCAGGGCTCCTATTTTCATAATCCAAAAGTTCAAGGAAGCTCTGCATATACCTGAAAAAGAAGAGTTAATATGTCAACTATCTACGCAACACCCATTTCTCCTTTCCCCCTTCCTTAGAGCACCCCAAATTTTCACTCAGGTAACATTCCCTCCCCTCCACCCATGCAGCCCAAGTGCTTCAGGAGCAGCTGATGCCACACAAAACTCCGGGGTGTCCCTACTTTTCTCTGGGTAATCCCATTTCTCCTGTCACTAATTCCTCATTAGTCTGATGGTCCATGTCTAAGCCTGTTACTGTGTCACATATCCCTGGACACAGGGATTGGCTCAGGTATGGGCATAATGTCTCAATTCAAACCGGAGAAAATAAGAAAAAAGACTTGGTAGAAGTCTCCGGGAGAGAAACCAACTTGCTCTGCTTTTGTGCGGCTTGCTATGTGGATGTGAAGCCTGGAACTGCTGCAGCTATTCTGTCACCAGGAGGAAGTCCAGCCTGAAAAGGAAGCCAACACCATGGAAAGCAGTACCTTGATAAGCTCATGAATCTCTGAATCCAACCAACACCAAAAGCTCATCCTATGGCTGGATCTTATAGTTACGCAAGGCAATGAATTGTTAAGCCATGTTTAGTTGGATTTTCTGCTACTTACAAACATATCCTAACGGACAAACCAACTCTATAGTTATATGACGCAAAAAAGTACATATAAATTATAAGAAGCATGTGTGTGATAATGAAGTGTGTACTAAGAACTTAGAAGCTAGAAATAAAGAAGGTAGCTTCTCACAGTTAAACTCTCTTAAACCCTCCGAAACAACTTTGGGGAATAGTTCCATATCTCAATCAGGGCCAGTATATGAAATAATGTGGTCAACATAAAGAGCTGGAGAACACAGAAAAATGGGGTCCAGAGAGGCACGCTACTGGAGCATCTACATCCAGACAGGACCTGCTAGATCCCATGGGGATTCAGAGATTTCAGTTACTCAGAGGTGATCTCTGCTTTGGGTATTAACAAATCCTGAAAGATCTCTCTTATTATTCTAATGATTTCTAGCAAATAATTACACTAATCCTACTAGCCAGCTTTGATAGAGGATGAGGGCACTTAAGCAATTAAAAATGACTGTTAAGCACATACATGGAAATGACGTTTTGTTAATCAGCCTCACTTCAACTTTGTGACAATGTATAATACTAAAGTATGTTCATTGCTGGCTATATATTTTTCAAAGTCTCTGGGAAGATAAGGCTATGGGTTAGCTATTGCTAAAATCTTCAGGTCAAACCACCCTGCGAGGTCACTTTTAAGAGGGAAAAGGAAATGACAACAAAACAGAATGCATGATCTTGCATTGGATTCTTAAATTGGGAGGAGGGGGCACAACAAAAGGAAAACACTATTAGACATTAGGTCAATGAATGAAATGAGAACAAGTTCTACATATTAGAAAATTACTGGATCAGTGTTAAATTCTCAACTTTGATAATCATACTGTGGTTTTCTAAGAGTTATTCTAAGGAGATACCTACTAAATTACTTAGGGGTAAAGAGGCATGATGCCTACCATTAATGCAATGGTTCAGGGAAAAAAGCATATGTGTATGTACCGTGTGTGTGTGTGTGTGTGTGTGTGTCACACATACAGAGAGACAGAATATGAATGAGAACGGTAGAACAAATGTTGTCAAACGTCAACAATCAATCTGCATGAAGGTTCATAATGGGAATTCTTGCCACTAGTCTTGCAAACCCTTCTGTTAAGCAGGAAATTATTTCACAATGGAATGCTTAAGAAAAGAAAAGGAAGAAATGACGTGTGTGTGTTTGGAATGGCCATGGTGAGGAGACACGAAAAGAGTCGACACAGTCATTTGCGTCTACACTTTCCCAGCAATTCACTTTAAAGCCTCTGAAGTCACTTTTACATAAGTGATAGTAAATGTTTGACTGTCACTGCCACCAGGACCAGGGGACCCGAAAGTCATCTAGACTGCCTAGAGCCCCACCACGGTAGCCTGAGATAGTGCTTATATACTTTCTTTTGGAAATCTCTAACTGTGGCCTTGAAGCAATTAAAGAAGTCTCATGCAAACAAGTACATGCTGCTCCTTCTGAAACAAGCTATGAACTTAAGGTAGAAAGCAACTAACTATGAGATCTAAACCACGGTCATCATCTCTCCTGGGTCTCTCAGGACCCGTCTGCCTCCCACAGTGAGGAGCTACTGACCGTCTGGGCCAGGGACGGCACAATGTGCCTCTAAAGCCACCCAACAGTGTGTGTCTCAAACAATTCACTCTCAGCCCTAAGAATTTATTATAAAATGTGCCGGGGTGGGCAAAAGTAGGTTTACAGTTGTGAGCAGGCAAAACAGTTTATGCTTGGATTATTATTAATTATTATATTATTTTCTATACCAACAACTGAAACCTACTTTGATCCATCCCTGTATTACTGAGGAATGACTACTGAACGGCTATTCTCTTTCAGTAAGCCTGGTCTCCACTGACCCTCTAAGTGCAAGTTCATGAATAGTTCCATCCTCCTATCTGTGACACATCACTCCCTTCCCCTAAAATACTCTCCCTGTCCCTGTCATTTCCAGCCACTCATCGAGGGGCAGTGCAAAACCGCAGCTGACACTTCTCCCACAGCACTTCCTCTGTCCTGGCTTGACAGCACTTTTTGCGTCTGGCCTCCCGAACTGCTCCAGCTTTTTTCCAGTGCCTTCCACCTTGTTTTTATAACACAGAGGAGACCTGCAAATGTCTCTTGTGTTTATGCAAATCCCTTTCTAAAAATACACCAACTCTCTGACATCCTACCACTCACCAACCCTGTTTACCTAGTCGGTAGTTTACTCACAAATTCAACTTCCTCAATTAAACAACGCAGGCTTTAAGCATCAGAGCTACACCTGATTGAACTTTCAGTTATACTTGTGAAGATTTTTTCATACTTTTCACAGGGCAAATGCAGCATAGCAGGTACTGATGTTTTTCCAGTCCAAGGTCCCTTTACATGACTAACTTTGTTCTAAAAGAAGTACTGGCTTCAAGGAACTTCTTTAAAAGGAAAACAAAAGGAGCGTGGCTGAGACTTGACAGAAGCAAGATGCCCCACCTAAAAGATCGCAGACCTGCTCCCCTGGGTCGCTGCACTGCTATTCCTCTCCACTTTTCTGTACTTGCCCTTTTTAAAAAATGAGCCATCCCATTCATAAGCAGAAAACTAAAATTTGCAAAGTCAGCAAAGTGTCTCATATAGTTTAGAAGTATTTTCATTAAGACAATTTTGAATTGTCAGTTAGAAACAATCTTAATGGCCTGGAAATCCCAACTATCCCACGTGACTCATTCCCACACATGCAGTGCGTGCATTTTTAGGGAGAATGGTCCCAATGCCAAATGTTCAGAGCATCATGAGAAGACCCATTTGATGTCATGTTATGTACTTACCAAGTCTGGACCAATCCCACCGAAGGGCGGTTAAGTAAATTATCTGGCAGAAGATTAACTTCTCTCATGGTGTTAGCCAGGCGCACAGGAAGCTCCTTCCGTAGAAACATGTATGAAGTTTTCTCACATGCATTGTCTCTCCCTATTCAGAGATGAAAAAAGTACCAGGATTTACAATCTAACAGATGGAATAATGAATGCTCCCATGGTAGCAGTTACTGGTCGGGAAGAGAAAATTAAATAATCCAGCAATCTCTAGTTAAATTTTTATCCTCTGAAATAGCAAGTTTAAGAAAATAATTAGAATAGCAAAAGAACATTTATTCCAAGAGGCCATCTTGAAAGCAGTTTCTTTTTCCTTAACACAAATCTGTTCGTAGCATCACCAGTTTCGATCTAAAAGGAACCGGGGATATAATCTGAATTTGTTTTCCCCGTGGGAAAACTGCCAAGCACAAAAGTAGGAGAACATACAAATCCATGCCTGTTCAGAGGAGTTTCTGGAAGGCAACAGACCCATTCATTCCATAAATATTCGCCTACTATGTACCAGGATTTTCATCTAATGAGTTTCTTTGGGCACCACTCTGCCACTCAAGGAAGCAGCCACAGGCCCCGTCTCTGACCGGACTCAGGATGTGCCAAAGAAACCAGACCACAGGCGCTCTCACGAGCAGAGTGACCTACCATGGCATGTCTGAAAGGGCCAGACACTGTGTGACTCTAAAGACAGATGTCAGAGAGTCTTCTGTTGATTGCTCTGAGCTGGTTATACATCACATTCACATAACTAGGACACAGTGAGAAAAAGGTACCCAGCCACCTGAAAGAGGAAACCTGAGCCCCTTCCCTGAGTGGATTCATAATTGACCCTCCCCCAAAACCCCCAGCCCTACTGTAAACCTGACAGAAAGGACATGAACTTTGGGGACAGAAATGTGCTCCAGCCCCATCTCCTCCATTTTGGGGTTGGGACACCATTGGTAAGTTTCTTAACCTGTCTAGGTTTCAGCTGCCTCTATCTGTAAAATGGGGATGAAACTTCAGTTTTTGTCAAGACTGTGACAATGTGTGTGGAGCCTAACAAAGAGCAAGTGTTCAATAACCATCGGTCCCTCTTCTGTCCTCTGTGATACTTATGGGTCCCTCCCAATTGCTCTCACTGGATAGGCCTTCCTGCCGCTCCATATTCCCTGGAGGCTGCTCAGAAATGGGCAACCTTGGGCCCAGGCCGACAGACAGGGAAGCTCACCTAACAATCCACTCCTCCACACTCTCCTCATTCTTCCCAGCGTGACAAAGGTGGTGCCACAGGGAGTCGGCAGGGTAGAGCTATTGCATCCCCCTAGGCTAATGCCGTTGAGGGGAATGTCCCATCCAAGAAAGATGGGGTCTGCAGTGTGGGACAGGGACTCAGCACAGGGATCCTGGCAGCTATCCCTTCACCTCTTTTCCCGCGAGACCCTAGTCTGCTCTGCCCCCGCCTTGGTGGGAGCCCAGCGTAAGTAGCTGAGAACAAGATTTTGTGTGCTAACCTTTTAAGAGGGCACCTGTGTTGCTAGCAGACTTCTGTCTCTCCCTGGGGAGAGAATCCCTGCTGCTTTTCACAGCCAGATGTTATGTGGGTACCTCTTCCCAGCTCTGGTGTTCTCTGCTGTAGAGCCCGGCTTGGCGTTGAGACCCCATGTTTCTCAGGGGGAACCTTTGCAGCTGAGATATCCCTCCTCGATGTCAGCTACCACCCTTGGGATCCAGGCCAGCCCATTTCATGTCTCCACCCTTCCTACAACTCCTTATGTGGCTCCTTCTGTAAAACCTTGGTTATAAGACTTCTGTTCAGCTAGTCTTTGGTTGGTATTCAGGTTGATTGTTCTATAATTTAGTTGTAATTTTAGTTTGGTCCTGGGAGGAGGTGAATATAGCTACTTCCACATACTCTGCCACCATCCCGGATCTCCAAAAGGAATTTACTTTTTAAGTTCAAAAAAATGTTGACATTGTCCCCATAGGATGAGTAACTTAGAGAATGGGGAAGAAGAGAAAGAACCTTGTGGTGATGAATCAGAATTGGGAGTATCAATATGAACTCAGGAAAAAATTAGTTGACTTTTTGAGTAGGGGAAGTTTACATGCTTAAATTTCCATGTCCACAGCATATTTGGAGCATCAAATTAGAAGCACGTGGGTAGGGTGAAGAGGGAGGGCAATGAGAAATGATAGTGGGCTGGCAGGTGCCAGGTGGCAAGGGGAGGCCAGGTCCACATCTGTTCTGGAAACCCCCAGGGCTAGATGGTTTTGGAATATAAAGGTTGTCAGATTTTAGGAAAGTAAAAAGGATTATGTACATCCATTGTGTAATATGATCTATTATACAGACACAACATAGCTGCAGTGAAATCTGTGCACATTTGCACAGAGTAGGATAAAGACTATGACCTCAAATCAGGTTGGATAAGCTTTTACCACACAATGAGTTTTGCCACCAAAGGTATGAAAAAGAACTTCCATTTTTAGAGCTTGTTACACATCAGAGTTCAGATACGAGACTTCGGTCCTGCAGAAAAGTAAAGCCAAGATTAAGCACTAGCAGTAGACTTGAGTTTGTATCCTGACTCCAGTACCCGCTAGCTTCATGAACACAGATAAGTGTCATTACACTTCTAAGCCTCAATAAAATCACCATCTATAAAATAAAAACAGCCCTAGCTGGTGTGGCTCAGTGGACTGAGCGCCGGCCTGCAAACCAAAAGGTTGCTGGTTCAATTCCCAGTCAGGGCACATGCCTGGATTTTGGGCCAGATCCCCAGTTAGGGGGCATGTGAGAGGCATCAATGTGATCTCTCACACATTGATATTTCTGTCCCTCTCTTTCTCCCTTCCTTCTCCTCTCTCTAATAAGTAAGTAAGTAAATAAATAAAATCTTTAAAAATAAACACATAAAATAAAACATTGCTTATTTTGTAGAGGCTGTGGTGAGGGTGAAAAAGTGCCAACATTTAACATTAACAAGTTGTTAAAATGTAGAAGAAGGGGCTCATTAAATAGCAACCACTAACAACGCCAAGGATGATAAAATGAAGCAGCCTGAGGCCATATGTGCCAGATCGAAAAGGCCTGGTATTTTCTGAGCCCTGGGAGCCTGACTGCGTTCTGCTTCAGTGCTCCGCCTGTGCTCATTTGATGATTCTACATAATTAAGAAACGATTAAAAAGAATTAAAGTATGTTCTGTGTCCCCAGCATCCACTTTGATTTATTTTAAAACAAAAGGTATTGATGCTGACATTGGTCAACTCCGCACTGACTAGAAAACACAACCACTCATTTGGCCTGGTCTAAGGTGACCGAGTTTCAGGAAGCATTTATGCTAGCTTTCTTGGATGACCAGTCTTTTATAAACTAGTGTAGAAAGAAACTTTATTTTATTTGTTTCTCTATGTATCCCCCATGGCACCCATTAGAGGGCCTCACCTATGGTAGCTTCTCAAAGATTTATTGGAGAACAGATAATACTTTCCAAAATTTGTAGTTTTAAAAAAGAGTACCTGAAAAATGTCAGGTTTTGCCTCCTACATTCTAATTTAGCTTTCGAGAAAACTTCTTTGTACTCAGATACCTTAATTATACATCAGCTTAAACAGGGGATACGTCTTTTATAGTTAATTAGTGAACCTAAAAATAAATATGAACTACCTGATTTTTTTAAAACTTCTCAGTGGTTTTCCTCATATGTTGAAAATATTTTATCCTGTGTGTTAATGCTGGATACTTAGTTTCACCAAAGCATTCCAATACACTTTTTTAAAGTAAACTTACAGAAAAAGAACCTTTTGGTTTTAATTGAATGTCCTCTCAAAAGGGTTCTGTTTTTATAAGTCTTCTGACATACTATTTTCCAGTTATTTGACTTTGTTTTTTCCCCACTTATGTGGCTTTTCTACATTCCTTAATTTTGATTTTCTATTTTACTCTGCATTTCTCTAGATACTTTTATCTTATTCAAATGTACCAATTAAATTATTCCCTAGTATCAGTTCAGAGGATGACGAAGGAGTGGGTAAAGGGCAAGGAAAATTCTGACTTTAATGAACACAAATTAGCCGTTGGCTTTAATAGATTCATGTGTATTTTTCTTCACTGCTTCCTCCCCACTTAATGGCCCTTTTCATTCTCTTCAGTTTTGTTTGTTTTTCATACTTTGCTCTTTCATTGAAAAGTTGGAGACAATTACTACATTTGAGAAAGGTATGATTTGCTTTGCTTGGAAAGGTTCCAAATAGCTTTCCATTCACCAAGATGTAGAGTGAATTAGACACAGAAACGCAAATGACTTTCTATTTAATGCAGGGAGCCCTCCCCCTGATGGTCACCATAAGAAAGGAGCATTTGACTAGCCTTCTGAGAGCAAGAATAATACTTCAGACTTATTCTTTACATCTGGTTTTCACAGTGGCCTGTTTTTCCGGTGAATCTTTAATCCTCTTTTCAACTAAGTTACAGGAAGCAGGAAAAAACCCTAATTATTTCTTCAGTTAATGAAGTGACTTGATGATATATTTTATAATTAAAGAGAGGGCTGAGAAACTTCACAGCCAAATGCAGAGTCGCCTGTTTGGATTACTTGAAGGCTATCTTTGTCCACAGCTTTCAGCTTTCACACCTGGTGGGGGACGGTTTGGGAGGAGTAGTAATGGAATCGGGGGTGGAAAATGAGAGCAACAAATGGAAAAATTACAAGCAAGGCACCAAAATCCAACAGAATGATCAGCTCATTCAGATAATATTGCCTTCTCTAAATACTGCCAATTAAATGTTTGAGTTTCCAATGTATTTTTACCATTAACCATGTTAAAATGGATAAAATATAACGGAGAAAACAGCATTTTAAGGGCAGCCCTTTTATTCTTCTCCAGTTATAAGATTCCACTCTTTTGAAAACACTGAATTTTGAAATCATAAGTAATTAAGTCTTAGAGTTACCAGGGCTAAACAATGATTAACTGAATAGTCCTTCAAAGAAACAAACTGAAGTGTGAATGGAGAGCTATCAAATGATTGTGAATATCCTTCAGAACAATCCCTTATTTTTTTTTTTTTGCTTCACTTATACTTTTAAAATGTTTGTTTTACTCCATTTCTAGATGTACTATTTCATTTCCTGAGAAGTTTAACAGTTTTCATTTGTTTGGTACAACTTCCTGAATTTCAAGAGATCAAAACAGCTAGCAGATTTGGGGGTCTACCACACTTGAGGCTGCCATCACTCCAGAGCAGGAGCTTGTTGTTATTACTAACAGTGAACCAGAAATTTCAGAGCCAAAGACTGGCGAGTTCACCTCATTCCCTATCACATGCAATGCCCCCACAACACCCAGAGATCACACTACTTCTTTTGGTCCGACATCTGTTTCATTATGCTCACAGGCGCCGTGGGTCAGGGATTGAGACGGCACACAGGAGTGATGGCTTGCCTGGAAACTCAGCTGGAAAAACTCAATGCCAGAGAAGTGACTAGACCATGGTGGGGGACAGTGCTGGAAGTATCTGAAGGCTTCCTACTCATGAGCATTGCCGAGCACTGCTGACCGGAGCACCAGCACCGCTGGGTAGCCTCTCTGTGGGCTTCTTCACAGCATGGCAGCCTCGGGCTAGATGGATTCTTGTATGGGTTCAGTAAACAAGGTGGAAGGTGTATGGCCTTTTATGTCCCAGCCTCAGATGCCACTGTCAGCTGGGCAAAGCAGCCACAGCCTGCCCAGACTCCAGGGGACAGGATCAGACTTCCCCGTCTTCACGGAGAGCTGGCAAAGGCACAATGTAGAAAAGCATGGTTGTGGCTATCCTTGGAAAATGTCACCTGCCCTAAGATGTTCATGAGGAGGTACTGAAGATGATTTATTTCTCAAATTATATTTTGAAGCATTCTTCTATTGCCTGAATTTGTTTCGTCTGGGGTCATTTTTTTTTTTCTTTTGGCCATTTATTTATCTTAGTTTCTTTCTCGCTGCGGGCTTCCCTCAGCTGTCTGGTGATATTTGCTTATTTAGTCATGTTTCAGAGTGAGGCAGCCTAAAGACTAAGTGAGCACCCAGAACACCTGATTTAGACAGCTTTTTGGTGGAGGTCCTAACACCACCCCAGCTTTCCGAATCCTCCTTAAATAGTTTATTCAGGGTTGTTAGAGAAGAACCTCCCTTTTGCCCTTTACTGTGTCTAGGGGTAACTGCCCGCCTAATAATGTTCTGATGGTCACAGTGGAGGGTAACCCTTCTGTTTGCAGACTTCCGGTTCATTCTCCAGTATATCTGCATCACACTGGAGAATGAGTGGGGTTGAGGGGGGAGATAAAAAGCAAATATATTTAAGTCCTCACTTAATGCCATAGATAGGCTCTGCAACTTTTGGTAAAATGACAGATAACAAAACCAATTTTAACTGATATAGACAACAGTTAGGTTCCTATGGTGCCTCATCACCATCATAACAAAACATTATTCAAGAACCTCCTGGATGGCAGTTAACTGGTGAATCTAAGTGCTAGACAGGAGTGCTAACTGTATTGTTTTTACACCTTTTCCTAAGGTCGGAAATGTTTTTTTTTTCCTTTTCTTTTTATTTACTTATTATTGTTGTTCAACTCCAGTTGTCTCCATTTTCCTGCCACCACTTTCCCCCACCCCACCCATGCCCACCTCCCTCCCGCCCTCAACCCCCCTCCCCTGTTGTCTTTGTCCATGAGTCCTTTATACACGTTCCTGGACAACCCTTCACCTTCTTTCCCCCATTATCCCCTCCCCCTCCCCTCTGGTTACTGTCAGTTTGTTCTTTTTTTCCATGCCTCTGGTTCTGTTTTGCTTGCTTGTTTGTTTTGTTGATTAGGTTCCACTTATAGGTAAGATGCTATGGTATTTGTCTTTCACCATCTGGCTTACTCCACTTAAATGACTGGATCAAAAAACTATGGTATATTTATTTACACAGTGGAATACTATACAGCAGAAATGTTTTCAAATAAAAGATTTGGAAGGGACATTGTAAACAACCTAAATATCCAACAATAAGGGAACAGTAAAATAAATTACAGTATTGTATATTTACATGGGGAAATATGCAGTCATTAAGAAGTGTTTTTAAAGAAAAACAGTCTCCTACAAAAGGTCGTCCTATAACTAGACCCAGTCTGTTATTTAAAGGGAAAAAACCTTCTAGAGCACTGGCCAGTGTGGCTCAGTTGCTTGGAGCACCATCCCATACAGCAAAAGGTTATAGGTTCATTCCTGGTCAGGACACATGCCTAGATTGTGTGTTCGATCCCCGGTCCAGTGCGCATGCGAGAGGCAACTGATCGATGTTTCTTTCCCTCCCTTCCCTTTGCTCTAAAATCAATAAGCATGTCCTCTAGTGAGAATTAAAAATTAAAAATTAAAATAATGTATTAGAGACATTCTATTCTTTAAAAAATACAAAAATCTCATAAGAACATGCTACTCTATGCAGACTTGCCTGAAGGTGTCTGAAGCCCACGATATGTACCTTCATGTCATGACTGTTGTTGTTGTTGTTACAGGAATAGAGGTTGCAGGGTAACCATGATGGAGTCCCTAAAGTTAAGGCAGGAGAGGGTTGTGGATCTTCCCCTGATGGACATCTGTTTCTGTGCTGAGGGAAAGTGAGTGATGTCCACTAGTGACTTCATTCCCTCTTTAGAAATCCCATTTGTTTACTCTTTTGAAATATATATGCCCATAACAGACTAGTGAGAAACCTGCCCCTCGGAATGGCAGATAAGGCCAAAACAAGTTGTACATGGATTTCATTGTGGGCCCACAGTCTGTGCCCACTGCATGGGCAACCCCTCTGCCACTGCCCCCAATCACTGAGTTCTATATCCTGTGGGTCCCAGGATCCCTCAGAAAATGGAAGTCTGTTAGCACACTACCTGGCACATTGCAGGTATGTAATATTTACTGATTAGAACTGAAAATTAAAATACCTAGTAAGTTTCCATATAAACTTACTATAGCACATAAAATTCAGTGGTTCAAGCTAACATTTGCTGGTAATGGTCAATTTCTCTTATGGGCAGATCACTGCATGCTATTCATTTGGTTAGAGGTATTGGAATCCTTAGAGTTAGGGGAAGAGCCAAAAGGTAGATAGGAAGGTGATACTGCGGTGGCAGTAACTGTTAATATGGCGTGTCTGGCCAGGGAGTGCTCAGAACTGATAACAACAGAACTTTGACCAGCAAGAACATGTAAATAACAATCGTAGCCAAAACCATCACACAGATCCACATCAACCTAATTCCAGAGAGGGTTGGGATCTAGTCTTAAGGGTGGATTGGTGGGTTACAGCATGTCTTGTTGTCATGGAAGCAGGAACAATTAAGTAAAGGTCACAGTGTACTCATCTTGGAGGTTAACTGAGGAAAATGTTAAGTTAACCATTACAGTGAATGTAAAGGATCCAAGGCCATTCATGCTCAAACCACACATGAGCTGGAAGTGCTGTTTCTTGGAAAATGATCAGTTTATATAGCTGAAACCTTCAGCCAACAACCTTTGAGATAATTAACATTGGAGATTTAGAGCACTCTACACAGTGTTTGTTCTTAGCAGGAAGCTGATTTCATTCAGGAAATGCCGCATCACTAATCCCATAATAAAGGCAGAGCACCTACCATGTGCCACGCATTGTGCCACACAGTTCTCAATTTCAGCAGTGTAACAAGCCTATGATTAGATGCTATCATTTCCATTTTGCAGATAAGGTCACTGGAATGTAGTGGTTAGCCCAAGCTTCCACTGGTGGTAGGCACCAGGAATCAAGATTTGAGTACAGTCTACATAGACTGCTTCTCATATTCCCAGAGACAATAAGACAGACAACGAATGGTGGTGATCCTCAAAATAAGAATTATTTCAATGTAAGTAAATAAGTAGGTATTAATCTAATAGTTCAGAAATGGTAACATCGGATGACCATTAGATTATGCAATTTCCTGATTCTGTAACAGAGCAAATTCAGACAAAACCTCAGCATTACTAAAACTGTCTGCTAGAAAGAATTGCACTGGGGCAATGGCATATTATGTTGAAAGAAATGGTAGATTACGTTGAATTGAAAATGCATAGGTTTAAAAGCTCAACTTTCCTGAATGTTAACTGTGGTTTTGCCCCTAACTTTGCTTAGTCAAGGTGCTTTAAATCATCTAAGCTTTAGCATCTTCATCCAAGAAATGGAAACAGCTACTTCACCTAGATGTTGTGAGAATTACAGCTACATCTTTCCACTACTGTGTCTGCTAGATAGTGGTATACAAAAGGTAAGATGGCTTTGCCTCCTAAAAAGAATAATTTCTGGTTCACTTTGGAAGAGGTGGCCAAGATGTTATGTCAACAACCAGCTGATGGTTTGGGCAGTCTCTTCATTACTCAGGGCTTCTACTTTACCATGTGTGAAACTGGGGACTTTGGACAGATGATCTCTAAGCTCAAGTTCCCACTGAATGAATCTAAGAGGAGAAAGAAGATTTGGGTTTCTCCTACACCAACTTTGCCTAATAATGTACATCCTGGAACAACTCCAGAGAGCATCTATAGGAGTAAGCAGCCAAGAAAACGATCAAGAAATCAAGAAAAAGAGTAGCACACACATTTACATTTGTTCTTCTATTTGTGTCCCCAATCCAGAAAGCCTCCAGGGACACTTTAGATAAAGGACAATTTGGTTAACACCTCACACATTCCCAGAAACCACCCCTATGACACAAACAGGTAGTAACAGCAGGAAAGCATGCACAGACTCATAGGATTCATAAAGTTTGACATATAGCTCTTTGTTCATTGCTCTTCTTGGGCTTGGATAAAAAGTCTCATCAGAAATAGCAAGCGATTCCAGAAGGATAAAGCACTATAAATGATCGAGTGTATAAAAACTTGGGCTGTGTGCTAAATAAAAAGGAAACCAACTTTTGGTGTTAAACCGTGTAAATATATGGGCAAAAGCTGGAAGGCTATCGCAAAAAAAAAAGGATGGAAGGATTATAGGTGATTTTCTTTGCAAATGCCTTTAATTGTATGCTTCGATAATTACCGAAGAATGGAACACAGTGGGAAACAATATTTACATAGCACAATAGCTCACTATGCCAGATAGACAAGGAATTCACACTCATGATTAAAACTCCAGGTTCCAGCTTAAATGGTCAAGGGTATTTTACACACAACGAGATGCAGAAAATAAACCCACATGGGGGTGGGGACACAACTTTCAGCTTCTATATTACCTATTACACAATTAAAATCCTAAAACCTCATTTTGGCAGGGCTGTGGAGAAACTGGTTCACTTAAAACCTTGGGGACAGCCCTGTAGATTCAAGCTATAAAATTCCTCAAGCCTTTCACACGGTAATTCCACTCAGGGGCATATACCCAATAGGTAAACTGCCAATTACCTGGAAAACTCTTTTCCACAAAAGTCACACTCCTGATAGCCAAGGTTTACTGTTACTAGCCAAGGGGAGAAACAGAGCTTTATCATTTAGATGCAAATTAAGAGCAATCACTTCAAGCGTCTTTAACTGGGAATGGAATTCACTTAGACTAGAGGTCACAAACTTTCCGTAAAGGGCCAATTGGTAAACATTTTTGGCTTTGTGGACCAAACCATTTCTACAGCAACTCCTCAACTACTGTTGTGGAGGGAAAGGAGTCACAGATAATATGTAACAAATGTGCATGATTGTGTGTTTCAAGAAAACTTTATTTACAAAAACAGGTGTTTTCCAAACCCATAGAGTGTACCAAAGAGTGAACCCCAATGTAAACTATGGACTTTGGGTGGTAATAATGAATCAATGTGGGCTCATCAGTTGTAACAAATGTCCCACACTAGTGAAGGATGCTGATCGTGGAGGAGGCTGTGGAGGAGGCTGTATCCGGGGAGGGGAGTTATGTGGAAACTCCCTGTTCTGCCAAATGTTGTGAGCCTCAAACTGCCCTTAAAAATAAAATCTATTAATTACAAAACAAAAAAACAGGTGGCTGGCCTTCAGGCTATAGTTGAGAACCTCTCTTAGAGAGCGGTATTCCGAAAACAAGAGGAATTGCTCAACTGTGAAATCAAGATTATCATGGAAGTAAAACAATAGAAAGCACATACAATATTTTTTTTAAAAGTAAAAGTGATATTTTCTGACCCCATCCAGTAACAAAAACCAAGGTTTTCCAAATCTTTTTAAGAGTGTTATTCATTTTTAGAGAGAGGGGAAGGGAGGGAGAAAGAGAGGGAAAGAAACACCAATGTGTGGTTGCCTCTCATGCACCCCCCACTGGGAACCTAGTCCACAACCCAGGCAAGTGCCCTGAATGGGAATCGAACTGGTGACCCCCTAATTTGCAGGCCAGTGCTCAATCCACTGAGCCACACCAGGCAGGGCCAAGGTTTCCCAAATCTTGCCAACAGTCTAATCAATTTCCCAGTGCTTAATGGGTGGAAACCACTCAGTCATCACTAGGTCAGTGTGTTTGCGTCTCCCCTTCAAAAGCTCATAAAACAAATGCATGGAAGGAAGCCAGAGCTACACACTTTTAGTGCCTGGAGTCTGATAAAACCAGGCTATGTTGAAATTCAGCCCTACAAGATCATTAAGGCCTGAAAGGCCAATTCTTTCTTTGTATTGAAATACTAGTCAAGATGCAGTAAGTCACATTAGATATCTGTATTATAAATGAAATTTTTCTCTTCCCCTTTAATTCTGAGTAGTTCACTCTGTCTCCCAACAGATTAGTCTAACTCTTGGCAACTCCTCACAGTAGAAAAACCCCACTGCCTACAGAAAAGGTGTGTCTTGAGCATATAGGTAAAGGTACAAAAGAAACATACTTGGAAATAGAATCTGATTGTTTTCCCCTTTTCTTAACACAATTAAAACAAAACAAAATAAAAATATTGTTTTCATCTTCTTCAGAAACAAAATCACTGTTCTCCCCTGGCTTCAAGGAATGTAATAACTTAAAAACCCAAGACATTTCTTTCAAAGAACAGTCATTTGGAATCAAAGTCAACCTCTCAGTGGATATCTTAAAATACTTTCTAAAGGAAAGCAGAGGTGGCTAGGCCCCTAAACCTCAAAAATAGCTAAAACCAGGAAACTGTCTGCCGCCTTCTAATAGCTAAAAGCTCAGAGGCGCACAGAACCAGTATGATTCTGGTAGGAATCTTTTCTGTGGAAAGAGGATGGAGTTGGCAGACAACCTGCTTTCTGGTGGTTTCATTTGGGAAATTCTATATTTAAATGTGGGGACATTATAGAAGTTTATACTTATATAACAACTGAATCAAAGTGACAGAATGTTTAATAATCTTTGTATGGAGTCAGTAATTGCTATTTATTTATCGTACACTCTGTGCAGAGAGCAAAACATCCTAGGAGGCTGTGAGAGGAGGAGGCTGTGAGAGGAGGAGGCTCTGACAGGTTCCAAGGAAGCAAGGGCCTACCCTCTGCAAAGAAACAGTTTAGAATAAAATAACAGAAGCCAGGTGCAAATGCCTTTAATATAAAAAGTGTGGCTATGCAAAACACAAGTACAAAGGAATTGGAAAATAAAACAAGTAGAAGTCTGCAGGGAGGGATAAAAGTGATTAATGAAGGAATTGGAAGGACAGGGCAAAACTGAACGATGAAAAGTATGTCTGAATGCAAATGTGAGTCATTTCCTATGAACTCACTCAAGATTCAGAAGGTTCTACGTTATTTTGTCATAACAGCCCAAGTTCTTCTTTTCTTATATCACTAAGAGAATTTTAAAAAATATTTTATGTATTTATTTTTAGAGAGAGGGGAAGGGAAGGAGAAAGAGAGGGACAGAAACATCAATGTGTGGTTGTCTCTCACGTACCCCCTAACTGGGGACCTGGCCCACAACCCAGGCATGTGCCTGACTGGGAATCAAACCAGTGATCCTTTGCTTTGCAGGCTGGCACTCAATCCACTGAGCCACACCAGACAGGGTACTAAGAGAACTTTTAATTTATAACAATTACTTAATAGAAAGACCTCAAACTTCTGCCAATATAACAAAGAACTACCATAACATTAACTCCCAAAGACAATAAATTGGTCCCAAAATCCTGAGAGTAACAGGTTTCAGGGGAAAAAAGGAAAAGTTATATTGAGAAATAAAATCAATTAATAAATGTTTATTCTGACCATTAAAATGTTATGTTCCTATTACTCCTAATATATATATTATCTGAAGCCTCACTATCCAATAGAAATATATATAACGTGAGCCACATGTGTAATTTTAAACTTGCTAGGAGCCCCGTTAACATAAAAAGAGGTAAAAGTTTTGACATTTTCTTTATTGTAACATATCCAAAAGATAATTAGTTCAATGGGGAATTAATATAAAAATATATTGAGATATTTGATTATTTTAACATAAAAGTCTATGAAATCCAGTGTATATTTTATTCTTACACTCTCAAGTCAAAGCTAAATTTCTATCAGAAATTATTGACCTAATAATTATTGATATTACTGAAATTATTGATATAATTAGATTTCATCAAGAGTTAAGGTAGATTCACATATCCAAATTGTTCCAAACACACTTAAAAGTTTTCCAATTAACTGATTTAAGTTTTACATTTAAATGACAATTAAATCAATTCAGTTTCTCAGCCACACCAGCCACATTTCAGGAGTTCAACAGGCTCAAGTGGCTAGAGCTGACCATAGTGGACACAGAAGGCTAAAGAAATAAACAAATAATTACAAAGTCAATCACTGGAACCAAAAATTTAAATCTAATTATTAAAAGAAATATAATAAAGCAAATAAGATATGCAATATAGTAGAAAATTGAGGTATTATAAACAGAAAGCAAAAGAAAATTATAGATGTTTATCATAACAGATGGAAGATCTGTCATATCAGTAAACATAAATTGATTACATTTACCCACATAAAAGCAAAAGTTTGATTCACAAAGCAAAACCTAACTTTATACTATATTTCAAGGTAATAGGTAAGGAAAGTAATTCTGAAAATAAAAGGATGGCAATGCTCTACCAGAAAGTATAAACAAGAGGAAAATCAAGTTCTAGATCTCACTGTCAAATACGGTTGAATCCAGGCCAAAAAGCATTAGAATGGTGAAAGGACAGCACTCTGTCACTAAATGATACATCTCACAAGGAGGACACAGCAGGTAACGATATCTAAGCAGCAAACATAGCATCAACAGGCATAAACTAAAAACCACAGGCAACATATGAAGAAATAGAATCATGTTATTAGGAGACTTGACCTTCCTTTGGACCATGACAGAGCAAGTAGATTTGAAAAAGTAAAAGTAGAGAAAACTTCAATAACATAATTAATATGGTAGATTTGACGTATCAAACTCTGAAACCTGAGAAAAGAGTGTAACATTCTTTTTTGCTGACCAAAGAACGTTCACAGGAAATGACCAAATATTAGACTATAAAGTAAACATCAATAAATTAAATAATGATTTGGATAACATCCTGTGATCACAGTGCAGCAGAACTAAACATAAAGAAAATTAGGGTTACAAAACTGTACCCCTACATACTGAAATAAACAGCAAAGCAGAAAAGAAAGTCAAATGAACCAGAAACAAAAGTCATAAAACTAATAAATGCATCCAATCATATAAACCAGCAATTTTCAACCTTTTTCATCTCATGGAACACTTAAACCAATTACTAAAATTCTGCAGCACACCAAAAAATATATTTTTGCCAGTCCAACAACAACCAAAAATAGGTATAATTTTGATTCATTCACACCAGACAGCTATTGTTGTGTTAGTTGTTGTCATTTTTTTAATTTGACAGTCTAAGGGAAAAGAAGTCAGTGCCCCTGACTAAATAGTCAGAAATTGCATGTTTTGAAAATTATTGGGGCACACGGTTTGAAAATCATTGCTACAAACCACCATCTAATCTAGTCAAGAAAGGGGAGAGAACAAATACAAAAGAAACAGAAAGAAAAGAGCCACAGAGAAAATTAAGGCTGATAAGAGACTACTATCTCAGCTATGCAAATTCACGTTAAATCTCAATGACTAGGATCATTTTCTAGGGAAGTATGTAAAAATGGACTCTAGAAGAAACAGGAAAGCTATACAGATCAATTCCAAAAGTTGTCAAAGAACGAGAGCCTCCAAAATACACTAGGTTTAAAAGGTTTCATGGGGTATTCTGACAAATCTTTAAAGAACACATAATTTGAAGGATCAGTTGGTCTTAATATAGAAAAATATTTCTTTCTAAAACAAGCATGACATTGATAAGAAAATCTAACAGACTGCGCATACATACAACATCTACAGACAACCAACCAGCACGTGGATAGCAATATAATGAACCCGGGAATTCATCATCCTATACTTTCTACTTCTTTTAAAATATATCGACCTGGTGCCAATTCAGCTGCCCCTTCTGCAGCCAGCATATACCCAGGAGCCTGCCACCATCCCCACCCTGCTGACTCATTTGCTCCCCCCTCCCGAGTCCTTGAAGAACTTGAGGTGGTCCTCCCCTGCAGTTTTCTCTAATCACACACTGGCAGAAAGCCTCTTTACTCTTCTTCCTCCTCACCATAAAAATGCCCCCACACCCATTCTAAATTATAAAACTCCCACATCACTTGCACAAATGGAACTTCTATCAGGAGCTAGAAGAACTAAGAGAAAAGTATTAGCTGAGACAGCTGTCTTCTTCTAGTTCTCATCAAAGGTTAGATTTCTTGCCACCCAATTCATCTCTGGGTATTATTACAAACAAGCTTGTAGTTTCTAAGAAATTCCACTATAATTCTATACAGCTCTTCTATGAGACTCCTTACTAAGAAAAGATTTCAATTATTATGCTTCTTCCATTATCCTGGATTAGTGTAACCCTCCACCTTCCCAAAACAACAGGTCAGAAGCCTTTTATGGGAAATGTCTATGAAAAAATTTGGTCATTTTCTTCTAAAAAGCTCATCCCTTTTCCTTTGAAATTACAATCAGAGAGTTTTGGAACTGTGCTTTAGAGATTACCTGATATAATCCTCACGTTTTATTGATGAGGAAAGTGAACCCCAGTGAGGTTCAGTCACTTAGCCAAGGCCACACTCTTGAGGACTATAACGGCAGAGCAAGAATTAGGAAGTTTCCAGATACTAGTCCCAGGGGTTTTGCACAATAACACTATCCTCCACTGTGGCGTTCCTACTCAAATACTGCACTGTCCTTGCCAAGACACCTATTAACATGGGTAGATACTAGCTATTATAGAAATAAATATGGCGAAATTTTGCCAAGTGATTAGGGAGGAGCTGGGAGTTTCTGGGTTCCTTTTGCTCTTTATTGTGAGTTAGCCTGGCTCAGTTTACCCTAATGACAGGTTGATACCTTCAGAATCTTCTCTAAACCATAAATTAGAAATGGCAAACGTGCTATTTATAGCAACAGTGACATTTTCTTTCTCAACTCTGAAGTCAGTAGCTGCCTCAGACCTCTGCAATTCTCACAAGTGGTAAGAGGTGGTAGAGTAAAACTACCGGAAAGCTTTGGAGAGTGAAGTTTAAGATGCAACTTTGATTTTCCTCATCATTCTCTGGCAAGCTGGTTTCTTAAAATTTAATCTAGTTTCAACGTCACCCTATTCCAAGTTCAGTATGGACATCACATTCTGCATATTGGGTCTTCCTCGAGTGTTCTACCTATTCCACACTTTAGTTTTTCTGTCCACCTGAGACTACTCCTTGACATTTACATAAAATGCATGACATGCACAGACATAAATAGGCTATTTTCCCTTGGGAGCTTAAAACATCTTTGCCGCTCCATTTTATTTTCCTTCAACGATGCCGAGTTCCATTCTGATACCTGGGTGAGCACTTTTGGTTGACTTAGGTATTCCACAACCAGCTCTCTCACATTCAGTAATTAGGAGTATTCACTCAGCGGTTGAAAAGGCACCACTCTGGGGAAACATGATCCAATTAACATAAGGTGGTGGAATCTAGCCCCATCTCAACTAGGCCTCAGGCAGGCTGGGCGCTCGGTCCGCTGTACTCCCACCTCAATCCGTGGGAGCTGCCCACCAGCCCAGCCCACTCAGCAGGGGAGAAGGTGGGTGGGACACAAAAGTTGAGGTGCGAGCAAAGGTGCTAGCACCGAGGCCGGGGTTGTATCGACCCCTGTTCTTACGCTGGGAGCCTACACGGCCCCTCTTCCCCAGCATCTAAGGCTTAAACAGCACAGGCCTCTAACCATTTTAACATAACACTAAGAAGATAACGCAGTTCGAGTCCTGCGGCTCCGGCCACGCTAGAGCACCTTAAAACAGAAAAGGAACAAAATGCCATTGCATAATTTATATGACCTCAAGGTGTTTCTAAACAGCTCTTAACCAACCAAAGAAAGAATCTAAAAATAAAAACGTGAAAAAGCCACCCACATTCTGCTGGGAAGTTTTAAGGGCGGGGAGGTCTGTGTCAAGTAGATTTGAAGCTAAACATGCACGTTCGGGGAGTCCCATTCGGGATGAGGTTCTGTGTCTACGGGTAGGCCCCCGACCGGTATGGGTATAAGGCCTTGTCCCTGCGCGCCCCAAAATCAGAGCCCCCAAGAGAGTCCCTGGACAGCCTGGAGCCCTGCCCGCGGTTCCCACAACTTTACCCTAAAGCTGTGGAGACCCGCGATGGTGGAGGGCCGGGAAGACAGCGGTCCCGCGCCCCGGGGCCATGGGGACCGTGGGGACCATGGGGGCCCGGGGCCCTGTACTCACCGAAGTCCAGGAACTGCTTGATGGAGAGCGGCGATGGCGAGAAGCGCGAGTAGCGCTCAATCTGTTTGGGCACCGGCTGCTTCAGCAGGCACCGGAACAGCCGCATCCTTGCCGGGGCAGCGCACACACCAGCCAAGACACGCAAGCAAGCGGCCGCAGGGGCCGGTGCAACCGCGAGGCGCGGATCCGGCACGTTAGCCAAGCGCGCACCCTGGCCTCAGCCTCGTCCTCGGTGCCGCGGGCGCAGCCGCCGCAATAGCAGCAGCAGCAGCGGCAGCGGCAGCACCTCCCTCACCCCTGCCGGCCCACCTCGGATACCCCAGGCTCCGCCCAGGGGGGTGGAGCCAGCCGCGGCACGTACGCGGCGCCTGAGGGGAGCAGGAAGCGGGGTAGTGGGAGCTAGAGGGGCACGAGGGGCGCGAGGCCGCACGCGCCGGCTACTGATTGGCCGCTGTCGCCTTCGCTTTCTTTTGTGGCGGGGCGCCGGTTCCTTCCTCTCAGGCTCCGGGTCTCCTCAAGGCAAGCAAGTGCCGGTACCTCAGGTCCCGCCTCCGACTAGGTCCTCTGTGGCAGAAAGGTGGCGGAGGTTCGGGGGGCCTGGGAGAAGGCCTGGAGGCACGTAAGGAATCTGATCCTAAATTCAGCTTCAGGCCTCTTTCAGCCGAAGGCACCTCTTCCAGGACGGCTTCCCTGGAGGCTGGCTGTTGTGCTTCAAGGTGCTCCGTTCACCTTGACCCTTTGATTTTTAGGTTCTGTTTGCCAATTAACCATAGTGACAGTTTCATACCCTCCTGTCGCCGCCGCCGCCACCACCACCACCGTTGGGCAGGATCAAATGAAACTCACTGGGTCTGTTTAGTGCTCACCCCTCACTCTTGGACAGAATTAATTGTAACATCACTGACTCGTGCCCTGCCCTCCCCAGCCCCACCCCGCCTCACCCTCTCACCCCCACTCTCACCAACATCTTTAGACAGGATTTTTACGTCATCGATTCTGCTTCGTGGCCCACAGCCCCTGTTCCCCAACCACCACCTCCCTCCCACCTGGGCCAACACCTTTATACAAAATTAATTGTTAAGTTATTGACTCTGTTTCACCCACCACCCACCACCACCATTGGACAGGATCGAATTTGAGGTCACTGACACTTTGTTTTGTGCCTCCTTCCCACCACCCCCTGTGCACTCTCCCTAACACCACGGGCAGGATTAATTGTAAGGTCACTGACTCTGTTTCATGCTCCCATCCCCACTACCATTGGAAACGATCAAATTTAAGGTCACTGGCACTATCTTTCATACCCCCTTATCAATGTCACTACCATAGGACAGCTCCCTGACTGTTTCTTGCTTCCCCACCACCAGCACCACTACTTTGGGACAAAAAGTCTGTGCTTACACTGTGTGTTGGTATTCTTTGTCTACATAAGAGTGAACTTGAACTCAGAATTCAGTATATGAAATCATTATTTCCTAATGTGAATATATGAAGTACCACTTGCTTTAACCATTTCTACCAAACCTTATTTTATTTTTTGCAGCATGTAAACATCAACTAAAATGAAAGGTGGGATGTTCTCTAAGGAAAGGTAAAACTGTAGCTAGAAACCACTCCTTTGCTCTGATTGGACTGGTTTTCTCAGGGAATAAGATTATTTGGTGTGTAGCTACTGGTACTTAGCTTTTGTGCCTTCAATGGGTATGCATCCAATTCAATTGTATCTCTACTCTGAACTTAAAGAACAGTAATACATACACTCAAAGACAGCAATGGTCTTCCCCACTTCTAGCTTTTCAAGTCATCTTGGTGGTGGTACCATATACAGACTACCAGGTCTTTTCCATCCAAACCAAAGCCTAAAAGAGACATACTAACAACCTCTTCAACCAGGAGCTCAGCTGGCACAGCTAAGCAATCCTGTTGGTGAGCCCATGTGGGCAGAGAAGAAGACCTGTGGCCTGTGGTGACTTTGTCAGACGGCACCTGGAGGCAGAATGTACTTGGTGGCTATTGTGGGAGTTAGTGAGCAGGGAGAATTCATTATTGGTGAAGAGGGAAGTTTTCCCAACTTAAGCTACAAATGCTACTGATCTTTCTGAGCTTGAAAATCACTTGTTTCACTCCTTTCTTTTCCACTAAACAAAATGCTACTTTAAATCTATGTATTCTGTTGATTCGATTACCTAAACTGTCATGTGCATAGTTTTATTGATGATTGTCCGAAAGGTGGCAAATCTTAGAATTGGAAACAATATGAAAGAGCCTGGTATAATAGAAATTGTGCTGGTCCGGGGCTCACATGATCCAGTCCTGAGCTTGGTTCTGTCATTAACTAGCTGTGTGAACTTATGCAGGTCACTTAGACTTTCTGTGTCCCATTACTTCTTATATCAGAGGAAGATACCTGATTTCTCTCCCTGGTATTTGTGACAATCAAATGAAATAAATCATATCTAATAAAAACACAAGATATTGTATGTGTTTTATACAGCAACATGTATTTTTAGCTAATAGTTTTGTGTTAATTTGCAAAATCCAGAAGCTAAACCAGTGGGTTGATTTCAGTGCAGGTTGTAGTTACAAGAGACAGGTCTTGAGAGAAAGAAATAGATCTTGATGAACTTTTTATATTCCTGTACACACCAAGGTCTTTCCCAGGGGCCCTAATCCCAGTGGCTTTCAAAGCGAGATCCTTGGACCAGCAGCAAGGGAGTCACCCGGGAACTTGTTAGAAAGCAAATTCTTGGACCCCACTCTAGACCTACTGAACCAGAAACTCCAGGGGTGAGGCCTGGCAACTATGGGGGTTTTAAAGATATAGCCCCAAACTGTTTAATATTTCTCCCCTCAAGAGATTTAGTAGTACTAGCTTCTAACAAATAAAGGATGACCAGAGTGATGAGATCTCACTTCAAAGTTTAGGTTCTAAAACAACTCTAGTCCTACAATATCCCTGACCAGTAATTTCTCAAAATTATAAAGGTCATTAAAAACAAGGAAAATCTGACCAACTCTCACAGCCAAGAGAAGCCTAAGGAGACATGAGAACTAATCCTAAGTTATCTCATTTATTTTAAGGCTGAATCCACAGCTATCCTGGATGGGATCCCAGAACAGATTCAAGGACATTAGGTAAAAACTAAGGAATTCTGAACAAAGGATGGACTTTGGACCAACTCTGTTTAATACTAATGTATCAACATTTGTTCATGAAGTGTACCAAATGTACCAAGATAATTTGAGTATGGGAACTTGTGTACTATCTTTTAATTTTGCTATAATTCTGAAACTGTTCTAAAAAATAAAGTCAATTATACAATACAGTACTGTTGATTATAGTCACTATTTGCATGTTACATACCCAAAAGTTATTTATCTTATAACTGGGAGGTTTGAAGGTTGCTAAGAGAGCAGATCTTAAAAGTTCTCATCACAAGGGGAAAATATTTATAACTATGTGAGTTGATGGATGTTAACTAAATTTATTGTGGTAATTGTTTCATGATATATACAGATATCAAATCAGTATGCTGTATACCTTAAACTTATATAATGTTATATGTCAATTATATCTCAATAAAACAGGGAAATATAAGTACCTTTGATTACAAAATGTAAAAGAAAATATTTTCAAATAATATAAATGAAAAAATAGGATATCAGTAAAGATATTTTATATCCATAGAATAACTACTGAACATTTAGAGGACAAGTATTATAAAACTAATAATAATAAAGTGAACATTTAAAAAACACTGTGGGCCCTGGCTGGTGTAGCTTAGTGGATTAAGCACGGGCCTGTGAACCAAGAGATCACGGTTCGATTCCCAGTCAGGGCACATGCCTGGGTTGCAGGCCAGTTCCCAGCAGGGAATGCACAGGAAGCAACCATACATTGATATTTCTCTCCCTCTCTCCTTCCCTTCCCCTCTAAAGATAAATAAAAAAATTTAAAAAATGTATAAAAAAAATAAAAATAAAAAACACTGTGGCTCCCATCTTGAGGTTCATATTCTCTTTCCCTCTGTCTCAGAAGCCACCTGCCATGCTGCAAAGCAGCCCCGTTGGACAAGCCCACAAGAGTGAGCCGGGAAGCAGGTTGGTTTAGAAGCAGAGCCCTCTCTTGTCCTGCACATTGACTGTAACCTTGTGAGAGACCCTGAGTCACAAGCACTCAGCTAAGCAGCTCCCAGGCTCATGACCCACAAAACCTCTCACAGTTTGTTGTGATGAATATTTGCTGTTTCTGGCTGATAAAGTTTTGGCCGATTTGTTGTGCAGTAATAGCTAACTCATTCTGATGCATACTCAAAGGTGAGAACCTGCTGTCCTGCCCTATACACTCTAATCCAGTTCCCTGTTCCTTTTAGCTAATGCCTCAGACCTCAGCATACTCAGCATTTAGACATCAAGGGAGGCCTTTCCTGACCACAAAGGTGATTTGTTCCCCTTGCTATTTTTTTGGTTTCCTGATTCTCTTGTACTTCCCACTGTACCACTCAAAACACTCTGGTATAAGTCAATGCCTATCTTCAGCACTAGGCATAAGCTCTGCGACCACTGGGCCTAAGTCTGGCTTATTCAGTGCTTCATCCCCAGTGTGCAGCATAACTACCAGCCACCATTCAGGTTCACAGTAAATAGCAATTAAATAAATCAAAACCAACAACAGTAATGACAAAACCTACCCCAAACTGTATTCCTTCCCATGAGCTCTCAATAGAGAACAAAGGCAAGGGTAGTGTTCTGAAGAATAGAAGCAATAATGGAAATTTTATTAAATCATAATATGATAAAGCCAAAAGCCCAAACCCAAAGTGGAGTGGAACATACAAGGTAAAAAAAAAATAACTGCTGATTATCTTATCATCATTAATTGATGGATCTTGTTATAAAATGCCTCCAACATCTCTTGACTTTATGAAATCCTGGTCTTTTCCTCCTCCTTCTGTCTTTACTCTCAATCAGCATTTCTAAAAACATTTTATTTATTTATTTTTTAGAGAAAGGAAGGGAGGAAGAGGGAGAGAAACATCAATATGTGGTTGCCTCTCATGCACCCCCTACTGGGGACCTGGCCTGCAATCCAGACATGTACCCTGACTGGGAATCCAACCAGTGACTCTTTGGTTCACAGGCTGGTGCTCAATCCACTGAGCCCCACCAGCCAGGGCTCAATCAGCATTTTTTGAGCACCTACTGTGTGCTCTGTGCAAGTACCTATGGTTGTCTCTTCACAGTAAATAATCTTATGGATTAATATTGTCCTCATTTTACATGTGAGTGAACTTAGATTCAGAAAGGTTAAAATAATTTAAGATTACACAGCATGTAAATGACAGCCTGAGTTTATGTCTGGGTCTCCTGACTCTCAATTCTCAGTTCTTTCATAATACTGGCCTGCATTTTTAAAAATAGACTTACTTATTTAAAATCATTTCAGGGACACAGCAAAATGGGAGTTCCTGCATGCCCCTTCATACACAACCTCCCCACCATCAACAGTGCACACCAGAATGATACATTTGTTACAATCAGTGAGCTTACACTGATGCATCATTATCAACCCAAATCCATACTTTGCCTTTACTCCTGCTGTTGCACAGTCTATGGGTTTGGACAAATATATAATGACATATATCCACCATTATAGTATCATGCAGGATAGTTTCACAGGCCTACCAGTCCTCTGTGCTCTGCCTATACATCTCTCCCACCAGGCCCTGGCAACCACTGATCTTTTTACTGCCTGCATGCATAGTTTTGTCTTTTCCAGAAGTCCTACAGTTGAAATCCTACAAGGTGTAGCCTTTTCATCTTGGCTACTTTCACTTTGCAGTGTACATTAAAGATTATTCCATGTCTTTCTGTGGCTCGATATCTCATTTATTTTAAGGCTGAATAATATTTCATTGTCTGGATATACCATAGTTTATTTATTCGTTCACCTATTAAAGGAAATTTCATTTGTGTTCAATATTCACCAGCCTACTTTTTTTTAAGAATGGGATTTTAAAGTGTGAAGATCAGTGAACTAGAGGAGTGAGGGTTACTTAATAAAGTTTTACTAAATTTATCTTTAATCAAATATGTGTGTGATTTGAAGCATTAGCTCTATTCTCCCAAGTACCCAGATTTTTGATTTTTTTTTTTACAAACTTTTTTGGATGGTGCAAACCCTCTTGAAGTCTATACTGGTCACTGGTCCTTTCATTTCTAATTAAGGAGGGTGTCCAGTCTTAGTCGTCTTTCTCTCTCCCCAAAGGAGGTCAGAAAAAAAACTTAAGTACAGAGATGGTGAAGCAGGATACTGTGTTGAGAAATTAAATCTGTGGTTTGTTTTTGTTGCTCTTAGAGTGTCAAAAAACAGGGGGTAGCTGATCTTTCCTCACCTGAAAAACAATGGAGAGGGGGAGCCCCATTTGGGTGTGGGCTTAGAACAGCTGTGCCTTGGGGAATTCATTAGCTGTGTTTGTATAGCTCGGTGTTTTGGTTCCTAGGGCTGAAAACAGAAGTTGGAAGATATAAGAGACATTTTAGTGATTTCTACAAATTCATTCCTTCTTCCACTGGTAACAATGTTTACTTCCTCATGCAGTGCATTTGTGCTTTTGGAGAGAAATAGCCTGCTTTATTTGTAGTAATGAGATATATGTCTCAATCTAAAGACTAATGAGCTTAATTCTGACCATGGCTCTTGGTGCAGCAATGGGCATATGACCCAATTTAGGACAATGGGTAAGGAGGAGACATTTCCTGGGGGTGGCTGTCAAAAAAACTTACTTGCTATTTGGAGGGAGATTCTGGAAGAATCTCTCTCTCTCTCTCTCTCTCTCTCTCTCTCTCTCTCTCTCTCTCTCTGTCTGTCTTTCTACTTTCCCCCCATCTCTGAATGCACACAAAGAAGCATGTGGCATCAGTTGACAACCATCTTGTACCAAGGTAAAGCTGTGAGAGTAGAGCAGAGAGTAGAGCAGAAACAGGAAGAATCTGGGTCCTCAGTGATGTCAAGCGACTGAACCAGATCAACCCTGAAATCTCCGCTGAACTTCCAGTTAGAGGCCCATGCATCTCTCTTATGGTTTAGGCCAGCTTGGGTAGATATGTGAAATGTAGCCTACCTTTCTAGCCTAACCCAGATGTAATTTAATTTTAAAGAATAAAGAAGGGTAATGTTTCTGGTGCCCAAGTGCTATGAAACAAAATTACATCCTATAATATCCAGAAGGGAAATAATAATGGAGAGTGGTTACATAAATCATGGCACATACACTCAACGGACCATTATACCATCATTAAAAATATAGTCTATGAAGTCAACATGAAAACATGGAAAATGCAAACATTGTAAGTTGGTAAAAGTGAGGCACAGAATTATATGTTAAATTTGAGCTAAGCCATGAAGAGATCACAAAAAGTTTATAGAAAAAAGTCTGCAAGAAACAGAACAAAAAATGTCAACAACACAAGAACCACTAAAGAGTACTTTGAGTCATACCATGGTTAGATTGACATTTAAGAAATCCTTGGAGTCCCTGGGTGGGAGCAAGTTCCAAAAATATGAACCAAGGATAGATAATATGAAGGGCCTTACTGAGTTCTCCTTTTCCCCAAAAGATGAAGGTTGGTTATGCAGAGACTTGTCAGAGTTTACTGCTTTTCTGTTTCTATACCAAACACGATCTTATCAGTTTCTATTAATATTTCCTTAGTGCCCATAATTAACTGAGCATGAACCATTATTTGCAGTGGACTCTGACATCTAAGATGCCACCTAGTATCTGGAAAACTTGGTGTTTCTTACACCAGCAAGTCTAGTACAGCCTTCATCCATCCAGGCTGTTCATCAAGGTGCAGCCTCCCCACCACCCTGACCATCATGATCGCCAACAGCAAACTTAAGTCAGTCCCCAGGTTGCTTAGATCTCCATCAGTGAAGATTGTGTAGCTACCAGGAAGGTCTCCTCCCCCAGGCCACTGGAATTTTGTTGTCACATTCCTCTCTATCCACTTATGCTAATGTTTTGGAGGTTTGAAAATTTTGAGGAAAAGAAAAATAGCCATTCCTCACAAAGAGATTGGAGCTTCCTGCTATAGGATAATTGGTTCCATGTTCTATCTGACGTATGAGACAGCTTTAAATTAGTGCTATTAAAGGAATGGGACTGGGCCCAGCACTTCCACAACTTGAAATGTGTGCTAAAAATCAAGTCAAAATTTAGAGAGATGCAATCCCATCAGAAGTGCTAAGCCTGCACAGGCCACAAGTGCTTAGGAGCACTTGAAATGTGCTAGTCCAAACTGAGATGTGTTATAAGTGTAGAATTCATGCTGGACTTCAAACACTTGGTGTAAAAAAAAGAATACAAACTATGTCATTATGAATTTTTATACTGATTACATGCTGAAATGATATCATTTGATATATTGGTTAACTTGGTTAAGTCAATACATTGGCCAGCAAAAGTAGGTTTACAGTTAGTTATAAGTATCCAAAACACAGAGTTTATTCTTATTGAGTTAATAAAGCTGCTGTAACAGTTATAACCTTCATGATGACTATAAACCTACTTTTGCCCACCCCATGTAGTATTAAAATTAAATTCATCTGGCTCTTTTACCCTTTTTGGTGTGACTTCTAGAAAATGTAAAATTACATCTGTGGCCCACATTTGAGGCTCACATTAGATTTCTATCGGGCAGTGCTGTGCTCAGTATATTGCAGGGTGTCCCTTATACTCCTATTTATATAGAAAAGGTAACTTACATTTGCTGCTGGGCTTCTTTGTGCCAGAGCTGCATTAGGTAGAGTAATCCTGCAAAGCACACATGAGTATACCCATTTACAGATGAGAAAACGAAGGCTCAAAGAAGCTATGTAACTTGCCCAAGGTCAGCTACTGAAGTATGGTAGAGCCAGTAAATGCAACACTGAATAATTGTTCAGGGTGTTATTCAGTTGCCAAAGCTTTTCTGTCTGCCATGACTTGAAAACCTAAACAAGCAGAGGAAGTGATGCCAAAACAAAAAGTGGGAGGAGACATGTCCTCTAAAATTGAAATTGCTTCCCACAGACAAGCCTCATTTAAAAAATAAATAAAACTAGCCCTGGCTGGTGTAACTCAGTGGATTGAGTGCTGGCCCACAAACCAAAGGGTCACCAGTTTGATTCCCAGTTGGGGCACATGCCAGGGTTGCAGGCCAGGTCTCCAGTGAGGGGGGGTCGGCATGAGAGGCAACCACACATTGGTGTTTCTCCCCCTTTCTTTTTTGCTCCCTTCCCCTCTCTCTACAAATACATAAATAAAACATAAAAGTAGAACCAATTTTGTTTTTATTGTATTTTTCCATTACCATTTAGTCCCCTTAAACCCCCTCCCCCCTCCGCAGGACTGCTGTCCATGTCCATAGTACTTTTTCCTTTTTGCATAATCCCTCCACCCTCTACCCTGCCCTCCTCAGCTGTCAGCCTGCTCTCCATCTATGTCTGTCTCTCCTTTGCTTGTCAGTTTGTTCATTAGATTCCATATATGAGTGAGATCATACGGTATTTGTATTTCTCTGATTGGCTTATTTCAATTAGCATAATGTTCTCAACCTGAGGATATATTTACTGATGTTAGAGAGAGAAGAAGAGAGAGAGAGAGACATCAATGTGAGAGAGAAACATTAATCTGTTGTCTCCCATACACGCTGGGACCAGAGATCTAACCTGCAACCTTTTGGTGCACTGGAACGATGCTCCAACCAACTGAGCCACTGGGCCAGGGTCCCACCAATTTTGTAACTGGTACTTCATTCACAAATGCTTGTTTGGGGTGATTTATTCCTGGCAGATTCTGGTGAAGGAGTTGTCCAGTTCAGCAGCAGCTGTGCAGGAGGAAGAGCCAAATGGCAGAGGTATCTCAGAGAACATAGTTCCAGCAGAAATCCTGGGGACTGCTGGAGACTGTGGTGGACTGTGGGATCTGAGGGTGGGGTGGGGACACACAAAAAAGAGAATGAGAGCAGGAAAGAACACTTAACTTCAGTCCCTGGCAGCATGGGGAATCCTAGCTCATACCTGGGTGACATATAATACTGGATTGTTGGTAAAAGCACCTAGGTGAGCTCCTACTTTCAACGTTTAAAACTGGCTCTTCCATTAATATTTCCAGAGTTCCATGTTCAAGCTAAAAGTGTCATCATTAAGATCTTAGATATGAGATTAGTTTGGATTTTTCCCCAAAGCAGAGTGGGTACAAGTCGCTTATTTGGGAGATGATGCCAAGCAAACAACACCGGGGTGCAGGGAAGTCAGCCATCAGAGGGCTTGCAATCAGACAAGTTACCCCACAGGTCACTGCAGCTCCACGCCACTGGGGAACTCTTGGAAGCTCCCGACACATGTCTGCATTCTCCCAGCCAGAGAGGCAAGGGAGCTGGGGTATCTGTCCACTCATTCCTGTGTGGATGGAGGATGAGGCATTTTCCTAGCACTTTTGGCCCACTGTATATACTACCCAGAATTGTATCCTTCCCTGGTTTTTACAAATAATTACTTTATCATGCACATATGTATGCTTATATTATTTCATTTCTATTGTGTGGAACTTCAGAATAAGAGTACTGTGCTGTAAGAAGACTTTGCAACTGGCTTTTTGCACTTAGTATTGTATTATATTACAAAGATTTATTTTATATTATGTGTGTAGGCATAGGAGTAATTTAGGCTGCTTGTAGTTTTTCATTTCTCTCCTTCCTTCCTTCCTTCCTTCCTTCCTTCCTTCCTTCCTTCCTTCCTTCCTTCCTTCCTTCCTTCTTTTTAGTTATTTAGCTAGTGAATACAAATAGTAACCAGTGTTGATGTGAATGTTATTTTTGGACAGGCTTATGGATTCTGTAAGAATGTTTAACACTCTGAGATAATGCAAATTGATTAACCCAATTTATACTCCCATGGATGAATAAGAAATGTTAATCTACATCATCCTCTTCAAAGTTTGGGATTGTCAGACAGTTCCATTGACTGTTCTAGTTTTGGGTTTGGGTGTTGAGTTCATGGGTGTTCATATTATTTATGTATTTATTTTAAAAGAGAACCATGCATGGGCCTGTGTATCTTGAGCCCAGGGCTATTATTAATTCAGTTGCATGTAATTATGGACCCCCTCCAAAAATAATACAGTCACAGCATACTGATCAAGTTCTATAAATGTGTGCTATCAAGCTCCACAAGCACCTCAGCCCAGTTAGGAGCTCAAACACCTAGTCTCATTCTAGATACCACTCTGAGCTGGGCAGTATGATTCTTTCTTCAGAAATCCCTTCTCTTCAAGCTGCCTCCACATGACTGGTATCATCCTACTAGGCCTGAAAAGTTCTCCTTGCTTCTCATAGTTTCCTTTCCCAACAAAACATAACTTTTCAGGGTCCCATTCCCTGAAGACTCTGTTGTTTCCTAGCAGTAGCTCCAAGTGCAACCTTTAGGCAGCATGGCCAAGGAGTTGGGTTGATAATTTTGGTGGTTGTAGGCCTTTAGGCATTCCTCATGACACCAAGCCAGGCCATCACCTGTTCCTGCTGAAGTGTAGGATCATCCCTAGATACTGATAATCCCTCCTTGTCATCCCTCAAGATCAGGCTGTTCCATATTATTTACTGTCTGTGTGGTCTTAGCTGAATTATCTAAGCTCTCAGAGCTTTGGTTTTCTCATTAGAAAATGGGAGTGCTAAAGCCTCCTTTAAAGGTTTGTTATGAGAAATGGAGATGGTACCCTCCTGACCTCAGGAAGCTTTCAGTTATGGGGACTGCTGCTGTTCTGATATATTTGAGCATGACAGCATAGCCTCATGCTATGATACCTGACCTTGAAGTTCCAGGCCTACATCTGCCACAAACTACCTCTGTGGTTTTGGGAAAATCGCTTCATCTTTCCATGCCCAGTTCCTCATATGTAAAGTGAGAGGGCTGGACTTCAGCTGATCTCTAAAAGGAGATCATGAGTGTATGAGAAGAACTCTAACTACAATACTCAATTATTTATTGATGTCAGTGTAGTCACCCGCAGCTATCATTCCTCAAGTACTAACTTATTCAATAGATCCCAAGGGAAGAGTTAGGACCAGCACTTTCCAGAAAATGAGAGAAAATATTTTTGTTTTACTTGAGAGAATAATTTCCAAATCTGAAGAGCAAAAGAAACAGTGAAAGGGGGGGAACCACCCCCAAGTTTGCAAAAAGTGATGTTTGTGTTCAAAACTGAGCTCAGAATTCTGATATTATTTGCCAACTGCTCCAATTATTGTTTCAGCACTCAAGCTTATTTCATAAGCCAGAGCTGTATTCTGTTTCTCCCTGTGTAACTCCCTGTATAACCCTTTTCTTCATGTATTCCTTCCCCTCAAAATGGCTTCATTCTTTCACTGCATTTTCTTCTTCTTCTCAGCATTCCTGTTGTCACTCTGGTTTCAGTGAGAAAGTCACTATTGTCTTGGGTAAGTTTTATTTGGCAGCACGACCTGAGGAACACCTGTTCCTATTCCCATTGTTATGCTCTGTTGCTTCATGGGGCAGAGAAAGTTGGATTCCAATATATACCTCATAGCCATGGTCAAGGAACTCCATCTGAATTAGGTGTAAGCTGAACTTCAGTAGGCAAAAAAAGTAGAGGAACATTTTTTCTTCCCATTATTGAAATCGTCAACCTGGGGCAACTCTTCTGGCTTTTCCAATAGCTTTCCAGGCTCCTCATGAGGTGAAGGACTTACTGTATCCCCCCACTTAAACTTCTCCCTGAACTCACCTACCTAATATCCTAGTGTCCTTTGCTCACAGGACTGACCATGTTCCTGGTGAAGGACCACTGCGTACACACTGGATAAGAAACAGTTGCAATAAAATGTTGATTAACTCAAATTGCGTGGAAACACAAAACCTCTCTAATAACGCTAGGAGAATGAAAGGAAAAAAGAGAAAGAGAGGGTGAGTTCATGGTTCAAGTCTCAGAATAACCAAGGCTGGAGTCCAAGATGACAGCAAGCGAGGACTAGGGAGTGAAGAGGTAGAGCAAGTGGTGGAGTAGTCCTGGCCTAGGAGACAAGTGAACAAGGAAGTGCAGTGAAGATCTGGAGTCCTGTCCACCACCTACATTTGTCTTTCCAGGAGGGCAAAGTACATGTGCATGTGCACTTTTGTGGTGGACTTCTCACTGCCATGTGGCTTTCCAGAAGACCCTGTTCTAACGACTGCCAGAAACACTCAGAAGAGATGACAATTCCTAGGTTCTGTTCCCATCCCCACCCAATCAAATTCATGTGGTCACCAATGATTTTCATGTACAAGGGATACTTTTTAGTCCTTATTTTCCTTGACCTCATGGTCACTTCCTCCTTGTTGAAAAACTCTCTGTTCTTTTGAATTCAGCGGCTCCACACCCTTCTTGTTTTTCTCGCTGCTTGTTAGTCATTTCCAGGTCTCTTTTTCTGACATCTGATCCTCTGCTTCATCTTAGGGTTCCTTAGAGCTCTTTCCTAGGCCTTCCTCTTACTTGCTTCTCTCTTCCTAGGCAATCTCCACTACCTGCATGGCTTCACTTACCATTAATTTCTGACTCCCAAATTTGAATCTCCTGCCCCTATATATGTAAATGTCTACTTGCCACTTCCAGTGGAATGTCTCAGTGACCCCTTCAAGCTGTATGTGTCAAAATTATATTCATGATCTTCCCATCCAAAATTCTTCTCTTCCAGTATTATTCCCGTCCTTAGAAAATGGTAGCTATGCTGAGCGGATTGCTTAAACGAAGAGCCTAGACTTCATCCTTGATACCTCCCTCTCTGTAACCTCTCACATTGTGTCAATCACCAAGTCTTTTGATTCTCTGTTCTCTGTGTCTCTTGAATCCTTCTACTTCTCTCCATCCCAACAGTTGCCACCATCCTGGCCAGGGCTACCATTCTTCTCATCTGGGCCATTGCAGTGCCCTTAGAACTGGTCTCTCAGCATCTTCTCTTGCTGTTCACTCCACTCTGTCATCTACTACAGTCTAAGTGATCTTTCAAAAGGTAAATATGGCCATGACACTCTCCTTCAATGGCCTAGGAGGCCCTGCCTAGTGTAGCCCCTAGTCACCCCTCCATTTCCTCTTATACAGCTCTAGCTCTTACTCAGTCTGCTCCAACAAACTGCATTTATTTTATCTCCTTAAAATGTCATGTTTTGTCTGCCTAGAGCTTTTGGAAAGACTCTTCCTCCTGTCTGAAAGACTCTTCCCACCCCCACCAACCTGAGACAGCTAACTCCTGCTCATCCTTAGAGTCTGCCTTAAACATCCTCAGGAAAACCTTCCCTGACCATCCAGATGGACTAGGTCTCCTTTTAATCACTCTCACAGCACCACACAGTACTCCTTTTATAGCACGTTGTACTCTTGAAGTTAATTAATAGCAATTTTTGGTTTAATGCCAGTCTTCCTCTTGTGGCTGTAAGTTCCACATCAGCAGAGCCCATGGCTATTTGTCCACCACTGAGGTCTCAGTTCCAAGCTGATAGCAGGCTCTCAAGAAAAACCTGTACAGTAACTGACTCTTTGAAAATTCCCACCAGTTGTTATTCCAATGTTCTCGCTCACTAAAGCATACTTGTCAAGTTGAAAACACCCTGTTGAGTCCTCCTGTATTAATTTCCTATTGCTGCTATAACAAATTGCCATAAGCTTGGGGGCATAAAACAACACAAATTTATTCTTTTATAGTTCTGAAGGTCAAAAGTCCTATAATCAAGCAGTTGGCAGCAGTGCATTCCTTCTGGAAGCTGTAAAGGAGAATTTTCTTTCCTTTTCCAACTTCTGGAGGCTGCCTAGGTTCCTTGGCTCATGACGGTGCATCACTCTGATCTCTGCTTCTATCATCACATCTCTTTCTCTGACTCTCCTAACTCCCTCCCATGAGAACCTTGATGACTATATTGGACCCATCTAGATAATCCAGGGTCATCTCCCTATCTTAATCCTTAACTCCCCCCCCACCCCCGTGAGACCCTTAAATCATATCAGCAAAGTCTCTTTATCCATATGAAGTAACATTCACAGGTTCCAGGGATTAGGATGTGAACGGCTTTGGGGGAGGGGATATTATTCAGCCTACCACAACTCCCATGACCAGTAGGGTAAAATTTTGGCAGTTTTCTGGAACAAATTCTGAACTCTGCTACAAAATATCATATACCACATATTCCACACATATTGTCTTACTGACCACATGATAACTCTCTCTGAAATCCTCTTGTAAACAGTTTCAATTAGTCTGTCCTTGAGTGTGCATGTATACTCTGTAGTGTCCACATACACATGCCCAGATCCCTGTCCCCTTGGTGAGGAAGGCAGAACCATGAAACGGGACAGGGATGAGGTCCAGCAAAGCAGCTGAAGCAACATTGCCTTGTTTGATGCAAGTCTACTTCCCAACTCCAAGGCTCCCTTCCAAGCTCTCAATTTCTTCATAAACTGGATGATGGGGTAGCCACAGGGTATCTCAGGTGGGAGAGTTTTATCAAGAGACTGTGGTTGAGTGTATTTTTAGATACATTTATAATTTGTAAAACAACATACAGAAAGTGCTCTTACCACGGGCTGGTGTGGCTCAGTGGATTGAGCACCAGCCTGTGAACAGAAAGGTTGCTGGTTTGAGTCCCAATCAGGGTAGATGCCTGAGTCATGGGCCAGGTCCCCCACTGGGGGGTGTGCAAGTGGCAACTGATTGATGATTTTTCTCCTCTCTTTCTCCTTCCCTTCAGCTCTCTCAAATAAATAAATAAATACATAAATAAATATCTTTTTTAAAAGGGCACTCATTCAGCAATGAGTGAGGAAACAAAAAGGGCTTCATGATACAAATAATTTGCATCTTAAACACTTGACTTAATTGGTATAAATATTCTTGTTTTTAAAAGATTTTATTTATTTATTTTAGAAAGAAGGCAAGGGAGGGAGAAAGAGAGGGAGAGAAACATCAATGTGTGGTTGCCTCTTGCACACCCCCCACAGGGATCCTGGCCCACAACCCAGGCATGAACCCTGACTGGGAATCAAGCCAGTGACCCCCTGGTTCGCAGGCCAGCACTCAATCCACTGAGCCACACCAGGCAGGGCAAGATATGAATACTCTTAAGACTGAGAATGTTTTATCCTGAAGTGCTACCTCCAGACCAGTCTTGTGGTACAGCTGCCCTTACATGCTTTTTCTGAAAGTTATGGAAATCAAACAGAAGATGTTGCTTCTGGCATCACTGAGGTACCAAGTAGGAGTGAATCTCTTGCTTCCAAGAAGCATGATCTGGATTTTTGTGGAAGCAAAGACAGGCATGTTTTCTCTCATGGCATCTTCCCTCCTTGCAGTAACCAACTTTCATTTCTTTAATCCGTGATCCCATCTAGAGGCTGCTGCTTTATGGACATTCTGTTTTCCGAGTCTTGATTATTTTACTCATGAGAGAAAAATTTCTAATTCTTAAAAATGTATTGATAAGAGAGAGAGAGAAACATTGATTTGTTCCTCCACTTATTCATGCCTTCATTGGTTGCTTCTTGTATCGAACTAGGGATTGAACCCCTAACCTTGGTGTACCAGGACATTGCTCTAATCAACTTTGCTACCTGGCAAGACCAAAGATTTCTAAGAGGACAAGAAGGAATTGAAAAACACTTTTTGTACACTCTTCTTACCTTGATTTATTAAAATAAAAATACCACCACCAAGAAAAGCTCTAGGTAAGTTGTTCTGTCATCTGTCTCTGAGATGGACACACCATTCGTGTAATCTAGTCATGAAAGTTTAGAGCTTAGAGAGTAGAGGTCAGCTGGGCTACCCCCTCATTTAGTAGATGAGTAGCTGAGGTGTGAACACTTAGGGAAATCATCCAAGGACATACAGGTCAGGGCTGTTGACAGTTTCATAAGGCCATAAAAGGTATCAATCAAGATTCTACATATCCAGTTGATAACACTCATAGATTCAGCTTCCCTATAATAAATTCAGTCTTCATTGTCTTAAGGTTTTATAATAATGGAACCTGAACTAGATCAAAGTTTATTTCACTCAATGAAAGAAAAGCTTACTAAGCAATTAATGGTGTCAAAAGATCATAGAACATACATGTAGTTTACCTATCCCTAGGGGCAAACTGTTGAAAGGACATTTGCTTTTCACCACATGCGACTATACTTCTGATTTTAAAATCATTAAAATAGGCCTTGCAGCCCTGACTGGTGTGGCTCAGTGGCTGGGCATTGTTCAGCAAGGCAAAAGGTTGCTGGTTCATTCCCAGTCAGGACACATGCCTGGGTGGCAGGTTTGGTCCCTGGTCGGGGCACATATGAGAGGTGATGGATGTTTCTCCCTCACATCAATATTTCTCTCCCTTCCTTCCCCTCACTCTAAAAATAAATAAATATAATTAAAATAAAATAAAATAGGCCTTGGAGAACCTCAGTCTTGCAGGGGTGCCCAACCTTTAGGCATCTCTGGGCCACACTGGAAGAAAAAGAGTTGTCTTGGGCCACACATTCAATACATTGCGACATGTAATAACAAAAAAAAAATCTCATCATGTTTTAAGTAAATTTACGATTTTGTGTTGGGCCACATTCACAGCCATCCTGGGTTGCATGGGGCCCACGGGCCACAGGTTGGACACCCCTCAAGAGTAATTTTATTAATTATTTAACCATCGTTATATACTTGCAATTTTAAAAATTATTTCTTTTAAACAATGAGCCTCAGGACTTTCACTGATCTAGCCTGATGATCCCTTCTGCTGACTCAGAATGAGAAGGGTTTAACTACAGGGCTTCAAAGAGAATCAGAAATTGTATGGCAAGACCAGCTCTCCCAGAGTAACTGCCCTCATTCACCTTGAGTAAATTTCACATGCTTTTGCTTTGATGAATAAGAAGGGCAGAGTGTTTAGGAATTTATTTTCCCCAACAGTGCTAATGTACTACTTTGGATGGCAATCCCTAGTAATACACATCAAGGATTTCTTCAGATGAAAACTGATGAGACAAGCTACTACTAGGCACTAAGCCTTTCATGAGAAGCCTTTTGTCTTCCTGTTTCCAGCTCACACACCACTATCTTAGGCAGTTTTTGTCACCCAGCTCTCTGGAAAACAGTGAATGTGTCAGGATTTGGTTTAAACTCTGAACCCCTAGCAAGACATTCAAGAAAAGTCCCCTAACTAGCCCTGGCTGGTGTGGCTCAGTGAATTGAGTGCTGGGCTGTGAACCAAAGGGTCATCAGTTTGATTCCCAGTCAGGGCACATGCCTGGGTTGCAGGTCAGGTCCCCAGTGGGTGGCATGGAGGCAACCACACATTGATGTTTCTCTCCCTCTCTTTCTCCCTCCCTTCCCCTCTCTTTAAAGATAAATAAGTAAGAGAAAATTTTCTAAAGAAAAGTCCCCTAATTCTTTCTTAATTGCAAAATCTGATTCCTAGTGTGGAAAGTTCTTTCCCTCATTCAGGGAAGGGACTGTTATCCAATACTAGGTACTTGTCAGAGACTTTGGCTTTGGGATAGTTTCCTGTATTGAAAACACATTTTTCATGTTCCCTATGATTACAGTTGTCTCTTGAACAGCATGGGTTTGAAGTGTGTGGGTCTAGTTTTACATCGGTGTTTTTCAGTACATACAATAAATTTATTTTCTCTTCCTTATGATTTTAGTAATATTTTATTTTCTCTAGCTGACTTTATTGTTAAGAATACAATATATAATACATAAATATACAAAATACCATATGTGTTAATTGACTGTTTATGTTATCTGTAAGGCTTCAGGTCAACAGTAGGCTATTAACAGTTAAGTTTTTGGAGGGAATCAAAAGTTATACGCAGATTTTCAACTTGGGGGTGTGTGTCAGTGCCCGTATATCTCCTTCCTTCTTCCCTTGCATCTCAGATTGCCAGGGAAAATACAGTATGTCCAGTGAAATTTGAATTTCAGATAAACGAAGAATATATTTTTAGTACAAAAGTATGTCCCATGTACTACTAGGAACATATTCACACTTTAAAAACTTACTTGTTGAGCTCCAGCTGGTGTGGCTCAGTGGACTGTGTGCCAGCCTGCGAAGCAAAGGGTTGCTGGTTTGATTCCCATTCAGGGCATGTGCCTGGGTTGTGGGCCAGGCCCCCAGTAGGGGGCGTGCAAGAGGCAAGCACACATTGATGTTTCCCTGTCTTTCTCCCTCCCTTGCCCTCTCTCTAAAAATAAATAAGTGAAATCTTTTTTTAAAAAAGACTGAATATTATTCACAGTATTTTCAGTCTATAAAAAAACTTTTTGATTATCTGAAATTCAAATTTTATTGGGTATCCTGTATTGATTTTTTTTGCTAAATCTGACAATCCTGCATGATTCTCTTCTTCCAACTTTCTTTTGTTCTTTCCAAAATTTTACTTTTTAAGATTGTATTTATTTATTTTTAGTGAGAGAGGAAGGGAGAAAGAGAGGGAGAGAAACATCAATGTGTGGATGCCTCTCATGTGCCCCCTACTAAGGACCTGGTCCCCATCCCAGGCATGTGCCCTGACTGAGAATTGAACCTGTGACCCTTTGGTTCACAGACCAACATTCAATCCACTGAGAGACATCAGCCAGGGCTAAAATTCTATTTCAATGGGCTCTCTTCCCAATTCCATTCACCTCTTTAAGGACAGTTTTTTTCTTCACCTTCTGCTTTCATTTGGAGGTGTCATGTTTTAGTGATTTGAGATTGTGATGGTCAGCACCAGACTTCTCTATAAAGGGGCTCAGAGCTGTGTTATCAGGTGAAATTTGAAGAGGACCTATGTGAAGCCATCTCTTTGGAGGTTCTGCCCTCAGTAAGTACTCCTTGGAGTTAAGCACTGCCTTCTCTAACTGAAACTTCTAACACACCCCAGGGAAGCATTAACATCGTGAGTTACTAATACCTTAGTAGAAATGGCAGTAATGATTTTTAAATTTTATCTTCATGTACTTTTTAAAAGTAAACTTTTTTTGGAAGTACAATATGCATATAGAAGTATGTCCAATTAATAAGTGCACAGCTAGATGAATTTTCCCAAAGTGAACATACCCATCTAACCAGCACCCAGAAGAAAAAATATAACATTAGAAAGGATATCCTGTCACATGCCACCATATGGATGCATCTTGAGGACATTATGCTAAGTGAAACAGAACCAGTCACAAAAGGATAATTATTTAATAATCTCACTCACATGGTATCTGAAATAGACAAATTCATAGACATAGGAAGTAGAATGGTGGTTCCTAGGGGCTGGAAGAAGGGAGAGTGGGGAGTTTAATGGGTACAGTTTCAGTTTCATGAGATGAAAAAGTTCTGGAGATGTTTGACAGTGTGAATATATTTAACACTACTGAACTGCACACTTAGAAATGGTTAAGGTGGTAAATTTTCTGACATATATAATTTTTACCACAATAAAAGAAACAAATACAACATTACCAGCTCCCCAGAAGTCTAGTCTCCTCCCCAGTCACTCCCCCTTGTCCAAGTTAACCACTATCCTCACCTCTAAAAAGAGCCCATCTACATTTAAAAGAGTCCTCACATTAGTAAGGGAAAAAAAAGGTTAGTCAGACCCCTTTGCTCCTGACAGGGAGACTTCTTCAAGTCAGAAAAAGATTTCATCATTCCTACCACGTTGCTTGGCATTACAGTAGAAGTAGCTCAAAAATGCTTGCAAATTCCACGTTGACTGAGAGCCTCGGGCTTGCGGTTGTGGGAGGTGCTGAGGGAAGATGAGGGCACTGAAGAAAGAAGATGGAAGTGCTGAAAACAAAGCCAGCTACTTTGCAATCTGGCCAAAGGTTAACCCTGCATATTCATTACAGGTTTATTCACTGATGACGCGTTTTTTTCCTCCTGCACTGTGTTGACAACATGATCTGTAGGTTCATATTTGAATCCAGCTCAAAGTATATGTTTATTTCTTGTTACTATGTACATAGCACTAACTGCTTATTTTCTTTCCAGGGTGTTTATTGCCAATATGCATGGCATGAGACGAAATAGATGTGCTTATTAATGTTTGCCTCCAAATTTCTCAGGGAAAAATTCTAAACTCAAGGATTTGGGTTCACTTCATTTTACAACGGCCTTAAATATTTGATCCACTGGACTTTTTGATTATGTCCTTTTTCCAGGAAGGCACCAAATGTTCTGAGGAACAAATGACAAAACTGGAAGCACTGATCAAGAGGACAGATACAATTATTATTTTAGACAACAAATTGTAGTGACTGGGGCAGAACTGAATGATCTTTTAACAGTCTTGAAGCCAAGGGAATACGATATGTCACTCTTTGATGTCACATGGTATGCAGATACGCTGTGGGCCTTGGAAACAGAAATGGTATTGTCATATTATGCTAAGGATAGTTATTTAGATCAATGGTCTCAAACCCAACAATCCTTTTTTATAATATATATTTAGTAGTCCTCCTGTAATAACCTTTAAGGAAATTTGTAGGTGATACTACATATTCCTACACATCATTGTAAAAAAGTTTATGTAATGACTTAGTTGAAAAGGAAATAAAAGGAAATTAATTTTTAATAAAACAACATGCACCTCCAAATGTAAACCCTCAGGCTCAGCAATGCTAGCAGACAACATAAAGTAGGCAGATGCTTATACTAATCATAGCGTCACCGTGAGTGACAGCTCAAGACACAGACCGACACAGATGTGCTTTAGTGGCAACAAATTACACAATCTGTACTGATGGTTTGTAATGACTTCCCAACATGGGGAACAACTCCTGGAAAGTTCTAGGCACAATTAAGTGCAAGCATCCTTCAATTTGCATTCCTGGAAAATTAGGTGCTTATTTTCACCTACATGAAGTTTCAGCAGGACATTTGAAGGTAATGTGGAACATGGAACAATTTGCAATTCTAGCATCACTGGGATTCACCCACCATTTAACTGTTAGTAATGCCCCCCAATTATTGTGACAACCCCAAAAAATACCATGGGCTTCTAAAATCTGCCACTCCAATATCACATCCCATTTAGTACTCCTAAGGTGGAGTGAAAATATTTTATTTGCAGAAGCATTTTGAAGTTCTTAAAACACATCATCACACTGGCTGGGGTGGCTCAGTCAGTTGGAGTGTCATCCCATAACTGAAAAGCTGTGGGATCAGTTCCTGGTCAGGGCACATATCTAGGTTGCGGGTTCCATCCCAGGTGGCAACCAATTGATGCTTCTCTCTTCTCTCACTTCCTTCCTCTCTCCCTTTCTCTCCCTCTAAAAGCAATGGGAAAAAAATATTCTCAGGAGAGAGCTAAAAAAAAAAAAACCCATGTCATCAATAATAGGATCCATATCCTCAGCAATTCCCCTCTTTGTGATTCACATTCTTTCACATTTACAAAACAACTTTTGATCTTTGATTTTACAATCCCATCAAAAAGGAGTTTCCCAACATCTGAGTCAGTAAGATCATGAAGAGAGTCAATAAATAAAATTACATAGTAGTTCTTCCTTGGGAATGCTTACTTAGTATTTTAGTCATTAAAATAATAGGTTGACAAAAGGGGAAAAGAAGAGCAAAACCTTGCAGGTTGTCTCATCAAGAAAGCAATCTAATGAGAAGGTGTCATACAGATCTAGGATAGTGATAAATATTGTAATTATTGTTTTTATTCCCTTTTTGCAGTTATTCTGTTTAGTTGTGTTTTTCAAAAATGTTCAGTAATTGTGAAAATACTTTACTAGCAGCACAAATATAAATCAAATATCCTATGAACACTATCAGTTCGAGTGTATAGAGCACTGCCCTCAGGTAGGGTTTCATCTGTTGTGAGGCCAGTGGCGTGGAGCCAGCTGCTTCTAGTGCAGAAGAACGCCCTGCACTCACATCTACCCAACTCCAACTCTGCATTTGGTGATGTCAACTTGGGAGCCTGAAATCAGCAGTGATGGAATTATTCACGGCACAGAATTTGGCAAATGCTGCAGGGCAGGTCCACAGCCAGCACACACCATCACTTCCAGAGAGCCCATTGTTAGAGAGTCACCAGATACCACTGCACGGGGCCAGCCTAGGAAAGAACCACCTGTCACAGAAGTACAAAAGAAGACTTTGTTACAAACTCTCTCGGAAAAGATCAGTCTAAATTGGGCTCTCCAGCATTTCATCAAAGTCTAATAAAGTACTAAATGATGGCTCATAAATGACCAAGGAGCCAAAACTAAAGAGAAGTATTAATTCACTAGTATCCAAATAGTTATTTAGTACTAACCATGTGCAAAACAGTTTACTTAAATCCTTTCTGGAACTAGGCAAGACACAAATTAAATAAATATATAATGTGTGAAGGACCGGTGTATATGCTGCCAATTTAAAAGAGATAATTAAACATTGTCACTAATATTTTTCACCTTCATCAAAGGGAATACTAATATTTAATAAGTACTGTGCCAGGTATTAAGTATTATCTGGCTTGATCCTCACAACCACCCTGTAAGGTAATCATTAGTTTGAACCATATGAAATTGCTGCTATTTGACCATTTTTTACCTCTACAAATGGCAATGTCATAACGTTCCACCTAATATTTTTTCTGTGTTTTACAAACAAGGAAGACCTCAATATAGCAATTTGTCAAATGTTGCACAGCTAGTAAGTGACAATGCCAGGATCCCTTGCAGACCTGACTGGCTCCAGAAGCCCACAGCACACACTCCCCAAATGACAGGTTGTTAAGTGCACTGGATATGTTGCACACGCAGGAAGAAATCTGAAGATTAAACTGTTTTGAAATAACTTATAAAATCAACTAAGGACGTGCATTTTGCCACGTAACTAAATATTGGCTTCCTGGGTTTCTTAGTCGTAAATGATTATGAATACTCATAACAGCTGATATATTTTATAGACTGAAAAACATTTTAATACAGATTGCATCATTGTTTAATTTGTTCTTTTAAAAAATTTTATTGAGCCCTGGCTGGTGTAGCTCAGTGGATTGAGAGCAGGCTGCAAACCAAAGGCTCGCCAGTTTAATTCCCAGTCAGGGCACATGCCTGGGTTGTGGGCCAGGTCCCCAGTAGGGGGTATGCAAGAGGCAACCACACATTGATATTTCTGTCCCTCTCTTTCTCCTTCCCTTCCCCTCTCTCTAAAAATAAATAAATAATATATTTTAAAAAATAATTTAAAAATAAAAATTTGTATTGAATTTATTGGTGGTGACATTTGGTTAATAAAATCACAGAGGTTTCAGATGTACAATTC
>CM052552.1:58628883-58639510 GCA_028533065.1 Trachops cirrhosus
CACCTGCTATGTGCCAGGCACTGAACTAGGTGCTGGGGATGCACTAGATATATCCACACCCTGGGATCTCAACATCCATCTGATCATCATACAAATAAATGCAAACTTTCAGTTGTGCTTAGTGCTACAAAGGCCAGGTTCCAAGAGAGGGAAATTGAACCTAGTTAAGGAAGACTTCCTGAGGAAATGGCACCTAGATGTAAAGACATACTCTATTCTAAATATTTGGTTCTATTCTATTGTTCTCTCCTGCTCAATTTCATTAAGAGAACGCTGGCTACTCCCCATTACCCCCAACCCCTAATGTATTCTCAGACACCACTAATCTATTTGTGTCTCTATAGGTTTGCTTATTCTGAACATTTTGTATATAAACAGAATCATATATAAAATGTAGTCTTTTGTGACTGTCCTTGTTCACTTAGCATAAAGTTTTCAAGGGTCATCCATGTTGTAATATTGTATGAATACACAATACCACATTGTGCTTATACATTTGTCAGTTGATGGACATTTGGGGTTGTTTCCACTTTTGGCTATTGAATAATGCTGCTATGAACATTTGTGTATAAATTTTTATGTTGACATATGCTTTAATTTCTCTTGGGTATATACCTAGGAGAGAAATTGCTGGGCCATATGGTAACTTCAATTTTAACATTTTAAGGAAGTGCCAAACTATTTTCTAAAACAGCTGTATAGTTTTACATTTCCACCAGCAGTGCATGAGAGTTGCAATTTCTCCATATCCTTGCCAACACTTGTTTATTATCTGATTCTTCGACTATAGCCATTCTGGTGGTGTAAAATGGTATCTCATGGTGGTTTTAACTTGCATTTCCTTAATGGCTAATAATGTTGAGCACCTTTTCATGTGCTTGTTGACCATTTGTATATAATCTTTGGAAAAGTAGCTATTCAGATCTTTTCTTATTTTTTAGTTGGGTTAGTTATCCTTTTATCATTGAGTTGTAAGAGTTCTTTATATATATTTTAGATACAAGTTCCTTATCACATAAATAACTTGCAAATATTTTCTCCCATTATGTGGGTTGTCTTTTCATATTCTTGATAATATCCTTTGAAGCTCAAAAGCTTTTAATTTGATGAAATCCTAATACCCTATTTTACACCACACTTCCTTGATCACCTCCTCAACCATCACCTCCATTTTAGCACAGCAAGAGACCATGACATCACCCAAAGCTGCTTGAACAACACTGTCTTATGCCCCAGTACAGACTCACAGAGTGAAACCCTTTGTCCTTCCTCCTTTCTCTCTGACTGTTTCTGTCACATAGGCTCTGTTAACCCTGTAGGATTTCCAATGCCTCAGCCCTGTTTTCTTCCAGTTTGTCATACTCACCTCTTCCCAAACTTTTCTTATCCAGCTTAGCCCTTAAGAGTTAAATACTACAAACTCTCTACCCCCAGAAAATTCCACTCCTTCACCCCATTATCTTTTTGCTACACATGTTCTGAAACCTCCAACCATGTATCATTCCAACCATCTGCCTTCTCTACTTCTATTGCTACTAAGCAGTGTTGAAAAAGTCATGCCAACCTTAAAGCATTGGAACCAGTCCTGATTTGTAGTGTCAACAGAACTTTCAAACTTGCCCTGCATTCCTTTCATTGACCCACTTTAGTTTCCTCTCCCATTCCCTCATGTCAACTCTAGTGCTCTCCCTTTCACACATGTCATTCCCATCATGCTCTTCCTCAAATAAGCCAAGGTCACTCAAGTCTCCTTGGTGCTTGCTGTTCCTTTGCCTTAAACACTCTTTCACCAGATCTTTGAATGGCTGGAAACTTCTTATCATTCACATCCCAGTTCAACTGTTACCACATCAGAGAGGTCTCTGCTACCCACCCTGTCTCCTGTTGCTGCCTTCCTCCCATTGCTATCACATTACCCTGATTTATTTTCTTATTATCCTTATCTGTGCTATCTGTCTAGAAAAGTCTTACTCATGCTTCTAAAACCCTTTCCTAGCTAGAGTTAGAGACTTGTTTCTCTGTGCTTTCAAAATAACCTGTGTAGAACTCTCATACACAGTATAGAACTCTATTGTTGGGTTGCTGTTATTTGTGGATTACAGGTCTGTGTTCCCCTTCCAGATGCCAAGCACAGAGCAGGTACTCAATATGTGTGTAAGAAAGGTATAGAAACCCATTATCTATGAAGCACGGGGTCTATACATCACAAATGAGAATTAACAATTGGGGTGTGTGGGGAAACATACAGTCTAACACAAAATCCTGCTGTGCATTATTTATAATAGCAAAAATCGGGGGAAAGTATCTGAACATAGGAAAATGGATAAGTAAACTAAGGTATATCCATTGGAATTTCACATTGCTATTAAGATGATGTCTGATATCCAGCAAGAGATAATAACACAGAAGGTGCTTATGCCATGATGATAATGAAAATATAAAGCTTGTACACAGAAAGAGTGAAAGAAAATAAACTAAAATGTCATGCTAAGTTTCTTTTTCTATTGATTGATTTAAGGAAGAGAGAGAAACATTGATTTGTTGTTCCACTTATTTATTCATTCACTGGTTGATTCTTGTATGTGCCCTGACTGGAGATCAAACTCCCAACCTTGGCATATCAGAATGACGCTATAACCAACTGAGCTACCGATCCAGAGCCCATGCTGAGTTTCTTTACACAGTAAAAATACAAATGCTTTGCTTCTCTTTCTTCAACTTTTATAAGTTATTCTAGTTTTCTCTGTGTATACATTGCTCTAATACTGAAATAAGCCCTAATATTTTATTTCTAAGAAAGAAATATAGTTCCATTCTTTCATGAAGTCATATAACTTCAAATATTAATTTATTGATCAATACACTGGAAACCTGAAGAATGCAGAGTCACTGATTTATCCAGCTTCCCTTAACAAATTAATGACAGAAAAAGAAATATTATAGGAGCCCTAAGGTGATGTTGGGACAAAACTAATTTCCTGTAGGCTCTGTGCCATCAATATTGTATTTCAGCTAGTTCTGTATTAGGTCCTTGGTAATAGGCTAAAAGGCAATAGTACAAATAGCATAAAAAAAACAGGGAGACTATAGGTGAAATCCCATCGAAATCAAGGTGAGTTTAGTTCACTTTAAGAAAATTTATAAATTTGGGCTTGTTTTATGGAAGGATTTACAATAGAATTAGTTTGAGTTCAAAATCCTCCTACTATATTTAAAAACATGACCCTACTCATATAACCTATCACAGAATACTTTTACCAAATGAAAGCCTGTCTATGATTCAGAAACAAGAACAAATATTTAATATATTAAATTCCAATCTACCAGAGAATTGGCAAAGTTCCTTAGAATCACAAAAGGATTGTTAAAACTTGGGTATACACCTTATATTAAGCACATTGTTTAGATGGAGGAGCCACTCCAACCTGGCACTGAGTTTGAGAATGAACAGTTTAGAGGACAGTTAAAGCTGTTCAATGAGGGAACAGAGCAAATTGAAATAAAATGGATAAAGTCAGGAGGATGTCTTAGTTTGGGTTCCCCCAGAAGTAGGTGTTGATATAAGGATTCCAGTGCAAATACTTGATTCAGGAGATTTATAGAAACATTGGCCGGTTAATGGGAAAGTCACACAAAGAAGAGAAGGGAAGGAAGGCACTTAAGGGTGTGTTATCAAGCAAGTTGCCATTGTGGACCAGTGAAGCATAATCCTGCTGGGGAACTGGGTGACCAGGGTGGTTAGAGAGAATACACATATCTGAGTCACACCACCTGGGAATCGAGGCACTGTTTGAGGGCTGCTCTGATGTCCAGACAGAGTCTCAGGGCTGAGCAGCCATTGCTGGCTGTTGAAGTTGGGTCAGTGTGCATGAAAGAGTAAATGCTGAAGACTGGGACTGGAGCAGCAAAGCACCTCCTATAGATGGAATAAACAGACTTGTGCACAGCATTTTAGTTCACGTTGGTGCATTTTTTTCAATTAATGCTGAAAAATCAGTTGGTAATCTTAATCACAATTAATGATTGATTAATGGATTAACAATTTACTCAGTAGTTTAGATGGCATAAGGTCCAATAAAGGGAACACTCTCAATGTGCAAGTGTGCCCATTAGTAATACTAAAGCTTCGGTGCTTTTTAAAAATGAGGTTTTCGTGATTTACATTTATGGTTGAAACTTCTTAAAGCTGCCTTTCTATCTACCATAGTCTCTTGTGCATACTTTCCTTTGTCTTGCCCCAATGGGCAGAGGGGCTGTGCCCATACTGGTAAGGACACATCCTTCTCTTCTGCTCGCTCCACCCTGTTCCTGGAGGTTGTGCTGGTTAACAGCGGCGGGCTGAGGGCCTCCCTGCCTAGCAGCTCATTCTGGTCTGACCTGCCATCTGTTTTTGGTAGCTGTGGCCCCAAAAATATGGCCTGCACTGCTGTTTCAGCAAGAGGCCTGACACCTTTAAAGCATTTCTACAAACAACCCGATCCAGTTTTATACTTGTTGAACATGTTCGCTGAGCAAGGAACAAAAGACCAAATGCAGTTTAGTCACTCCAGAGGGAAAACTGGCCATTTGCATTCCAAGACAACTTTGTCTCCTCCTCTTTTCCTCCTTCCCTTCCTCCCCCCTTTCTCCCCACACCCTCTCTCGAGGTGAAGAATTCTTTCCTAAGCAATTTTCAAAGTCCAGAAAAAGTAATTGCAGCGCTCATAATGTGCAGCTTATGGCATGAGAACACTTGGCAGAGGAAACAATAACAAAGTCAATGCCACCTTGCCCTTCTGTGCGGTTATGTAATAAAAGGGCCAACTGCTGTTTCATACAGAGCTGTGAGAGGGCTGTGACAGGGTTGGGCAGACAGCTCTGCACACATCTGCAGTGGGGGGAGGCATTCTTCCAGGTTTTAGAAGCCTCTGACAAAGCAGATGTCTGGGCCTCTCCTGTCTCATCACCTGGTACTAGGGCTGCACCTATGATACCTTAACGCAGATCTCAAAAGGCACCCATTTCTTCCTTTCAGAGCACACAGTTTGGCAAGTGGTGCATGGGCTCGGTTTGTGCTCCTGTCCTGTGTCCTCGGCCAAGCGTCTGAGTACAGAGCACAAACCACATGATGCACATGGGGACCCTGCCTAAGACTGACAGAAACTCCTCGGGGCCTGGCATCAGCCACCCCACCCCAGGCCAGTGCTTACAGTTTACTCTTTAATGTTTGGCTCAAGATCCTGAAAGCTCATTTTTTCCACTTCAGAAGACAGCTTCAAACTTGCTTTCTTTATAAATTACCTGGAAATCCCTGCCTCTCCATTTGGGTTAGTTGACCTAGATTATTTGGCCTGCTCTGTCAGCATCTCCCCCACCACCCTTAAGCTATATCTATCTTCCTCTGCAGTGGCATCACTTTGTGGCAAGGTGTCTGGGGAGGCAAATTAAGTGGTTAAACAAACAAAAAGCTTAAAGGCAGGTAAAGGTCAGATTTGCATCTACATGAGGAAGTTGACTTAAGAAACTCAGGTATCTTCTGGAAGGAAAGTAATCAACACCTCAGGGCAGAGCCCCTTCCCCAAACCTCCAGTAGATACCAAATGACATTAATGGAGGGCCACAAGCCAGGAGAAAGAAGACAGGGAGAGTAGGGTGGACCTTGCACAGGCTACAAGTGGAAAGAAGGCAGGATCTGCGTCTGGGATACAGCAGACACTTAGACGTGTGCTAACTTGGTTCTCCTGACAGCAAACCACCACCCTCAGGAAGGAGTTGTGTGACTGAGCTGGGAAGTTGCTCTCTCAGCAGCTGGCTCCAGAGTCACAGACCTCAGATGTAGTCCAGGGATTCAGGAAGCCACTGCAGACCCATTGGCTTCAGAGGCATACCAGACCTATTGTAAGCTAGACAGGCAAAGTTTCCCACCATGCCTCTTTCCTCAATTAAAGGAGAGCTGAATTAGTCTCCCTTCACTGCATCTGATTGATAGAACAGAAATTACACACCTGCCAAGGAGTCTGGGAAATGTGGTTTTTTGATTTGTAGATACTGGTATACATAAAGGCACACTGAAAGGAGGTTGATATAGATGCTGAATAATCATTTCCAGCACATTTCCTCCATTTGGAAGCCTTCAGTGGCTCTCCGTCTGGGTAGTGCTGTGGTAGGAAAGCAGGGTCTGGGTCCAAGATATAGCAGATTCCAGCAATAATTCTAAACTCTACGCTACAGCACTAGCCAGTGTGACTCAGTAGGTCAGAGCGTCATCCCCTGGACTAAAAGAAAGATCATGGGTGCAGTTCCTGGTCAGGGCGCTTGCATGAATTGTCGTTCAGAGCCCCAGTGGAGGGAATGTAAGAAGCAACCAAAAGATGTTTCTCTCTCACATCAATGTTTCTCTTCTTCTCTTTCTCCCTCCCTTCCCCTCTCTAAGCACATCCTTAGGTGAGAATAAAAATAAAAATAAAAAATAAAATAAACTGTAGACTACAGACCCTGGGGAGACTAAGACATTACAAGGTGTTCTTGACCTCATTGCGTTCCAGTCATTTTCTGTGGACTTGAAATAAAACATTGTGGCTTTCATATATGTGTTCACCTATTTTTCAAACATGGAGGGAATTTGGACTCAAAAAATACAAATCACTGGAAACCTTCCTTACAAACACCCTGATTCTCACCCACAGACCCCACTTCTCTGCCTAGAGTGGGAATACAATCTCCCTCCTCTCTTGCCAATTCCTATCCATCATTTGAGACTCAGCCCAGGCCACCACCTGTCCTGACCTAGGAGGTGATTCTCACTATTTTAGGCTGAGATAGATTACCTTCATCTATTCTCTCCTAGTATCTGGGAAGTTATACTAGTGATTGTGATAAAATAAAAGTGAACGTTTATTGGCTTACTTTATGTCAGGCTTCATGAGGTGTGTACTCATATTATCTCATGTTACAGATAAGGACACTGGGGCACAGAGAGGTCGCACAACTCATCCAAGGTCAATTATTACTCAGTGGCGGCTGTAAGTCAATTCCAAGCTGCAGTCTGTCTTCAGACCCCATGCTCTTGACCAGTACTCTTGTTTCTTCTCATCTTTTCTATGATTACTGCCCAACCTGCTATATCTATCTATCTATCTATCTATCTATCTATCTATCTGTTAATCTGTATATCTGTCTCCTCTGCAAATAACAAATGCCTTTCTATGATGTTAAAATGGAAAAAAAAAAGTCAAAAGTTTTTCCTCCCTTCCCAACACATTGAAAATTCCAGGACCAGAATCCAAATTGCTTGAACCTTCCTTCTCTCATCCTCCACTGTCTGTTAACACAGGGACTATTTTCTTCTTCAGCAGAGAATACCAGACGAAATTACAGAGCAGGCTATGAAATTGCTACCCTCAGCTCCCTTCTTTGCCTATTTCCTCTATGATAGATTCTTCCTGTGGGTTGTATAAATACAAGACAGAACCCACCAGTGCTTTGAAATCACGTGGGAAACTATTATCAGCACTGAGCTCTGCTGGAACAGACCTTCTGGCCAGAATCCACTGAGCACTCCCCAGGACAGGATGAGGTTCCTGAGAATTCCAGCACACAGGGCAGCATTCTCATGCAAACACTTAGGAGACTGAAACTGGGGAGAACTTGACATTTCCCCTGAAATCAGGAGGTATTTCCATATCTGTGTTTTTACCTTTACTGTTTATTTCCCCTGTCTACCACAGATAACACTTGCCTGTGTTTCCTGTGCCTCAGCACCTAGAGGCTGTACTTGAACATGCCAACAGCCCTAACAGGTAAGATAGCTGGTCACCCTGTCTACTGGGCTCAGCCACACACCTTTCACTCGCGGGATGTGCCAATGTACCCCAGACCCATCTCTTCTTGCTTTCCTCAACTGTCATTCTTTTCCTTTTCTACATGAAGTGTTTGATTTCTGTTCAGCCTCTTTGTTTTGGCTCATAAAACAGGCATTTCCTTTTCCCTCTTGAAGGTAATTTATCAAAGAAAACTTCTTTAACCATTTTTCAAGTACACTGCCTAAGCTCCTGCTTGGGGAAAGTCCTCCGCTGCCTACAGGCTTGTGACCCTCTGCAGGGACACAATCCCTTCTAGAGGCTTGTGTCCTCTACAGGAAACAGCTGGAGAACAATTCAAATGAATCAGGCATGCTGAGCTTCCAAAATGTCCCTTGTGGAATTTATACATCTGAAACCATAATTTCTTCCAGTAAGCACACTGTTTTATCAAGGCACATCACCTGCAGGAGAGATAGGAATGCATATCAAATATGCTTAAGGAGTGACTTTTGTAACTCATTGTTTTAAGACATCTTAATTTCCATTCAGGCTAAATGACCGGCATGTCCACAATCACTTTAGAGCTTGTCAGAGAGTGGGATGTTGTCAACATAGTGTAACACAAACACTTCGAGTGTTCCTCTAAGGAAAGCCAAAAAAAGTTGATGTGAATTACAAAAATATTACAGTCAATAGGATGTGACATTCAATCCTCGAGTAATGTTGATCCTGAGCAGCACACCCATACAAGCCAAAGAGGATCTGAGGTTACAGAACAGGTTCTCAGCCTTGGCTACACAGTAGAATCACTTAGGTATTTTTATTTTTATTTTTTCACTTTTGTACTTTTAAAAGTCTTCATGCCCAGGTCAATCAAATCGGAATTCCTAAGAGATAGGTCTCAGGTATCATTACATTTTAAAGCTCCCCCAGAGAGTCCAATAAGCAGCCAAGTTTGAAGTCGACTAGTTTAGAACATCCGGCCCTTTCTCACCACTGCTTATGCTTCATTATCGGCCTCTGTGAGGTGTGTGTGGTGGCCAAGAGGGTACCACATGCCTGGTCATGCCACTCATCCATGCCAGCCCAACTTGCCAGCTGCCCACTCAGCCACTGAAGCCACCCAAAAGGTGGAAACTGAAGGTAGAGCTGATGCTCATGTGAGGGTTAACATTACCAAATACCAAAGCATTGAAAGCAGGAGAGCACAGAGAATAGTGACATGAGTGAACATTAAGTGACAGTCTTTGACATCATTACCGGCCCTGCCCCCAGGGGGTGGGTGGACTTGCCAATCTGATATATTGCCAGCTGATATTCCATTGAAAAAAGGGGCATGAAATGGGCTTCTGAATTGCTGGTCATGTTCTCTTTCTGGGTATCAATGACATAGATATATTTCAGTTTGTGAAAATATGTCTACCTGTATACTTATAACATATGTACTTTTATATTTGTACTCTGTGTTTTAGTAAAAAACATATAAATAGGATCATAGGATGTGTTTTTGTGTGTGTATCTGGCTTCTTTCCCTTAGCATAACGTTTTCAAGGGTCATCTATATTGCAGCCTTTATTAAAACTTCATTCTTATTTATTGCCAAATGATCGCCCATTGTACAGCTATACCATATTTTGCTTCTCCATTCATTAGTTGGTATACAATGGACTATTTCTCCTTTTTGGCTATTACAAATGATGCTGCTATGAACATCCATGTAGAAGTTTTTGTGTGGATGTATGTTTTCATTTTCCTTGGGTATATATCTAGGAGTGAAATTGCTGGGCATGGTATAATACAAAAATATAGTTGGTCTTTGCCGATAGTTCCTAACCAAGAACTCTAAAACCCTTGGAATTTTCTGAGCAACAGGAGTTTTTTTGTTGTTGTTAGTCATAACAAGCTCCTTTCAATCACACCTGAGTCTATGCTAATGAGGTGACTTAGATAGCCATAGGATAGGGTTGATCACTGTAAACACTGTGATATGAGGACTGGAACTTTCAGCCCCATCCACAGACCTCTGGGAAGGGGTGCTGGTGCTGGAGATGGAGCTCTATAAAAACCTTTTGATAATGAGATTCAGAGAGTTTTCAGGTTGGGAAACACACGGACTTGCTGGGAGGGTGGTACACCTGGAGAGGGCATGAAAGCTCCAGACTCCCTCCCCTCTCTAGACCTTGCCCTGTGCATCTGTTCCATCTGGCTGTTCCTGAGTTGCATGCTTTACAATAAACTGGTAAATATATCCCTGAGTTCTATGAGCCGTTCTAGCAAACTACTGAATCTGAGGAGCAGGCTATGGGAACCTCTGATTTAAAGCCAGTCAGAAATACTATTGGGCAGGTACCTGTGAATGGTGTCTGAAATGGGGGCACTCTTGTGGGACTAAACCATTAAATATGTGGCCTCTCTCATGCTAACTTCAGGTAGTTACAGTCAGAATTATACTGAATCATTAGACATCCAACTGGTGTTCGGAGAATTGGAGAATTTGTTGTTGGTGTCAGAATACACTCCAGATTGGGTCACATGGTAACCCTGTATTTAATATTTTGGAGAACTGCCAAACTGGTTTCCAAAGCAGCAGCACCATTTTATACTCACCCCAGCAGTGTATGAGGAGCACAATTTTTCCATATCCTTGTCAACACTTGCTATTGTCTTTTTTATTACAAGCCATCCTACTAAGTGTAAAGTAATATATCATTGTGGTTTTCTTTTTTTTAATATATTTTATCGATTATGCTATTACAGTTGTCTCATTTTCCCCCCTTCACTACCCTCCACCCTGCACACCCCCTCCCACCCACATTCCCCCCCTTTAGTTCATGTCCATGTGTCAT
>CM052552.1:58639610-58677118 GCA_028533065.1 Trachops cirrhosus
TTGATAACCCTCCATGTGTTCTCCATTTCTGTGGTTCCGTTCCTGTTCTAGTTGTTTGCTTAGTTTGTTTTTGTTTTTGTTTTAGGTGTGGTTGTTAATAATTGTGAGTTCACTGTCATTTTACTATACATGTTTTTTATCGTCTTTTTCTTAGATAAGTCCCTTTAACATTTCATACAATAAGGGCTTGGTGATGATGAATGCCTTTAACTTGACCTTATCTGAGAAGCACTTTATCTGTCCTTCCATTCTAAATGAAAGCTTTGCTGGATAGAGCAATCTTGGATGGAGGTCCTTGCCTTTCATGACTTGGAATATTTCTTTCCAGCCCCTTCTTGCCTGCAAGGTCTCTTCTGAGAAATCAGCTGACAGCCTAATGGGAACTCCTTTGTAGGTGACTGTCCCCTTATCTCTTGCTGCTTCTAGAATACTCTCCTTCATTTTAATCTTGGCTAATATAGTTATGATGTGCCTTGGTATGTTCCTGCTTGTGTCCAACTTCTTTGGGACTCTTGGACCTTCCTGGACTTCCTAGAAGTCTATTTCCTTTCCCAGATTGGGGAAGTTCTCCTTTATTATTTGTTCAAATAACTTTTCCACTTGTTGCTCTTCCTCTTCCCCTTCTGGCACCCCTATAATTCAGATGTTGGAATGTTTAAAGATGTCCTGGAGGATCCTAAGCCTCTCCTCATTTTTTTGAATTCTTGTTTCTTTATTCTTTTCTGATTGGATGTTTCTTTCTTCCTTCTGGTCCACTCCATTGATTTGAGTCCCAGTTCCTTCCTATCACTATTGGTTCCATGTACATTTTCCTTTATTTCACTTAGCGTAGCCTTCATTTTTTCATCCAATTTGCGACCAAATTCAACCAATTCTGTGAGCATCCTGATTACCAGTGTTTTGAACTGTGCATCTGATAGGTTGGCTATTTCTTCGTTGCTTAGCTGTATTTTTTCTGGAGCTTTGATCTATTCTTTTGTTTGGGCCATTTTTTTTGTCTTGATGCACCTGTTATGTAGTAAGGGGCGGAGCCTTAGGTGTTCACCAGAGCAGGGCAACCCACCTTGCTGGGTTGTGACTCTGTATGTGGGGCTGGGGTCCGAAAGGGAACAATGGCGCTTGCTCCACTCTCTGCTGGATTTCAGTCACTTCCCCTGCTTCCCACAAGCAAATTGGGTCCTTCTGGTGCTGATTCCCATGTGGGTGGGTTTGTGTACATCCTGGGACCCTGTGGGTCTCTCTAACAAACTCTCCCGTGAGGCTGGGAGTTTCTCCTGGCACCTCAACCCCCACAGGTGTTTTCAATCAGTGTTTTGAGGCTTTATTTCTGCGTGCTGGGACACTGGGTTGCACGGTCTGCCTCACTCCCCAGTTTCACCTGGTTTATCTGCACATGAATGTGGGAACACCTGGTCCACCAGGCACCTTGTGCACCGCGCCCCTCCACAATCTGCCACCTCACTAGGTCCGCCCGCTGCCACCCTGCACACCCGGGGTCTGCCTGCTGCTGCCTTTCGTGCGGGGCAGGGCAGGGCGGTCTGCCAGCTGCCCTGCTGCGCAAGCCCTCTCCGTCCCAGCTCCCCAACTCCGCCCCTTCCACCGGTCTGAATGAATGTGTCCACCTAACACCTTGGTTGTCAGACTTCAATTTTCTGTCAGTTCTGTTTTTTTGTTTCTAAATTGTTGTTGTCCTTATTTTGGTTGCACAAGGAGGCATAGTGTGTCTACCTACGCCTCCATCTTGGCCAGAAGTCCCCCATTGTGGTTTTCATTTGCATTTTTCTAATAACTAATGATGATGAGCATCTTTCCATATGTTTATCATCCATTTGTGTATCTTCTTTGGAGAAATGTCTCTTCAGAGCCTTTGCTAGCTTTTTAATTGGAGTATTTAACTTACTATCAAGTTGTAAGAGTTCTTTATATGTTCTAGGTACAAGTCCCTTATCAGATAAATGATTTGTAAATATTTTCTCCCATTCTGTGAATTGTGTTTTCATTTTCTTGATGGTGTCTTTTGAAGCACAAAAGGTTTTAATTTTGATGGAATCCAACTTATCTATTTTTTTCTTTTGTCACTTGTGCCATTGGTGTCATATTTAAGGAGGCCTTCAGGAACAATATCTTCTAATCTTCACATTCTTGCTGCCAAGCACAAAGCCTGGCATATAGCAGGCACACAAAATTTAGGAATGGAAGTGATATATCTTTCTTTATGTTAACTTGGGAATTTATGAGCACTGTATCAGTCATCTATTGTTGTGTAACAAATAATCTCTTTTTAGTGGTTTAAAACCACAAACTTTTTATTTTGCTCACAATTTGATGGGTTAGTTGGGCAGTCCTTCTGATCTGGACCAGCTCACGTGTCCGTGTTCAGCTTACAGATTGGCAGGTTTCAGATGATCTACAATGGTCTTATTCACATGCCTGGTAGTTGGTAGTTGGTAGACTGTCAGGTAGGATGCTTTGGTTATCCTCCATGTAGCCTTTTACCCACTAGCAGGCTAGCTTAAGGTCATCTTAGAGTTCCAATTCCAAGCCCCAATACCCAAGTACTTTTCAAGTCTCATCTTGTATCACACACCCTATTGATCAAAGCAATTCATAGAGCCAGGCCTAGATTTAAGAGACGGAGAAATGGACTGCAGCTGTAATGAGAAGGGAAGAATTTGTGGCCATTTTTGCAATCTGCCACAAGCACCTTCTATGTTCCTGGTACTGTTAGGCTCTCATGGACGGTGTAAAAGGAGAACCTCTCTTCCTCTCAAGGAGTTTACAACACCTTTGTGGACATTCATTCATTCAACAGTTCTGGACTCTTGAGATTTCTCAATAAGCAGGATAGACTAAGATCCTTCCCCCTGTGGAATGTCCATTTTAATGGAAACAACAGTAGGAACAATTGCAAATAGAGTTCCAACAAATTGTTCTGGTGGTGGTGAAAATTTCTTTGATTGCACCTGTGTACAATCAAGATTAAATCCAAGACTTAGTTTCTTGGAGCAGAAGGGAAGTAGAAATGCCCTTAAGATCACATAGCAAAAGAGAAGATGATTGCAAGAGATCCCAGGAAAGAAAAGCAGGCTCTGCCAGAAAATAGGACTTTGTTTTTATATTTTAAAAGTGGGCCCTGGCTGGTGTGGCTCAGTGGATTGAGCACCAGCCTGTGATCCAAAAGGTCACCAGTTCAATTCCCCATCAGGGCACATGCCTGAGTTGCAGGCCAGGTCTCCAGTTGGGGACATGCAAGAGGTAACTGATTGATGTATTATCTTGCACATTGATATTTCTCTCCCTCTCTTTCTCCCTCTCTTCCCCTCTCTCTAAAAATAAATAAATAGAATCTTTTTTAAAAGTTTTAAAAAGTGGGTTTGTATCACTCAGAGTTCAACCAGAGATATGTAACCAACAGGAGATATATATTAAAAGATTTAGTGCAAAGAACTGTCTTATGGAGTAGTGGAGGCTGGCTAGGCAAGTCTAAAATCCATAGGGCAGGTCACCAGAAAGAACCCCCTGGAACTCTTAGACACAAGCTAAAGCTACAGTCTGCAGGCAGAATTTCTTCTTCTTCTGGGAAATCTTAGCTCTTCTTTTAAGGTCTTTCACCTAGTTGAATCAGGGTCACCCAAATTATCTAAATTAATCTCCTTTACTTAACTGATTATGGGTGGACTTTAATTACACCTACAAAATACCTTCACAGCAGCACCTAGATTAGTGTTCAGTTGAATAATTGGGCACTATAGCCTAGCCAAGTTTACACATAAAACTGACAGTCACAAAGTTAGATTGCACAACTCCACATACACTAAAAACCACTGTACATGTTAAGTGGGTTAATTATATGGTATATGAAATATATCATAATAAAGCTGTAAAGGAAAAAACATGGAAAAAAACATGGGCTAATGCCATGCATGAAAGATCTAATTTAAAAAAATAAATGTGGGCTTCATTTTGGTGTGTTTTTTCTTTAAATTTTATCATAAATGTGTTTGACTCAGCCCGGGAAGGCAAAACAAAAGATGTAATCCATGAGAAATGTGGGTGAACTTACCCTGAGTCTGGCACTGTTCTGTCCTCTCAACTAGAAGTCAGTAATTTCTTCATGGCTTCCTTACTGCCTCTGTGCCATAGACCAATTAATGTTTAAACTCCCCGGCCAGTCACCACAGGAGACAAATGCTGGGAAATCTGGAGAGCACAGTCTGCACTAAGAGCTCAGGAGGATCCTTGGGCCCATGGGCTGGTTTGGGGGATGTGGGACCTGGCGCCACCTAATAAAAACCATGTCACCCCTGATTAGCTCCATCCTCTACTCTCAAGTAGCTCTGGCCTGTGGGCACCTATTAGAGCTCAGTTACAGAGACAAATAAGTAGGTGGTGAGTTTTTTTAAACATGCGGTGAGGGCTAGACATGTTCCAGGGATTTGGAGGAGAGTGAGATCATTCTGGGCTGGAATAGCTTGGCAGAGGGCCATGGGAAAGGAAAAAATGAACAAAATGTGAGTGCAAATGGGACAGGAGGGCGCTCATCAGGACCAGGAACAAACAAAGGGCTAGAGAAGGGTAGAGGCTGGGCTGGCTGGAGCAGAGCATCCTGGAGGGGCTGGGTGGGTACAGGAAGGTGGGTGCAGGGCAGAGGGGCTCTTGAAGAACAGACAGAGGAATGGGGACTGGATGCAACCAAACCACAGGCCTCCAAGTAGGGGCATACACCATCGGGGTGGCCAAGATGATCCACTGGGGTTGGGGGAGAAAAAGTCATAACTTCTATTAGATTTCTTTTTGAGCCAAAGAATAAGAAAATAAACTCAACTAATAGGTCATATATGGATGGATGCCACCACCTTCCCCTTATGGGTAGGTCAGACAGTCACAACATAAGAACAATACTCAAAATATTCTGAAGACAGAGTGTGAGTTCCTCAATGAAGGGGATGATAAGCCTCATCATTGGCTTTCAGCATTTTGCAACATCTCAACATTTTTTTCTGCCAGGTTAAAATGTGTTTAGGGATTCTAGTCTCCAGTTATAATGAAACCAGCCCTCACAAAATAAATAGGTGACTTTGAAGAATCCCACAAAAATAAACTGGTTGGAAATAATATTAATAAGACAAAAAAACAAGCAACCAGAAAATATTAGATCTGTCCTGACAATGCAACAAATGTTGCATTTCTTATCCTTCTGGAAACTTCTTTGTCTTCCACAGTTGAAGTCCAAACAATAACCATCTATTCAGATCTCAAAAGAGGTTGTTCAAATAACTCAAAATTACCCAGGTACCTATTGGAAATATGGATAGAGAGCTTACCCAGGGCATAACCTCTGACTTAAAATCCTGGTTAATGATAGTATATTATTTATAAATAAATGCATATGAATATAATGGGGTATGTACTGATGCAGGTACACAAGTAAAAAATCTAGATTTCATTGCTGTAAGCAGTGTGAAGGGCTTTTTTCAGAGAATATTGCTTAGTATATGAAATGTGCTCTAGGTTGGGTTCCCCCAGAAGCAGACCTGGAAATGAGGATTTGAGTGTGAAAAGTTGAATTGAGAGATGGACCCAAGAAGCACTGATAGGGAAGTAGAGATGTGAAAAGGAAAGGAAGAAAATCAACATAGGTCACATTAGCGAGAAGGTTATCACCGAGTGGACAACTGAGGCAACTGAAAATTGGTGTCCCACCCTAGAGGAAAGGAAGGTGGAGTAGTTATGGCCAACTTCTGCCATCATTGGTTGAGAGCCACTCCTGGGGTATTTACTCCCCACCCTGCTCTGTGCTTGGGTAAGCCCAAGAAAGCCCTCAGACTGATAGGGACAGGGCTTGAAGGAGGAAGCCACTGGCGTGGATGGGAATGGTGAGGGCCAAACAATATGGATGGGGTACACACAGTGTCAGCTACCTAGGTTTGTTTATGGTTTGACTTTTGACAGTATGCAGCATTTACTCTCCATCTCAATATTCCTCGTTTTTAAACATTTCCCTTGTTAAACTCTGGGCAGGGCAATGAGCCCATGCATGGGGGTCCTGAAGGCCTTGGAAATAGTGTACTACCAAAGGCAGAGAAACAGCAGAGGCAGCCTCTCCTGTACTCTAGAGGACATCACATGGTACTCCCAGTTCATTTTAAAGGCTCTTCTGGGCTGTGAGATTCTACAGAGGAGGATGGTATTTGAAACACTGCCTAGAATTCTAATATGTAACACTGCATCATAAAATACTGAAAGGAAGGGTTAGGGCTGGGAGTTCTCAGGGAGGTTGCAGAAGGTTCAGAATGTTCACTTCTGCTAGGAATGAAGCCAAGACACCCAGTTTAGCCCTAGTTCAGAAGTCAAGTTGAATTAATGCTAGGTCGGCCGGAGAAGATCAGGCCATTTATGAGTTGCTGTGGGCTCTGGTTTGGTTAATGTCATCCCAATACCCCAGGGTGGCAGGTTTGACACAAGGATCAACCAATGAATGCATAAATAAGTGAAACAACAAATTGATGTTTCTTTCTCTCCCCTCAACTCACTCTCTAAAATCAATAGATTAAAATTTTTACAAATAAGTTACTGTGGGCCAGCCCAGAGAGGCCCAGGTAGTAAAGAAGACATTTTGAGGAACTCCAACACCAGAGGTGAGGGTGGACTTTGCCTATCACCTGCCAAGGGCATCCCATCTACCAAGCAGAACCTTCTATGTGCTGTGCTTGAAGAATGTGTGCTTGGAGGGATAGGCATGCCCTACTCTATTTGGTCAACCACTCTGGTGCAAGTGGAACTTCAGGCCCAATCTAGAAGACCCAGTCTAGATGGCCCAGTCTAGACTGCCATTGAGGAATGCAGTCCTTAACAGGGGAATCCAAAGCAATGGGGACAGCATCCAGACCAATGAGACTGGCAGCCTAGTCTCCTAGGTACCCAGGGCACACATATCCTATGGGCAAGAGGAATAGCAGCTAAATTCAGAGTAGGCATGAGGAGCCCTCACTGGCCCGTCCTCCGTGACAACAGGCTTTAGTGGGGACAGAGAAGAGACAGCTGAAGGTCATTCCTCCCTCCACCATGGGGTTAGGAACAGAAAGAGAGGCAGAGAGGGGACTTAGGAGAGTGCCAAAGATACACCACAATTTCATTATTTCTTTAAGTTGTTCTATTGTTAGAATGACTTAGAGGTTATGCCACAGAGGCCACATGATCATTAGTATTTTAACACAGGTGAATGGAGGTGGGGGGCATGAAGCTACTTGGTACCTTGAGACCTGAAGGGAAGAGCTACAAGATACTTCAACAGAGTCAATGGAGAGGAGCAGAAATGGCAACATGAAGGCAAAAAGCTGGGAATTAATGACAGCTTTTATGTGCCAGATACCAGGCAGATTTCTGAAGTATATATGTTGATTCTTACTGTGACCCCAAAGAGAAGTTATGGCTTCTCCATTTAACAGATGAGGAAACTGAGTCATAGAGAGGTTAGGTGACTAGCTGTGTTAATTCCTTGGGTCCTCTGAGAAGTAGATGCCATGACAGAAAAAGATGTATGGGGGGAAATTCCTGTGAAAGGCTCAGGGGAAGGAGCAGGAGAATGCAGGGTATGCCTTCTGGATGGCAATGCCAGTCAGGTCCCTGTGGAGGAGAGAGAGAAGGGAGCAGGACTTCTAGGAAGAGTCCTAGGGAAGTGCAGCTCCTAGGAAAGTCAAAGCCATGCTGATGGGGCATTCTCAAGCCAAGGTGAAGTCCCACATGTCATTGGCTGGGAGCAGCCCATAAGAAACAAGGCCTGGGTGCAAATGCAGCAGTAGATCCAGAGGCGGAAAAGTTGTGCCCTCAGTCAGTCATGCTCCTGATGCATGAAATAACACTTTTATAGCTGCTAGGATAGCCTAAAACCATGTGACCAGTAAATAGTGGGAGTAGGATTTGAGCTGAGACATTTCTGATTCTAAGCCCCACTTTTCTTTTTGCTACTGCACTGTATACATATAGTCATGAACGTGAACAAAGTGGCATCAGAGGACTAAAGACAAACTTCACAGATGCTCCAATTCCAGCAAAGCACCCCCCATCCCAAAGATAGAAGAATCACTGGGAATAGATTCTGAACTTTCTCAGATCATCTTCAGAAGCCACACAAACTCTGCAGCACAAATTTCTAAAATCAAAATCTAGCTGAGTAGCATGAGTCTTTATGAAGAGATCAGAAAGATTTTTTAAATCGTATTAAAATTGTTTTGTCAATTCTCACCCATTCCTCCCCATTCCCCACCAAAAATAAATTCACAAATATTTATTAAACACTTACTCTGTGCCAGACTCTGCATTAGGTACTGAGTACACCTACATGGAATTGACAATATGGTGGAAGAGGCAACCATTAACAAGTAGTGATGAAAAATCACAGGTAAGGTTATGAGGGAAAGTTCAAGGTGCCTTGATGGAGAAGGCAGGAGAGACTTAATACATAGTGGGCATTGGGATGTCAAAATGTCTAAAGCAATTAATGACCCATAGAGGAACAACCCTGGTGTTAGCAGAGCTAGGGTCTGGCCCAAAGTATGTGCTGTTGACTCCTTTGAATGTGAGAAGAGCTGGAAGCCAGGCCACTGCACTTAACTTCCCTTCTGTGAGCTCTGTATGTTCCAGAGGGCTCAGTATATCATTTTTAGGAGAGGGTGTTACTTGACTGTGGTATTTATAGTGCTTGAATTGTTGATCTCTTGCAGGTGATTTAAACACATAAATAAAATAAACACATCACTTTGTTCTAAGCTTATTTTTTCCCCTGGGAATAAACTGGATTTGAGCTTCCTATCAGCTGGCTGTTTCAGCTATCACAGTGTAATGATTAAAACCCATGTATTTTATGTTGCCAGTTGGTAAAACGGCAGGGGGTACTCTCAGATTATATTGTTTAAAGGCTGTAAAGCTCCCCTATCTCCTGGTTACAAAATGTTTGCCTTTTGGTTGACTAACTGATTTTGAGGCTCACTTATTATACTGCTTATTCAGGTTGGAAATCATTAAACAAAATGACAGGTCTTGGTTTAAGAGGCCACCATCTAAAAGCAAAACATTTCTTGTGATCGAGTGCTCATCAGTTTCTCAGTCCTACTAAACATAATTCTTTTCCCATATGGAAGCCCACAAGACCAAGCTTTTATTTAACAGGCTCAAAACACTTATCAATCATGACCTCATTAATCCTCACACTCTTCCCTGTTAAACAGGCACAAGTGTCATTATATCATGGTGAGCCAAGACCAAAAAGATTGCAGTTCAGTAGGAGATTATAGGTCTTACAAGAACAAACAGGGTACCCAATTGCCACTGAGGTATCAAGGTTGAATCAAAGAACAATAGCATATTAAAGCTAGAATTTTCCATAAAGATGGAGACACAGGGTTTAAAAGCAAGTACTCTACTCAAATGGAAGCTCTGACTTTTACCCCCTTTTACTTGGGCTAGACCCTAGCTCTGCTAACACCAGGGTTGTTTCTCTATGGGTCATTAATAGCTTGGAACCCTTGGGTAAGGTTCCAAGCCTGTTGAGGCCTAATTTCCTCATCCATAAAGTAAAATAAGTGAAATATCTGCTCCACACTGAGGTTGTAAGGATTAAATGAGATAGCACACATGCGGCGCTTAGTAGAGTGCTCAATGAATGGCAGGTTATTATTAGACTCGAGATCAATTCTTCAGGGACTTTAGAGATGAGGATACTGAAGCGAGAGAGGTTGCAATGATTTTTCCAAGGTCCTAGAGTTAGTTAGGGACAGGTTAATATAGGGGAGAGGATCTAAACTCATCCTTCCAGTGACAAACCAGCAAAGGGAGTTGAGCATACCAACAATGTCTTATTAATTCAACACTCTTAACAGACTGGAGCAGACTCATCCCTTCCCCACCCTCATGCTCTATACTGGCCTGAGAGTCAAAAGACCTCACATAGGTCATATTATCTTGGTAGGCCTGACTCAATCAGTAAGGAAATCTCATAGTCTATTACACATTAAAGACTGTCATAAGGTTTAAAAATCCAAATTCATTTGTTTCCTTAAATGATGATAAATTGAACTGAGTGTCATAGACTCAGAGCTGAATGGTATGTCTAGGGTTATAAGTACTGAGTCTGGGAAGTTGCTTCAGAGCAGTCACCTGGAGACGTTGGGAGCTTTGTCTCTCTAGCCATGTAGCCTTCAAGTCTGGCTCTCAGGCCCTCCCCAAGGCTCTGAAAGTTATCTAATATTTTGAATAAACTCCTTAAACTAGTGAGAGTGGATTCTGATGTTGGCAAATAAGAACTCTGATGGATTCACAATAGAATATACAGGGTGGGGCAAAAGTAGGTTTATAGTTTTTTGTATGGAAAATAATACAATAATTAATAGATAATAATACAAGAATAAACTCTGTTTTGCATACTCACAACTTCAAACATACTTTTGCCTTACTCTGTATTTAAAATTAACCCAATACTCTTGCCAGAATTCCCAAAAGGTTCACAACCAATGTCTCACAATATTTTTTAAGTAGAAGTAGCAAAATAAGAATGTTTTTGGTTCTTCCATGCGTGCATTTACCTCCCAGAACACCAACAATCTTTAAACTGAAGAATGTTCATAAACAAGGAATCTATTGAAATAAAGACTCCTACTTTGTGATGAGACTTTGCCAATACATTTCTTGGCTGTTTCTTCCATGGTATGTCTTAGGAGCCTCATTAGAAGATGCGTGGCACTAACCCATCAGATGAACCTCAAAGTCAGAGCTTTTCTTTTACTAGTGCCACCATCTCTTCTTACTGTGAACGTTCTAATTGTGAGGCTGAAATACCATGTACAATATACTCACTGTAATAAAAAATATTCACAAGCCGTAACACAGTGTTTTATATTCTGCACTGGCATGATGAAAACTATTTAGGGTTATCAGAAATCTCCCTACAAGGATAAGGGAATAAAAATGTCATTGAAAACAAAAATGTCACATGCACAAATAGTATTACTGACTTAATTGACAAAGTCTGACCACTTCTTTCCATTATGTAATGGACAATGGTAACTATTATACAATTACTCCACTCTTTTTTTTTACCTCAGGAGGAAAATAAATGGTGCCATAAATTTCAGGTTTACTGGAACTTGGACAAACTCCCTCTCTAGTGAAGTTCCAACTTACTTTCGCAAGAACTATTTAAAGACTCATAATTTCAGTCATACATTAGTATTTTGTTCTTATGTTGAGGCTGCCCCTTTTAAAAGCTATATTTCAAACCCCTAAATATACTACAAAAAAACCCTTGTTCGAACTAATAAGAAATTCAGCAAAGTTGCAGGATACAAAATAAACACATAAAAACCAGTTACACTTCTGTACACTAACATTCTGAAAAGGAAAGTAAGAAAACAATTCCATTTACAACAGTACCAAAAGAAATAAAATACTTAGGAATATACATAATGAAAGATGTGAAAGACTTAGTTATACACTGAAAACTACAAACCACTGTGGAAGGAAATTAAAGGAGGTACAAATAAATTGAAAGACATTCTGTGTTCATGGAATGCAAGACTTAATATTGTTAAGACATCAGTACTACCCAAAATGATCTACAGAGTCAATGCAATGCCTCCCAAAATCCCAATGTCATTTGTTTTTGAAGGAATAGAAAAAAATCTTAAAATTCATATGGAAGCTCAAAGGACCTCAAATAATCCAAACAATTTTGCAAAAGAACAAATTTGAAGGAGTCACACTCCCTGATTTCAAAACATATTACAAACTAAAGTTATCAAAACAGTGAGGTCTAGCATAAAGACAGATACATAGTTCAATGGAATAGAACAGCACAGAAATGAACCCTTACATATATAGTCAAATGATCTTTGACAAGGGTGCCAAGACCACTCCATAGAGAAAGGATAGATTCTTCAACAAACGGTGTAGCAAAATCAGAATAGCCACATGCAAAATAATGAAATGGGACCCTTATCTTATACCATATACAAAAACTAACTCAAAATTGACTAAGGCTCTACATGTAAACCCCAAATCATAAAACTCATAGAAAACATACAGGGAAAGCTTCCTGATATTGGATTTGGCCAGAATTTCTTGGATATGACACCAAAAGCACAGGCAACAAAAGAAAAAATAGACAAACGGGACTACATCAAACTTAAGAGATCAAAGGACACAACCAGCAAAGTAAAAAGGCAACCTAAGGAATGGGAGAATATACGTGTATTTGCAAGTCATATATCTGATAAGGGGTTAATTCCAGAATATATAAATAACTCCTACAACTCAAAACCCACAAAAATCAAGTAAACTGGTTTAAAAATGGGCAAAACGCCCTGGCTAGTGTGGCTCAGTTGATTGAACACCAGCCTGCAACCCAAAGAGTTGCTAGTTCAATTCCCTGTCAGAGCACATGCTTGGATTGCGGGTCAGGTCCCCAGTAGGGGCTGTGTGAGAGATGACCACACATTGATGTGTCTCTCCCTCTCTTTCTCCCTCCTCAACCCTCTATCTAAAAATAAATAAATAAAATGTTTTTAAAAATGAGCAAAAGACTTTGATGGACATTTTTCCAAAGATGATGTACAAATAGCCAACAAGCATATGAAAAGATGCTCAAAATCACAAATCAGCAGATAAATGCAAATGAAAACCACATGAGATATTACCTCACACCCATTAAGATGGCCACTCTCAAAAAGACAGAAAAAGACAAGTGTTGGCAAAGATGTGGAAAAGTTGAAACCCTGGTACACTGTTGGTGGGATTGTAAATGGTGCAACTGCTGTGGAAAAGAGTATGGAGATTCTTCAAAAAGTTAAAAATAGTACCAGCAATTCCACTTCAGGGTATATATCCAAAAGAATTGAAAGCAGTGTCTCGAAGAGATGTTTGCACACCCAAGTGTACTTACTCTGCAACTGGGGTATGGTTTCAATTTCTAATTCAAGTGAGTTTCCCCCCCTCACCCAGTATTGCTCAGAATGCAGTCCTTAAGCCCTTACTTATGGAATCCTTAAGCCAGACTTATGGAAATCTACCTATTCCCATTCTCTTGCCATGCCCTTATAAGAATTCCACGTGATTTTCAGTTCGGCCTGAAAACTCCTGCCTGTAGTTATGGGAATCAGAATGCATAGCACTCTCTTGACCCTGGAGAACACTACAATCACCACCAACTGGCCACCAGACCAGGAGAACATTGCAGCTGATGAGACCACTTGTCCCCACTACAGCTGCTAAAATAGGGTGTAGACCAAGAAGCCATACAATGTGAGAAAGAACAAGTCCAGTGACCAGGGCTTTTTGGAGCCATCCACATGGCCACTTTACCAGGCTACACCAGTCCCCAGGAGGACTGCACTGGGACAAATTCATTGATGTCCCACACTTCAGACTTAGGAATACCTTTCTGACTCACAGCTGTAGCCAGCCCACTGCTCCAGTCTCACCCAGCCCTACATAGTAACTGTATTACAGGACCCTTGTTGCCCATTCCCTACCTCTGGTGTTTGCTCTGTGTCACCTAAGTCCATTTCAGCAGATTTCATCTCTGAATCTCAGGGAGAAAGTTTGGTGCTGACAGTGCCTTCCCTTCCAGAAGGCCTTTGGCCTTCTTATGCTAATTTTCCCATCTGTCTGCCAAAAACATTCAAACTCTATATATCATGAGTTTGCTGAAAAAGAAATAAGAAGGAAAATTTACTAGGTACCAAATAACAACCCTTCTCTCTTTTTCTAGTGGAAGGGTGGGATAGAGGTAGGGGTCAGGTAGAAATACCACAGTGGGAAGATTCAAGGAATATTTTTCACCAGTTTTTTCCCCAGCCACTGGGTTTACCACCTCTGCAAAGCGCAATGACCTTCCTTTATTCAGTAGTCCAATCATTCTCACTCCTATGTTTCTCTTTGAATCTCCAATTCTGTCTTTGAAGAGTTCCTGTAAGTGTTCATGGAGTCAGATTGCAAGTGAGGGTGGAAAGACAAGGATTATTTCAAATTTCACTGGCTTTGGAGCAACTGTCAATGTATTTTAATAAGGTACGATTATCTCTAAAGGCAGTGGAAGGGGGTTTGGTTTATTCCAGGCTTGGCAGTGAGGAGCTACCCTAAGCCTTAAAGGTTATCACCTCCTCCCACCAAGGAATTCCTTGCCTGGGCCTTGGTAGAGAATGCACTGCATTTTGGAGAAGACATAGCCCTATGAGGGAAAGGTCTGTGTAGTTTGGGTGGAGTCACATAACCACCCAGCTGTAGGCATGAAGAAAGAGCAGAGGCTGAGAATCAGGTTAGGTATGAGGAGACCCTTGGGTGGCCTCCAGATGCAGAGGAACCAGTTCTGAGTTTTCCACAGTGCAGTTCAAGGCCATTTTGACACTGGCGGACAGCTCAGACTTTCCTGGAAAACAATGGGCATTCTCCCAGAAAAACAGCTTAGCGTCTAATGCACCTCTACAGGTCTGAAGTTACAATCTAAATTTTAAAATGTATCTCAGATATGATATTGGGACACTGTGATACCTGATATTGTGGTAACATTGCCTTCCAACCAAAAACATTTATCAAGTGCCTTCTATGTGACAGGCATCATTGGAGATGTTAACAACCTTGATCATCTAAACTATACAACATCCTGTGAGGTATGTAGAATTATCTCCACTTGGTTAATGAGAGAACTGAAAGTCAGAGAAGCTTCCCCAAATTCACATGATTAGTCAGCACAAGGTATGAATTTCAAACCCAGGTCTACCAAACCTGTATGTGCCCACTACACTGTGTGGTATAGTGCTACACTGCAGCACCTAGAATTTCTTGCTTTCTCCCCTCATCTCTGTGAAAGAAAAAATCATTCAGACATGTGTTAAAGATAGTATGGAAGACTGTTCAAGAAGGGAACTATTTCAATGGCAGTTTTGCAGTAAAAGACAGAGATCAGGCTCAACTCTGAATACAACAAGGAGAAGTGGAGATTTATAGCCATGGAGCAGCAAGGGGAAATTACTATGAGGAGACATCAGGCTAGTGGGATTCTTGCTAGGCTGACAGATTCAACAGTATTCTTGCTGAAGGCAGGCCAGGGTGATAAAAAAATATTGACAGTGGGATTGAGAACTTTGATCAGATATTAAGGGTGATCGAATATCAAGGTTGGGGATTTTCACTAAACTGATTCAGCAGGATTTTTGCTAACCTGGAATAACCAAACCAAAGACTGGGCGGGCCTAAGGTCAATACCTAGTCAAAAAGAGAACTCAGACTGTTGGTGGGAATGCAGATTGGTGTGGCCACTATGAAAAACGGTGTGGGGGTTCCTCAAAAATTTAAAAATGGAACACCCTTATGACCCAGTGATTCTACTTCTGGGTATATATCCGAAGAAACCTGAAACACTGACTCGAAAAAAATATATGCACCCCTATGTTCACTGCAGTGTTATTTTTACCATAGCCAAACTATGGAAGCAGCCCAAGAGCCTACCAGTAGATGAGTGGATGAGAAAACTGTGGTATACTTATACAATGAGATACTTACTGAACCATGAAAGAGAATGAAATCTTAATGATTTGCAATAGTATAGGTAGACCTAGAGTGTATTATGCTCAGTGAAATAACCAGTCTGAGAAAGACAAATGCCATATGACTTCACTTACATAGAGAAACTAAATAACAAAATTAATGAACAAACAAAATTAAAACAGACTCATAGATACAGAGAATAGACTGGTGGTTGCCAGACTATATCCCCTATGCTGTACTTTACATCCCTGTGACTGCTTTGTAACTACCAATTAGTACTTCTTAATCTCTTCACCTTTTTCACCCTGTCCCCCAACATCCTTTCTGTCTGGTCACCATCATCAACCTGTTCTCTGTATCTAAGAGTCTGTTCCAAATACTAAGCCACAGGACAGCTGTTTCTACAAATGCCCATAACTGGAATGTTATCAGTGAGGAACTTCTAGCTGTTTCCCTTCTCATTGGGAGACATCTAAGAACCCAGTTTCCTCCTGGATATCCATAAGTATCTGGAAGCTTCCATGATGTAGAGACAGCTGTGGTGGCTATAAAAAAAGACTGGATCAGACCAGTGGTGTGACCAGCAGACTTGAACCAGCTTACAAGAGCCAAATGATAAATTTTCAGGAATTGGGCAAACCAGTTGTTAAACACAGTCATTATTAAAAATTAAATTGTAGAAGCTGACACTGAATGCTAGACCACCCCCTAAGCTTCAACCCTGACCTTAGTTCCCAGGGTCCATCCTAAGGAGGTGGCCATTGCAGCGGATCACCTGACTGTGAGTGCAGCCTGGAGGTGGGTCCTGGGCTTCTCCTGGTACCCAGGGCCCCGGCCACTCGTGGCTCACTCCCCACAGCCAAGCCCGGCTCCCATCATGGGGAGTCTTCTTCGATCCTGTTCTGTTTCTATTTAGACCTGATTGAGGATGTCCTTCTTGAGGTCCTTCTTGTCTGCGGTCTGGCTTTGCTCTTGAAAATCATCTCCCCAGGTTCCCAGACCCCAGCAAGTGCCAACAGCTTTTAGCCTCAAACCATAATCCCTAACCCTAATCTCTAACCTCTAACCCTAAATCTAACTTTTAACTTCTAACAGCTAAACTTAATCGAAACCTCTAACACTAAAGAAAATCTTAAATGGCTACTCAATCCTTAATCCTAATCTGAACACCCAACTCTACCATCAACTCTATCTGCAACCTTCTAACCTCAATTCTAACATGTAACTCTAACCCCTAACCTTAACCCCCAGCCCTAACCCAAACTCCCAATCCCTTTCTCAGGGATTCTGCTCACCTGCCCCAACTCCCTCCTCTTGTTTCCTCTCAGGGTCAACAGCTTTTTTAGAGAAGGACTCGCTATTTCCCAGAACCCTTTAGGCCAGGCTAGTCTAGCCAGCTGGAAATTCTTTGGTCTACACTTGGAGGGTTGTCCAAATAACAGAGACATTTGGGCCTGAGTTCCAATCCCAGCATTTCCCTTCCTACACCATCCTGCTCCAGGAATGTGTCATTTCCCAGCCCAAACCTGAGACAGGATGACAAGCTTCAATTAACTGGGAAATTAATTTAGGAGAAAACTGTCTTCCTTTATAATGTTCACTAAATTAAGCAGCTTGAATTCTGGAGCTAGCCTGCTCAGCCACTTAACTCCTGGTGTAACCCTGGCAAGTCACTGAACTTCTCTGTGCCTCAATTGCTTTCTCTATAAAATGGGTTCAATAATAGTACCTCTCTCATGGGGTGGCTGGGAAGATTTAATGAGTTAATATGTGAAACCACTCAGAACAGTACCTGGCACCACAGTAACCACCAAATAAGTGTTTGCTTTTGTTCACATTAGTATGAATATTGCAAAAAAAAAGTATACATTTGCCTTTTCAGACTCCCACTTTCTTTTATGAAGGCAAGAAAAGAAAAAACTAACTATGCTTATTTTAGAAATTTCACAAAGAACAGAAAAGTATTAAAAAGAAGAAAAATGGCCCACATCCAGCCAGTTACTTACGTTTCAAGGACAAAGGATAATTTGACTTTGCTAACAGTCTGCGTTTTAGCAGATTTTCAGTTGCTGCAGCCCTGCCCAGCCGAGCAGAGCTGTACTTTGATTTTATTTTGCTCTTGGCACTCAACTCTAATTCCAGGCATAACATGGGGTCCCTGTATGTTTGTCTTTCCCACCAGGTTGGAAGCTCCTAGAGGAGAGGAACAGTGTCTTTTTTATTTTTTATATTTATTGATTTTAGAGGGGGAAGGAGAGAGGGAGGGAGAGAGAGGGAGGGAGAGAGAGAGGGAGAAAGAGAGAGAGAGAGATGGGTTGATTTGTTATTCCACTTACTTATGCATTCATTGGTTGATTCTTATATGTGTCCTGACCAGGAATTGAACCCACAACCTTGGCATATCAGGACAACACTCCCACAAACTGAGCTATCCGGCCAGGGCCAGAACAGTATCTCTTTAATCTCTTCATTCCCCGGGACACCCAGCACAGAGCCAGGCCTAGGACGATGCCCTCTCAATGACATTATGACTGATTCCCCCACTTTGGATTTCTGTTTCACGTGTCTTTGCTCTGAAAGGCTGTTTTCTAGCAGAACTATCTTTGAAATAAATGTAGGAAGAAAAGAATTATCCACTTGGAATTGGGTGGGGTTCTGCACTACCTCCTTTCACAAATCTTAGAAAGGTCACTTTCCTCTATTGGGTAATTTCAAACATTTTTTCCATGCGGTATGTGGTTCATTAAAGTGGTGATTTTCCACTTGCGCGTACAAAAATGAAAATCGAGCTGGCCAAAGCCATGCCCCAAAGAAGCATGGCATCTGTTCTGAGCTTATTTCTGCTAACTACCTGCCAAAGACCACAAACCAATGAGGAGGTTCTTTCTCAGCACAGATAACTATAGTCTAATCAACACTGGTTCCTCTCTTAAGCTTAGCAAGTGCCTCCCCAAGGTCTAAAATGACAAATGGAAACATGAGGCTTAATGTAGCATGAACATGTTTTTTTTTAAGAAACTGTTTTATTTTATTTTATTTTTTAAGGTTAATAAGATTTTTTTAATGTATAACTTTATTTTCAATTTTTTAAAATTTTATTTATTTTTTAGAGAGAGGGGAAGAGAGGAAGAAAGAGGGGGAGAGAAATATGTATTGGTTGCCTCACACAGGTCCCCAACTGGGGACCTGGCCCACAACTCAGGTATGTGCTCTCACTGGGAATCGAACCAGTGACCTTTTGGTTTTCAGACTGGTGCTCAGTCCACTGAGCTACAGCAGCCAGGGCAAGAAACTGTTTTTTAAGAAAAATTTGGAAAGAGCAAGAGAGGATGGAACAGACATGTCAATTTCTGATATAATTCTGCTTTCCATCTCAGCCATGTCTGCCCTCTCCCTCCCCTCTGATATTCTTTCCAGTTGGCCTGATGTTTACAGCAGAGAGAGCTGATCTAACTTTTTTCCTTCCCAGAGAGGCCTTTTATGATATTTATGTGCAAACCGAATATTCTTACTGGAAGTCAAGTAGGGGACAGACACAATAAAAGAACGAAAGTGCAAGCTTACAATCCAAAAGAAAAACAGACTCCCCCACCAAATCATGAGCAGTTTCTAAATCACACAGAGCATCAGCGGAGGCATAAAATATATGTATAAATGTATGTAGAAGAAAGAAATGCTTACGTGTAATATAAATCTATGCATCTGCCTCCAAAAGCTGACAAGAAGAAGAAAGTAATCAAGGATTGACTTTGTATACCAAAATCCAGGAAAGGGCTAGGGCTGTCTTGTCATTGGTATTTTTCCTCCCCCATAATAGATTCTCCTCATTCTTCCACAAGCATTTTACCACGCTATGTTTAGGGTACACGTCAGAGCTGGGAAGCTAACTCGGAAAGCAAGACTTTCCCAAGGGTGTCATCTGGTGGTGCTTCTGTGTATTACAACATGGTTTCCACCTCAAGCAGACAAAGCTGGAAGCAAGAAGCAAACGACTTGGCATCAGTCCTTTCAGGATTTAGAAAGCTGGCCCTTTGGGACTTGGCACTGGATCGTGAGTAGCAAGTGTCAAACACACAGGTGTTGAGAGAAAGTGCTGCTACAAGATGGAAATCATACATTAGGAAATCAAAAGTGTTGGGTCAGCCTGAACACACAGCTGGTTTCACTAATTAGCACACCTCGTCCTCTTTTTTTTTTTTCTTCAATCCAGCCATGAAAATGTTTACAAAAGACCACTGAGGACAGACTCATAAAAATGCAATTTCTAGGGAAAAGAGTTAGAATTACTACATTTTAGGGACAAAATGTAGCAATCCCTTTAGCTGTGGGCTTCTTAACCTAGGGACCATGATCCTGCTTTAGGGAAACTGAACTCCTTGAAATTGAACAGAAAAAGAAGTATGTTGGCACGTCTGGGTATTTTAATAGAGAGGATCCATGCTTTTTATCAGATTCTCAAAAAAGTCCGTGGCCTGAAATAAGCTAAGAACTAATGCTTGAGATCCTAACCTAACTTGTAAGAAAATTCTGTCTGCAGTGGCCTTGACAAATTCGGTTTCTCTCAATTTGGACTTTACTGCTGTGGAGACATCATTAGTTTGACGCAATTGGTAATTGCTTCTAAGCATTTGAAAGTGTCAATATTGAATTGGACTGTGTTTCCCCGGGATGTGAACCCACAGGGCTTAGTCCCACTCTCTATCCCAGCAAAGGATAATCTACTCCTTTTCCAAATGGTGTTCCTTCACACATATAGCGCTAGCTTGGATGTCCACCTTCCAAATACCCCTTTTCCCTCAGCTAAACCCATGCAGCATCTACAGCTTTCAGTTGCCATAATTTTCAGATCTTCCATTTCTCAGGTATCCTCTCCCTTTTTTTGAGTTGGCGCTTCCTTCAAAAGTGGACATACAAAACTGAATGCACTACCCACCACGACAGCCCCTTCCACCTACAGATTGCCTGGCTTGAACTTGTTCAAAACATCCAGGGACTCTTTTTCTTTTCTATTTCTGCATCTACTTCCAGTTTCATCAAGAGTCTTTCACCCTTTCCAGTTTTTTTAAAGATTCTATTTATTTACTTTTAGAGAGAGGGGAAGGGAGGGAAAAAGAGAGGGAGAGAAACATGGATTGGTTGCCTGTCACATGCGCCCTGACCAGGGAATGAAACTGCAAGCCAGGCGTGTGCCCTGTCAGGGAATCAAACCCCTTCCGTTTGCAAGATGATGCCCAACCCACTGAGCCACACTGGTCAAGGCCACCCTTTCCAGTTAAAAGAGCACTGTCCTTAGTAAATAACAATGAACAGGAGAAAATGAATAAAAATTGTGTGGTTTTTCTCCCTGACATTTGTCCATATTACTTCACTCACCCTGAGAAGATCTATCCTTTCCTTATTTCATTTCTGCTTCAAATACAGCATAAAAGCTCTGTTATTGCTATCATTAGTATTGTTCTCAAATCTGACCTTATTCTTGCCTTTTGATTTCAATTCTGAGACACGTATGACAGGCTTTGTGTTTCTCTTTTAATGATGCCAGGTTTCTGGTTTTGTGCATAGCTCTTCAAAACCAAAGCTACTGAAGAGCCCTTTTGCATCCCCAATGGCTTCCTTAGATCTGCCCTATTTTCTCCTTTCTCTGGCTTCTTTTGTAGTTATACATTATGAACAGGTTTTTAAAAATATTTTATTTTATTTTTGACTTTAGAGAGAGAAGAAGAGAGAAAGAGAGGGCAAGAAAGAGTGATGTGCGAGAGAAACATTGATTGTTTGTCTTCCGTATGTGCCAGGGTACCAAACCCACAACCCAGGCATGTGGCCTGATGGGAATTGAACCGGAGACCCTTCAATTTGCAGATGACACCCAACCCACTGAGCCACACAAGCCGGGGCAAGAACAGGTTTTCAGCAACTATTTTCCCTTATTCGTTTCTATCTTTTGTACTCTCTGGCCATGAGCTTATTCGCAGATTTTTTTGTAAAAGTTAAAATCTTTCTTAAACTCTGCGGATGTGCCTGGGGGTCCCTTTCTTGGCTAGGTCAAATTGTCCTTGTCATTTTTTCCCTGTCTTCCACCTCTCCCCTGTTACTTCACTGATGATAATTAGGATCGGTGTATTGGTTCTTCTCATACCTTCATCAGCAATGTAAGGCATGAAAAGTACACAAAAGAGACAGTATCAGATGATGGAGGCCAGAGGCAAAACTACGAAGGAAAGGATAGAAAAGGCAGTTCAAGAAGGAATGCTAGAGTTGCTGTTTGCGTTTCAGTTCTCCATCTGGGCTCAGCCTGGGGGCAGGGAGTATTTTCAGAGACCAGGCATGGAGATCTGGCAGTGGAGTGAGCAGAAAATGTACAAGGGTGGGTGCAAGCTCTTGCCTCCTCCTTACCTTGGGACACTAATTCCTGAGCACCAGCAGGACAAGTCCTCTGGAACATCATGAACTGGAAGCTGTGGACCTCGTACAATCCCTTAGCTGCAATTGTCCCAAAGATCCGGGCAGGCTAAGTAGGACTACTGAAGGCATCAGAGACTGCAGTCAAGGGACCAAGTACCTGGTGGGACAAAGTTTGCCCTCTAGCTGCACACAAGCAGACTCTAGGCCAGCGCATGTCCCGTGTGCACTGGTATATTGATGTATGGTGTTCTTCATCAATTCTCTCCTGCCCAGTCCTTGCTCATCTTTCTTCAACCACCTCCTCTGGCTACAGGCCCAGGCTTTGTCCTCTTCTTCCTGGTCCATCACCCTCATATGCCATGAGCAGTAGGTTGTCTAAATCTTAAATACTATCCAGTGAAGTTGTATGTACACTGGCCTCATTTCATGAATATGAGTAACACCCAAGCTTATATAAATCCCCAGGTCCTCTGCCCTACATCAAGATATATCTTGCACACTTGGCTGTGTTGTCCAATGTGGTAGCTTCTAGCCACCTGTGGCTATTGAAATTAAAATGAATCTTTAAAACAATAAAATAAAATGGGGTAAAATTAAATTAAATTAAAATTCAGTTCCTCAGTCTCACTAGCCACATTTCCAGTGCTCAATAGCCACATGTGGCTTGTGGCTACTGGAATGGAGCAGCACAGACAGGACATTTCCGTCATCGCAGGAAGTCCCATGGGACAGTGAGTGCCACTTCCAAGGCTTAGCGTCACCGGTTTTTCTCTTACAGACTAAATAAAATGAGTTCTCTTTTGCTGGCTTCTATAGGCTCCTGTACATTACTCCTATAATGTGTCTACCCTAATTTACAAGGATGCTAATATGGTGCCTGGGGTGTGGGCTGGAGGATGGCAGTGAAGGTAACCTTTTCCCCAACCTCCCTGGGTCCCCGAGAGCATCAGCAGCAACTGAAATTCTTTGGGCTGCAGGCCTGCTTCTTCATCTAGGGACTTTCTTGTGCATCACACACATTCAAGCACATCTCATCTGGTTTGCCAGCACCCACCTCCTCTGAGTCCCCAGTCCGCACAGGACATTGGGAATGTGGTGAAGGGTTTTAACACAAAACTACACACAGCACACTCCCCTCATCCACCCCCCGTCAATGTTGAAATCTCTGGTTAAAAATAAAATGAGAGGCGTGGACCTTGCCAGCATCCATCTTCGGGGCCTCAGAGGGATCAAGACTCCCCCCCCCCCACCATTTTAAATGTTTTTTTAGGACCAACACAGCTGACATTCTTTAACCAGTTGGGTGCTTTCTGCTTTAGGCAGGAAACTCAGCAGCAGTTTTGTGGACCCTTCTCTTAAAGTCAATTAAACTCCTTAACACTTGAGTAGTCAGTTCCTGCTAATCCACCACCTCTATCTGCACCTCAAAAGAACTTACTTATGCTGATCACGCCTATTAAGGTGACTTCTTAAACAGCCCCGGGGAGTTAGCACCAAGTCTCTTGCCAGGTGCAAACTGGCCTATTAAAAGGGGTTTGTTGGGGGTGGGAAAGAGGCAGGGTGGAGAGAGGGTTCCTAAGGCCACTACACAGCTCTCTAAGGACAGTTCAGGGCCCAGAACTTCTATCCTCAGTTTTGTTTTTCCTTTCTATCTTGTCATTTCTTGGGGTTATCCCTATACCTTCATCAAATGTTTGTGAAATATTATGAGTTTGTCTTTGGGGAACTAAAGGACAGGCTTGTGTCCACTGCTGGGAGGAAAGCTGTAGAGCAAAACCCACCGACCATGAGGCTCTGCAGGCACAGGCTGTCTGGGGAGAAAGCCCTGGGCCGAATGTATCTGTGAGCATATGGTACATAGGCCTGCAGCAGAGGGGTCTTTCAGAAATACAGTGTGGGGCAAAAGTAGGTTTACACTTGTAATACAAATGAATACTATAATAACTAATAAGTAATCATACAAGAATAAACTCTGTGTTTTGCATACTCTCGATTGGCATCCTACTTATGCCCCACCCTGTATTTAGAAGGGGAACCCAGGAGGACTGGAATTGCCATGGTGTAGAGGATGGGCAGTGTATCAGGCAGGTCCCTGCAGTAATGACACAGCACACTCAAAAGCAGAACTGGCTCTGCCTGGTGTGGCTCAGTGGACTGCGCACTGACCTGTGAACCACAGGGTCACTAGTTCGATTCCCAATCAGGGCTCATGCCTGGGTTGAGGGCCAGGTCCCCAGTGGGGACCATGTGAGAGGTAACCACACATTGATGTTTCTCTCCATCCCTTTCTCCCTCCCTTCCCCTCTCTCTAAAATAAGTAAAATCTTTCTTTTTTAGTGGAACTGGTGATCATTTAATGGATATGTGCAAAATTAGGGCAGGGTTTGAGGAAATCAGCAAGGGCTAGTGTGGTGCCCCAGGGCAAGCAACAGAGGAAGCCCCCTCACACCCAGGCCTGAAGAGGCATGGGGTGGGAGCGGTCACCGAAGCTGGTGGTAGCCCTGGCCTTTGCTAGAAGAAAACAGCTGCTGTGCTACCCAGCCTGGCAGAGGGCGAGCTGGGGGAACAAATAGCCCAACCACCCTCTTCCAGTCTCCAGTCTCCTGCCAGAGCCCCCACTGGCTGGACTCAACACAGGGGCAAATGGAGAATCTCCAGCTCAGGAGCTCAACTTATTTTCCAAGTTATTACCTGGAGGCCTTGAAGACATCTGTGTTACACAAAGACACACAGGGGCCATTGTCTGTAGCTTGTCTCTGTCCAGCACCTCCGCCTTCCTTCTTCTGCAAACAGAAGCCCCTTTATCATGCAGAACTGCCTTTCTCCCATTTTGTGTGGTTCTCTCCACTCTGACAACAAAGTTGGCTTGTCATCAAGGTCTGGCCAGTGGTAATACCCCATCTTCCCAGCCACTGGAGGTGGGAACATGAGCCAAGTAGAGCTAAATGGGATTTTCTTCTCTCTCTCTCTCTCTCTCTCTCTCTCTCTCTCTCTCTCTCTCTCTCTCTCCCCCCTATCCTTTCTTGCTTCCTTTCTATTGTCTGTTTGTCCATCTATCTGTGGCTGATAGACGAGAGAAGCTCTCTTTTCTCTGGGGTTAACTATGCTGGGATGTTGTGAGCTTTGCCCTCTCCCCCCACTATACTGAAGACTATCTGGAAATAAAGAGACCAACACAGAAACTCAGAGCTAAAAGCAGAGAGTGGCAGAGAGCCCTTATGATGTCATTTGACATCTTAGGGTCTTACAACAGGCTCTACCTCAGAACATGTCAGTTTCCAGAGCCAATAAACCCCTCTTTTTGCTTAAAGTGGCTTGAATTGGATTTCTATGGCATGCACTAGAAATGGTATGCCACAGGAGCCCTGACTAACACAAACACACACTCAGATACACACTGACCTATCACTACCCTCTCTCCAGGGCAGCCACCCCACACTCTGCCAGCCTCCATGCTTTATAATCTGCATTCACAGAAAGCTGTAATCTCTTCAACCCCCACAGAAATGCTAAATCATTGCGTGCTTCTTTTTAGTATGGCATATAAGGGGAAGCAATTTTAAATTTAAAAAATGAACTTAGATGAGTATACTATTAAAGATTGTCTTATAATTTCCATTTTAATATATTCTTTAATAGTATTCATAATATAGAAAGAGAAAGTTTGACTCTTCCCCACTTAACAAGTGATGCATGCTGCTTAATTTATTTTAAATTAAGTATGCAAGAAAGAGCATGGTTTATCTACAAATTCAAATGACATATTAATACCGCATTTGGTCTCCAAATGCGGTATTAATATGTAGATTGAAATTTAACTATGTGTTTCAAGCCTCCAAAGTGCTTCCATGACCTGATACTTGGAATTTTTAAATTTTGCACTTAAAAAAATCAATTACTTTATTATTATAATTTTCATGTTTTGTTTCTAAAAGAGGAGACAGAACACTTTCTGGCTGCTATTTGCAAGTACTTCTCCAGAAATAACACACTGTGGGTTTGGATCATTTTATTCCCATAAAGGAAACACCAAACTGGATAAAATTTTTCTCCTTTTAACTTTTGTTTTGAAGAACTAGAAATATCCTGATGTATCAAGAAATGATAATATGAATGTACCTTACAGGTCTAAGGTCAAAATTCAAAATAATCATGTCTATGTTCCTCATTAGCTCATTCTATTTTTTTGTACCATCCCATTTTTAAGTGCACAGTTCGGTGGTTCATTCTATTCACTAAATCAGTATTCTTGAATCCTCCTCTCTTTAACCAATAAAGCATTGTGTTAAACAACTGAATAAATAATCAACAGATGTTAAATGGTGAGAACCACTACTGTAGCAGGTAAAGTTGTCAGCTGGGTGATAAAAGAACCACCTTCCTGGTTTGTGCTAAGCAGCGCTGTCTGACAGACTTTCTCTGGTGACAGAAATGTTCTATAGTTTGCACTGATCTGTACACTCCAAGACTGTAGCCGCTAGGCACATGTGGCACTTGATGATATGGCTACTGCAACCAGGGAATTGCATTTTACATTTCACTTCATTTTAATCACTTTAAATTTGAATAATAATATGTGGGACATAGTAATACTAACAATTATTCATTATTTACTTGAAATTTCTACTTAATTGGATGCCCTGTATTTTTATTGGCTAAATGTGGCAACCTTAGTTACAGAATCTCAATAACATTGACCTTCACTCCTCCAATGGGAAGTTTGAGTGGAAGGTTCTCTACACATAACCAGAGGAAGAAGATTTGACCTTATCTTGGCCAGAAAGGGCATCTGGCTGATGTTCTTTTTTTAAAAATAAAGACTTTATTTATTTGTTTTTTTAGAGAGGGTGAGGGAAGGAGAAAGAGAGAGAGAGAAATATTAATGTGTAGTTGCCTCTTGCATTCCCACAACTGGGGACCTGGCCCACAACCCAGGCATGTGCCCTGACTGGGAATCGAACTGGCAACCCGTTGGTTCACAGGCTGTCACTCAACCACTGAGCCACACCAGCCAGGGTCTGATGCTCTCTTTTTAAGACGTTTTTTCAGAGGAATATGGCTGAGAAAATCAATATAACTGATGACTAAAAAGACAAACTTGTACTATCATTCATATAGTCATGCTTATTTCTATGCAATGGAATCCATCCTCCATAGATAGGTTGCAATGGGAAATGGGAGGCTGTCCAGGGAGCCTAATTTAGTCAAGGATAATTTTGGGCTTGGGGCATGGTCCTTGGTACTAGGACTGCAGCAGGGAGAAATGGAATCCGTGGGTCATGATACTGATTGTAAAGCAAACCTTCCCTCCAGAATTGCTTAATTTCTTAATCACCTCAATAAGTGGCTACCACACTAAAGTCATCTTGTGGGAATTGAAAAAAATAAGATCCAGATTCTTTCCTTATGACTATACTTACGCTTTGCTTCAAAAACAAACCAAAAAAAAAGTATAGCAACTAGAATATTGCCAGTTCTTGGGAGGACTTGATAATATTTTCCCAACAACGCTGTAATTTCAAGATGTGATCAAATAAAGGTGCCCTTATACCTCCATTCACTCTAGCCCTCATTCTCTGCCATAACCATCTCCTCCTTGGCTTTCGTAAGAAACCAGTTCTTGATACCTCCAAGTTCACACTTCATATAACAAAGCGGCATTTTACAGTTACTTATTAAGTAGATATTTGATAACATCATTTTTAACTAGAGTGGGGGATTGTGAAGTTGGCACTCTTTCCCCAGGAATAGCAAAGAAAGCACACACGGTATTTTTATGAAGGAAATGGCATTCCAGAAGGCAGGTCGATTCTTACAAAACCCAGGCCCTCATGTTTCTAACAATGTCCAGGTCAAAGAGTAGTGATTGTAGTTTTTTCTCTTTCAAAAGGTTTTACTGTAACAAACATAGCCAGCAGGCTTAAAAACAAAGCCTAATAACACTGTGTCTAGACCATCACCTTTGATATCTTCTCTATTGCTTAAAATATCCACGTGGATGTATATTTAGCTTTGGAGATCTGGAGACTTAGAAACCAGTGGGCCTCTAGCAAGAGATTATTGGGCGATCCAATTGTTCTCCTCTCCCAACTCCCCCCTCCCACAGGTTCCTTCTCGTTGTTGTCGTTGTTGTTGTTTTACCCACTTCACTAAAAAAAAAAAAGGCATCGAGTCTGGAAGACAACTGGCATTCTGCCCAGAGGACTCAATTTTTGACAGGGCTCCTCTAAAAATAGCTCAGGTTTAAATCTGGAAATAGGGCACTCACCCTGGAGGGCCACCCTGTGACTGGCACACAGACTGTGGTTCTTAGTGAGGGTGGTCCCTTGGCCTAGCAGCAGTAACAGCAGCAGCAGCAGCAACTAAGAACTTTCTAGAAATGCTAATTCTCAGAGCTGACTCATGCAGACCAATCTGGATGACTTCAGTTACCTGAGCATTCATTCTATCCTGTTTCATTTTTTAAATCTTTCAGGCTTCTCTTTCTTCCTTCAGAAGCAGAGCACCTTTCCCCATAGAGTAGAGCAGTGGTTCTCAAAGAGTGGTCCCAGGTACCAGAAGCATCTGTCTCACCTGGGAACTCATTAGAGCAGCACATTCTCAGCACCATCCCCTCCTCCGCCCCACCACCAGCCTTCTGGGTTTTAATGAGGACCCCAGTGATTCTGATGCACGCTAAAGTTTGAGAAACAATGACATCAGAGAAGTCCCTGCTATTGAGCCTTTTCTGTGACTTGGAAGCCTGTCCCAAAAGCCCTGTGATTTTATTCTCACGGGATTTCATTCCTTTGTTAGTCTGCCTTATTCTCAAAAAAGTATTAAAAATGGTAAATGCCACTCACAGTATTACTGGATAGGCATAAATCTGTGTGGGATCTGTGTGGATGGGAGGCAAGCAGAGAGAGCCATAGATTTGAAAATGCCTTCTTTCCCCCTTGATGTAGGTAGGTAGATGAGTGAGTGAGTGAGTGAGTTTGTTTGTTTGAGTTGGTAGACCAGTCCACCAAGATTTGGATCTACTAGAGCATAAAAGCCCATTTTTACAGTCCACCCAGTAGCGTATTATTGGGGAGAAATTTAAACTCTCAATCTTTAAAAGTTAATGCTAATTTAACTTGTCAATCCACTTATATTATGGACACAAATGTAGGGTGTACTTCAAGTATGATGGATATGAAAGCAAGGTTTAATCCACGGGTCTCCCTGTCCAATCCCTCTTTCACATTCCTGCCAGCTAAGTTTTGATAAACCACAGCTTTGATCATAGCATTTTTCCCTAACAGTGGCTCCCCAATATTTACTGAATTAACTTCATATTTCTCACCTGGCATTCAAGACCAAAACTGTAGATATTGAATTGAACCATGTGAAATTGCCATTTTTTTTGAAATTGCCATTTTAATTGGGCAAGAAAGGTCAAATATCAGCAATTTCATTTGTTTCAACTTAATATTATCTACCTCACATTTAATTTGTTAAACTTCTCTGCTTTGTTTTCATATTATAAGATTTTAAACTTTTTGGAATTTTAATGTTTAGGCTTAAAACTGCCAGCTCAAACTGCTGGTGAAAAATCTCAGAAACATAAAGAGAAAATGTTTCTTCTTCCCCTACAGGTACAGAAAAACAGTCACTATTGGGAGGCACAAAGCCAGTTCCATGTCATAAATTAGAATTGGGAACATTTACACAAGTATCTGTCATACTCTCCTGGCCAGTGCAGAGGTTTGAGAGAAAGGCCATGATCCTGTTTTGTTTTCTGTTACTATAAAACTGCCCTTGGTGTTGTTATTTGTAAAGAAACATTATCTCTTCAGATACCTGGATATTAGAGTTTGTTTCTATGTTCTCTAAAACAGAACCTATAACACCTAAAGGCCTGCGACTCTGGTCATCTTATTTAATAATGTGTTGCTCTGGTGATAATACTTAAACTGTCAATTATGTTTTCTGTAAAGCAACAAATATTTCTGTCAGATCTCTCTGGGAAGTGGAAGAAGAGCTTTGGAATTTCTTCATCTCCCTTTAGGCACCAAAGTATTATAAATCCCACTGTGACTCTGTTGGATTTCTTATTGAAAGAATGGAGTCTTTGTTTCATTTAAATTACCAAGAAGATCCGTGATGTGGGGCCAATCTGTCACTTCAGCCTTATCCTTTACTTCCCCTATGCACACACACCACGATATAGAGAGAGGTCCTCCTCTGTATACAATATCCTTCACCATTCCTTTGCTAGTACTGTTCCTCTGCTTAAACAACCTCTTCCCCTCTTCGAAGGTAAAAGCCAAGCCAAGATCCACCCAAAGATCACCTCCTTTGTGAGGCCTTCCTTGATTCCATCCAATAAGATTTTATCATTATTGGTATTTGCCATAGTCTACTTGATTTATAGTCATTTGTGTATTTTCTTTCTCTCTCTGAGTTGACTTTATTTTTTTCCAGCTTCATTAAGATATAGCTGATTTTTAACATTGTATTTGTTTTACTTGTACAAATTAATGATTTGACATATGTATGTATTGCTAAATGATCACCACAGTAGATTTAGTTAACGTCCATTACCTCAATGAACATGTATAAAGGATCCATGGACAAAGCCAAAGGGGGGTAGGCTTGAGGGTGCGAGGTAAGGGTGGGTGGGGGAATGTGATGGTGCGAAAATGGAGTCAACTGTACTTGAACATTAATAAAACAATGATGAAAATTTAAAAAATTCATTACCTCACATAGCTACAATTTTTTTTCTCTGAGTAGACTTTAATGTCACTGAGGATAATGTGCCTTACTCCTCCTTCAGGGACCCAGCAAAAGGCCTTGCATGTAAGCATACTGTCAATAATTAAAGGGTGACATTGAAGAAGTCTCCCACAACCAATATTAAGGGACATCTTAATTTAGTTGACCCCTAAGACCAAACCACTCTCCGTCCCTACTGTGTGAAGTCAACTCCCTCACATACCTTAAAGATTCTAGGGCCTGATTCATTGTCACCCTCTCCAACACTATACATTAGAATTAGAAGCTTGGTGATTTGGTGATTTGGTATCCGCCTAGATGATCCTTCCAATAGCCTGGTCCCTCAGCTCCTGGACCTCCCCTCCTCTCTTCCAGTGATTGTGTTCGCCACCTGCCTCATGCGGCAACTCTGGTTTTACCCTAGACTTCATCATTATCAATAACCAGAAGCCCCCATAATCTTAACTTCAAATGCCCCATTCTCCAAACAATGCCAAAAAAATAATTTCAAAATAACTCTGGTTTCTCAAAGAGTATGAAAAAAGATGCATAGGCCCAAATAACACTTCTTAAAATCACTCCCTTCCCTCTCGACCTCTTCGAGTAGAAGCTCCAATGGATGGATGGGTACAGGAGCTTCTTAGAGCCCAAGAGTAATCCTGCTGGGTGAGGGCGGGGCATGAGAGCATTTGTGCTGGACAATATTTGCATAACACTACACAATTCTTTTCTATATCAAAGAATGTCCTCCAGCTATTATTAGGGTGAATTTCTCAAACAGGCCCCCCCACGGACTTCTTACTGAAGTCTAACAATAAACTCTTTAAAAACTCACCCAAAACAGTCCTTTGAAAAACTGTTCCACCAGCCGTAGGCCTCTGCCCTTTTAAATCCACAAGGATTGGAGAAGGCTGGACAGCATCGTGGGGTGTGTGTGTGTGTGTGTGTGTGTGTGTGTGTGTGTGCGCGCGCGCGCGCGTGCGTGCGTGAGTGCGCGCGCATACAACAGGACTTTTCCTGTTGTTCCAGAGTTGCAAAAGCCCGCAGCTGTGAACAAAAAGCATCAGGTGCTCCTACATCCTGAACAAAGACTCCAACCTGCCAGCAGACACGTCCTCTCAGAGAGAGTACTAAGAAATGGCACAGCTGAGCCCTATCGCAACTCAGCTGTTCCCTCCCACCACCACCCACTACCCACCATCCACCACCCCCCACCCTGTGTAAATACGAGAGGATTGGGGACGTGTGGGAGAGGAGCAAAGTGTTCCTGGTGAAATGTTGCTTCTCTTGGGGCAGAATGGGGAGAACAGGGGAGAGAAGGAGTGCTGGTGCCCCTACTCCCCTAAGCCCACAGGCGTGTAAGGGAGAACCCTAACAGAGCTTCTCGGGGAGGGTGGGAAAGTGCATGAATGGAAGATTGTCTTCCAGTTTCTTGCCTGGACTCTCGCAGAGCTGCACAGGACCGCTGACCCACCCTGCAGCTGTCTGCTAGCAAAGTCTTGGAAGAAAGCAACAAATACTCTCTGTGCTGTGTGAACCTGGAGTCTGGTGCCCCCTTGTGGCCGAGAAGTATATGAATGAGAGGCTCAAAAGCACTGAGATGCTTGGAAAGAAAATAGGGAACATCATTCCCACCTTCAGAGTTGAAAAAAGGACCTCAGCAATTCCCAAGGCTCCAAATGGAGGAGGAGCACAGGCTTATTAAAGAGGTCCTCCAGGACACGGGAGACAACCTGGAAAAGGGGGTAGGACTCAGCAGGCAGAGAACTGCTCTTCTAGCAAGGCCCCCGAGAAGGAGGAGCTCAGGTGAAAAACAGAACGGCCCCCTATGCAAATACCCCCCACCTCAACAGATCACAGCATCAGATTTGGAAAAGGACCATATCCACAGAAGATCTCTGTCTCCCTGCTCTCTCTGTCTCCAAGACCAGAGGACATAATATTAAAATTCTAATTGGAACTGATCAAGTTTACCAATCAAAAGAGCCCCAAAAGCTATGAGATCTGCCAAGGTATCATAAAAAGTGGAAAAAGGAGCCCTGGGAGAGTGGCTCAGTTATTTGGAGTGTCATCCGTACACCACAAGGTTGTGTGTTCAACCCCTGGTCCAGTGCATACGGGAGGCAACTGATCATAACATCGATGTTTCTCTCTCTCTCCCCCCTCCTCTCAAATCGATAAATATATCTTCAGGTGAGGATTAAAATAAATCTTTTAAATGGAAAAAAGAGCTTGGTACTATATGGTTGAAAGCTGTGATTGGGATAAAAATAAGAGTTTCATGTATACAACCCACCACTCAAGACCTATCAAGACATCCGTTACATGTACCCAGGTACAGGCATGGACTTAGGCAGGAGAGAGAATATATTGACTGTGCCACTTAATAGCTATATTGCCTCAGGCAAGTCCTATCTGAGCCTCAGTTTTTCATTTGTAAGAGGGTAATATCTAATGGGCAAGGTTATTAAAAGGCTAGAGGCAGTGTATATAAATGAACAGAAGCTACTATTTATGCACATGTTTACGAATGTGGGGAGGCATTTGTTCAGTTTCCTTTAACAAAACATGTGAAGTAGTCTATGACAAAAGAAATAAAAATTTAAAAAAGAAATGCTGAAGTGCCACCCATAAACACATACTTGGTGAGTTCAGTTTCAAATTTGGTTTTGAGTTTCCTGGCAGCTGAGGTGCAAAGGGAAACCTGACAACTCCTTTTATCAGAAAGGAGGAGGGATGCCACCTTCTCAGAGGAGACTGGTTTTTCTTGGCTCCAAATTTCAAAAGCAATGTCTCAGGAGTTTTCTGCATGGGATTGTAACTTACCTGAAACCTTGACTATTATTCTTCACCATGGATTGCCAAAGTGTTGGAACTAGTGATACAGGAATTGGGACTGGGGCAATTTACTGGTAAAAGGCGAATAACGGATTTCTACACTTCCAATCACAGTGGTATTCTGCAGCAATCGCTATCCCTCAGTTCTTCAAATTTCTTCAGACGAGCTTTCCCTAACACAGGCATTGTGAGATCACACAAAGGGAATTTAGAATCATCACTTCCACCCCCAAGGAAATGTTTTCATTTGTAACTCATGAAGAAGCTTTAGACCAGGGGTGTCCAACCTTTTGGCGTCATCTCTGGGCCACACTGGAAGAAGAGTTGTCTTGGGCCACACATTAAATACACAAACACTAACAGAAACAAAACAAAACAAAACAAAATCTCATAATGTTTTAAGTAAATTTATGATTTTGTGTTGAGCCACATTCATAGCCATCCTGTGCCACATGCAGCCTGCGGGCTGCAGGTTGGACACCCCTACTTTAGACCAAAGACAGATATCAGTAAAAGGACTGATGTATTTTCAGATGCAATAGGTTTAAGTTCAAAAGACTCTCTCCTTCCAGACCCAATTCAAGCCCATGAAGACCACACTGGTCTCCCTTGAAGGCTAAGGTCACCTTTCTGGGACATTAGTACATGGAGTCAACAGCCTTTGTAAAATAGTGCTCCAGGTGAGCTTTCCCACCCCAACCCCAGAGGCACTGCAACTCATCTGCATATGCTAACAGGAGTTTCCATGGAAGATGCCAAAATAAGCTCCTGTCCTCCCTCACCTTTACTTTAATCCCCACATAGGTTTTGCTTTTACCATATGGTAATTATTTCCAAATCACAAGTGCAAACACTCACTCTGATTGGAAAATTAGCAGATTTCAAACTCAGGTAATTTGTCCCTAATGAGGAACTTGTTGAACTGAATTTAACAATTAACTCGCACACCCTTTGCTGCCTGCAGTGATGGGAGTGAAGTAGGGAAGGAGGAAGGGCAAGCCGAGGGCCTGGGTCTGGCTGGACTTCAGGCACACGATGAAAGTTGGGATGGGGAAGGTGTTTAGTGGGGCTGTAGGAACACCAGGAACTTGACTGTTCAAATTGACACACAAATATATGCCAAAGTAGACATATAAAGAGAGTGTGTGTGTGTAGCCAATTACAAATATACGCCAAAAAAGATATATGAAGTGTATGTGGATGTGTGTATATATACAGGATCTGGCACAAATAACACTCCCTTTTTTAAAAAAGATTGTATTTATTTATTTTCAGAGAGAGGGGAAGGGAGGGAGAAAGAGTGGGAGAGAAACATCAATTGGTTGCCTCTTGTACAGCCCCAACTGGGGACCTGGCCCACAACCCAGGCATGTGCCGTGACTGGGAATGGAACCAGCAACACTTGGGTTCACAGGCCCATGCTCAATCACTGAGCTACACCAGCCAGGGCATATCATCCCTTTTTATTACAAAATCTTTTATAACAAACTCATAAGCCTGTAATTCTGTAACATAACAATATCACACTCAAGCACACCATATGACACTTTAGGTGAAGTGTTCAAATTAAAACTATAAATTATCACACCCATATTATTACCCTACCAACCACACTCAAGCAGGTCTTACTTCTGCCAGGCCCCGTGTGTGTGTGTGTGTGTGTGTGTGTGTGTGTCCAATTACAAATATATGCCAAAGTAGGGAGAAAAATATAATGAGCCTCCTTGTACCCATCACCCAGTTCCCACATTATCAACTCATGGCTGGTCTGGTTTCTCTGTGCCGAGGACTTAGAAACCCAGAAAATGGACAGTGAGGAGTAAAACAAAGAAGGAAAAGGCAGGTGGTGCGACTCCCGTTCTGCATTCCCTCAGGTTCCATGTTCCTGGGGGTCCAGGTGGGATGGCTGAGTTTCAATTCACTGCTGGAATGGTTAGTGTCCTCTAATGAGATGTTTTGCATATGGCAGGGAAGAGCCCAGCTGACCCTTGTTTTCCAGCCTCTACCACTCTCCTGGCTCCATGGAAAGGGCCACTTACCGTCTACCTGCAGGCCCAGGCCCAGGCCCAGATGACCTCAAGCCATGAGGATTTCCGGGAGGTACAGTTTAGCACACGGAATCACTTCATCACACATCCTCACTTCTACTCCAACAATGTATTCTGATGATCAGCCCCTGCTTCATCTCAATAACTGGTACCCACCTCATGCCTGAGGCACTCCTCAGATCTGCTTTGCTCCTTTGTCACCTTAGAAATTCACTGTCCAGCACTACAGCCATATGCAGCTACGGACCACCTGAAACATGGCTAGTGAGACTGAGGAACTGATTTTTACTTAAATAATTTAAATTTCAAAACCGATAGTTGATTAGGTTAATAGAAAATGCCTAAGAATGTTTGTAAGATGAATCTACATTTTCAACTGTAAATTTTATTAAAATCTAAACTCAGATCAAGCATTTCTGATGAAAATCTCGCACCTCAGTTAAGATAGACTGTAAGTGTCTGGATATTGAAGATTTAGTAAAAATAAAACAATGTAAAATATCCCATTAAAATCTTTCAAATATTGATTATTACAAATAGAAATTATAATCTTGGATAAACAGGCATGTCTGTTTTGATTTATCGACCCTCCACCAGCAAAAAGGTCACAACTTCCTGAAGGCTCAGATGACGGTGAGCATTGTTTAGCAACAAAGTATTTTTAATTAAGACATATATTGCTTTTTTTACACGCAATGCTATTGCACACTTAATAGGCTACAGAATAGTGTAAACAACTTATATATACACTGGGAAACCAAACAATTTTGCCTGACTTGCTTTATTGCAATATGTGCATTATCTGAGTGGTCTGGAACCAAACCTGCAACATCTCTGAAGTATGTCTATATTGGGTTAAATAAATTATTAAGGGTAATTTCTCTTCTTTCCTTTTACTTATTAAAATGTGGCTACAGGAAAATTTAAAATAATAAATGGGGCTCACATATTTCTATTGGACAGCGCTAACCTGCAACTAGAGTCCTCCCTTCACTTGCAAGTAGCCTCAGGAATATAATTCTGTTCCCGAACGGTCATCCTATGACAGAGACATGTCCTGCTGCACTGGGCCCACAAGGATTTTCCTGGATGATCATCTCCTGAACCACCTTTGCTGACATCTGTTGCAGCATTCTGTGGCCACCTGCTTTCCCACAACTACCTCACTATGACTGGTCAAACACTAGGTCATGAAATGCAGGCTGCACAAAACTAATCAAAGACAAAGTGTATGGACTTGACCAGGAATCGGGAAAACCCTCCAGGTTCTCATGATACTAAAATGAGGGAGAAGTTCAATTATATAACATGACTAGTTAATAGCATCACAACGGACCTTGTATCAAGTATCAACTTTTGTAAGGATCATTAGAAAGATATAAAAAGACAACACAAAAAATTATTGGAAACAAAGCTAAATTTATTTGCTTGCCAGGGAAGGGAGTGCCACATTACTCTAGAACAAGGTCAGTAAAACAGAGGAAGTACATCAAATCTGGCTAGAATCAGAATTCAGGACTCTGGTTGGTTCCCAAGGCCAAGAGTGGACGCTTCTTTGCAATTGATCATTGCACTGGTTCACTTCGTGAAAGTGTGAGGACCGTCCCAAGAGGTCCAAGCGGGTGATGGAACCATGTCTGGTTCACTCAGACATGCGCAGTGGTCCTCAGATGGCATATGTGAGCAGTTTGTTTGAAGTCATCACAAATCTTGCCTTAATGGAATCGGCAGCACATGAGGACAGCTGACTTCATCAAGTAAGACTCACTGGACACCTGTCCCTTCACTCATCTCTTTGGGAACTGCCAGACCAAAGTTCCCTCTTTTGTTAGGGCAGAAGGCATAGAAACATACATGTGTACTCAGAAAAACAAATCTTAGGTAGACAGGGTGCCCTTCAAAACTGTAACAGAGCAAAACATGAGACACAAAAACAAACACCTG
>CM052552.1:58677618-58694059 GCA_028533065.1 Trachops cirrhosus
CAGGTGTTTGTTTTTGTGTCTCATGTTTTGCTCTGTTACAGTTTTGAAGGGCACCCTGTCTACCTAAGATTTGTTTTTCTGAGTACACATGTATGTTTCTATGCCTTCTGCCCTAACAAAAGAGGGAACTTTGGTCTGGCAGTTCCCAAAGAGATGAGTGAAGGGACAGGTGCCCAGTGAGTCTTACTTGATGAAGTCAGCTGTCCTCATGTGCTGCCGATTCCATTAAGGCAAGATTTGTGATGACTTCAAACAAACTGCTCACATATGCCATCTGAGGACCACTGCGCATGTCTGAGTGAACCAGACATGGTTCCATCACCCGCTTGGACCTCTTGGGACGGTCCTCACACTTTCACGAAGTGAACCAGTGCAATGATCAATTGCAAAGAAGCGTCCACTCTCGGCCTTGGGAACCAACCAGAGTCCTGAACTCTGATTCTAGCCAGATTTGATGTACTTCCTCTGTTTTACTGACCTTGTTCTAGTGTAATGTGGCACTCCCTTCCCTGGCAAGCAAATAAATTTAGCTTTGTTTCTAATAATTTTTTGTGGTGTCTTTTTATATCTCTCTAATGATCCCCACTAGAGTTAGTACTTAATGCAACTGTCATACTAATGAAGAGGAGAGAATATCTCCCTTGAAGTAAAATCCCAGAGAATGTGTCGATTTGGACAGCCATGTAGGAAAGACTCCCGTGTTTCTGGCGGTGTGTTTGGCCCGAGGTGGGATGGGGAGAATACAGTACCAAAGAAAAGTACCATAACTTTTTAAAATACAGATCTTATCAAAACTTACATAATTGTATACTTCAGCAAATTAAGCTAGATTCCCACTATGATAAAGACTCAATGGAATAATGAATGTTACACATATAAAAATGATTGCAGAATAGAGAGAATAGCAAATACCAGAAGGTTCAATATTTTAGTGGCTATCACCATGCCAGAAATCTGAGGTCAGAACTCAGACCAAGGTGTTAATGGAAACAAGAATCCAGACAGAAAAGTATATTACCCACCCCATTAGGTCCAAGTATGTGTATCTGCATAGAGAATTTGTACTTATTTATGAATGATAAGTTTAAAAATCTATTATTTATTTCAGATTTGTCTTGAGAAAATTTTGGGGGAAATACCCAATTCTCATAGGAAATTTGTTTATATCTTAAAAACAACAGAAACGTGGTAGGTTCCTTGCTGGACAGACTGTCTCCAGGGTCCCATTCTCACATGTCCCACCTTCCCACTGATTCCAATATTTTCTTCGGTTTATGTCATGTGCTGCCCCCCGAAAACACCATGACCACCTGTTCCTTAGAGAAAGCTGAGTTTATTCTTCCTGGTAAGGGACAGGAGAACCTTGGCAGAGGCTTAGTAGTGTTTCAGTAACTTAAATCTTTTTCCATGAAATCTAATGAAATAATCCATCTCCAGGACTTCAGGATTTTATCTGCAGGGAAAATATACTTAGCTGCTTTCATTGCATTTTGAAAAATACCTAGGCTATAAAATTCAGGATTTTTCCTTCTGTTCTCACTACATGCTAGGCACCATTCTATGTCACATTTTAACGCGCTCAGACCTCGCCTAGACCATGCAAGGAAAGTGCAATTATGGATGAGAAAATGAGGCATTAGGAACTCAAGTAATTTGCCCAAGGTCACCCATTTATGAAGTATCAGAACTTAGATTTGGACCCAAACTGCCTGGGGCCAGAGACACTGTCTTTTTCCACACTGCCCTCTTCACTGCTTCAGGGAGGGCAAGACACAGACCCACCATAGTGGGCCCACCATATGGCTGGAGAGACCCTAAGACACATGGTTGAAGTGACAGATTACAATCTGTCACTTAGTCTGTTGCTGTTGGACAGGACCTAATAACTGCCATTTCTGCTGTAATCTGGAACCACTTGAAAGAGAGAGATTCAGGAGTCAGACAGCTGGACATCAATATATTCTCTTTATAGGTGGTGCTCATATATCCAAGGACATAATTTAGATCTGGAATGGACCAAGTAGGTTCCCCAATACTGCACCATCTTATTAGGGAGATTCTTCCACTCACTCACAGGCAGGGCTGGAGAACTGCACACCCTTCCCGATGGGTCTGGCCCTCTCACTGGGGAGAGTTGAGTGGGCAGAACAAGGTCAATTTTATTCTACCAAAGAGCTACTTAACCATTGGTGATTAGGCAATAGGCCCCTTTGGTGTTTGGTGAAGCTTACAGATCTGTTCTTAGAGTAATCTTTTCATGTTCATAAAATAAATTATATATGGCATTACAGAGGAAGCCAGTTACACTAAAATACAACCCTGAAAGCATTAAATAAATAAATTTATGATAAGCCATATGTGCTTTTTGTTAATGCATTAAATAATAAGATTTAGTGGCAGGACTAATAAGTATTATAATTTCAAAGTAGTGATGAATATAAATGATGTTTTCAGATATTTGCAACCAGTGAAATGTCATATGAAAATATCTGTGATTTCTGCCCTGGCTGGTGTGGCTCAGTGGATTGGGCGCCAGCCTGCGAATGAAAAGGTCGCAGGTTCTATTCCCAATCAGGCCACATGCCTGGGTTGTAGGCCAGGTTCCCTACTTGGAGGTGTGTGAGGGGCAACCAGTTGATTTATCTCACACTGATAATTCTCTCCCTCTCTTTCTCTCTCCTTTTCCCTCTCTCTAAAAAGTAAACAAATAGAATCTTTTTTAAAAAAGAAACATCTGTGATTTTTCTTCAATAGAAGTTCATAGACATTGTTAATACTACTGTGGTTTGTTATCTATATTCATATTTGTAGGAAATATTACACTTCAGTTAAACATCAGAAGAAAATAAAGATGTAAGGTTCATGGATGTCCTAAAAGTGTCCATGGACCTCAGGTTAAGAGTACTTGCTCTGCCCCAGCTGATGTGGCTCAGTGGATTGAGTGCCGTCCTGCAAACCAAAGGGCCACCGGTTTGATTCCCAGTCAGAGCATATGCCTGGGTTGTGGGCCGAGTCCCCAGTTGGGGGAGTACAAGAGGCAACTGATCACTGTTTCTCTCACACATCAATGTTTCTCTCCCTCTCTTTCTCCCCCCTTCCCCTCTTTCATAAATAAATCTTAATTACTCTAATGGAAGCCCCTCCCCTGGAAATAGAAATATGTAATAAGCATCATCTCCAACAGTATATGTTATATGAGCAAGACTATGGGTGATGATCAAGTTCGCTTAAATTGTATGTAACGCACCAGATTATAGAATGGTTATCACAGCAGGCTGGAAAGGAGTTGCATATGGGGTGTGCATTATTCATTCAATCCTTAAAATAACCTTATTGGTGATTAGTGTTGTTAACTCCATTTTCAAGTGAGGAAACTGAGAGATTAATATAACTCATCAAAGGTCAACACATCTGGCTCATGGACGGGAAAGGATCTGAATCTAGACAGTCTGGCTCCAGAACCCATGGTTTTAACCACTACACTAAAGCTGCTTAATAAGTTTAGAGAGCTAGTCTAAGAATAACGAGGGTTAGGTCTGACTGCTGCCTTTAAAGTTATTGGCATAGAAAAATACATATAAATAAATCCTTAGAAAAGAACTCTTCCATAGATTGGGACTTCCTCCATAGGGACATTAGGGAGTATTGAACACCATGTAGTTGCCTTTTGTCCATTGTATTAAAATAAGCAGAATTATCTACAGTAGCCTCATTCTGGCTTGCTGGACAGAGCAGAGTGTGGAGGGGGCTTCCACTGAACTCAGATTTTTGACGGAGGGCACATCACTTCTAATGGGCTTTGTCAAGAAACTGTGGAGGGTAGAAGACTTTCCCTGCTTGCAAGCTAACAAATTAGTCTGCCTCGATTTCACGGATGCTGGCAGAAGATACAAGAATATTGGGTCAGAGACAAATGACTTTATTACTCATAGCACAACAGGCAGCATGAACTTCATGTTTGCACTGGTTCCCTTCAGCCCCTAAGTTCCATGGGGGCAACACAGAGGTGGGCCCAAGTGAATGTGTGCCACAGGGGAGGAGCCCAAGCTTAGGAAATCCCAATATCTTAAAGGGGGCTGCAAGTAAACCTGCCCAAGTTTTGCTCTAGAGGCAGATACTATCTTTATTACACTCATTAACAAACAATTTTGTCTTTGGCTCCACAGGGTCACACTGTCTCTATCTCCTAAAGCTGTTCACTATACAAACTTCCTTAGAAAGTTAGTCCAAAATAAAAGCTATGAAAGCCTTTGTTCACAAGATGTGCAGAAACAAGAGAAAACCATGGAGAACTGTCTCCCAACAGAGTTCATCTGCTGGCAGCTGGAATTCCCAGGTGATTTCTTTAAACAGGTAAAGCCTAGTTCCAGACTGCCTGGCACCCAAGCACTTTGTGTGCCCCTTCACTGCTAAGGTTGTTTTCTCATGCTTATCCTGTAAAAGGAGAGCAAGGAGGGTGCAGGTCCCTGTGCTGGAACAGAGGCCCACACTATGCATCCAGGAGGCGGAGGAGGCACTGGCACTCTTTTCTAACGGATGTTGGGAGGAAGTGGACCCTACCTTCCCTTCTCTTGCTGCCCTGGCCTTGCAAGTTCTCCTTCCCCCCAATAAAGCTGATGACTAAATTCATTCCAAGCCCTCGTGCCCATGCGTGACAAAGGAAGATCCACATGGTCTCATAGCAGATAAAGAAAAATAACAAAACATCTAAGAGTTCCCAGCAGCCAGAAGGGGGGAGATCAAACAGAAACAGGACAGGCACCCAGCAAAACAGAATTAATAGAGGAGACAGATAACTTAAAAAATAAAGCTAGGATTTAAAGAGATTCAAATACAGCATCAGAGTGACCAACTGTTTCGTTTTGCCTGGAGCTGAGTTTCAGGGACTTGGGGCTTTCGGTGCTCAAAGCAGGACAGCTCTGGATAAACAGGGTAAGTTGGTCACCCTATACACACACCTCTTCCTGTACATATGAACTTTCTGTAACTAGACGTTATGCTTTCAAACTTAAAATACATTAGATGAACTAAAAGAGGCGACTACAGTTGTAGCCAGAGTTAGTAATCTAGGTGAAGGGGAAGACATATCTCAAAGCATAATACCTCAAAATTACAAAAATGTCGAACTCATTGGGAAAAAAGATAAGAAACTTGGAGGATAGATCCAGGAGACTTAACAAGCAAAAATAGGAGATCGAGAAGGAGAAAAAAGGAACTGAGAGAGGACTGGTATGATTAAGCAAGTGGTAAGTAAAAATTTCCTTAAACAAAACAAAGACCCAAGTTTATAGTTGAAAAAGTGCACTGAGTTCCCAGTAGGTTCGATGAGAATTGTAGTAGCTAATATATACATTATAGATTAAATTACTGTTCAACAGCCCTGGCTGGTGTGGCTCAGTGGATTGAGCACCGGCCTGTGAACCATAGGGTCACAGATTCGATTCCCAGTCTAGGGCACATGCCTGGGTTGTGGGCCAGGTCCCCAGTAGGGGATGTGCAAGAGGCAACCACACATTGATGTTTCTCTCCCTCTCTTTCCCCCTCCCTTTCCCCCTCTAAAAATAAATAAATAAAATATTTTTAAAAATTACTGTTCAACAATCATCAATTCCCTCCCCTTTGTCTAATATGAATTAGCAGGTTATACTTTCCTGTATCCTAACTTCTTTTTTTAGAGAGAGGGGAAGAGAAGGAGAAAGAGAGGTAGAGAAACATCAATGTGTGGTTGCCTCTCATGCATCCCTCACTGGGGACCTGGCCTGCAACCCAGGCATGTGCCCTAACTGGGAATCGAACCAGTGACCCCTTGCTTCACAGGCCGGCATTCAATCCACTGAGCCACACCAGCCAGGGCGTGTGTACTAACTTGAAGTTGGCCAGGTGACTGTTGGTGGACATGATACAAGCAAAAGCTTGATTTACACCTGCATAGTGGGCTCGCATCCTGTACTTCTGCTTTCTGGGGCACCTGACTTGAGTAGAATGAGAACTATATCAAGCAGCTCTGGACCCAACCTGAATCTCAGAGTCAAGCGTAGCCTAGATTTGTAGATGTGTGAGTGACCAATAAATGCTTATTGCTTAATGTCAATGAGACTTTTGTGCTAGTTTGTTACATAGCATTATTATGGCAATAGCTGATATACATACTTAGGTATACTTTGATCAAATTCTAAATCTCAAGAATAAAAAATAAACCTTAAGTTTCCAATCAGAAAGAATAAACTATCTACAAATAAAACATAAGATGAATATTGCATTTCTCTTAGACAGCACTAGAAGTCCTAGAAGCTAGAAGATGTGGAAATAACATCTGGAAAGTAAAGAACTGCAACCCAAAAATCCCATACTCAGCTAGTATTTCATTCATCCCTCACGGTAAAAAAAAAACCTTTTTAAGTATTATAGAATTGTATACCTGAGACCTATGTAATTTTATTAACCAATGTCACCCCAATAAATTCCATTTTTCAAACTTTTTAGTTTTTAAAGAATTTTTAAAAATTAACAAGCATATGACCTAGTTGAGGAAAACATTCAAGAAATCATTCTCAGCAAACAACAAATGAATAAGAACAGAGGCCTCAAGTACTAAAGTTTAAATTAAATGGATAACGATAGTATTTCTAAAAATAAGTAACATGGTTAATCTAAATCAATCATAAATGAACGTCTTGAAATATATAATATGAGCACTGGATAAGGATTCTTAAAATAAAAGAGGTTGCTGCAATGGCAATTTTAATAATAATTTAGAATTAAACTATTTCAGAAAAACCTAGATGTTGAATGGAGGTACAGCAGGGAAAGAGCATTTGAAATTTCTTGACTAGGGCAAGAAGAGGGAAGGGAAATTAAAATAGTCTAACAATCTCAGTAGGATAGAGAGTGCAAAGGGAAATATACTGTTTTGATAATAGCTAAGGAGGCTTGTTTTCAAACAATGATAACAAAATATACAATTGATTAAGAATACGTGTGACTAAGGACACTGTGGGACAACAGAAGGCATGGTTTAAGGAGTGCCAAGCCCTTGGCTGGTGTGGCTCAGTGGGTTGAGCACTGACTGTCAACCAGGGGGTCGCAGGTTTGATTCCTGGTCAGGGCACATGCCTGGGTTGTGGGCTGGGACCCCAGTGGGGGAGTGCAAGAGGCAAGCAGTCGATTTATCTCACATTGATATTTCTCTCCCTGTTTCTTTCTCCCTCCCTTCTCCTCTCTCTAAAAAATAAATAAAATCTCTAAAAACAAGTACAAGTGTCAAAAACCTGTATGTTTCGAGCAACGTAACAGTTAAATATAAAAAATAGGAAGCCTAGGACTGAGTCCTGAAAGATGTCAAAGTTTATGGGTTGGGAACAAGATACGCTGGAATGGGCAGCTGAGAAGGAGAGGTCAAGGAAGTAGAGAAAGCAGGAAAGTGAATGATGGCAATTTCTGGAAATCTCACTTTCATCCCCTCAGGCAGGCTGAGGGAGGCTGCCCTTTCACACAGCCTTCCTTTCTCGTGCATCTGCAATTTGTAACAGATTGTAATTGAAATGCACAGTGCAGAATTAGGTTCTTTTATCTTAATACGAGTTTTGTAGGCTTGGAGTGTTGTTAAGAAAGGAGCAGCTGGCCAACGGTATGGGTGATGTAGAACACACCAGTATTTGGCAGAAAAAAAAAAAGAGGGTGTCCATTATTTCTCATTAAAAGATCCATTTCACTTGCTGAGACTTAAAAAGGCCATCTAAGTTAAGACCACTTACTGTTTCTGACCCACTAAAAATCCCCTTTTTTCTTCTATTTACTAATCTGGAATCTTTACTTACTATCAAGTTTTAGCAATAATTGTATGGAATTTTCTAATATCTATAGGAAATAAAACTGTTTAATATTAACAAATACATGTCAAACCCCATTTCCATGCCCTAAGCTGTGCAGAGCTTGCCTTTTTCAGTCATGCTGATCTGTAGCACTTAGCAAATTTTCGAAACAACACTCATCATGCATATTGATTACCGCTCTCCACACACACACACACACACACACACACACACACACACAGGGGCTCTATTTTTTTTTTTTTCTGGAAGAGGTAGTAAACTGTGAAAGAAAAATAAGGCACTCCACAAAATACAGTTATGATCAGGATGTCACTTACCTGGGATGTTCTACCTCTTTCTAGTCTTTAAGGTGCTGCTGGCAATTCCCTGTGCAGGGACTTAGGGTGTGAGGATAAAATGCAGCCGACCAGACTGGAACAGGAGGAGAGCAGTAAAAGGTCTGCTGCTGTCCCAAACAAGTCTTGCCCTGGTGGGGGAGTTGAGATGTTATCAAAGGTTATTGCAACTGGAAGATAAGTCAGTCCTGCAGACCTAAGGCACAGCATAGTGATCCTAGTCAACAATACTGTATTATAGACTTCAAAATTGCTAGAGACTAAATCTTAAATGTTCTCAGCCCCAAAAAATGATAACTATGTGACATGATAGCAGTGTTAGCTAATACTACAGTGCCAAACATACTGCAATATATAAATGTATTAAATCGACACATATACCTTAAATTTACACTTTCTATGTCAATTTTATCTCAATTTTAAAAATAAATTTTGAAAAACTTCCACTGAGTAGAAACATTTGAAAATGGCTAAAAGCACCCACTTGGAATTTACCTCTAAGAAAATAGAACCAAAATGTATAGCCGTGCTATCTGAAGTGTGGTCCCTGACTGGCAGCATTTGTCAGGATTTGGGTGCCTATCAGAAATGCAGAGTCTCAGGCCCCACCTCAGACCTACTGAATCAGAATCTGCCTTTTGCCAAGATCCCCAGTAAGTTTGCCAAATGCTGCTGCTGCAGAAAATCTCTTGGTGACTAATAAACAGCAGAATCCCAAGCTATTGACATTTAAATTTAAATTTCTTAAAATTAAAATTTAAAATTCAGTCTCACTATCCACATTTCAGGGTTCAAGAGCCCCACGTGGCTCATGGCCAGTCTACCCTGGACAGCACAAGTAGAACATGTCCATCATCACAGAAAGTTCTGTTGGACAGCACTGGTCTCATTGGTTCTCAATCTTGGCTGCACTTTGGAATCACTGGTCACAGTTTTTTTAAACAGGAAAAAAAAATCGAAGTTTAACACATACACATGGGGATTTCACATAGGCATGAAAATTCCCAAGACAGTGAAGCACATAAGGCATTTTGGACAAAGGAGAAAGGGGAAAATGGGGTATCAGGTTTCAGAAGTGAGAATGGACAATTTACAGGTAGTTAAGGAGGAGTGAATGCTTGGCAGGAAAATCCTTGCTAGGTGACTTGGAAACAATGGGACACAGTGGGGGGGGGGATCTAGCTAACAGGTACCTGCCTGAAGTCCTCCCTTTTTTTCCTCTCCTAAGTGCATTTTATTGTGCAATATTTAGCAGTATTAAAGTATCAAAAACATACTGATTCTCTTCATTATTGATAAGTTAAATTTCAAGTGCTGTGCTTTTTTTTAATTGTTTTTCAAGTGCAGTTGTCTCCATTTTCACTCCACCACAGACCCCCTGCCCCACCCAGCCCCACCTCCCACCCTGGAACTTACCCGCTTTGGCTTTGTCCATGGGTCCTTTGTACATGTTCCTTGATGACCCTCCCCCTATTTTCCCCCATATCCCTCTCCTCCTTCCCCTCTGGTTACCGAAGTCCTCTTATTTAGTTTCTTTTAAATGTTAATAGAGAATGCTTACTTAAGGCCTCATCCTATAGGCATTGTATCTTCATAGGAACTTGATGTAGCATTTTCTAGTAAGATGACCAATAGGAAAACCAAGATCTTGATCTCGACAAAACCTCTCACATCTTTCATGCTCAGATAATTGTATGAGATATTGTCATTTAAGTTTGCTGAAGTTCAGGCTATGGTGTCAGGTTCTACACAGGTAACTTTGTGGATGTGATACTTTTTTCATTTTTCCTTTTATTAATTGAAAAGTTTACATTAAAACACTAAGAAAAAGATTTTGCACAGCTTTGGCCAGTTTGCTCAGTAGGTTGCAGCATCATTCTGTACACCAAAAGGTTGCAGGTTCGATCCGTAGTCAGGGCACGTGCAGGAGGCAAGCTATTGATGTTTCTCCTTCACATTGATATTGCTCTTTCTCTCTCTCCCTCTCTCTCCTCCTCCTCTCTCTCTAAAATAAACATATCCTCTGGTGAGGATTAAAATTCTTTTAAAATATATTTTACACAACCAATATGCTATTTCTCTGACACAGTCATTTTTATTCAGGGTCTTTACCCTCTAGTCCTTGGACATTTGCATATTTTCACAGGTCATCCCAGCCTGGCTGTTTACAACAATTCCAAAACTATATCTCTCTACATCAGTCCCCAACCTACAGAATATGCAGAAATATCTCCAAATGCCTGTCTTCTGGCTCCTTGCAGGGGGGTGGATTCTGGTTTGTCGCACATATATTGTTATACAAATATAATGCACCTCTTTCAGACTTTGCTCCTACAAGGACAGTGGTGCCCAAGGGACCCAGGTTGCTATAGTAATGTCCTTTGCTGCTTCGGACTCATAGACGTGAATCTAAGAATCTCCAAAAATCACCTCGTAGGTTATATTCATAAAGTGGCTTTTTATGGAGATTTGCATGGTGGGACACTTTCATTTGCTATTATCTCCTTGTTCCAACAAGAGCCCCTGGAAGATGTTCTTGACAGTGGACTACAGTACTCCCCTCCTTATCTGCAGAAAATGCTAATGGATGCCTGAAACCTCTGATAGTACCAAACCCTATATAGACTATGTTTTTTCTTATACATACACACCTTTTCACTTAAAGGAAGCACTTTACCACTTCTTTTTGGCATGTTCGACTTGTTGGCATCACTTACTCTTGCACTTTGGGGCCCTAATTCAGTAAAATATGAGTGACTTGAACATAAGCACTGCGATAACTAGATAGTCGATCTCATAACTGAGAAGGTATAAGTGACTAACAAGCATCTACATTGTGGAGATTTGGGCCAAAATGATGATTTATGTCCTGAGTGGGACAGTGTGAGATTTCATCATGCGACTCAGCACAGTGCACAATTTAAAACATGAATTGTTTGTTTCTAGAATTTTACATTTAATTTTTTTGGACTGTGGTTGACTGTGGAAAGCCAAACCACTGATAAGAGGAGACTACTGTATGTGCATGGAAACACCCTCCCTCCGACCAACCATTCCCTAACCCAGTGTGTGCATTTGGACTCTCCCTCTTTTGGGGGTTAGTAAGCAGTGGCCCTTATTCTCATTGGGGCTCAATCCCAGATGCAGGAGAGCGCCGGTGGCCCTGCATGGTCAGTCATTGTCCTTACCGGGGCTTGGATTAGGGTGAGGCAAGTGAGGTGCTCACTCTCAGAGTCATGCAAGTGCAGGCTAGAACCTTCATTTCCAATTTTGATACTGTGTTCATCATGGATTTTTTTTGGCCTTAATTCCAATTTTGAAAAGTATTTTTTAAATTTTTATTTATTTATTTTTAGAGAGGGGGGGAAGGAGGGAGAAAGAGGGAAAGAAACATCCATGTGTGAGAGAAACATTGATCAGTGGCCCCTTGCACACCCCCAACTGGGGACCCAGGCTGCAACCCAGGCATGGACCCTGACCAAGAATCAAACCAGCGACCTTTCAGTCTACAGGGTGGCACTCAATCCACTGAGCCACACCAGTCAGGGCTGATTTTGAAAAATATTTATGAAACTAATTTGAACTTGATTACTAAACCTTTTTTGTTTGCTTGGCACTCCACTAAATTTTGTGCAAGTGCCTCACTCACCTCACCATAGTCCCAAGCCCTGGTCCTTCCCACCAGGTTCCTTTATCTCTCATTCAAATAGAGCTTAGACTCAGTGGATTGAGCACTGGCCTGTAAACCAGAGGGTCGCCAGTTCGATTCCCAGTCAGGGCACATGCCTGGGTTGCAAGCTAGGTCCCCAGTAGGGAGCACATGAGAGGCAACCACACATTAATCTTTCTCTCCGTCTCTTTCTCCCCCCCTTCCCCTCTCTCTAAAAATAAATAAGTAAAATTTAAAAAAATAGAGCCTAGAGCTCATGCTACCAAGTTATACCTAATATAAGTCCCTCCCATTACCCAGTTGAGGCCCCAAGGCTACGCATAGATGATTGTTACCTAGTTTAATCATGCTGTTCACCAATTTTTGTATTACATTTAATTTCCATAAACAATTGTTTCATATACAATTTTCCCTGTTTCTGGGTTGCCTTAATTGCCTCTTTTAACAGCTGCAAGATAGTCTACTTGGCTGATGCACTATACTTAACTATTCTCCTATTATTGGATAGTTAGGTTAGTTTCCATTTCTCATTCAATGAATCTTTAGATCTGCCAATGAGCTGAGTGTTGAGACAATGGCGACTGACATAACTTGCTCTGCCTAATAAAATGGCAAGCTTTTTTTATGTCATTTTTTTTAGTTGTTTGTTTGTTTTCTGGTGGGCTGCAGAGGAGAGTTAAGCAACTTGTTGAAAATCTGGAGCCCAAGCTGGAAGAAATAGCAGAGGGACCTTTTAAAAAGAGAGATGTATGCTTTTGAATTTAAGGTATCAAGTACATGGAGCCACAAGGGGGCCCCCTGATGTTCCTGCCACATCTTTAGTAACTGTCCATCACAGGACAGACTGACTCTGAGACACAAATAGGGAGCTATTAACATGCTATTTTGCATGTATACAAAAAAAAAGCTACTAACAGATCAATTCCATCTCACAAAGGGAAAGACAGGATTTATATAAGGGAGAAAGAGGAGATAGGAGAGAAGAAGAAATGGTAGGCATTTGAAAATGGTGACATTTGTTTTCTTTTCCTTAGCATCTCTTCCAATACAAATCTGCTGGCAGTGAGCAAAGAGGCCAGTGCAGATGCCCACCAATGGAGGACCACAGGGAATATACCTGTAGTCAAAGCAAATTAGCTTCCATTAGCTTGCTGCAACTAGCAAGGACTCACTGCAGGGACCATGAAACATTTCAATAAAGAGGGGCTAGTGAGGGGGTTCATTACAGGATTTAGGCAGGTTTTGAGGGATTCTTTTTTTAAAAATTGATTTGAGAGAGAGAGGAAGGGGGAGAGGGAGGGAAGGAAAGAGGTAAGATGGAGAGGGAGGGGGAAGAGAGAGAGACAGAAACATTGATTCATTGTTCCACTTATTTATGCACTCATCAGTTGAGATATGTCCTTGATTCGGGGTTGAACCTGCAATCTTGGCATATGAAGATGATGCTCTAACCAACTGAGCTACCCAGCCAGGACAAGTGTTAAGGGATTCTTCAGGAGGGGGTGTATATTCTGAATTGTATGTTGTCAAGAGGCAGAAGCAACATAATAATTTGGCATTTTCTCTGAGAGATGGGAAAGTTAAGAAGGGGCTAGAATTGTGATTGGTAAAGGAGGCAGCAGTGAATCTTGTTAGTCAAAGGTGGGGGACTGAATCAATTTCCTTGTTGAGAAGTGGCCTTGTTTCTGCCTAGCTCTGAATGTGGTCATGGAGTGGCTTTCTCTGGACATATTTGTTTTCAATGAGTGCTATTTATCTTCATTTGGGAACATCTAGACCTAGCTACCAGCAAGGCTGTTTTTCACTTCCTGTCTCTGCTGACAAGGTCAGCCCACAGGACATTAATATGCGGGGTTCACAGTAGTCAGGGCATTCTGCCCTTGAACCCCTGGATCTGTTATCAAGGGAATGATTTTGGTTGTTCACAGAGGTACCAGGAGGCCCTAGGAGTCTCCTGTCATATGTTTGGGACAGGCTGTTTCTGCTTTGTGTCTGCCAGTGTCCTTTGGTTGTGCCTGCCTTTCAGGTATGCTCTCTCATCCAGTTGTTCTAAACAGATGCAAATGTTGGGTCTTAGCTTCAGTTCCCTCCAAATGCAGATGCCAAGGTGACAGCATGTGTACAGGTAATTCGCTGCAGGAAGTTCTCCTTCTCACCAAGAGTAGCTCAACTTCCCAGGGGGCCACCTGAGGGCCTGCACAAATCCACCTCAGAATGGCCTACCTGAGACCAGGAGGACAGGAGTCTTTACCTAGCGGCCCATCCTCATGTGGACTTGCCAGAATGACTGAGCAGCCCCCATAGATGTTACCTGCCTGGCAGATGTTAAACATTTCTTCAGTATGTGACAGATTAATGGATAAGTGAAAAACATGTTCTGCCCCTGAGAGTCTTCAACGACTTCTCTGACCACTACATAAGCAGGATCAAGTCCCAAAGAAGTTGGAAAACCTTATACCTGACCTGGCTGGCCTGGCTTTACCTAGCTGACGTCCCTGGCCTCTTTAGAGCTTTTATAAGCATCAGCCAGAGCTCTGCCAGGCTCTCCCACACCAGAGAGAAGGTTCTGTCTTTGTGGGTGAAGGCCCTTGGCAAGTGCATCTCCCCATGGACCATGGACCCAACCCACTGTGGGCCCAGTGACAAGAAAAAGAATAAAAGAGAGAAGAAAGAGAGACTAGCTTTATCTTGTTCCTAGGCCATCGAATTGGTCGCACACCTTCTCCAGGAGCTCCAACTGGACAACATACCTCAATTTTAGCAATATAACTCCGGCAAAACTCTGGGCAGTAAAGTTTAAGCATTCAGCAGGTTAAGAAACACTGCCTAGAACTGAAAAGGAACCTAGAATGTAATCATTGAAGCTGGTAATATACATAAATAGCTGGACCAGTTTCTCTCTTGTTCAAAATCTTATTGTATTTGTGAGTAATTTTCTTCCACTTCAAACCCTCTCATTATATACACTTTCATTCAAAATGTTAATTCTCCCTCCTGTTTTAATCGAATCATGCACTAATCATTTCGGGGGTGGAAACACACACAAGTGAAACTCTTCTAAAGAGCTGAACTAAGCAGACAGTGGACTTGTTGCTCTAATTTCTTGTCCAATGGTTAATAGAATTGCCAATGAAGAACTTTTTCAAAGTTTTAAAAATGATCCATGATAATGTTTTTGTGCAAACTAAACTTTTGGGGGCTAGATGGAGGTTTACATCTCAGCAACTGAAGTAAAAAGCAAAAAGACCAAATAATAAAAATATGTTGCCCCAAAGTGATATTTACAAAAAAAATGACTTAATAATCTATAAACATACAGTATAACTCTTATTTTAAATAAAAAGAAAGCCATGAAGATATGGATTCTAGTCTTGGGTCCTCTGATTACCAGCTAAGTGACCTTGGGCATGTGTCTACATCTTCCAGCAAGTTTTTAAGTCCATTCATAACAAAAATGATAGAAATCAGATCAAGAAACACAAAGAAAACAATAACAAAGAAATGTTATGTAAGAAGAGAAAATCAATGTGTTGGGACAGGAGAGAAGTCAGATGCTCTCTGGCTGGTTTTGACTACCATAGATTCTGTCTCGCTTCCCAGGGTTCAAGGGACTATCTAATCAGAGTAATTTATGGTCTTTTTAGCAAAAGTACCCTCTCAAAGATGTCAGCATTGAGCAAGACCAGCTAAGACTTTTATGTGTTTGAAGTTGACAGATAAACTAGCAATTGGCTCCAAATTATCTCATTTATAAACTCTAAACAGAATCCACATATGGTCAATGATTCCTACTGAATCCAGTGTCATCCTTTATCACTCTATTTAAAAATATATTTATTTATTCAATTTTTTTGGAGGGAAGGGAAGGGAGGAAGAAAGACAAGGAGAGAAACATCAATGTGAGAAACATGAATAGGTTGCCTCTCACACATGCCCCAAATGGGGGCCGAACCTACAACTTAAGCATGTGCTCTGACTGGGAATCAAACCGGTGATCATTTGCTTTGTGGGACAGTGTCCAACCACTGATCCACACCAGCCAGGGTCCTTTATCACTCTAGAGAAGCAATTTTAAAGATCTGAGCATTTTGAGAACCTCCACTCCCTCCTGTCCCCACAAAATTTAAAAAAAAAAAAAAATTCCCAGGCTCTAGAATTCATGGTATGGTAAATCACACAGAGGACCCAATTCTTCACCCCTCCCTGTATTCACAGCCTTTGCCATGCAATTTTATAGTGCTCTCTGCTCTGGCACTCAGCCAGGTGCAAAGCCTGGATTTGTGGGGCCCAGTGCAAAATGAAAACAAGGGTTCCTTGTCTAAAAAGCAGCAAGTGAGTGCCATGTCACCTACTAAAATATAGCACCTCTGTATGTGTGTGTGTGTGTGTGTGTGTGTGTGTGTGTGTCTGTCTGTCTGTCTGTCTTTCTCTCTGTCTCTCTCTTCTCTTATCCTGGCAGTTTTGTTTGCTATTTAATGTCACTGTAAGTAAACAAAAACTTTAAACTATTAGCATGAATTTTACACTTCATCGTTATATTTTGTAAGAAGTAACACCTGAGGCCAGAACGCTCATGCAAAGCACAGGAGGCAGGAACCCCCAGG